>JALAZF010000487.1:2400000-3600000 GCA_022829125.1 Lathyrus tuberosus | reverse complement strand
GCTGTAACTCCTGCTATCAGCCATGTACCTATTCCTACGTATCAACCTCAGGTTGCGCAGAGCCAACCTAATCAGCAAAGGACACAACAGCCTCTTCAGCAGGCTCGTCCTCCATATAACAACAACCGTACAATGCGGCCACCAGGGTTTGATCCTATACCCATGTTGTACGCAGAACTATTTCCATTACTACTGGCTAAGGGGCACATCCAGACTAAGTCTCCTCTTACAGTACCAGAAAACCCGCCTTTTTGGTTTAAGGTGGATCAGACATGCCCTTATCATCAAGGAGGTCCAGGGCATAACATAGAGAATTGTCTCAATTTCAAATCTGACGTGAAAAAACTTGTTAGGAGCGGGCTCTTATCTTTCAAAGATACGAATCCCAATGTTCTTACGAACCCGCTGCCTCAACATGAGAAAGGTGCAGTCAACCTGATTGAGAAAGAATTTAACAATGTCTATCAAATTCACGATGTACTCTTGTTGATGGCCAATCTGGTCAAGATGCATTGTAGACAGAGTGGGTACGACCATGTGCCACCTCATGATTATCACCAGTGTGATGTCTGCTCTAAAAACAATCAAGGATGTTCTGTGGTGCAATTCTCTCTACAGGAACAGATGGATCTCGGATGGATCCAAGAGCACCGAGTTCGTGGAGTTAACATGGTCTATATGAATTCTAACGTCATTCAGAACCACGACATCCGTGCGATGAATGTTAACCTGGTGGCAATGCATTCAAGGCAAAGCCAGTATCATAATCTACCGCGGCACGATTACAGTTCTTGTCTGACTTGCTTGGTAAACAAACAGGGATGCTCTTTCATACAGGAGGCCCTCCAGCGTCAGATGGATCTTGGATCGATCCAGGACTACCATGATAGGAATCCCTATCAGATCAACATGGTTCAAATCTTCGACATTCGCTTGATGAATACCAACTTGGTAGAATTGCATGCTGAGCAGGTCCGACTCAGATTCCTGATATCACATAATTATCACAGCTGTAAAGCGGGCTGCGAAAACGATCAGGGATGTGCCCTTGTCCAGGAGGCACTTCAGCACATGTTAAATCATTGGTGGATGCCAATCTACATGGATGAGGATACTCAGCAAATTAGTATCAATAACAGAAACCCCACTCAGCGTCAAAGTCAGGATGTCCGACTCGTGGAAGCTAACCTAGTAAGGTTACATTGTATTCAAAGTGGGCGTGGCCAGGTGCCACCACACAATTATGAACGTTGTGGAGTATGTTCGGAAAGTAACCAAGGGTGCTACCTTGTGCGAGCAGCTCTCCAGGGGCAAGTGGATCGTGGAGAGATCCACCCATATCCAGGTTCCGGACCCATCAATTGGTTGCCGAACTACCTTGCCAATCAAATTGAGGACGTTGTCGTCATCTCTGATCATCAGAGAACTAGGGATGTTATTGTCATTATCCCTCTGCTTGACGAATCAAGAATTCCTAACCGGGAATGGATCGAGATTATGTACGATGGTCAGAAAAACTAGAAGGTTCCCATAATTATCTATCTACCAGGACCACTACCGTATGAATCAGCTAAGGCAATCCCTTACAAATACGGTGCAACGATAATTGAAAATGGAAAGGAAATTCCATTACCCTTCGTCGTGAATATTGCAGATATCAGTCGTGTAACACGGAGTGGTAGAATCTTCAATTATCATTCAAAGGCCCTCCGATGAGAACCAACAAGGTCGTCGTCAAAGCGTTCGACGGATCCAGAAAAACGGTTATCGGCGAAGTTGACCTTCCCATAACTATTGGTCCTCACACTTTCCAAGTTACCTTCCAGGTCATGGACATCCGGGCAATGTACAATTGTTTATTAGGAAGACCTTGGATACATCAGGCTGGAGCGGTCACTTCAACGCTCCACCAAAAGCTAAAGTTCATCCAGAACAGCCAACTCATCACAGTCTGTGGGGAACAGGCCTTGCTCGTCAGCAATTTATCATCATCCACTTATGTGGAACCAGAAGGGATAATCGGAACCCAGTTCCAAGCGCTGTCACTACACAAGGGCGATCAATCCGAAGGAGGAACCTCGATTTCCTCATACAAAGACGCTATCAAAGCGGTCGAGAGTACCAATACAACAGGATGGGGACAACTTGTCATTCCTACTAGCAATACAACAAAGAAGGGTCTTGGTTTTTCTTCAACCTGTACCCGGACAGCTGCTAACGATGAAAGTCTTCATCCCATTCAGGACTTCTTCCACAGTGGAGGTTTCCTTCACCCAGTGTCTCAAATAGTCCATGCTATCAATAAGGAGGATCCCTCCGACACAGATGAAGAATGGAAGTCCTATCTTAACAAGGACGGTTATATGTCTCAGGAAGAGGTGCCTACGCCATTTTGCCATCCCGCACAGAGTCCAAGATTTATACCACGGTCAGATGTCGAAATGATATACGGAGGTTGTAATCCGGAAGGATATCGTGCTCCGCCAAATTCATTAGAGGAGGACACTCTAATGAAAGACAACTTTGACCACAATTACTATGGCCTGATGGATGGCCTGCCAATGTGGCGGCCTTACCCAGGAGACTTGGGGCCAGAAAGTCAGCCGAGTAATGAAACTCAGCTGAGCATCATTGAACAGAATACCTGTGTCCCCACCATGTCATGGGATCAACACTTAGGTCATTCAGACACTAATCAACATGACGATGAATTTGCAACGTTTGCAGGACTAGAATTCGTCAACTATGCTTTTCCCGAGGTCAACGTCATCGAGAGGGATGACTCCTCCAGTTCGAAAGAAGTGTGGGACACCTTGGGACAACCGAGTGGAAAGTACGACTATATGGTCAAGTACATCGCTCCCGAAAGCTCTCGTATCAGGCTCGAAGACATCCAGCCAACTGGATGGGGAGATACAACTGAGAGCACAAATGCTATGCAAAATGCAACAGGGGAATTCTCCTACGACAACTCTGCCTGGGAGACAGATTCCAATGATCCTGCTCCACCAGAAATCAGCGTTATTTCTGAAGACAAACCAAGGAAGGGGCCAGACTTTGTGATTCACCAAGGAGTTCGCCGCAAATGGGTTGTTGTCGATGTTCCGAAGGTCGTTCGCCAATCAAAGTAATTGCCATCTTTAACCTTTCACCCTGCCCAGGTGAAACAGATTTTTGATAGGGCTCGCTTTCTGTAAATTTTCCCTCTTCGCTTCGCTCAAAGCGATAGAGTTTTGTTTTATAGGGCTGTAGTTTCAAGGATCGACTTGTTCATTAATAAAATAACGTCGCTCTGTAATTTCCGCATTTATTGCTGTTATCTCTTTTTCACTTTTCTCAGAAAATGGTAATCCTTAAAAGCAATTCAATAATAAATACAAGCAGTAATAAAAAATAAAATACACTGCACACACTTTTGCATTCTCTCTGTCTCTTCTAAACACGAATCATCACGTCATGCAGATTGCTTGTTTTAAACCCCGTTGAAACATACGATCTGATACCTTCTCCCGACTTTGGGTTCCCGGTATTTGGGGCTGAAGAAGAAGTTGACAATGAAATTCCAGAGGAGATCTCCCGACTACTCAGACAGGAGGAAAGGTCCATTGAACCTCACAAAGAGCCGTTGGAAATGGTAAACTTGGGTTCAGAAAAGGAGAGAAAAGAAATCAGGATTGGGGCACTACTCAGTCCAATTGCCAAAGAGAGTTTGATAAAGCTTCTCAAAGAGTTCCCCGATGTATTCGCTTGGTCCTATCAGGATATGCCAGGGTTGGATACCAGCATCGTGGAAATCACTTGCCGTTAAGGTCGGAATGTCCGCCAGTAAAGCAGAGGTTGAGACGCACTCACCCGGACATGGCCATCAAAATCAAAGAGGAGGTACAGAAACAGATTGATGCGGGATTCCTCGCTACATCAGAATATCCTCAATGGTTAGCTAACATCGTACCTGTTCTGAAAAAGGACGGAAAGGTCAGAATGTGTGTCGACTACCGAGATCTGAACAAGGCAAGTCCAAAGGACGACTTTCCTTTACGACACATTGACATGCTGGTTGACAGTACAACAAAGTTCAAAGTTTTCTCCTTCATGGATGGACTCTCGGGCTATAACTAGATCAAAATGTCACCGAAAGACATGGAGAAAACTTCGTTCATTACCCCATGGGGTACCTTTTGTTACAAGGTAACGCCGTTCGGTTTGAAGAACGCCGGGGCAACCTATCAAAGGGCCATGACTACTCTTTTTCATGACATGATACACAAAGAAATTGAAGTGTATGTCGACGATATGATTGCAAAATCTAAGACAGAAGAGGAGCATGTGACCCACCTGTCAAAGCTATTCGAGCGTTTGAGACAGTACAAACTCCGCTTAAATCCCAACAAGTGCACCTTCTGTGTCTGTTCAGGGAAACTCTTAGGGTTCATCGTCAGTCAGAAAGGAATTGAGGTTGATCCTGACAAGGTCAAGGCCATTCAAGAAATGCCTTCTCCGAAAACTGAAAAACAAGTCAGAGGATTCCTGGGACGTTTGAGCTACATCTCTAGATTCATATTCCTTATGACCGCGACCTGTGCGCCGATTTTCAAATTACTCAAAAGGAACCAGGACTGCATTTGGACAGAAGATTGCCAAACCGCCTTCGACAATATTAAGGAATATCTGTTGAATCCTCCGATTCTATCACCCCCAGCGGAAGGAAGACCACTGATCAACTACCTCACAGTCTTGGAAGACTCAATGGGGTGTGTACTTGGCCAACAAGATGAAACCAAACGGAAAGAGTCTGCCATTTACTATCTAGGCAAGAAATTCATCGAATGTGAAACTTGGTACACGATGCTCGAGAAAACTTGTTGTGCTTTGGCTTGGGCAGCCAAACGTCTGCACCAGTACATGATTCGCCACACTACTTGGTTGGTCTCCGAGTTGGACCCAATCAAGTATGTTTTTGAAAAACCTGCTCTCACGGGAAGGATTGCCCGTTGGCAGATGTTGTTATCAGAATATGACATAGAGTACCATGCTCAAAAAGCCGTTAAAGGAAGTATTTTAGCCGATCATTTGGCTCATTAACCGATTTACGATCAGGAATCAATTGGGTTTGACTTCCCAGACGAAGATGTCATGTATTTAAAAATGAAAGATTGCGATGAACCGCTACCCAGTGAAGGGCCAGAACCAGGTTCCCAATGGGGACTTATCTTTGACGGAGCAGTTAATCATTATGGAACGGAATTGGGGCAATAATTGTTACCCCTCAGGGTACCTACATTCCTTTCACCGCTTGACTCACGTTCAAATGTACAAACAACGAGGCCGAATACGAAGCTTGTATTATGGGTCTCGAAGAAGCGATTGATTTAAGGATCAAAAACTTGGACGTATACGGCGACTCAGCCCTGGTTATCAATCAGATAAAAGGAGATTGGAACACATACCAATCATGATTGATTCCTTACAAGGACTATACGAGAAGGTTGTTACTCTTCTTCAACAGAATCGAGTTTCATAACATCCCTCTTGAAGAAAATCACATGGCTGATGCATTATCCACCCTCTCTTCCATGATTAGTGTAGGTCAATGGGCTGACCTACCTAAGATCGACATAATGCGCCTAGAACGGCCCGCTTACGTCTTCACAATTGAAGCAGTCATAGACGACAAACCTTGGTATCACGATATCAAATGCTTCCTTCAAAAACAAGAGTACCCACCTGGGGCACTAAGGAAGGACAGAAAGACCCTCAGAAGACTGGCTGGAAATTTCTTCCTGAGCGGTGACATACTCTATAAGTGAAACTTCGACATGGTTTTGCTTCGATGCGTCGACAGACCAGAAGCAGACATGCTGATGAAAGAAATTCACGAAGGATCCTTTGGTACTCATGCCAATGGACACACAATGGCGAGAAAAATTTTAAGAGCAGGGTACTATTGGTTGACCATGGAATCCGACTGCTACAAGTACATGAGGAGGTGTCACAAGTGTCAGATATACTCCAAAAAAAATCATGTACCGCCAACGTATCTCAAAGTTCTTTCTTCCCCGTTGCCTTTTTCCATATGGGGAATCGACATGATTGGCTTGATTGAGCCCAAAGCTTTAAACGAACATCGGTTCATCCTTGTAGCCATTGATTACTTCACCAAGTGGGTCGAAGCAGCATCGTATGCTAATGTAACCCGACAAGTGGTGGTCCGATTTATCAAAAACAATATCATATGCCGTTATGGTGTTCCGAGCCAGATCATTACTGATAATGGATCTAACTTGAACAATAAGATGATGAAATAGTTGTGCGCAGAGTTCAAGATCGAACACCATAACTCATCTCCCTACCGACCTAAGATGAACGAAGCGGTAGAATCGGCTAACAAGAACATCAAGAAGATTGTTCAGAAGATGGTTGTAACCTACAAAGACTGGCACGAGATGCTACCCTTTGCTCTTCACGGTTATCGAACATCTATCCGTACTTCAACATGGGCAACCCCTTTCTCTCTAGTGTATGGCATGGAAGCAGTGCTCCCCATCGAAGTAGAGATCCCATCAATCTAGGTATTGATGGAATCAAAGCTTACAAAAGCTGAATGGTGTCAAAGTCGACACGATGAACTGAATCTGATCGAAGAGAAATGAATCACGGCACTATGCCATGGTCAGTTGTATCAGCAGAGAATGAAGAAGGCGTTTGACAAAAAGGTTCGACCTCGTGTCTTCAGGAAAGGAGACCTTGTGCTGAAGAAGATACAATCATTTCTCACTGATTCTCGGGGCAAGTGGACTCCGAATTATGATGGCCCCTATGTGGTCACGAAAGCTTTCTCAGGCGGCGCCTTGAGACTTGCAACCATGGACGGAGAGGAATTTGCCTACCCCACAAATGTTGATGTAGTCAAGAAATACTTCGCCTAAAAAAAAAACGTCTCGGTGGATTGAAAACCCGAAAGGGCGGTCCAGGCAAAAGTTAGAGACAAAATAAAAAAAAATCATCCCGGTGGATTGGAAACATCACAGTACAATCCGGGCAAAAGTTAGGGATAATGGCAAGTAACTATGTTCAACAGAGGCAAGTCCCTCAGTTGCAGCAGTTACACCGTCCATCGGAGGAAAACTCCAGTCACGGTCATCTTCGACAGAAGTTCAGGATGTCCCGAATTCATAGTTGGTAGAAGGATAGTGGTCGTTATGTTTCAACGTAGCCCTTTTCCCTGTAAATTACCATTTCCTAACTTTGTAAATACTCCATGGAATCACGCGTTTGGCTGATTTCCATCCTATCAATAAAATTTGAGCCCTAGTGCTTTTGTTTGCAGTTCTTATTTGTTTTAGCTTTACAGAACGACATTTTAAATATGATTAACGATTCTTGAAATAAAACAAAAATGAATTTACTTGTAAAATTTTTTTCTGCTTTTAAAATAATGATGGCAATTTCTTTTGACTGTTGAACATCAAAAGAGCATCAACCGCTTCTCCAGAAGTAACCGACCTTCAAAGTGCAGAATCAAAGTACTCCTTCTATGCCAGTGCGCCTGAATGAAGGATCAACAGTGTCAGATACGACTAATCCATCTGACGTCTTCGGCCGAGTTCTCATCTCCTAAGCCCGATCAACGGTAGTTCCCCGCGAGGACTACTTCTCCTAAGCAAGGTAGAATTGCTATCTTGAACCAGCGGTACTTCTTCGCCCCGCGATGGCCGAGTATCCAGTCATGTTCATCTTTTAGTTGGTATGTCGCGTCAGTTTTGTCAGCATAAACATACATACATCATGCATTATTGATTTGCATTCACATTTCATATTGCATCACTATCGCTCCAGTCGGTCTTATCCCTAGTGATAAACGTCCTCTCAATCGAGTTGTCAGTTCTTTCCTCGTCGGGAAATGCTGCGTCTGAACAATCTCGCTCCTCCAGTTTACTTCTGGAATGAAGTTGGCTCCTCGACCACTTTGATAACTTGAACCTCTGAAACATCAGAGAGCCTTCAGTCAACATCACTCTTCGCCATTGAAGATGATATCCTTGCTTTCCCGGATTAAGGAAGATCCCTAGAGAAAGCCTCTTAATCAGAGATTCGGCGGTGCGGCATTTTTCTCTCCGAAAAAGACCGCTGATGAAAAGGTCATCGGCACCTCAAAATTGGATCCCATCATATGGCATTTCTCCGGGAAGATCCCGAGAAAAGTATGATGTAAGACCCCCAAGCGAAAGAAGTCTCTCAAGGGACTCGCTTTCCCCAAGTAGAATCAACAAATGGCGTCTCCAATAGAGAAGTTTGTACACATCTACAACTCAGACGACTGGGTCCTCCCAGCGAGTCTGACATCAGACTTTTTCCATCAAATGGCATCTCCCCAGGAAAATTCGGCGAGAAGTTTAAGGAAAACCGCTACGCATAGCGTCCCTTGTCAATAAAGTTTATTGACAAAAGAAACTAAGACCAGTTCCTTGGTAGGAAACCAAGATCGAGGGGAAGTTTAAATCAGAAACTGAGACCAGATCCTAGGTAAGAAACCAGGATCAAGGGGAAGTTGACAAAAGAAAACTGAGACCAGTTCCTTGGCTGAAGACCAGGATCGAGGGGAAGTTTACCTTTTCTAAGCATCATCGCTTAGCTAAAGAAGATGAATGCATAAGCTACCATTCAAAACCACCATCAAAATTATTGGGTATTCCGATATTTAATCCTCTTGCACCCCGAATGCCCGAATACCTTCGTCATTCACACCTTCGGATCCAAGAAGATTAAATAGGGGCATCTGTCATACCCCAAATTTTGACCACTATGATTTCCCATCATTGTGTAAATCATCATCACAATATGGATGAACCTTTAGTCTCCCCAAAGATGGGTGAATATTCACTACTATCAAAATTAGGGTTCAAGCCCTCTCAGAGCTTCTAGATAAAGGATCAATCAAGGATTGACATGATCCTCAACTTGTCTAAACCTCTCAAGTATATACTAAGGATCAAGAGGACTCCCACTTCAAGGATTAAGCACAATGTTGCTCCCTTCTAGGTGGATCAAGCTTCAAGATCGCCAGTGTCACCAAATTAGGGTTTTGGTCGACCAGGGCCTCCAGATGGAAATTTTCCTCTGGGCATGAGTCAATGCTTCAAAACATATCCTAAAAATACTCCATGGAACCTCATGGACCCAAGTATCTAGTCAATTTTGCCTCAGGGGATGCATCCATCAAAAATCAGGAATTAGGGTTTCTTGACCTAATTCACCCCTAAGTTGACTTTTGGGACCAATCATGAACCAAGACCTCAAGAGAGGATTTGAGGATCTCCAATATGCCATATTGATCCATTTGGAACAATGGATTGATCCAAGAAGCTTGAGCAACAATTTTCAATTTCATCTGAACCACAGTTAGGGTTTCGCGGGAAAAGTCACCTGTAACTTTGACTTTTGACCAGGACATGCTCCCAAGCCCTAAGACATGATTCAATATCCTCTATACCATCCATATAACATATCCATCAAGTTTTATTTAGGTTAAGGACATGATTTCCTGAAGAATTGCACAGTTTGGAATTCATCTGGTAAAAAATCAACTGTGCACAAAAGTCAACTTTGACTTTTTGAGATTTTTCACTAAAATGGATTTTTAACCCTAAAATGATGTTAATGTATGATTTGAATCATCATTCATCAAGAAAAATCAAGAAAAGTTGGATAACTTGTAAAAGGGGTAACCATAAAAACTTAGAAATTTTTCTAAGTTAAAAATAAAGTGGCTAGGGTACCAACTTTGGAGGATCATAACTCCTAAACCACAAAGCCATTTTCTCCCATCCAAAGCTTGATTTGTAGATCTCATTGCCCTCTACAAAAGCTTCATACTGACCTATGTCCAAATTCCTCATGGATTTTGAGTTATGGAGTGATCAAAATCAAGAAAAGTCACTTTGTTCCAACACTTAGTGAAAATTTCACTAAGTCAGATTTTGCCTTACTTTTTTCCAAATGTAGGGACATTTTTCACTTGGATTCAAAAAGTATCAAAACCAAATATGATCAAACAGTTGTTGTATCATATAAGGGCTTTCCAAAATGGCCAAGAACATTACCAAATTCAATTTGAGCCATGAGATATAACATTGGCAAGTTGCCTTGTTGAAATCTGCCAAGGCAAGACAGATTTTGCACTTTTGCTCGATTTGCCAAAATTGTGCAAATCCAAACACTCCTATCCACTTGGACACCTCTGAGGATTGAATCTAAAGGGGATAATCACTGAGCCAAGCCTCCAAAGTCTTTGGAACAAGAAATAGCATGTTGAACCTAGAATTGCCAAAATAGGGACAAGACTCCAATTTTGGATTGGAGCATTCAATGGAAGCATCAAGGTGGCATGGACTGAGCCATTCTCAACTGACTTCAGTCAAGACTTATCCAAGACCAAGGGAACCACAGCCCTGTGCCCTAACCTCTAGTCAATGGCTAGAGGAGACTTGGATTTCCATTGGACAACATTGGCCAAACCTCAGCTGCAGTTGCCATTCAGTGTGGATTTCAAAACAAACTTGCTATACTATAAATAGAGCTCATTTGTGCTCAGTTTGAGTACACCAAAGCCATCAAACAGATGCTTTCCTCAAAACCTCTTTCTCTTGGAAAAAATGCCTTCTTTAGCAACGCAACTTTGAGTTTTTGAGCTTGAGAGCTTTTCCATCACAATCAATCACACACACACCTCACATACATCATATGTAAGCTGTGCAAACTATCACAAGTGACCTGTAATCACAAAATCACAAAGCCACCTCTCAAAACCTCAAAATAGGCCTTTTGTGCATTTTTCAAGCCATGTCTTGATTCAGTCACTTTCCAAACCAGATAAAACCTCAAACACACTCCAAATATCATCCTTGAACTGTCCCAAATGGTTTCATACATCTGGAACACCATTTGAGAGAGTTGTTATTTTTGGTCACTTTTAACCCCTTTTGCAAGAAAGGGACTGTTTGTGTTTTTGCAGGTACCAGCCAATTCCAATCATCCTAAAAGCTTTTAAGGGATCATTTGAGTGTGTCTAAAGCATTAAATCATTTCTGGAACAAGAGGCTTGACAGATTGCACAAAAGCTCCAAAATCTCATAAAAAGAGGTAAGCCTCACAACTTGGAATCTTTGAATCATGCAATGCTTTGAAGTCCACTGATCATATACATCTCATACATGTTGTATATGTTGTGTTTGAGCTAATTCACCATGTAATCCATGCCTGTACCAAGTTGTAGCATAGAAAATGCAATTATAGGTCATTTTCAAAATCACTATCGGGTTTTGAGGAGGGAGTGTGATCTGAAAAAACTACCACCACCATTGGATTCCTTGTGAAATTCTGGTCCAGATGCATATAAATTTTATCTCAAACCATTAAGAATTGAGAAAGTTATGACCTTCACGTTTCTGAGCCAAAACTTGCCAAATCTTGCCTTGGGTCATGCCTAAAACCAAGTCATGCCTTGTATATTTGTTGTTTTGTTTCAAACAATGGATGTATCACCACCCCAGTGGTAAGGCGCGCGCCTTGTAACCTTGAGGTCTTGGGTTCAAACCCCACCCATGTCATTTTGTGTTTTTTCACATTTTGCCATTTTTTCCAATATTTTCATGTTTTATTAATTAATTGGAAAATTAATAACTCTTTCAATTTTAATTATTTTTTATTGGTTTTTTTTTGCAAAAAAATCACAAAAATATTGAAATATTTTATTCCACAAAAAAATTAAGTTTATATTATTTATTTAATATAATTAGTATTTTTGTGAATAAATTCATTTTTATTTGTTTTTAAACATTTTAAAATGAATATTCATCTTGAAAAATCAAGACCAAATGAGTTTTAATATCTCTTGTGATTTATACCTCATTTTTCAAACCTTAAACAAAAATCACAAGTGGTTTATTCAAACCTATTTGATATTTTTCATTGATTTTCTTTAAATATTTACTTTTAAAGAATAAAATTAGGGTTTCTTTGATTTTCACTCAAACAAATCATTTCCAAACACTCATGGGCCTCTAATAGAGTGTAAGACCCAACCCCTTTTTTTGTAAAATACCAAAATAGTGGGCCTCACTTATTGTATAAGTCCCACTGTATTTTCAAAAATCTCGGCGCAATCGCCAATTCAAAATCAAACCAACTGGGTCTACCTTCGAGCAGTAAGACCCATTTCATTTCTTAAAACCATCTTGGGCCTCTAATAGAGTGTAAGACCCAATCCCCTTTTAACCAAAACAAATTTGGGCCTCACATATTGTATAAGTCCCTATGTGTTAATAGAAAATCTCGGCACGATCGCCATTTCGAACGAAAAATCATCTGGGCCTACCCTCGTGTTATAAGCCCCACTCTTTTTCTTTAAAAAACTCCTTGGGCCTCTTGAGAGATTGTAAGACTCATCCCTTTGTACAGAAAACCTTTTTTGGGCCCCAGTCACTTGTATAAGTCCCTCTGTACAAATTCAACAGTGCGATCACTAATAAAACCCTGGGCCTCTCCTTGAGCTGTAAGCCCCAAATCTTTCTTTTTCAAAGCACTTTCTCCTTTGATTTTGAAATATACTGTTGTTTTCAATCTTTCTTTGTTGAACAACTAACCAAACAGCATGTAAGCTCTACAACCGAGTAAGTGTTTATATGTTTTCATTTACCGCTTTCATATACATATAACTGTATTGTGGGGCTGTTTCGCTGTAAGTCTTCTTTCATAAACTCATATCAACTGTGTAATAATAGTATAGATATTTAGAGTTTCCCCGGCAACTACGTTTAACATTAAGCCTGTTTATCACTCTTAGAAATAGTCTAAACTAGATCCCCATAGGATTACCAGACACAGTCTTCCCTCCTCTTGAGGTTAAACAATATGGAGACATGAAAGGCAGCATTCTCGGTGAACCCTTTCATAGACTGTCACCTTTAGAAGTTGTCAAAGAAACTCTATTCCCCAGAGATGATCTCTTCTCCATGAATTGCATCTCTTGAGTTTCTTCCAAATTCTCTGTCTTTACTGGCTTGATCCATTCCTCGTGAATGGCCTATCTTGAATTTCTCGGGGTTTGGGGACCCACAGGCTTCTTAAAAGTGCTTGTCAAGAAACTCTACTCCCCAGAGATGATCTTTTCTCCGTGAATGGCATCTCTTGAGTTTCTTCCAAATTCTCGAACTTTCCTGGCTTGATCTATTCCTTGTGAATTGCCTGTCTTGAATTTCTCGGGGTTTGGGGACCCATCGGCTTCTTAAAAGCATCGGCCTCCTCTTGGGCATTCATACAAGGACCTATCGGCTTCTTAAAAGTTTCCAGCCTCCTCTTGGGCTTCGTACAAATTGTCCCGACGACCTCCTAGAGGTATAGGAAGAGAAATCAGTCATCTTAATAGAGTTGTCTTTCTAAGAGTATACTACTGTTTCTCAAAGCATAGTACAAAAGATGAAACTCTAGACTTGGACAATCTAAAACCCTTGAGTCCCAAAGACGTTCTCAAGCACCCTTCAAGAATAGGAGGGAGCCCCGTAGACTCGGACAGTCTCAATACCCTTCGGATTTCCCATTTCCTCAAAGAAAAGGAAATATCCCTGATCCTCGAATCAAAATCCTTGAGTACAACATTACTCATATAAGAACTGATTTTCTCTTTAATCAGCATACTGGACCTATCACTCAACTGAAACAGCACCATTGCCTCCTCTTGGGCTTTGTACAATGATTCTCCCCAGCAGAGCTAACACTTTAGCCTCTATCTCGGGCTTTATACGAGATACAAAAAAAGACTCTCTTGTTGAGTCATAATCCTTTTAGCCTCCATCTCGGGCTTCATACGAGATACAAAATCACTCTCTTGTTGAGTATAAAAAGACTCTCTTATTGAGTCGATCATCTTTAGCCTCCATCTCGGGCTTTGTACGAGATACAAAAACACTCTCTTGTTGAGTATAAAAGATTCTCCTGTAGAGTCAACCCTTTTAGCCCCTCTCTCGGGCTTCGTACGAGACACACAAAAACTCCCTCTTGTTGGGCCAATAGCCTTCTCTTAGACTTTGTATAAGAAAACCACTGGTTGATCCAATCAACCTTTTAGCATCAAAGTTGTTCCTCGTTCACAGTACACAAACATCAACAACTCCTTCCCCTTCATCTAATCGCTGTAAGCGGCAAGCCTCTGGATCATCTACATCCATGCCACTGTCCCTCTTTTAGCATGAGAAATTCCTAAGGAAAGATAGCATTGCTCTACACTGAGTTAAAGTCTTCTCCTTCAGGTTGGAACCCCCTATAAAGGAAATTATGGCATTGCCGGATTCACATATCCCGGTTAAAGTAATTCTCCTTTATAAACAGTTGTGACAAATAAACCCCTTTAGAGATGAAAGATTCTCTCTGAAGACAACACCCTTTTAGCTTCACATCTTGGGCTTCGAACAAGATACAAATAGACCTTCAGCTTCACATCTTGGGCTTTGAACAAGATATAAACCACCTTTAGCTTCACGTCTTGGGCTTTGAACAAGACACCAAAATGCCATTTCCTCCCTTAGAATAGAAGGAACTACGATCGCTCTGATTTCCCTGTTTTCGGAAAAAATGGGAATACGTAGGCATAAGATTGAAAGAAAAATCTTAGCGAGCACACTAAACAAAAACCAAAAATCCCATACTTTCATACATCCGTCCTAACATCTTAAACCTCCCACCCATCGACCGAACACTACTTTTAAAAAAATAAACCTAATAGAGACCCCGAATTTTTGTAGCATCTATAAACCAACAGTTTTGACTGTTTAACCTCAGTTTGCAAGCAGGGTTAATTTGAGACATCTATTTCCCTTCCTTCATCAAGCTTCAAAAGGAAAAAAAATGAATCGAGCTGTAGATACCAAAGAGTGGTAGTGCTTCACAACCACATCCAAAATCGCTCGCTACAGTGTGTATCTCACGTGTGATCAGGAGGATCGTGTATATGTATAATTGTTATTATACATGAGTTTTGTGTGTAATTTGTGCTGTTGTTTACCTTGAAAATTGGTAAACAACCGCTGATCTTCTAAAACAACAAAGTTCTAGTAACTTACAGGATCGATCAGATTGATCCTAGGACATGTGCTATAAGTGTATTTTAGAATATCTCACAATTGGGCAAAGTATACATTTCAACAGTGTATGTAAATAAAAGAACGTGTTTTGAAATGAAAGTGAAAGTGATAAAACGCAAAGAAATGTTTAAGTCGAACAACACATCAAAGAAAAGAAAGGCTGAATGTAAAGGTTTGGTAAAAAAAACTGGAGTTAAATGTTGGAAAGAAATGCATAAAGATCTTAAAATGCAGAAATGTAAATGCTTGAAAGTAAAGACTTTTTAATGTAAAACTGCAAAGTAAAGACTCGGTACTGTAAATGACTTGAAAGGTAAAAGTTTGTGAAAAGACTTCAAAGTAAAGAATCTAAAACAGAAACTTCAAAGTAAATTGCATTGCAATAAAGGATAATGGTGATTACAATCGCGTACATTCTCACTTCACTTGTTTCTCGACACACTGGATACATTGAGTGAATATAGAGTTACTTGTACAAATATGATTTTTCACACCTATTCTTACTCTAGGACTAACCTATTTATAATACTCTAAAGTAACCACCATCTAACAGTTTTACTCCTAGAATACGCCACTTGGCACTTCGCATGCCTTCAACTTCTGGATCTTCGCCACCTGTCCTCTTTTTAAATTCAAATCGTAGAACTTCCCCCCACTATCTAGTTGTAACTGCAGCGCATTATCCATAGAAGTTTTATCCTTTCGAATTGACCCTTTGAACTTAGAAATATTTGAAATCTTGACATCATTCTATTCGACTCAGGCTTTCAACAAACATGATCGAATGCCTTCTAGTCGAAGCCTTCTTCTTTAGCTTATTATTTTAAAGAATAACTTCCTTTAAAGGCAAATTGTTTGAAATCATGTAGCGTCGAAATTAGGAGCTAACAAATTGCCCCCCAAAAATGTCCTTTCGCCAGTGTTGGTATGAAGGTCATTTTTTGATAAAACAATTTTCGATGCCTGCTCATTCAACTATAAAAGACATGGTCATAACTGACCAACCCACGATCTAGAAACTATTCAGTTTCTCTCAACCATGCTTATGACGTCATGTCATGATGGCAAATCTTCAAACGTCTTTTCAGCCGTATTTGCAAACAGTTTTCATCATCACCTTTCTTGGGATTAGACATTTGCAGTGATCATAACCACCACCATCCAACAATTTCAAAGGAGGACACGCGTCCCACTATCGCATTTATTTTAACGGTGGATTCACAATCCCTTTATCTTCCAAACGCCTATAAATACCCTTTTTCTCCAATTTACAAACTTTCGCATTCTTAAGCTTTTTTGCAACTTATTTCTTCGTTCTTCAAACTCTCTCAAGAAAACCCAGAACACACTCTCATTTTCCCTTCAACTTCCAACAATGGCGTCTTCTCAAACCATTCCCCAAGCAACAAAAGGTCAAAAAGGTAAAGCCACACCGTTCAAACAAACCCTTCCGCCATTTGTAAACATTCCAGGACCTAAGGTGGTGAAGAATCAACAACTCATGCCAGAACCCCTTCTTGCGGAAGCGAGGAGTATTTACGAGTCTCAGGTAATGATCCCTCTCATTGTTTCTGATACACCTTATGCTTTAGGTGGCCCCTTAGCTGATGTTAAACCCACTGATGAGAAGCTTAGTGAGTTTTTCCCTTCTTACCGTAAATCAAGACCTTTAGGGCAAAAGAGCAACCCTAAAGAAAATGAAGCTTCCCCTGATAAACCCACTTTGACTAAGATGGATCTTAGGTATCTTCATGATCGTACTAGATTGGTAAGAGCTGTTAACCAGTTAAAGGATTTTGACCTCTGGCTGACCAGAATGGAAAAGGTCAAAGCTGATCATTGGAAAACCATTGGAATCTATGATCTACTTATGCTGTCGAAGACCAACATTCCTTATTGTTTGAACCTGCTGGCAGCATCACTCTACTTTTGGGATAGTACCCATTACACCTTTCATCTTCCTTGTGGGATGGTTACTCCCACACTCTTCGACCTTGCTTCCATTGCAGGTCTTCGACCAGATGGCATTTCATATGATCCTGATACTGATGCAGAGGATACCATAGGGATCTCTGACTCCAAGCTCACATACACCCACTTCATAAACCACCACAAATGTAACACTGACGAAATAACTGACAAGGAACACATTTCATTCCTCACCGTATGGTTGTCGAGGTATGTATTTTGCTCAAAATCCCTGCAGGTGGCCAAGAAATATCTCACTCTGGCCAAACAACTTCATAACAATAGAGGAGTTTGCCTTAGTGGGTTGATTTTGGCAAACCTCTATGAGTCTCTCAGCGAAGGGGCGGCTCGACTCAAAGACTTGGAGGCCCAGGGTACTGTTCACTTGAATGCCCCCCTCTGGCTGCTTCAATTGTGGCTTAATGCAACTTTCGAAGCTAGCCTTCCCAGAAAAGGGCAAGTCGATGAGGACTCTGTTGAGATCAAAGAAAGGAGGGTCGAAGGTACTCGCCTGGTGAAACTCACACCTAATGATGATGGGGAAACTCTCAAAGGAGCCTTCTCTAGTTACATTATGATGTTCGCCAAGCGGTACGATTTCACACCCAGTATGGCCCCTTTTGCTGAAAGAAAATGTGGACCTGAGTGGTTTACAAGGCCATTCCCTGATTCATCCGATAAACTCGACGCCAAATTTGTTTCCATATGGGAAACCTTTTTGATTCCTAGATTTATCATTCAGAGGCTAAATCTTGGAAGAGATATGGCACCCTTGATTGCTTACCAACCAAACCTTGTCTCTCGACAGTTTGGGCTGGCTCAAATTTTCCCCAAGTGTCTGTATGGGAAGAAAGGTCATGTAGTCCTTCATACTGCCAGTTTTGATGAGGGAAGTGCTGCAGTCGCTTTTGACCGGTGGAACGCGAGAAAAATAACTCTTTCCCCTGTGCACTTTCGACCCACATTTTTGTGCACTAAACCATTTCACAACTGGTGGTCGAAGTACTATAGTGAACAATTTCTTGATGTTGCTGCCTTCTCTTCCTTAATTGACCAAGCTTTTCTTGATGTATAGGAGAAGACTAAGAAGAGTAAGTTCATTCATGTCAAAGAAATTCAGGCCTTCCAAAAGTACTTTGAAACTGTCTATCGACCAGATGATATTAGTCGAACCCTTCGTGAGGCTGCTATCACTTTGAAGGAGAAATTTCTACAAAAAATGGATCAGTTGAAAATCCCTTCAAATGTTCCTCTTGAGAAACGTTATGCGGTGGCTTTTGAACTCTTTCCTCCAAAGTTCCCTCGACTTCCTAACTCTGATTTTGGAGCGGCACTTGCCCCCCCATTTCCAGACTAGTTTGTCTGTGGTGAGCACCTAAAACTCCTTCGACAGCAGTCTCAACCGAAAGCCCAACAGGTGGTTGCGACTAAACATACGCTGGACAGTTTCAAAGGACACCTTCATATAGGGTTCGAGGATGTTCGTGTCGAATCCGAAATATATGAAGGTTTGAGGCCCTTGATTTGTGATTTTTAACTAACCACTCAATTATTAATCTTGTAATAATCATCTGTCTTTCAGCTATGGCCAGGAATAACAGCTCATCGAAGGGTGCTGCAGGAGTCGAAAAAGAGACTGAAGGCACAAAGGTATTCTATATCCCTTGCCTACGTCTTCTTGTGTAACCAACTTCTAATATTTGCATCATCTTTTAGACTGCTCGAAAACCTCCAACGCCTTTAAAAAAGGGCAAGAAGGGTGCCCAAGCAGTTGTCCCTCCAGATACTGATGATGAGTCCCCTGAGGAGATAGTGGTTAAAAAGAAAAGGAAGCTTACCAAAGCTTCTGGAGCCACCACCCAATCCTCCTCAAAGGCCGCCAGACTCCTTGAGAAGACACCTGCTGATAGTGGTGTCAAGAAACAACTCTCCAGGGTTGCGTCGAAAATGACTGCTGGTGATCCTGAGAGTACAAACTCAAGTCCTGACGCCGCAGCTGTACAGGTATGCATACTATCTTCACTCAGTATTTGCATTCCCTACTCAGATTTCTCCCAATCTTATTCTCTTTACTTGTGGTTTTCAGGATGATGTAGGTGGTTCTAACCCACCACAATCTTCATTCAGCTTTGCAACAACTCTCCTGAATAGCCAAGGTGAGCCAACTTATCACCCTACCTCTGACCTTGGTTCTGGATATAGTTCCCTGAGCGAAATTAACCAACCTATCCCTCTTACTGTTCCTCCTCCTGAAGCAGATGAAACAAACAAAAATTTGCCTGCCAGGACCAACACTCAACAATCCCAGACCGATGGCTATGAACATGAAGAGGATGATGCTTCTCACCAACAACCTCTCGACCAAACAGAGACCATTGGCATGGACATAGAAGGAAGGCCACTTGAAGCAAAAGGAGAGGAGGTCGAAGATGATGAAGACCAAGAAGAAGAGAGGGAAATGACTGAGCAAGATCAAACCCATACACCTGTGGCTGAAACAGGTCTTGTCAACAATCCAACTCCTGGGCCTACAGTCACTTCGACTGCTGGAGGATCCCCCACTAGAGACCCATTGGCTGCCCTCAAATGGTCGAATCCTCGAGAGTATGCCAGGATGATACTTGGGAAGAAATACAGCTCTTCAGGTACTAGCCTTAGTACTTCGACCAGTTCTGGGGGTCCAGCTCCAGATGACTTTGCCAGCCCTATCCTTCAAAAGATCAAAGACAAATTCTTCAAGGGAGACATCCACAATGTCTTACTTTCAGATCGAACTGCTCCTCTCTTTCTAAAAGATAGCCTCCAAAAACTGGACCTTTCGACTCTCAGTAAAGATGTTTCTGAATTCCTTGTGGAGTTAACTGCTTTAATAAATCAAATGTCTGAGGACTTCAAACTCCTTCCCAAGATCCAAGACAACATTGAAGTTACAACTGGACTGGAACATTCAACTTGGGATGAAGCACACGCATCAGAAACTAGGGTCGAAAGTCTGGAGATTGACCAATAGAAAAGGCAGGCAGAGGTGGAGTCGAACCGAAAGGACATTGATACTTGGAAGCAACAAATTGAAGAACTGCAAAATAAGATTTCTACCGCTAAAAAGCGCAACCTTGAGTTGAAAGACTTCGACGATACTGAAATGGCCAGAGAGCTAAAGCGCACTATAGACTTCCTTGATAAGGCCCAAACGCTTGAAAAGGAACTTTCAGCAGCTAAGCTCAACAAAGCTCTATGTGAGAAACGCCTTCAGAATCACAAGGTCAACTTTCTTGAGTTGAAGTCGAAGCTCCCTTTCTGATTGTCCTATGATTTCTTGTTTGTAGTTCCTCTTTTGATCATCATGTTTTATGGCCCCTTTGAGGCCCTATGTAAAGACAATCTCAATGCCCTGTGGCATTTATCTAAATACTTCTGTTTACTATTAAATCTTCGACTTGCAAAATTTTCTCTTAAACTTTGCTAATCTTTGTAATTAAAGTACTCTACCTCTTTTCTTGGAAATCATGAAAATAACGCAGCTTTTAACAGCTTAGTGTTCCAACGACACAAGTTTCTATTCCATAAAGGAATATTAATAGGGCAACCCTAGGGTATACTCCCAAGAGTAACTTCGCGTATTTCCATCGTTGACTGGACAATCCTTACAAGGCCTTGCCTCTATAAAACCCTCTTCACGTGAGCGATATTTTGCACCTACTGAAGCAAGCATGAGTACTTCCTCAAAGAAGGCAATGGACAAGAAGGTGGCTAGGGAGACAAAGAAAGTTGAGGCAACAACTACTGCCTGCAATGATACTTCAACTGGAGCAACTTCTCGTGCCAAGAAGAGAGAAACTAAGATGAAGGTACCCAAGAAAGGATATTCCAAAGCACAAAACTCTGATGATGAAGCTGACGAAGATTATGTTGCCTTCCTCAACTCTATTAATTGGAGAGACTATGAATGATCTTTCTCCTGGGTTTCATGTTATTGTACTTGTTTTCTTTCCTTTGTATACCATTTTGGCCTCACATGGCCTATCTTGGCTTTTATAATCTGAATAAAACTTACGCCTTAATATGAATTTCTTGTAAAATAGGCTTATATTTTTTCAAATATTTCCCATTTACCCTTAAGATTCTTAGATCACCCTCAAACTCTTGAATCTCATAAGCATTATTACTGAACGCCTTAATAACTTGAAAAGGGCCTTCCCACTTAAGAGACCACTTCCCTAAAGATCTGGTCTTTCGATCCATAGGCAAGATCACTTTCCACACTAGATCTCCAGCTGAAAAGGTTTTAATCTTGACCTTTTTGTTATAAGACTTCTCCACCCTTTTCTTTTGCCTTTTCAGCAACTCTAATGCATGGAGTCTTTCTTCATCTAAATCTACTAATTCATCAAGCATCATATTCCTATAAGATTCAGATGGAATCTCATGATGCCTTTGAATTCTTATGGACTGAAGATTTTCTACAGGCAAAACTGCATCATGACCAAAAGTCAGTCGAAATGGGGTAGTATTAGTTGCCTCTTTGGGGGACGTTCAACATGCCCAAAGTATTTGGTCCAATGTCTTATGCCAATTTCTTGGCCTTTTTCCCACGTGCTTTTTTATCAACCCAATAACTACTTTATTTGCTGCTTCGACTTGGCCATTAGCTTGAGCATAATAAGGTGTGGACGTTACAAGCTTGAATCCCATTTCTTTAGAAAACTCTTGCATTTTCCGACCAGTGAAGACTGATCCTTGGTCTGTTGTAATTGTCTCTGGGATCCCAAACCTATAGATAATGTGTTTCTGGATAAATTCAATCACATCTTCTTGATCAACATTTGGTAATGGGATAACTTCGACCCATTTGGTAAAATAATCAATACCCACCAAAATGTACTTATGATTTTTAGATGATGCTGGTCGAATCTCTCCAACCAAATCCAAAGCCCATCCTCTAAAAGGCCAAGGTTTCACTATAGAATGTAATTCACTTGCAGGGACATGTTGAATGCCAGCGTGAACTTGACATTCCTGACAACCCTTAGCAAATTCCATACAATCTTTTAACATGGTAGGTCAATACATGCCTTGTCGAAACAACAACCATTTCATTTTATGGCCTACCTGATGTGCCCCACATGCCCCACTATGGACAGTTGAAAGGGCTAAGTATGCTTTTGCCTCACTGAGGCACTTAAGCAATACTCCCTCAGGAGTCTTTTTGAATAATTCATTACCCAACAAGACATAACTTAAAGCTTGATACTTGATTTTCCTTTCTGTCGAAGGCATTGGATTCTTTAAATAATCCATTATAGGTTTTCTCCAATCCTTGTCAGTTATACTATCAACTGCCAGAATTGCAAAATTGTCTTCATCAACATATTCAAGCTTAGTTTCTTCCAAATCTGATAGGGCTAATCCTACTGACACCACCCTTCCTCTGACTTCGACTTCGATTGCATCTTGTAATTTGTCTTTCGAAACTTTATACCCTGATGTAATCTGAGCCAAGTCATTAGCTACCTGGTTTTCCAGTCTAGGGATGTGTCAAAAACTAACTGCGTCGAACTTTTTCAACAGTTGATTCACAACTACAAAGTACATAATCAAGTTTTCTTTTATGCACTTGTACTCCTTGGTAACTTGTTTTATGACCAGTTCTGAATCTCCCATTATTTCAACATGAGTTGCCCCTAATTCCAACAATACTTCAAGTCCAGCAATTAAAGCTTCATATCCAGCTTCGTTGTTAGAACAACGACCTTCAATTTTATACTTAAGTGTTGTTGGAATTTTATTAGGAGAAATAACAAGTACTCTTATGCCTGTCCCATCCTTGTGGCTCGACTCGTCGAAATATAACTTCCAAGGTTCCACATCAAGATAGTTCAGAGGGGTCTCATATGTAGAATGGTCAACTATAAAGTCTGCCACTACTTGTCCTTTAACAGGTTTTAAAGGCTTATAGGTTAAAGAATATTCAGTTAATGCTAATGCCCATTTTCCAATTCGACTATGCAAAATAGGTTTGAACAACATATGTTTGATAACGTCATAACGAGAAGAAACATAAACATCAATTGGTTTTATATAATGCTTCAATTTTGTACAAGAGTAATACAAACATAAACATAATTTTTCAATCATGCTATATCTAGTTTTTGCATCATTTAAAACTCTACTAAGGTAATAGATGGCCCTTTCGACACCATCATCATCCTCTTGAGCTAACATACTCCCTAAAGTTCTATCTGACGCAACTATGTACAATCTCATACTGTAAGTTCTGAGTTGGCAGCAATTTTTGCAAAACATGTTGCTCAGGAAAATGTTATGAAGAATGTCTTGACATAAGAGTAGAACATCACTGCAGGATGTGTTAATGTCAGAACAGATGATGATCTATAGCAAGTGGTACAAGATGTCAGATCAGAAGTCCTGACATGGTTGCTCAGACATCACTACAGATGCTGAACCTGATGTTGAAACATCTTCAACTGTTATGACAGTATTGCTGTCATGTGTTACAACAGATGTTAAGACATCTGGGTCCAGTACAGCAGGTTGTGGAAATGTCAAGTGAGATGTCTTGACATGTTGTGCTGCACCTAACTAGTATGAGTGCATGGCTGTAATGGTGTGACATGTTGAAGGAGAAGTCATGACATCTTAGTTGGGTATAGCAGGTGTTGTTAATGATGTCATGTGTCTGATGTCTTAACATTGAGTCATAACATTAGTGAATGTTAAGGTGTTGAAGAGTTGAAGTGCTGAAGAGTGATGTCACATGCGATGTCTTGACATCACTATACCAGAACATTAAAACATCAGGTTGTGATGTTTTTAGGGTTGCGCGCATTTGTTTGATTTGAGGAGATATGTTAGTTAGATTGGATGCGAATATCATGGGTTAGATATATTCTGTTGCAATCATTTATGAAGAGATTAGTTTGTTGCTAATTTAAAGCAAAAAGATATGGAGAATAATCAGAATTAATTATGAAGATTTAATTGAAGATCTATTTAGAAGCAGAATCTTTTGCAGACTTGTGGCAGAAGATTTGTTGTGATTTGAAGGCCCAAATTCAGTTGGGAAAAAGTTATAAATAGAATGCTTGTAATCTAGAATAGGCACGGGTCCAAGATGTAGATCGTTAGGGCTTTGTCTAAGTGAACCACTCAGGTTGTGAGATGGTCTCTGTGTTCTTACTCAAAAACCTGTAGGTAATGAGTTTTGTATTGTTCTTTAAGGAAGCTTTGAAGCAACTCCAAGGTGCGTCATGGAAGTGTGACTTCTACTTGGAGAGTTTGTGGAAATCAAGCTGTTGATGCAGTGACGGAGATGTTGATTGCTAGACATCATTGCGATGATTGGGAGTGAGATGGAGTCTCTTATCTAGGGTGGACTTAGATAGAAAGGTCATTGGGTAGTGATTAAATTAGGTAGATTGTCAACTGGTTTGTTGAGTCTATAATTTGATACTACTAATATCGGACTTCCTTCCTGGCTTGGTATGCCCCCAGATGTAGGTTGTTTGACCGAACTGGGTGAACAATTCTTGTGTTTTTCAGTTCTGTTATTGTCTTGTTCATACAGCAGATATTGATGTTGTGACATCACACGTAACATCACATTTCTGGTACCAGAATTTCAATTGGTATCAAAGCAGGCATCCTGTCTGTTTCTGGATGAGATCTAGGGAAGATACTTTCTGGGTCATGTGCAAGGAAAATAGTGTTGTTGAGAAGTTGTTTGAACTTGGTCAGTTCACATGTTGTTTGAATAGTCCCTTGAAGTGGAGGATGGACTATTCATGATAGGGTATGTCAGGCATGGTGGTGAGCTGCTTTGTAGGGTGATTTATGCTTACCTGTTGCACTTAGAGTGTGGTGTTTTGTGCAATGGTTTTGCCTAAAGGTTGTAGAGGAGTTTTCTGGTGTGTGTTCCGCTGCATATATATATCTGATGGAAAATTCCTGGTGGTTTTGTGTTAAGGGTGCAACATTGTGTTCTCCTCTGAAGATGTATCACATGGTGTGGTGATACTTGAGGATATCTTCAACTAGCTTGTTAGAGTTGCCAAAGATACTTGAGGTTTGACCCAAGTCCACTCATAAAGGCATTTTCAATAAGTTTGTTGATGAGAGATCAGAAGGATGCAAGTTATTTTTGCTCTCTTCTCTGAAAGACCATCCACAGGTCTAAATTGAAGGATCCCTTGGTATTGCTCTTGAATAATCTTCTACCAGTTGTTGTGACATCAAACCAGAAGAGTATGTTGGTTCCTGCATGTGTGTATGATTTGGTTTTGAAGGGTGGTCAGCTACTGTCCCTTGCAAGAGATGTGTGTGTGGTTTACTATGGGTGTTGTCTCCAAAGCCATAGCAGTTGGTTAATGTGATATAGACTGATGTCGGAACTGATGTTGAAACATCATTTCAGTTCTTTGCTTTCTCAGCCAAAGAAAGTTAGTTGTGCTCATGGTGAAGTATCAGGTCAAGCCACTTACCTAATCTGAAATGATCAGTGGTGTGGATTAACAAAAGAGGGATCAGCTAGTGCCTCAAGTGTGCAGGAAAAGAATGTCAGACATGATCAAATGTCATACCTTGTGTGAGAAGGTTACCTTATCACATATGATAAATAACTTGACAGTAGTTGAGTATTTGTCTACTTTTGATAAGGTTGTGCATCTAACCAATAGTGAATACTCTGACGGGAGCTGAGCGTTTATCTAAGATGTTGTGAATTCAACTAATGACAATATACATTGACGGGAGACTATGTATATGTCTGATGTAAAAGTGCAAGACTGCAGAAGTGTTGAGAATTTACTTTTCTCTATGTGGCTGTATATTTCTCTTTGTGGTGCTTTTCTTAGTGCAACTGGATTCTGTTCATGATGTCAAGACTGATGTCTTAACATCTGTTGACAGAACATTCTGTTCAGAATGTTATAGTTTTTGTCTCCTGAGATCACAAGCTTTTATCTGATTTATGTATTGTTGTGGTACATGGTTTGCTTGAGGGTCAAGTAGCAGGTGAATGTGTTCTGCAGGTGTGTTGAGCAGAGAGTGAGCTCTTGAAGACATGAAGATGCGTCTTATGTTTTCCATTCATCAAGGCACAAAGAAGCACATGTTATTCTTGATAGGGGGAGAGTGCTACAATTTTGTGCAGCTGGACTTGTGGTGTTAAGGAGGAGCAGTGTTCTTATTGGTGTTCTAGCTGGTGCATGTCGTTTGTTTGGTTTGCTCCTTTTATGGCTAAAAAGGGGGAGAATTAAGAAACACCAGGTGTCCCTTGGTTGAGGAGGAGCTGGATGGGTGTTCAAAGAAGAAAGTTTTAGCCAAAATATGCCAAAGGGGGAGATTGATAGTTCTGCAGCTTTTGGTGTTGGCATTAATTTTGGTAAAACTGATTATGATTGATATAAGCCTAAAAAGATGTTCTGACTTCTGTTTTCTGCTGCTGCATTTTCCTTTAATATGGTGTGTATGATCAAATTATGTTTTGGCCAAAAATTTGCCAAAGGGGGGATTGTAAGTTCTGAGTTGGCAACAATTTTTGCAAAACATGTTGCTCAGGAAAATGTTATGAAGAATGTCTTGACATAAGAGTAGAACATCACTGCAGGATGTGTTAATGTCAGAACAGATGATGATCTATAGCAAGTGGTACAAGATGTCAGATCAGAAGTCCTGACATGGTTGCTCAGACATCACTACAGATGCTGAACCTGATGTTGAAACATCTTCAACTGTCATGACAATATTGCTGTCATGTGTTACAACAGATTTCAAGACATCTAGGTCCAGTACAGCAGGTTATGGAAATGTCAAGTGAGATGTCTTGACATGTTGTGTTGCACCTAACTAATATGAGTGCATGGCTGTAATGGTGTGACATGTTGAAGGAGAAGTCATGACATCTTAGTTGGGTATAGCAGGTGTTGTTAATGATGTCATGTGTCTGATGTCTTAACATTGAGTCATAACATTAGTGAATGTTAAGGTGTTGAAGAGTTGAAGTGCTGAAGAGTGATGTCACATGCGATGTCTTGACATCACTATACCAGACATTAAAACATCAGGTTGTGATGTTTTTAGGGCTGCGCGCATTTGTTTGATTTGAGGAGATCTGTTAGTTAGATTGGATGTGAATATCATGGGTTAGATATATTCTGTTGCAATCATTTATGAAGAGATTAGTTTGTTGCTAATTTAAAGCAAAAAGATATGGAGAATAATCAGAATTAATTATGAAGATTTAATTGAAGATCTATTTAGAAGCAGACTCTTTTGCAGACTTGTGGCAGAAGATTTGTTGTGATTTGAAGGCCCAAATTCAGTTAGGAAAAAGTTATAAATAGAATGCTTGTAATCTAGAATAGGCACGGGTCCAAGATGTAGATCATTAGGGCTTTGTCTAAGTGAACCACTCGGGTTGTGAGATGGTCACTGTGTTCTTACTCAGAAACCTGTAGGTAATGAGTTTTGTATTGTTCTTTGAGGAAGCTTTGAAGCAACTACAAGGTGCGTCATGGAAGTGTGACTTCTACTTTGAGAGTTTGTGGAAATCAAGTTGTTGATGCAGTGACGGAGATGTTGACTGCTAGACATCATTGCGATGATTGGGAGTGAGATGGAGTCTCTTATCTAGGGTGGACTTAGATAGAAGGGTCATTGGGTAGTGATTAAATTAGGTAGATTGTCAACTGGTTTGTTGAGTCTGTAATTTGATACTACTAATAGTGGACTTCCTTCCGGGCTTGGTATGCCCCCAGATGTAGGTTGTTAGACCGAACTGGGTGAACAATTCTTGTGTTTTTCAGTTCTGTTATTGTCTTGTTCATACAACAGATATTGATGTTGTGACATCACACGTAACATCACATTTCTAGTACCAGAATTTCAATTTGTTTCAAAGCAGGCATCCTGTCTGTTTCTGGATGAGATCTAGGGAAGATACTTTCTGGTTCATGTGCAAGGAAAATAGTGTTGTTGAGAAGTTGTTTGAACTTGGTCAGTTCACATGTTGTTTGAATGGTCCCTTGAAGTGGAGGATGGACTATTCATGATAGGGTATGTCAGGCATGGTGGTGAGCTGCTTTGTAGGGTGATTTATGCTGACCTGTTGCACCTGGAGTGTGGTGTTTTGTGCAATGGTTTTGCCTAAAGGTTGTAGAGGAGTTTTCTGGTGTGTGTTCCGCTGCATATATATATCTGATGGAAAATTCCTGGTGGTTTGTGTTAAGGCTGTAACATTATGTTCTCCTCTGAAGATGTATCACATGGTGTGGTGATACTTGAGGATATCTTCAACTAGCTTGTTAGAGTTGCCAAAGATACTTGAGGTTTGACCCAAGTCCACTTATAAAGGCATTTTCAATAAGTTGTTTGATGAGAGATCAGAAGGATGCAAGTTATTTTTTCTCTCTTCTCTGAAAGACCATCCACAGGTCTAAATTGAAGGATCCCATGGTATTGCTCTTGAATGATCTTCTACCAGTTGTTGTGACATCAAACCAGAAGAGTATGCTGGTTCCTGCATGTGTGTATGATCTTGTTTTGAAGGGTGGTCAGCTACTGTCCCTTGCAAGAGATGTGTGTGTGGTTTACTATGGGTGTTGTCTCCAAAGCCATAGCAGTTGGTTAATGTGATATAGACTGATGTCGGAATTGATGTTGAAACATCATTTCAGTTCTTTGCTTTCTCAGCCAAAGAAAGTTAGTTGTGCTCATGGTGAAGTATCAGGTTAAGCCACTTACCTAATCTGAAGTGATCAGTGGTGTGGATTAACAAAAGAGGGATCAGCTAGTGCCTCAAGTGTGCAGGAAAAGAATGTCAGACCTGATCAAATGTCATACCTTGTGTGAGAAGGTTACCTTATCACATATGATAAATAGCTTGACAATAGTTGAGTATTTGTCTGCTTTTGATAAGGTTATGCATCTAACCAATAGTGAATTCTCTGACGGGAGCTGAGCGTTTATCTAAGATGTTGTGCATTCAACTAATGACAATATACATTGACGGGAGACTATGTATATGTCTGATGTAAAAGTGCAAGACTGCAGAAGTGTTGAGAATTTACTTTTCTCTATGTGGCTGTATATTTCTCTTTGTGGTGCTTTTATTAGTGCAGCTGGATTCTGTTCATAATGTCAAGACTGATGTCTTAAAATCTGTTGACAGAACATTCTGTTTAGAATGTTATAGTTTTTGTCTCCTGAGATCACAAGCTTCTATCTGATTTATGTACTGTTGTGGTACCTGGTTTGCTTGAGGGTCAAGTAGTAGGTGAATGTGTTCAGCAGGTGTGTTGAGCAGAGAGTGAGCTCTTGAAGACATGAAGATGCGTCTTATGTTTTCCATTCATCAAGGCACAAAGAAGCACATGTTATTCTTGATAGGGGGAGAGTGCTACAATTTTGTGCAGCTGGACTTGTGGTGTTAAGGGGGAGCAGTGTTCTTATTGGTGTTCTAGCTGGTGCATGTCGTTTGTTTGGTTTGCTCCTATTATGGCTAAAAAGGGGGAGAATTAAGAAACATCAGGTGTCCCTTGGTTGAGGAGGAGCTGGATGGGTGTTCAAAGAAGAAGGTTTTAGCCAAAATATGCCAAAGGGGGAGATTGATAGTTCTGCAGCTTTTGGTGTTGGCATTAATTTTGGTAAAACTGATTGTGATTGATATATGCCTAAAAAGATGTCCTGACTTCTGTTTTCTGCTGCTGCATTTTCCTTTAATATGGTGTGTATGATCAAATTATGTTTTGCCCAAAAATTTTCCAAAGGGGGAGATTGTAAGTTCTGAGTTGGCAGCAATTTTTGCAAAACATGTTGCTCAGGAAAATGTTATGAAGAATGTCTTGACATAAGAGTAGAACATCACTGCAGGATGTGTTAATGTCAGAACAGATGATGATCTATAGCAAGTGGTACAAGATGTCAGATCAGAAGTCCTGACATGGTTGCTCAGACATCACTACAGATGCTGAACCTGATGTTGAAACATCTTCAACTGTTATGACAGTATTGCTGTCATGTGTTACAACAGATGTTAAGACATCTGGGTCCAGTACAGCAGGTTGTGGAAATGTCAAGTGAGATGTCTTGACATGTTGTGCTGCACCTAACTAGTATGAGTGCATGGCTGTAATGGTGTGACATGTTGAAGGAGAAGTCATGACATCTTAGTTGGGTATAGCAGGTGTTGTTAATGATGTCATGTGTCTGATGTCTTAACATTGAGTCATAACATTAGTGAATGTTAAGGTGTTGAAGAGTTGAAGTGCTGAAGAGTGATGTCACATGGGATGTCTTGACATCACTATACCAGAACATTAAAACATCAGGTTGTGATGTTTTTAGGGCTGCGCGCATTAGTTTGATTTGAGGAGATCTGTTAGTTAGATTGGATGCGAATATCATGGGTTAGATATATTCTGTTGCAATCATTTATGAAGAGATTAGTTTGTTGCTAATTTAAAGCAAAAAGATATGGAGAATAATCAGAATTAATTATGAAGATTTAATTGAAGATCTATTTAGAAGCAGAATCTTTTGCAGACTTGTGGCAGAAGATTTGTTGTGATTTGAAGGCCCAAATTCAGTTGGGAAAAAGTTATAAATAGAATGCTTGTAATCTAGAATAGACACGGGTCCAAGATGTAGATCATTAGGGCTTTGTCTAAGTGAACCACTCGGGTTGTGAGATGGTCACTGTGTTTTTACTCAGAAACCTGTAGGTAATGAGTTTTGTATTGTTCTTTGAGGAAACTTTGAAGCAACTCCAAGGTGCGTCATGGAAGTGTGACTTCTACTTGGAGAGTTTGTGGAAATCAAGCTGTTGATGCAGTGATGGAGATGTTGACTGCTAGACATCATTGCGATGATTGGGAGTGAGATGGAGTCTCTTATCTAGGGTGGACTTAGATAGAAGGGTCATTGGGTAGTGATTAAATTAGGTAGATTGTCAACTGGCTTGTTGAGTCTGTAATTTGATACTACTAATAGTGGACTTCCTTCCTGGCTTGGTATTCCCCCAGATGTAGGTTGCTAGACCGAACTGGGTGAACAATTCTTGTGCTTTTCAGTTCTGTTATTGTCTTGTTCATACAGCAGATATTAATGTTGTGACATCACACGTAACATCACATTTCTGGTACCAGAATTTCAATTGATATCAAAGCAGGCATCTTGTCTATTTCTGGATGAGATCTAGGGAAGATACTTTCTGGTTCATGTGCATGGAAAATAGTGTTGCTGAGAAGTTGTTTGAACTTGGTCAGTTCACATGTTGTTTGAATGGTCCCTTGAAGTGGAGGATGGACTATTCATGATAGGGTATGTCAGGCATGGTGGTGAGCTGCTTTGTAGGGTGATTTATGCTGACCTGTTGCACCTAGAGTGTGGTGTTTTGTGCAATGGTTTTGCCTAAAGGTTGTAGAGGAGTTTTCTGGTGTGTGTTCCGCTTTATATATATATCTGATGGAAAATTCCTGGTGGTTTTGTGTTAAGGGTGCAAAATTGTGTTCTCCTCTGAAGATGTATCACATGGTGTGGTGATACTTGAGGATATCTTCAACTAGCTTGTTAGAGTTGCCAAAGATACTTGAGGTTTGACCCAAGTCCACTCATAAAGGCATTTTCAATAATTTGTTTGATGAGAGATCAGAAGGATGCAAGTTATTTTTGCTCTCTTCTCTGAAAGACCATCCACAGGTCTAAATTGAAGGATCCCATGGTATTGCTCTTGAATGATCTTCTACCAGTTATTGTGACATCAAACCAGAAGAGTATGCTGGTTCCTGCATGTGTGTATGATCTGGTTTTGAAGGGTGGTCAGCTTCTGTCCCTTGCAAGAGATGTGTGTGTGGTTTACTATGGGTGTTGTCTCCAAACCCATAGCAGTTAGTTAATGTGATATAGACTGATGTCGGAACTGATGTTGAAACATCATTTCAGTTCTTTGCTTTCTCAGCCAAAGAAAGTTAGTTGTGCTCATGGTGAAGTATCAGGTCAAGCCACTTACCTAATTTGAAGTGATCAGTGGTGTGGATTAACAAAAGAGGGATCAGCTAGTGCCTCAAGTGTGCAGGAAAAGAATGTCAGACCTGATCAAATGTCATACCTTGTGTGAGAAGGTTACCTTATCACATATGATAAATAGCTTGACAGTAGTTGAGTATTTGTCTAAGATGTTGTGCATTCTAACCAATAGTGAATACTCTGACGGGAGCTGAGCGTTTATCTAAGATGTTGTGCATTCAACTAATGACAATATACATTGACGGGAGACTATGTATATGTCTGATGTAAAAGTGCAAGACTGCAGAAGTGTTGAGAATTTACTTTTCTCTATGTGGCTGTATATTTCTCTTTGTGGTGCTTTTCTTAGTGCAACTGGATTCTTTTCATGATGTCAAGACTGATGTCTTAACATCTGTTGACAGAACATTCTGTTCAAAATGTTATAGTTTTTGTCTCCTGAGATCACAAGCTTCTATCTGATTTATGTACTGTTGTGGTACATGGTTTGCTTGAGGGTCAAGCCGTAGGTGAATATGTTCAGCAGGTGTGTTGAGCAGAGAGTGAGCTCTTGAAGACATGAAGATGCGTCTTATGTTTTCCATTCATCAAGGCACAAAGAAGCACATGGTATTCTTGATAGGGGGAGAGTGCTACAATTTTGTGCAGCTGGACTTGTGGTGTTAAGGGGGAGCAGTGTTCTTATTGGTGTTCTAGCTGGTGCATGTCGTTTGTTTGGTTTGCTCCTATTATGGCTAAAAAGGGGGAGAATTAAGAAACATCAGGTGTCCCTTGGTTGAGGAGGAGCTGGATGGGTGTTCAAAGAAGAAGGTTTTAGCCAAAATATGCCAAAGGGGGAGATTGATAGTTCTGCAACTTTTGGTGTTGGCATTAATTTTGGTAAAACTAATTATGATTGATATATGCCTAAAAAGATGTCCTGACTTCTGTTTTCTGCTGCTGCATTTTCCTTTAATATGGTGTGTATGATCAAATTATGTTTTGGCCAAAAATTTGCCAAAGGGGGAGATTGTAAGTTCTGAGTTGGCAACAATTTTTGCAAAACATGTTGCTCAGGAAAATGTTATGAAGAATGTCTTGACATAAGAGTAGAACATCACTGCAGGATGTGTTAATGTCAGAACAGATGATGATCTATAGCAAGTGGTACAAGATGTCAGATCAGAAGTCCTGACATGGTTGCTCAGACATCACTACAGATGTTGAACCTGATGTTGAAACATCTTCAACTGTCATGACAGTATTGCTGTCATGTGTTACAACAGATGTCAAGACATCTGGGTCCAGTACAGCAGGTTGTGGAAATGTCAAGTGAGATGTCTTGACATGTTGTGCTGCACCTAACTAGTATGAGTGCATGGCTGTAATGGTGTGACATGTTGAAGGATAAGTCATGACATCTTAGTTGGGTATAGCAGGTGTTGTTAATGATGTCATGTGTCTGATGTCTTAACATTGAGTCATAACATTAGTGAATGTTAAGGTGTTGAAGAGTTGAAGTGCTGAAGAGTGATGTCACATGCGATGTCTTGACATCACTATACCAGAACATTAAAACATCAGGTTGTGATGTTTTTAGGGCTGCGCTGTAATACCCCAAAATTTGCTCTCCTTTGTCATCATAGCATAGCATCATCATATATCATATCATATTCACCTCATTAGCATTGCATTGCACTTTAACATAGAAAAATGAAGCATAATATCCCTCTTACCATCAAGGCATATGATCAGGTGGAAGGTGGACAATCAAGGGATCATTCAAAGCACAAAAGGTCAAACAAGTTGCCTCAAGGCAAGCCAGGAAGTCTTTCATGTCTCATATTATCTCAATTGACCATCCAATACCTCAAGAAAGTGAGATTCAATAGAAGATTGAAGCACTACATCATTCACTATGCAAGAGGTTCAAGAAATTGAAGAAAAACCCTCAAAAGAGATAGCTTATTGGTTCAAAGTCATCCTCAAGTGGCATATCTTATCATCCTTTAAGAGGATACACAACATACTCTGAGGAATTTAAAATTGAAGACTGCACTTTTTCCTCCTAACCAGAAGGTGTCAAAATTAGGGTTTCCAATTAAATCAGGGTATCTTTGATTTTTTGGGCAAAACTTGATGTCATGGTATTTTATATGTCCTTAAGTGTATGGGTGTAGAAAATTGCCTCTCAATTGGTTTTAGAAGTGGTTCAATGGGGAGAAAGATCAAAAATCAGGAAATTTGGGGCCAAGTCAAATAATCAGAGAAAAAAGTTAACTCTTGACTTTTTGAGGCCAAATTCATGAAATTCATGTTATATGTGTCCAATGTACAAAATTTGATCAAGAAACTCCAAAGTAATCATGAAAAAATCAAGATGTGGAAAGTTGCCATTTTTGGAAGAAGTAGGGTTTCTAAAAATAGTAATTTTGGACTATTTTGCATAAGAGTTTGAACCAAGGCCATTTAAAATCAAGACCTCAAATGAAAATTCCACTCGGCCACAACAAAAGATCTTGTTTCAAGCTTTAAATCCATGGGTAGAACATCTCCATTGGATAAAAATTGAGTGAGATATGACTGATCAAAGTTGGAGGAAAGTAGGGCAAAAACTAGGTCATGACCAAGAATTCTCAGGTCACGCGCATGTCCTTTTTACAAACGGTTGGTGGGCCAAATGTACACCTATTTTTCTCAAGGTTAAAGGCTTCATTTGCAAAACTTTTCAACACAAGAGTTGTTCCTTGTAATGTCCTCTTCAATATTCATGTTGGACAAAATTCCATTTGATCAAGTTATGAGGGATAAATCTTGGCCTCAAGTTAGGGTGGTTATGCTGAAATTTCGTGCCATTCCAGCCTTGCCAATCGACCACCTGGTGCGCCCATCAGCCAGTCTTGTGTGCTTAAGTTCATAGTCATTTTGGAGCATGTTTGAGGCATCATTTCAATTCCTTTTTCACATCAACATTGTTCTCCAATGTGCCCTCTTTCCAATGACTCCAAAAACACACTAAACCACCCATGGAGTAGAGAGAATTTCATCATCAAATCACCCTATCTCCATTGTTCTCAGCTGCCATAAGAATCATAAAAGAGAAATGAATGTTATTGTTGTTGTCTCAGCTTGCCCGTGCATTGCTCACCCTCCCAACATTACTTCATTTAGCCAAACATACTCCCCATTTACCATACCACGTGCTACCCATGCTCATGAAAAAGGAAAGGAATGGAAACTTGTAGAACAAGTTTGTTTGCTGCCGCACACATGAGTTAGCTCATTTCATTAATCTCCACCACAACTGTCACACACCTCCTCCACCATATCACAACCATGGATAACTCGCCCTAACTAACTTGGCTCAGTTAGTTAGGGATGACTCACCTAAACCATGCTAACTCAGTTAACCTCACTCAGTTTAACCTTGGTTAACTCACATTATAAATAGAATCACACTCTATAACTTCAGTTTCTAACTTCATTTTTTCACACATTCACTTCAAAAAACTCTCGCCACTCTCTCTCTGATTCTCTCATCCTTCTTCCATTTCAACATTCATCTTCCATATTCAACTCAGAATCACTCTTCTTCTCGCTCAATTTCATCATATTGTAACTTGTTTTGAAGCTTGGATTTCATTTATCTCCACTGAATCATCATCAATCATTTCAGTTAAGCCTTTATTTGGCCAAATAAAGCTCAAGGAAGAAGCATTTTCCTCTGGTATTCTTGTGTATTCAAGGCTTCATCAATTTCAGGTTTGAGTTCTTGAACTTGTAGTGCACGATTTCTATTCATTTTCATGTGTTTCTTGTTTATATAAGCTTGATAGAAGCTCTGCTTACTCCGGCTAGTTGATAGGCCTTCTAAAGGTGTAGTTGCAAAACTTAGGGCACAAATTCATCTCCTCTGTTCTTGCTATGTGTGCATGTTTTGTGGTTTTTATGAGCATATTCTTGATCTACGTTACTTCAGCTTCAATTTGGTATGCGATTTGTGTGTTTTGGTGAACATGTGAGTTTACAGGTGGTGGCTGTTCGCCGGAGAAGATGACCGGAGGTCATCTTCGGCCGGTGATCTTGAATGCTAGGGTTTGTGTGTGTTCTAATCGTGTCCGTTTATTTTTCCTCATCGTGTGGTTCAAAAGCATGCCAGCACATTAAAATCAGTGTGCCTCTCACGTGCCAATTTTCTGAACTCACTTAAACTTTGTGTGGTGTGGCACGTGGTATGGAGTGTGGACATTCATGTACATGCGTTGATTTTCATTACTTTGACTTGCCTGTGGACTTGACTTAATCCAATGGTCACGCGTGAGTCAATTTTGTTGACTGAGTGAGCATGCTAGTTATTGTGGATTGCGCGTAATTGGACTTAAGCCATATTGCTTTTTTACACCTCCCTGTTCCAAAGCCCAATTAATTTGAACTCATATTTTGCTATGCTTGCACCCCCTTCCCTTATTTCAATTTCATTTTATTTTCTTCATTTTCTACATGTTTGCTTTTTAATTTTTAAAAATACTAAATAGCATTAGAAAATTCCATAAAAATTCATGAACATCATTAAAACATTTATAAAATTTTTGATGATTTTATTTTCGGATTTTATGAAATTTTTACCCCTGTTGCATATTTTCTTTGAATTTTTCATTTGTGTGCATTCCATTGATGATACATGATTTTGTTCATTTTTGTTCTTGATCATCAAAAATGGTTTTGCTTTGTTTCTTTTTGAATTGAGTCACTAATATCTTGAAGTATGTTATATGATTTTTATTTGATTTTTTAGGACATTTTATGACATGTCTTGGTGTCCATTTTTGTAATACTTTGCATGTGCATCCAATTTGACCTAAATGCTTTGTATGAAGGCATTTTGCCTTGAATTTTGCATGATACTTTGGTGTGTGATTCATTTCTGATTTGTGTATCTCAAAATCATGCTTGAATAATTTTCATGAACCCATTTTATTTTTGTCTAAAACATTTCACTTGAAGCATAATAACATGTCATATCCTTGTAATCTTTGTGCATGTTTACATGATTGCTTTTGTGCATACTTGCATGATCACTTGCCTATTTTGTGAAATATTCATTTGATATTATAGGTCATTGGTACATATTATGTGTCATCTTTGCATGTTCATTTCCCTTTTGAACTTTGTGCATCCTTAACATGTTTTGGTTTGCATCTTTTATTTTGAACTTCCATTTCAATTCTTTTTCTTATATTACTTCTTGAATGTCTTGATGATTGATCCATGGATGATTTGAGATGTGTATAAGCCATTTTCCATTTAGTTTCAATTCTGATCCTTGGATTACATGTTCCATTTATGCATGTTTCTTCTCTTTCTTTCCATCTTTCATCTATCTTTTCTTATGGAAACATGTTGAATGTTAATGGATGGTGATGGTTGCTTATTCATTTGAATTGATAGGATGATATTATTTTGTTTTCAATATGATGTACATTCTGGTTGTGACATTAGGATTTGATCTTTCATCTCATTCTTTTGAGCTTTATGGTACACTAAGTGTTCTTTTGCTTCTTATACTTCTTATACATGTTCACTAACCATGTAGGAGCATTGGTAAGTTGAAATTGAGTGTGGATAAGGAATCCACATTCAAACTTCTTTCCTTTCATCTTTTACAATTCAATTTTGTTTTGTTAAGCACTTATGTGCTTTTCTTTGATTAACTCATTACTTTCCCTTTTGAGTTACAATTCATCTTCTACTTTAGAAGTGAATTGTGTAGCTCATTTCTTCTTTAGACTTTAGGCTTTGAAACCTCACAAACCTTAGGATCACTCCCTTAAATATTTAATTAGGATTGAGTCTTAGTTTATATAGATTTTACCTTTCTCCTCCCTTGAGTCTTTCATCTTCTCATCTTAAAGAAAAATGCAAAATACTTAATAAAGGTAGGCATTTATTGCATTTAGGCCTTTCATATAAAGAAGAGATTATAAAGGGGTCTTCCCTTGTAATCTTAGAATGTATAGCATATAGCCCATCTTGGGTCAATGTGTTAAACATTTGATCTTGTATGAGGGACTTAAATGCAATACTTGTTGAAGGTACAAATAAAAAAGCACTTCTTCATTTCATAACCAACAAAAACACTTAATAAAGGCATAACAAATATTGTATTTAGGCCTTTCATGTGGGAACAAAGAAGTGAGGGGTCTTCTCTCATTTCCTTGGAATGTTTAGCGTACGTCCCGTCTGGGTCGATATGCGAGGCATTCGATTCTATATGAGGGACTTAAATACAATACGCGTTGTAAAACCAAAACAATCAAAACACTTCTTAAAAGACAAAAACAAACAATAACGTCTTTCCTTCGGGAATTCTTTTCTCATCTCACTCACTCTCAACGTACGGACGCACTTCTACTCGTTCTTTTGTAAGATGGTAATGCACTCGGACCAGCGAGCCTGCAACACCTGAGCTAGAACGTAAGTCGTTCTCTTAAAGACACAAACAATCCATCCCTAGTGAGGGGAACTACATCACTCTGATTCTCATGCTCCCGATGAGATACGTAGGCAGTGGGGTAGGGCCCATGCGAGCACTTCTTTTATTTTCCCTACATTTGTTTCTCGTTCCTTTTCTTTTCTTTCTCCTTTCTTTCTTTCAGTTCCTTTTCCAGTATCCTTTTCTTACACCCTTTGATTGAGGCAAGCAAGCGTGGATCCCATCGGGTACGATGGACGTGAGGGGGTGCTAATACCTTCCTCTCACGTAACCGACTCCCGAACCCAGTTCTCTTGGTCGCAAGACCATGCTTTTCCTTCCTTCAGATTTATGCGGTGTTTCCTTTCCCTCTCATGGGATAAATACACATTACTGGCGACTCTGTTTGGTGCCACTTTCGCCTTTGTACTTGGATGAAAATCCCGGGAGCGATAGCTGGCGACTCTGCTGGGGACAGGTTGACCTATTGCTGGTCCATCCTAAGCGAGTCAATCCTAGCGCTTGTTTACTTTTCTTTCATTGGGTATTTACTGTTGTATTGTATTTGCTGTTTACTGTACTTTATTACTTGTATCATATTTACAGCATTGTAGCATTTACATTTCATATATTATATTTTGTTGCACTGTTCTGTCTGTTTGGCGGGATGGGATTTCTGAGAGATAAGCCCATTACACAGGCTTGAGTATACATTTAGGACTAGAGTGGAGAGTAGTGGGACCTACGTGCCATCTGGAGTACGTTGGGTATTCACGAAATTCACAGCTAGACGAGGCTACCTTGGGACCCATCATGGCATGCGCGTCTTGCGTATTCCAGGATGTCGATCTAGAGAGCTGTCGACTCTAGTGACCGATCATGAGAACCTTAGTGGAAACATCCCTCTTTAGTGGTGACAGTGGCAGACCACATTCTGTGGCAAACCCATTCGCACCCGAGGGACCACTTTGGAACTTGCATAGGATGACCTTATTTTGAGGGGATTCAATTGAGGCCTCCTCGATTGATGATGATGCCAAACCAGAAATGGTGAACGTATCATCATTTCTCGACCTGAGAGCCCGTGATATTGAGGATCCTCGGTTTGCTAGAACCCACATGTGAGAGAGGGGTTGTTTGCAGGTTTGCAGGTAACCATGACTTCCTACATACCCAGTTTTCTGTTTACTTTACACAAAGGAAGGGTTCATCCTATTATATTCAGACAGTTCCTATTTGTGGTTCTATATTGTTCCTAGGGCTACACTGACACCGCACACAGTCCAGCACAGACACCTAATTACCTGATCACATTGCCCTTTTGCATTGCATTATCATATCATAACGGTTATGTTTGTCAATTTTAGGTGCATAATACACTTCTGATTCCAATCCATGGGTTCAACAGAGAATGACGAGAGAAGGAAGAATAATGTTTCTTACAAGTTTCCAGACCCTACCTTGGATTCGTTGCTCAAAATTATAGACATGGCCGGCCCGGATGTTCTTGATAGGTTTCAAAAGAAGTATGGGAATTTGGTTAAGATGGTCCGTACTATCACAAAGTATGAACATGATGCTTTGCACACCCTGCTGCAGTTCTATGAGCCTTCGCTGAGATGCTTCCTCTTTCCAGATTACATTTTGATGCCAACGCTAGAAGAATTCTCATTTATTTTAGGGGTTCCAATCATGTCAACAATACCATTCTTTTCTGGTAGCTCTCCTAGTGTAAAAGAAATTGCCGCTGCAATGCAAATGGACCAGTCAATGATAAAGAGTGGTATGAGTAATAAGAACGGAGTTGACGGATTTCATCTGGAATTTCTCTCTGATCAAGCCCAAGAGGCTGCTAGTGCTAAAAACTGGGCGATTTACAACTCCATTCTGGCTCTTTGCATATATGGCCTAGTTCTTTTTCCCAATCAACAGGACTTTGTGGATATGCAAGCTACGAGAGTTTTCGTTCTTAAAAATCCAGTCCCTACTTTGTTGGGGGATTTTTATCATTCCATGCATTACAAGAACGAGAAAAGAAGGGGAGGCCCTGTTATTTGTTGCACTCCACTGCTATGCCATTGGCTTTTCAAGCATTTGCCTCAAACAGGTGCCTTTGTGGAAACCATGGATGTTGCGAAATGGTCCGAGCGAATGATAGGTTTAACTGCTGATAATATTGTCTGGTTCGATCATCGGTTGCTGAGAATTGAGCTTATCACAAGATGCGGAAGTTTTCCAAATGTACCTCTGATTGGCAGAAAAGGAGGGATCAATTATAATCCAGTTTTGGCCATCCGACAGTTCGGGTATGCTTTCAGGGGTCCTCCTACAGAGCAAGACGTGGAAGAATCTTTGTTCTTCACAGGAACTAAAGATGAGAAGGTGGTAGAAGTAGTGAATGCTTGGAAAGATAAGCATAAAATTGGAAAAGCGGTTTTTGGGAAAGGAGATTGTAAGTCTTATCCTGAATATGACAGGTGGATTGAGACGAAAGTAAAGGAGTTGCTTTTGCCCTTTTCAAGGAGACCTCTTGTACGTTCAGTACAACCTGAACAACCCACCATGGTGGCTATTGAGGAGTACGAAAAATGGAAGAAAATGGTTAGAGAGCTGCAGATAGAGAATTCTGGAATGATCAGATGTCTTCAGAAAGCTCTAGCGGACAACAAAGAGTTGGAAAAGAGAGCATTAAAAGCGGAGAAAACCTTGGCAGACAAAGAAGAATATTTTGATGACAGGGCTCGATACTTCCGAAAGCTTACCTTGGGAGCAGATTATACCAGTCAGGCTCACAAGACTACAAAACAGGCTTTGGCCCGAAGCAAGGAATCATTAGCTAAACTTCGTCAAGCTTGGGATGAAGTCAGAATTGAAAACTCTGAGCTGTTGACCTAGTTAAAAGACAAAGATGAAGAGTTAAAGAAAGTGCATGTAGAAAGAAGAAAGTATCGAGAAGACCTGGGCAAAAGCCAAGAATAGGTAAGGAACGTTGAAGATAAGCTGAAAATCGCCAACAAAGAGCTTGAAGATGTCACGGCGGATCCGAAGCTAGTTAAAATTCAAGCTGGAATTAAGAGGCGCAAAGGAGCCGGTGAAGATGAAGCCTTGCTGATGCACGTGGGGTCATTAGAGGATGCATTGGAAAAAAGGGATGTAGTAATCAAAGAGCTGATTGAGAAGCCGCATCACCAGCGTACCCGCATCCTGTTTGAAGAGATTAAGTATTCTAGCCAGAAGCTGAAAGATGTAGAGCTATCAGATTAAGGATTTTCGTCATTTCTTTGTAATTTGCAATGGTTACCATCAGAATTGTTGATGGATCCATTTGACTGCTTGTTTCTTATTCTGTTGCTGAAACTATGACTAATGTACTTGAAATTTTTTGGGATTTTGTATGAAAAGAGCTATTTCTGTTCACAATTTCTGGTTTTCAGATATATGTGATGTGTTATCTGCACACGGGCACACTACAAAATCACTATTTCTGGTCATCAGATATTTGTGATAGGCGTATATGATTATCTCTTCAAAGTAAAACTCACTAATCATGATTTCTGGTCGTCAGGAATTTGTGGTTATGATTGGAATCAGGATGTAAAAAGTATCTTAAAATGACAAACATAACTGTGCATTTGCATTGGCATAACATATCATTTTTGCATTGCAGGTTTTCTTCTTTTTGCAGGCGCCTGCTAACCTTTATTTGGTTTTCGCGCACGATAGCTGACGCCCCAGTTCATCGATATTCTACCCGACGCAATCAAGCAAGAGTAATAGAGCAAGTTCAGACTGAGTTAGCTGATTTGAGGGGAAGAATGGAGCAGTTCATGAACCTTATGCAGGGGATCACTCAAGGTCAGGAAACTATGAGGGCGGGTCAAGAGGCCATGAGAGCCACTATTCAGAGATTGGAAACTGAAGTCCCGAATCACAATGTGCGCACTTCCCCCATTGGTAATATCCCTACTGGTGGAGTACATCTAGGACTTGATGATAATGGTCTGGAAGATGGTCCAGAGGATCAGTTTACCACACTCAACAACGACAGGGATTTCTACAATGATGACCGGAAGTATGAAGGGCTGGATGAAAGACTCAGGGCTATTGAGAGCCAAAATCCTCTGGGGATTGACGTGGAAGACATGGGTCTCGTACAGGGTGTGAGGATTCCTCCCAAGTTCAAGCTTCCTACGCTAGATAAGTACAATGGTAGCACCTGTCCCAAAACGCATTTGCAAGCTTACAATCGCAAGATTGCCGCTTACACTGAGGACCAAAAGCTCTGGATGTATTTTTTCCAGGATAGCCTGTCAGGCGCCTCCCTGGAATGGTACATTAAGCTGGACAGGGTTCATATAAGGAGCTAGAAAGATTTATGCGCTGCGTTTCTGAAGCAGTATCAATATAATCTGGACATGGCACCTAATCGTACTCAATCGCAGAGTATGACTCAGGATAACAAGGAGGGCTTTAAGCAGTACGCACAGAGATGGAGAGAATTGGCTGCTCGAGTTCAACCACCTTTGGGTGATCGTGAGATGGCTGAAATGTTCATGAGCATGCTTCAAGGGACGTATTTGGATAGACTTGTTGCATGTCCTTCCACGGGGTTTGCCGATATCGTCGTTGCTGGGGAACGAATAGAAAGTCTGCTGAAATTGGGTAAGATTCAAGATGCCAGTGGGACTGTTGCTTCAAGTTCGAAGAAACCCTTTGCCAATGGACCAAGGAAAAGAGAAGGGGAGTCCAGCGCTGTGTATAGAGGAAAGGGCAGAGGCAGGACTTAATCTTACCATCAGGTGGATGCTGTAACCATTCCGGTTCCAGCAGTACAGCAAGCTCCAGATCAGCAAGCTAGACCCCGATTCTAGACTAATAGACAAAGAGACCGTAAGTTTGATCCCTTGCCTATGACATATGCTGCTTTGTTACCACAACTGCTCAAAGAGAAGTTGGTTGAACTTCGGACTATGAAGCCACTAGATACCGGAAAATTGCCTCAAGGTTACGATGTTAATGCTCGATGTGAATTTCATTCTGGTGCGCAAGGTCACTCGATAGAAAAGTGCTGGGCTTTTCAACATAAGGTTCAGGACTTGATTGACGCAAAAGCTATTAATTTCTCTAAGCCGCCGAATGTTCGTGATATTCCAATGCCCCATCATGGAGGTGCAAGCATGAATGTTATTTCTGATGGTGAGAAATTGAATTTGATTACTGATGTGAATTTGGTAAAGACTCCGCTGTTGATTATAAAAGAACGTTTGTTAAAAGGAAACGTATTTCCTGGATGTGCCTCTGATTGCGAGGATTGTTCGAGACAGATTAATGGCTGCAGTAAGTTGAAAGCTAGACTGCAGGATCTTATAGACAAAGGAAGCCTTCAGTTTGATAAAGTAGAGAAGGAAAAGGATGTTTATACCATTACCATTTATTATAATCCAGTTGAAATACAGGTGCCTGTTGAAGCTCCTGTTGCTATGACGGATAGGCCGAGACCAGTTACGATTATAGTTCTTGAATCTGCTTCTTATGTGTCTAATCGGACAGTTCCATGGCAATATGGAACTAATACTCATCAGGGAGGAGGTCAACAGAAAGCAGAGGCTGCTGTTGGTACCAGTGTTGAGAATGTCAGTGGACCAAGTGGTTTCACCAGAAGTGGTCGACTGTTTGCTCCTCAGACTCTAAGGAGTGATAAGGAAGCAGAAGTTGCTGCAAGAGCGAAAGGAAAACAGGTTGTTGATGACAAGGTGCCTGCTCAGGAAGAGGACCCTAAAGTCAATTTTGATCATGATGTTGAGGAATTTATGAGGGTTATCAAAAAGAGCGATTACAACATCATTGAACAGCTCAATCAGGGTCAAGCAGTAGGTGAATGTGTTCAGCAGGTGTGTTGAGCAGAGAGTGAGCTCTTGAAGACATGAAGATGCGTCTTATGTTTTCCATTCATCAAGGCACAAAGAAGCACATGTTATTCTTGATAGGGGGAGTGCTACAATTTTGTGCAGCTGGACTTGTGGTGTTAAGGGGGAGCAGTGTTCTTATTGGTGTTCTAGCTGGTGCATGTCGTTTGTTTGGTTTGCTCCTATTATGGCTAAAAAGGGGGAGAATTAAGAAACATCAGGTGTCCCTTGGTTGAGGAGGAGCTGGATGGGTGTTCAAAGAAGAAGGTTTTAGCCAAAATATGCCAAAGGGGGAGATTGATAGTTCTGCAGCTTTTGGTGTTGGCATTAATTTTGGTAAAACTGATTGTGATTGATATATGCCTAAAAAGATGTTCTGCTTCTATTTTCTGCTGCTGCATTTTCCTTTAATATGGTGGGTATGATCAAATTATGTTTTGGCCAAAAATTTGCCAAAGGGGGAGATTGTAAGTTCTGAGTTGGCAGCAATTTTTGCAAAACATGTTGCTCAGGAAAATGTTATGAAGAATGTCTTGACATAAGAGTAGAACATCACTGCAGGATGTGTTCATGTCAGAACAGATGATGATCTATAGCAAGTGGTACAAGATGTCAGATCAGAAGTCCTGACATGGTTGCTCAGACATCACTACAGATGCTGAACCTGATGTTGAAACATCTTCAACTGTCATGACAGTATTGCTGTCATGTGTTACAACAGATGTCAAGACATCTGGGTCCAGTACAGCAGGTTATGGAAATGTAAAGTGAGATGTCTTGACATGTTGTGTTGCACCTAACTAGTATGAGTGCATGGCTGTAATGGTGTGACATGTTGAAGGAGAAGTCATGACATCTTAGTTGGGTATAGCAGGTGTTGTTAATGATGTCATGTGTCTGATGTCTTAACATTGAGTCATAACATTAGTGAATGTTAAGGTGGTTAAGAGTTGAAGTGCTGAAGAGTGATGTCACATGCGATGTCTTGACATCACTATACCAGCAAATTAAAACATCAGGGTGTGATGTTTTTAGGGCTGCGCGCATTTGTTTGAGTTGAGGAGATTTGTTAGTTAGATTGGATGCGAATATCATGGGTTAGATATATTCTGTTGCAATCATTTATGAAGAGATTAGTTTGTTGCTAATTTAAAGCAAAAAGATATGGAGAATAATCAGAATTAATTATGAAGATTTAATTGAAGATCTATTTAGAATCAGAATCTTTTGCAGACTTGTGGCAGAAGATTTGTTGTGATTTGAAGGCCCAAATTCAGTTGGGAAAAAGTTATAAATAGAATGCTTGTAATCTAGAATAGGCACGGGTCCAAGATGTAGATCATTAGGGCTTTGTCTAAGTAAACCACTCGGGTTGTGAGATGGTCACTGTGTTCTTACTCAGAAACCTGTAGGTAATGAGTTTTGTATTGTTCTTTGAGGAAGCTTTGAAGCAACTCCAAGGTGCATCATGGAAGTGTGACTTCTACTTGGAGAGTTTGTGGAAGTCAAGTTGTTGATGCAGTGACGGAGATGTTGACTGCTAGACATCATTGCGATGATTGGGAGTGAGATGGAGTCTCTTATCTAGGGTGGACTTAGATAGAAGGGTCATTGGGTAGTGATTAGATTAGGTAGATTGTCAACTGGTTTGTTGAGTCTGTAATTTGATACTACTAATAGTGGACTTCCTTCCTGGCTTGGTATGCCCCAAGATGTAGGTTGTTAGACCGAACTGGGTGAACAATTCTTGTGTTTTTCAGTTTTGTTATTGTCTTGTTCATACAGCAGATATTGATGTTGTGACATCACACGTAACATCACATTTCTGGTACCAGAATTTCAATTGGTATCAAAGCAGGCATCCTGTCTGTTTTTGGATGAGATCTAGGGAAGATACTTTCTGGTTCATATGCAAGGAAAACAGTGTTGCTGAGAGGTTGTTTAAACTTGGTCAGTTCACATGTTGTTTGAATGGTCCCTTGAAGTGGAGGATGGACTATTCATGATAGGGTATGTTAGGCATGGTGGTGAGCTGCTTTGTAGGGTGATTTATGCTGACCTGTTGCACCTAGAGTGTGGTGTTTTATGCAATGGTTTTGCCTAAAGGTTGTAGAGGAGTTTTCTGGTGTGTGTTCCGCTGCATATATATATATCTGATGGAAAATTCCTGGTGGTTTTGTGTTAAGGCTGCAACATTTTGTTCTCCTCTGAAGATGTATCACATGTGTAGCGAGCGATTTTGGACACGGTTCTTAAGCGCTGGTCGCTCTCTGCGGTTGAGCTTAAACTACAGGTCGATTCATTTTTTATCCTATTAAAGCTGATGAAGGAAGGGAAATAGATGTCTCCAATTAACCCTGCTTTACATACTGAGTTTAAACAGCGGTCTGTTAGGTTACGGATGCTATCAATGTGGGGGGGCCTTTGTACTGGTTATTTGTATTTTCGCCAATACTGTTTTCTTTATTTTTATCTTGGCAGAAGGTTTCTGGCGGGGAACAAGGATTAGGATGTTAGGACTGGTGTTTTTTGAATTACTGCTTTTGATTGATGGAGATATGGGATTTGGTTTTTTTGTTTAGTGTGCTCGCTAAGATTTTTCTTTCAATCTTATGCTTACGTATTCCCGTTTATCGAAACAGGGAAATCAAAGCGTTCGTAGTTCCTCCTAGTCTATGGGAGGAAATGGGTGTTTTGGTGTCTTGTTCAAAGCCCAAGACGTGAAGCTAAAGGTGATTTGTATCTTGTTCAAAGCCCAAGATGTGAAGCTGAAAAGTCTATTTGTATCTTGTTCAAAGCCCAAGATATGAAGCTAAAGGGTTTGACTTTAGAGATAATTTGTCATCTCTAAAGAGGGGGTTTTTTGTTACAACTGTTGGGTGACTGGTTATAAAGGGGGATTACTTTAACCGGGATACACGGATCCTAGCAATGCCATAATTTCCTTTATAGGGGATTTTAACCTGAAGGAGAAGACTTTAACTCAGTGTAGAGCAATGCTATCTTTCCTTAGGAATTTCTCATGCTAAAAGAGGGACAGTGGCATGGATGTAGATGATCCAGAGGCTTGCCGCTTACAGCGATTAGATGAAGGGGAAGGAGTGGTTGATGTTTGTGTACTGTGAACGAGGCACAACTTTGATGCTAAAAGGTTGATTGGATCAACTAGTGGTTTTCTTATACAAAGCCTAAGAGGAGGCTAATATGTGTCTCGTACAAAGCCCGAGAGAGAGGCTAAAAGGTTTTGACTCAACGATGGAATCTTTTGGTATCTCGTATAAAGCCCGAGATGGAGGCTATTTGTCTCAACAAGAGAGTGTTTTTGTGTCTCGTACGAAGCCCGAGAGAGAGGCTAAAATTTGTTTGGCTCAATAAGAACCTTTTTGTATCTCGTATAAAGCCCGAGATGGAGGTGAAAAAGGGGTGATTGACTCAACGAGGGAGTCTCTTATGTGTCTCGTACAATGCCTGAGAGAGAGGCTAAACGTTGTTTCAGTTAAGTGACAGGTCCAGTATACTGATTTTAAAGAGAAAATCAGTTCTTATATGAGCAACACTGTACTCATGGATTTGATTCAAGGATCCGGGTTATTCCTGTTCTTTAAGGAAGCGGGAAATCCGAAGGGTATTGAGACTGTCCGAGTCTACAGGTTTCCTTCCTATTCTTGAAGGGTGCTTGAGAATGTCTTTGAGACTCAAGGAAATTAGACCGTCCAAGTCTAGAGTTTCATCTTTTGTACTATGCTTTGAGAAACAGTAGTAGACTCTATGAAAGGACTGTTCTATGAGGATGACTAGGTTCTGTTCCTATACCTCTAGGAGGTCGTCGGGACAATTTGTACGAAGCCCAAGAGGAGGCTGGAAACTTTTAAGAAGCCGATGGGTCCTTGTACGATGCCCAAGAGGAGGCTATCATTCTCGGAGGAAGAGATCATTATACGAAGCCTAAGAGGAGGCTGTGAATACTTCTAAGAAGCTGTAGGGTCCTTGTACTAAGCCCAAGAGGAGGCGGGGTTGCTTTTAGGAAGCCTGTGGGTCCTTGTACGATGCCCTAGAGGAGGCCGATTGCTTTTAAGAAGCCGATGGGTCCCCAAACCCCGAGAAATTCAAGGCAAGTTATTCACAAGGAATAGATCAAGTCAGGAAAGTTTGATAATTTGGAAGAAACTCAAGAGATGCCATTCACGGAGAAAATATCATCTCTGGGGAGTAGAGTTTCTTGACAAGTGCTTTTAAGAAGCCTGTGGGTCCCCAAACCCCGAGAAATTCAAGGCAATGCTATTCACCGAGAATAGATCAAAGTCAGGAAAGTTCGAGAATTTGGAAGAAACTCAAGAGATGCCATTCACGGAGAAGAGATCATCTCTGGGGAATAGAGTTTCTTGACAACTTCTATGAGTGACAGTCTATGAAAGGGTTCACAGAGAATGTTGCCTTTCATATCTCCATATTGTTTAACCCCAAGAGGAGGGAAGACTGTGTCTGGTAATCCTATGGGGATCTAGTTTAGACTATTTCTAAGAGTGATTGAAACGGCTTTACCTAGTGCTAGACGTAGTTACCGGGGAAACTCTAATATCTATACTATTATTATACAGTCGATATGAGTGTATGAAAGAAGCTTACAGCGAAACAGCCCCACAATACAGTTATATATATATGAGTTTATGAAAGGAGACTTACAGTGAAATAGCCCCACAATACAGTTATATACATATGAAAGCGGTAAATGAAAGCGGGTAACCACTTACTCGGTTGTAGAGCTTCCATGTTGTTTGGTTAGTTGTTCAACAAGGAAAGATTGAAAAAAACAGTATATTCAAAATCAAAGGAGAAAGTGCTTTGAAAAAGAAAGATTTGGGGCTTACAGCTCAAGGAGAGGCCCAAGGTTTTATCAGTGAGCGCACTGTTGAATTTGTACAGAGGGACTTATACAAGTGACTGAGGCCCAAAAAGGTTTTCTGTACAAAGGGATGGGTCTTACACTCTCTCAAGAGGCCCAAGTGAGTTTTAAGAAAAGAAATGGGTCTTACTACTCGAGGGTAGGCCCAATGGTTAATTTTGAAAAGGGCGACGATCGCGCCGAGGTTTTGGAAACACCGTGGGACTTATACAAGTGACTGAGGCCCAAAATTTTGGTATTTACAAAGGGATTGGGTCTTACACTCTATTAGAGGCTCAAAGAGTCTTGAAACATTTGAGTATGATTAAAAATCAAAGAAACCCTAATTTTCACTTTTTAAAAGTAGTTTTTCAAAGAAAATTAATAAAAAATGACAAAAAATCAAATAAGTTTAAATAAACCACTTGTGATTTTTGGTTAAGGTTTGAAAAAGGAGGTTTTAATCACAAGATGATTTAAAACTTATTTAGTTTTGATTTTCAAGATGAATATTCACTTTTAAAATGTTTAAAAACAATAAAAAATGAATTTATTCACAAAAATACCAACTATATTAAATAAATAATATAAATTTGATTTTTTTGTATAATAAAATATTTTACTATTTTTGTGATTTTTCAGAAAAAGAACCAATAAAAAATAATCAAAATTGAGGGAGTTATTAATTTTCCAAATCATTAAAAAATAATATGAAAAATGAGAAAAAGGGGTTGGTCTTACACTCTATTAGAGGCCCAAAGTGTATTTTTGTACAAAATATGGGGCTTACAACTCATGGAGAGGCCCAAAATATTTTCAGTTTGAAAATGACGATCGCGCCGAGATTTTTAACGTATCGGGACTTATACAATAACTGAGACCCAAAATTATTTTGTTAAAAAAGGGTTGGGTCTTACACTCTAATAGAGGCCCAAGTGTTTAAAAATGAAAAGAAATGGGACTTACAGCTCAAAGAGAAGCCCAGTTGATTTTCGTTTGAAAATGGCGATCGCGCCGAGGTTTTCTTTTAACGCAAAGGGACTTATACAATAAGTGAGACCCAAAATTGTTTTGGTTAAAAGGGGATTGGGTCTTACACTCTAATAGAGGCCCAAAGTGTTTGAAAAAGATTTGTTAGGGTGAAAATCAAAGAAAACCCCAATTTCATTTTTTAAGGCATTTTTCCAAGAAAAATTAAGTAAAGAATGATAAAAATATCAAATAAAATCATTAAATAATGATTAAGGTTTATGAAAAAATATTTTATCCACATAAATATTTAAAATCATTTTGGTTTTAAAAATCAAGAAAATGAAATCATTTTAAAAGCATTTAAAACAATTTAAAACACTATTTTTAAATATATTAAAAATAATACTTTTTTTTGTGATTTTTTGTGGATTAAAATATTATGGGGTATGAATTGGAAAATGATGATTTTTGCTATGTAAAAAAAAAAATTGGTTGAATTTTGAAAATAAAAATAAGAAAAAGAGGAAATATGTCACAATATCATCTCCGACATTTCTTATGGGGTAAAAACTAGTACCGAAACTTTAATTTTTAACACGTTTTTATCAAATTTCAAACACTCATAACTCTCTCAATTTTTATCGGAATCAAAATCCCGAAGTATCTATCTTGACCGATTTTTCGCAAGGAATTCAATGGTATTACTCACGCACACGGAAAATCAACACACAAAACGTATAAATTAAAAAACCAGAACTGTTATCGATTGAAAACATCGTTCCGCGTCGAATTTCCAACACGCGTAACTCTCTCGATTTTTATCCGAATTGAAATCCGTAAAAACCTATCTTGACCGATTTTTCGCAAGGAATCCAATGGTATTACTCACGCACATGGAAAATCAACACACAAAACGCAGAAATAAAAAAACCAGAACTGCACTGTTTTGAAAACATCGTTCCACGTCGAATTTCCAACACGCGTAACTCTCTCGATTTTTATCCGAATTGAAATCCGTAAAAACCTATCTTGACCAATTTTTCTCAAGGAATCCAATGGTATCACACATGCATGCTGAAACTCAATGTACAAAACGCAACAATTAAAAAACCAGAACTGCTACTAATTGAAAACGTCGTTCCGCGTCGAATTTCCAACACGCGTAACTCTCTCGATTTTTATCCGAATTAAATCCGTAAAAACCTATCTTGACCGATTTTTCGCAAGGAATCCAATGGTATTACTCACGAACACGGAAAATCAACACACAAAATGCAGTAATTAAAAAACCAGAACTGCTATCGTTAATTCGACGTCGTTTCGCGTCAAATTTCCAACGCGCGTAACTCTCTCAATTTTCATCGGAATTGAAATCCGTAAAAACCTATCTTGACCGATTTTTCGCAAGGAATCCAATGGTGTTACTCATGCACACTAAAACTTAATGTACAGAACAATTCAATCAAAAAACCAGAACTGGACATGATTTTAAAACAACCAAAATTCCACATATAAACATGTTAAAATGCAAACAGTGGGAGGATCACAACATACACATTAAGGACTACATTTTTGCCTCAAGAATTTTTCAATATGATGCATGTATGTAGACAACAAAGGTAAGCATGATTCAAAGAATTCAAGTTGTGAATTTTACCTCTTTTTTGGAGATTTTGGGCAACCTACCAAGTGCTTTGTTCCAGAAATGATTTGATGCTTTGGACAACCTCAAATGACCTCTTAGAAGCTTTTAGGATGGTTGGAATCAGCTGGAAACCTCTGGAGCAAGTTTGAGCACTTTCTCGCAAAATGGTCAAAAGTGGCCAAAATGCCAACTCTCTCAAATGGTGTTCCAGATGTGTGGCACCATTTGGGACAGTTCAAGGATGATATTTGGAGTGTGTTTGAGGTTTTATCTGGTTTGGAAAGTGACTGAATCAAGACATGGCTTGAAAAATGCAAAAAAATGCCATTTTGAGGTTTTGAGAGGTGACTTTGTGATGTTGGTGTTATAGGTCACTTGTGAGAGTTTGGATCACCTACATATGATGTTTATGAGGTGTTAGGATCATGAGCTGTGATGGAAATGCTCTCTAACTCAAAAACTCATAATTTCCTTACTAAAGAAGGCATTTTGGAGTGAAAGAGAGAATTTGAGGAAAGCATCTGTTTGATGGCTTTGGTGTACTCAAACTGAGCACAAATGAGCTCTATTTATAGTAGAGCAAGTTTGTTTTGGGATCCACAGTGAATGGTGGCTGCAGCAGAGGTTTGGCCAATGTTGGCCAATGAAAATCCAAGTCTCCTCTAGCCATTGACTAGAGGTTAGAGCACAGGCTGCTGGTTCCCTAGTTGTTGGAGGAATCTTGACTGAATTCAGTTGAAGGAAGATCAGTTCATGCCACCTCTAAGCATCCATTAAATGCTCCAAACCAAAATTGGAGTTTTGTCCCTCTTTTAGGGATTTCTAGGTTTTGGCATGCTTTTTTTTTGTTCCTTGGACTTGGGAGGTTCATGGATCAGATCATCCCACTTGAATTTGATCCTTAGATGTGTCCAAAATGATGACAAGGCTTGAAAATTCGTGTGGCACAAAAAATGTGCAAATCTGCCCTGAAAAATTCAGCTGCAGCAAGCCTTTTTGTAAGATCCATAACTCCCTGCTTGAATATGCTACATGGACGTTCTAGGACTTTCCGGAAAGCTTAGATGACGTACTTCAACTTTGATGTTTGACACTAGACCTGGTTCAACTTGGATCATGGAGAAAAACAGCCTTGAAGTTGGGACATTGTGCTGAAATTACAAGGCAGATTTTTGCTAAGTGCTGAAAAATGTCAATTTTAGGTTTTTAGCCATTTTGATCCAACCATAACTCAAAATCCATGATGAATTGGGATGAAGTGTAGTTGACACTTTTGTAGAGGGCCATGAGGGCTACAAATCCATCTTTGGATGGGGAAAAATGACTTTGTGGTTTAGGAGTTATGATCCTCCAAAGTTGGTACCCTTGCCACTTTATTTCATAACTTAGAAAAATTTCTAAGTTTTTATGGTTACCCCTTTTACAAGTTATCCCACTTTCTTTGATTTTTCTTGATAAATGATAATTCCAATTACACATTAACATCATTTTAGGGTTAAAAAACCATTTTTATGAAAAATCTCAAAAAGTCAAAGTTTGACTTTTGTGCACAGTTGACTTTTTATCAGATGAATTCCAAACTGTGCGATCCTTTAGGAAATCATGTCCTTGACCTAAATCAAAATTGATGGACATGTTCCATGGGTGTTATAGGGTGTATTTAATCATGTCCCACGGCTTGGGAGCATGTCCTGGTCAAAAGTCAAAGGTACAGTTGACTTTTCCCGCGAAACCCTAACTGTGGTTCAGATGAAATTGAAACTTGTTGCTCAAGCTTCTTGGGTCAATCCATTGTTGCAAATGGATCAACGTGGTATGTTGGAGACCCTCAAATCATGTCTTGAGGTCTTAGCTCATGATTTGTCCCAAAAGTCAACTTAGGGGTGAATTAGGTCAAGAAACCCTAATTTTTTATGTATGCATCCCCTGAGGCTAAATTGACTTGATGATGGGGTTTATGATGTTCCATGGAGCATTTTAGGTTATGCTTTGGAGCATTGGCTCATGCCCAGAGGAAAATTTCCATCTGGAGGCCCTAGTCGACCAAACCCTAATTTGGTGACACTGGCGATCCTGAGGCTTGATCCACCTAGAAGGGAGCAGCCTTGTGTTTAATCCTTGAAGTGGGAGTCCTCTTGATCCATTGTGGATATTTGAGAGGCTAGACAAGTTGAAGATCATGTCATTCCTTGATTGATCCTTTGTCTAAGAGCTCTGCGAGGCTTGAAACCCTAAATCCTGTTTGTAGTGAATGCTCACCCACCTTTGGGGAGACTAATGAGGTATGATGGTCCATCCATATTGTGCTGATGATTTGCACAATGATGGGAAATCTTAGTGGTCAAAATTTGGGGTATGACAACATGGTGTGGTGATACTTGAGGATATCTTCAACTAGCTTGTTAGAGTTGCCAAAGATACTTGAGGTTTGACCCAAGTCCACTCATAAAGGCATTTTCAATAAGTTTGTTGATGAGAGATCAGAAGGATGCAAGTTATTTTTGTTCTCTTCTCTGAAAGACCATCCACAGGTCTAAATTGAAGGATCACATGGTATTGCTCTTGAATGATCTTCTACCAGTTGTTGTGACATCAAACCAGAAGAGTATGCTGGTTCCTGTATGTGTGTATGATCTAGTTTTGAAGGGTGGTCAGCTACTGTCCCTTGCAAGAGATGTGTGTGTGGTTTACTATGGGTGTTGTCTCCAAAGCCATAGTAGTTGGTTAATGTGATATAGACTGATGTCGGAACTGATGTTGAAACATCATTTCAGTTCTTTGCTTTCTCAGCCAAAGAAAGTTAGTTGTGCTCATGGTGAAGTATCAGGTCAAGCCACTTACCTAATCTGAAGTGATCAGTGGTGTGGATTAACAAAAGAGGGATCAGTTAGTGCCTCAATTGTGTAGGAAAAGAATGTCAGACCTGATTAAATGTCATACCTTGTGTGAGAAGGTTACCTTATCACATATGATAAATAGCTTGACAGTAGTTGAGTATTTGTCTGCTTTTGATAAGGTTGTGCATCTAACCAATAGTGAATACTCTGACGGGAGCTGAGCGTTTATCTAAGATGTTGTGCATTCAACTAATGACAATATACATTGACGGGAGACTATGTATATGTCTGATGTAAAAGTGCAAGACTGCAGAAGTGTTGAGAATTTACTTTTCTCTATGTGGCTGTATATTTCTCTTTGTGGTGCTTTTCTTAGTGCAACTGGATTCTGTTCATGATGTCAAGACTGATGTCTTAACATCTGTTGACAGAACATTCTGTTCAGAATGTTATAGTTTTTATCTCCTGAGATCACAAGCTTCTATCTGACTTATGTACTGTTGTGGTACATGGTTTGCTTGAGGGTCAAGCAGTAGGTGAATGTGTTCAGCAGGTGTGTTGAGTAGAGAGTGAGCTCTTGAAGACATGAAGATGCATCTTATGTTTTCCATTCATCAAGGCATAAAGAAGCACATGTTATTCTTGATAGGGGGAGAGTGCTACAATTTTTTTGCAGCTGGACTTGTGGTGTTAAGGGGGAGCAGTGTTCTTATTGGTGTTCTAGCTGGTGCATGTCGTTTGTTTGGTTTGCTCCTATTATGGCTAAAAAGGGGGAGAATTAAGAAACATCAGGTGTCCCTTGGTTGAGGAGGAGCTGGATGGGTGTTCAAAGAAGAAGGTTTTAGCCAAAATATGCCAAAGGGGGAGATTGATAGTTCTGCAGCTTTTGGTGTTGGCATTAATTTTGGTAAAACTGATTGTGCTTGATATATGCCTAAAAAGATGTTCTGACTTCTGTTTTCTGGTGCTGCATTTTCCTTTAATATGGTGTGTATGATCAAATTATGTTTTGGCCAAAAATTTGCCAAAGGGGGAGATTGTAAGTTCTGAGTTGGCAGCAATTTTTGCAAAACATGTTGCTCAGGAAAATGTTATGAAGAATGTCTTGATATAAGAGTAGAACATCACTGCAGGATGTGTTAATGTCAGAACAGATGATGATCTATAGCAAGTGGTACAAGATGTCAGATCAGAAGTCCTGACATGGTTGCTCAGACATCACTACAGATGCTGAACCTGATGTTGAAACATCTTTAACTGTCATGACAGTATTGCTGTCATGTGTTACAATAGATGTCAAGACATCTGGGTCCAGTACAGCAGGTTGTGGAAATGTCAAGTGAGATGTCTTGACATGTTGTGCTGCACCTAACTAGTATGAGTGCATGGCTGTAATGGTGTGACATGTTGAAGGAGAAGTCATGACATCTTAATTGGGTATAGCAAGTGTTGTTAATGATGTCATGTGTCTGATGTCTTAACATTGAGTCATAACATTAGTGAATGTTAAGGTGTTGAAGAGTTGAAGTGCTGAAGAGTGATGTCACATGCGATGTCTTGACATCACTATACCAGAACATTAAAACATCAGGTTGTGATGTTTTTAGGGATGCGCGCATTTGGTTGATTTGAGGAGATCTGTTAGTTAGATTGGATGCGAATATCATGGGTTATATATATTCTGTTGCAATCATTTATGAAGAGATTAGTTTGTTGCTAATTTAAAGCAAAAAGATATGGAGAATAATCAGAATTAATTATGAAGATTTAATTGAAGATCTATTTAGAAGCAGAATCTTTTGCAGACTTGTGGCAGAAGATTTGTTGTGATTTGAAGGCCCAAATTCAGTTGGGAAAAAGTTATAAATAGAATGCTTGTAATCTAGAATAGGCACTGTCTAAGTGAACCACTCGGGTTGTGAGATGGTCACTGTGTTCTTACTCGGAAACCTGTAGGTAATGAGTTTTGTATTGTTCTTTGAGGAAGCTTTGAAGCAACTCCAAGGTGCGTCATGGAAGTGTGACTTCTACTTAGAGAGTTTGTGGAAATTAAGTTGTTGATGCACTGATGGAGATGTTGACTGCTATACATCATTGCGATGATTGGGAGTGAGATGGAGTCTCTTATCTAGGGTGGACTTAGATAGAAGGGTCATTGGGTAGTGATTAAATTAGGTAGATTGTCAACTGGTTTGTTGAGTCTGTAATTTGATACTACTAATAGTGGACTTCCTTCCTGGCTTGGTATTCCCCCAGATGTAGGTTGTTAGACCGAACTGGGTGAACAATTCTTGTGTTTTTCAGTTCTGTTATTGTCTTGTTCATACAGCAGATATTGATGTTGTGACATCACACGTAACATCACATTTCTGGTACCAGAATTTCACATACACTTATTGCCACAAGGTGGTGAGAGAATCGGGGGGTGACTCAGGTACTCTTTGATCTTGTCGAAAGCTTCCTGTTGAGCTTTCCCCCAGTCGAACCCATCCTTGATAGCTCGAAGCAATGGTGAAAAGGCTTGCATTTTCCCACTTAAGTTGGATATAAATCTCCTTAAGAAATTTATTTTGCCCAAGAGAGACTGCAATTCCTTCTTTGTTGATGGCGTTTTTGCTTCCATAATGGCTTTGGTTTTATTCTGGTTAATTTCGATCCCCTTCTTGTGGACCACAAAGCTTAAGAAATCCCCTGCCTGCACACAAAAAGCACATTTGAGAGGATTCATTTTTAGACCATGCTTTCTCATCCTTTCAAAGGAATGTCGAAGATGGTTTAAATGATCTTTTCCTGAAAAAAACTTAACAACAATATCTTCAATATAGATTTGCATAAAAGTCTCAATAAAATCATGAAAGATCGAATTCATTGCTCTCTGGTAAGTTGCCCCAGCATTTTTTAGACCAAAAGGCATTACTACCCATTCATAAGTGCCTAATGCCCCTGGACATCGAAAAGCAGTTTTTGGGACATCTTCCTCAGCAATGAATATTTGGTTATAACCAGAATAACCATCCAACATACTTAAGTATTCATGTCCTGCAGCAGAATCAATCAACATTTCTGCCACAGGCATAGAATATTCATCCTTAGGGGTTGCAGAATTTAGATCTCTAAAATCTATACAGACCCTTAAAGAACCATTCTTTTTAATGACTGGTACAATATTAGCTAGCCATTCGACATACCTAGCTGTACGGATGAACTTGCATCTAAGTAGCCTTTCAATTTCCTCTTTGATTTTGGAAAGGATTGTTGGGGCAAACCGTCTTGGATTTTGCTTGACTGGCTTTTTCCTAGGTATGATTGGCAACTTATGTTCAACAAGCTCTCTTCTCAAACCAGGCATTTCGTCATAGTCCCAAGCGAAGCAATCCTCGAATTCCTTCAATAGTTGGACCATTTCGACTTTGAGTTGTAGGTCGAGACTAGCACTAATATAAGTAGGCTTTTTTGCTCCCCCTTCACCCAAGTCAATTTCTTCCAAAGGATCTTGCGCCAGCATTTTAATATTGTCTGACAGTGGATCCCTTTCAAAACCTAAAGGCTCATTATCATAGATAGCATCAAGCCTTTGGCTTTGGTCTTCGATTTGAGACCCATCAGGTGGTTCAAGTTCAAAGTCCTTACCAGGGCCTACTCCATAAATCTGAGTTATGGCTTTGACAGCCATGTGATTGTGTGCAGCCTCCCAGGCTGCTTGTAACTTAGATTCGGCCACATAGGCTGAAATTCTTTGTAGTGCGTCAAATTCAGTCATTGTTACTGAATTCACTTCCCCAGCCTATGGGGTCTACTTCAGGCAGCCCATAGTATGGAACATTGCCTTCTTCCCTTTTGACTTCTCTGTCCCATCGAAATCCCTCCACTGGGTGCAAGTGTAATGAGCAGAAGGCATGGTCATCTGGGGTGAAATCAAATTCTGCTGGAGTACAAGGCGCAACATGCGCCAAGTTTTTGTCGAACTCAACACCATCAACATGATTAACAGGCACCTTAAAGTACCCTTGATCAGCTTCAATGTTTTCAACTATGCCATCAGGCCTCAAGATGGTTATTCGTTGGTGCATTGATGAAGGTACTGCCCCAATGCCATGGATCCACTCCCTTCCCAGCAGAAGGTTATAGTTAGCTTTGCTTTCGACTACCATAAACAAGGTAGGTCTTGTCACTGTACCCACAGTCAAATCAACCTGTAAGACACCTAGAGTGGTCCCAATCTTCCCTTCATAGTTAGAAAGGACCATGTTGTGGGGTTTAAGATCAGTGTCGAATTTACCAATCTTACTTAGCAGAAAGTGTGGCATTAAATTGACAGTAGCCCCATAATCCACCAAGATCTTATTCAAAGCCACGTTCTCTACTTTCCATGTAATGTACAGAGGTTTCAAGTGCCCTTTCATGGCCATAGTTGGCCGTTCAAAGAAAGCATTTTGTTCTTCGACACAGCCATTGTTCATCACATAGTAGAACACAGTTGGTGTGCTGCCATTTCAGCCTCAGCGTTGGCATCCAAGTTTTCCACCTCAGTTATTCTATCATATTCTCTTGGCATTACTGAGACTACATTGACAATGATATTTAAAGAGGCATCGGAGTCGGAATCAAAGTTGTGAGTCGAATCTTCGTCCTCAGTTGCTACGACTGCAAACCTCTCAGCTTCTTCTTTCTTGTCAGAAAACAACCTTCGCCCCACAGGCACCTGGTTTTTTATTTTCGTCCCAACACCTTTATTGCTGGCAGGCAGAACATTGCTACTAGTCTCAGTCAAGTCTTTGGCCTGAGCCTCTCTCAAAGCCTTCCTTCGTCTCTGTTCCCTTCTCCACTGGGACCTGGACATAGGATTTTTTCCTTTGTAGTTCTCAGAAATATAGGCAGCTTTGTTGAAGGACTTGAATTCTTTCCGGTACTCAATTGAAGAACCTCTAGCCACGTCAAAATTCTTCCATCTCTGTTTTCCTTTCCCTGGTGCTTCCACTGGTTTGACCCACTTTCCAGTTGGTATATCACTGCTAGGCTTGAAAGTAGCCTGCTTAGCCCTTGGCATTTGTGGCCTTTGGCCATATTGTTTTTGAGTAGCTTTCCTTGGGTAGAAACGCCCTAGCCTTTAAGTAGCTTTTTTCTCACGTCCAGATTTAGCTTCTTTCCCCGCTTGGATGCTATGAGCAGCTTCTTTGTCGAAGATAGCGCTGCATCGAGGGCACAACATGACTTCAGAGTTCTTCCCCTGGCACCTGTGGAGAAAATCAATAATGGTTTCATCTTCTCTGGGTTAAGCCAGCTTGTTGCAGTCTTCTTGATGGGCCTGTTCATCGATATCCATGGTCTGTATGTCAGTCACTTCGACCATGTTTATGTTAATTTCATCTTTTAAACGCATTTTGGAGAAGCTGACATCAAGGCCTTCAGCAGCCTCGTCCATTTGTCTGAAACGGTCAGCAGTCTCTTTTGTCACCATCTACAATTTTGGTGCTTCAGCTTCGGCATGGGTCTCGACTGTAGCCTCAGCGTCGAACCTTTGAACTTCGGAAGATGTGCTAAAGTAGTGTTCAGCAGCCATACATATCAAATGCTCAAGCTGGTATCCATCCATTTCCTCAACTTCTCTAATGAACACAACATCATTGGTAAGGTCCTCAGTAACCTCCACCACTGTGGCACTTCTGCCAAGAGCTTCGTTGGTGTTAACACTATCTGAACTATTGTCAGATTCCTACACTAGTTCGACCATGTTAACCTCTTCGGGCTCTGTGTAATTTGCTTCAGCTACTTCAAGAGGGTTGGTATCAATTTTCATTTGGGTCTTACTCTTCTCCCCAAATTTGAGTCTGCCTTCCTGAATAGCATTCTGCACCAGATCCCTGAAAAGAAAACATTGAGAAATTTTATGACCCAAATAATTATGGTATTTACAAAAGCCTCTATTTTTTCTTTGCTCTAAAGGTGGTATTTTAGCACCAGGAGGCACTAGTATTTGACCATCCTTAACTAACAAATCAAAAATTTCGTCACATTTAGTGATGTCGAAAGTGTATGTTTTCTTTGGGAACCTATCATTCTTTTCAGTTTCGACAGGGTTTTTCCCATTTGAAGAGGCTAATAATTTACAAGAATAGGGAGGACCTTGCTTAAGTTCAGCAAGATCTATTTCACTTTCGTCGAACCTAACAGGCTCGTCATACAATTCTTCGATGCCCTCCTGATATTTGACGTAAGTTACCTTCTTGTTTTTGTTCACCCTAGCTTTCTCATCTTTGAGACGCTCTAGCTGTCGAACTCTGTCAGCTAACTGGGCCATATCCCTTAAATACTGGGTGTCCAGTTTTTTCCTGATAGAGTAATCAAGACCACCAGCGGCCATTTCGACAAGCTCATGCTCAGGCAGTTGTGTAAAGCACCTAGCCTTGAGTAGTCGAAACCTATTCAAGTAATCATCTATTGGCTCATTGAACTTTCATTTCACACTAGCCAATTCTTTCAAACTAATTTTAGTCTGCCCCATGTAAAATTGCTCATGGAACAAACATTCTAACTGGGTCCAATTACAAATCGAACCAGATGGTAACGTAGTGAACCACGTGAATGCATTTTTAGTGAGGGGACTAGGGAAATACTTCACCCTCAGACTCTCATCATTCGCAATCTCACCAGCTTCGATCAGGTAGCGCGCCACATGTTCGACGGTAGTCCACTATAGGCGAAGTAAAGTTTGGCCTAGAAAAACCCATATTCAGGCCATTTCGAGCCATTATTCTTTCGACCATGGCTGCCAAATTATTCTCTGCTGCTACATTATTGCGTCGAACCTGATTCACCACATGATCAACATTTTGATTTCTGTTTACTAACACCATCCTTGGCTCTTCCTCTTCAAATATAGGTATTTGATTCCTAGGAGGCTCCTCTCTAGGTGGTGCGACCAACTCTGGATTCACCGGATTCACTTGTTGAGCATTTCCCCTCCTCTCGACTCCTTGATTTTGGTGTTGAACAGGAGCGGGCATTCCCATGAATTCTGCTTTATGCACCATCTGGGTTGTCATCATTTGATTGGTTTGAGTAGTATTCTGGATTAATGGCTGGAAAATCTCTCCCATTGTCTGAGACAAAGTATGTACCATTTGCATGTTGCTCTCATCCATCTGTTGCCTCAAATATGCTGCAAATTCATTTGTTAAGTTGGGTCCTTGAGCAAAAAATCCCAAACCTATGGACTGGCTATTTCGACCCATGTTAATCCCAGAGCCTGACTCCTGCAAAGGGGAAGATATCACATTTTCTGAAAATATTGGGGGTGCAGTACGCAAATTCTGCATCATTGCCGTTGGCATGCCATAGATTGGGTTCCTAGGCAAAGGCTGTGAAAATCCTGAACTGCCTATACATCGAACTTCCTCCTGGTGGAGTCTGAGGATTTGTCACTGATGGGCCAATGTACTCCAAGACTGGCTGAGTGTAAGGCCTCACGTATGTCGCCCCTGGTCCTACTGTCGAAGGCACTGGCTCTGTCACCATGGTTAACACTATCGACCCTCCTGTCGAAGGAACTGGAGTTGGCGCCACAGTACTTCTTGGTAATTCTTGAGGATTGATGGCGCTGTTCTGAATGCTTGAACTGCTTGGTTTAGGATTAGTCCCGGCGGAACTGGGATTTGAATTCCCTTGGCCAGATGCCATTCTCCTTGTGTTTCTTCTCTTTGGTCTATATTCGTTTGAACTGGCTACCTTTCCACTTCTCAAGTGCATACAATAAAGTTTGCCACAATCTCGACCAATGAAACAAAAATATTCAAGAAGGCAGTTATAAAACTTCCTCTTGACAGTTATTTAAAAGTTAAAAACTTCCAAACACACGTTTAGCACTGTCCCACTGGGCGTGCCAATTTGTTTACCTTGAAAATTGGTAAACAACCGCTGATCTTCTAAAACAACAAAGTTCTAGTAACTTACAGGATCGATCAGATTGATCCTAGGACATGTGCTCTAAGTGTATTTTAGAATATCTCACAATTGGGTGAAGTATGCATTTCAACAGTGTATGTAAATAAAAGAACATGTTTTGAAATGAAAGTGAAAGTGATAAAACGCAAAGAAATGTTTAAGTCGAACAACACATCAAAGAAAAGAAAGGCTGAATGTAAAGGTTTGGTAAAAAAAACTGGAGTTAAATGTTGGAAAGAAATGCATAAAGATCTTAAAATGCAGAAATGTAAATGCTTGAAAGTAAAGACTTTTTAATGTAAAACTGCAAAGTAAAGACTCGGTACTGTAAATGACTTGAAAGGTAAAAGTTTGTGAAAAGACTTCAAAGTAAAGAATCTAAAACAGAAACTTCAAAGTAAATTGCATTACAATAAAGGATAATGGTGATTACAATCACGTACATTCTCACTTCACTTGTTTCTAGACACACTGGATACTTTGAGTGAATATAGAGTTACTTGTACAAATATGATTTTTCACACCTATTCTAACTCTAGGACTAACCTATTTATAATACTCTTAAGTAACCACCATCTAACGGTTTTACTCCTAGAATACGCCACTTGGCACTTCGCATGCCTTCAACTTCTGGATCTTCGCCACCTGTCCTCTTTTCACATTCAAATAGTAGAACTTCCCTCCACTATCTAGTTGTAACTGTAACGCATTATCCATAGCAGTTTTATCCTGTCGAATTGACCCTTTGAACTTAGAAATATTTGAAATCTTGACATCATTCTATTCGACTCAGGCTTTCAACAAACATGGTCGAATGCCTTCTAGTCGAAGCCTTCTTCTTTAGCTTATTATTTTAAAGAATAACTTCCTTTAAAGGCAAATTGTTTGAAATCATGTAGCGTCGAAATTAGGAGCTAACAGCTGTGGCGAATGATTATTTTATGTGTGATCAGGAGGATCGTGAGAATGTATAATTTTATTATACATGTGTGTTGTGTGCATCATTTGTGTCGTGCATTTCATGACGTGTCAGGTGGTGATGAATCATTGCTCAGGAGGAGTGTATGTGATTCATCCGAACTCCATTGTGGAGTGTGGTGGGGATAAATCATTGCTCAAGAGGAGTGTATGTGATTTATTTCGGACTCCAATGTGGAGTTGTTTTGGTGATAGACCATTGCCAAGTAGAGGTGTATATGGTATATCCGGATTTAATTATGGATCGAGTTCGATTGAATGAACCATGTTGTGTGGTACCACTTGCATTGAGTTGCATTGCATTATTATGTTTGGTTGTGTAGGATCATTATGAGCCAAGTGGGGAGTATAGCAATGTATCTATGTTTCCTGCGGGAATTGGTGGGTTCTTGAAGGACCGCTCTTGATGTGTTATTTATACGTCATATCTATGAATATGAATATATGTTGTGTTTTGGTGTGAGACATATATGCCATGTCTGCGAAAATGAATATATGTGATGTGTTGGTGTGTTTATATATATATATATATATGTGTGTGTCATAACTTGTGTATATGAATATATGATACTGTTGTATGCTATATGTGTTAGCAGGTGGGGTGTGGGTGAGTTGAAAATATATGTGAATTATCTAATTAAATATTATTATGCAATCTTGATTATGTTGTTATTTCTCACCCTTCTGCTGGAATATGCTTTTATGGCATAGTGCAGATTAGCCGCTGTAGAGGCGTGGAGGCTAGTGGGAGAGGTAGATCTTCTCTTTGCTTAGCTCGTTGGTGTCTGCTCTGATACGTAACACGAGAGTCGGGGGGAAACGTTTTGTCATTGATGTTTATATATGTGAATAGATATATGTATATATATTTTGGATAACTTGTGCGTGGATTTTGATGTTATGAAACAACTTAATTTGTAAAACGAGTCAATTATGGATCGTTCCGCTTTAGTCCATAATTGAACTTCCCTTTCGTTGGAAAAAGTTTCTTATTATTGTGTATTCCATTATGTGTTATGTATCAAAGTTTTGAGCAGGTGGATTATGTTTTCTAAAATGTGGCATCCTTATTTCCATAGAAATTTTTTTTTATTCACTCTGATTTAATTATGTATTAATTATACGCTAGATGGGAATTGGGGTGTTACAATTGGTATCAAAGCAGGTCGGTCCGTTCGGCCAAGTTGTTGAGTCGGTGTGGCATGACAGTTGAATACTGTCGATGTTGTTTGTTCCTTAGTACGTGATATGTGTGTGAAATACTGTCAGTGCTTTTTGGGTTTCTAATCCTTTGTTTGCAGGTTGGGAATGAGATAAGTGGGGGAGAAGCTGGTGCTTCTCCAAGTTGCTTCAGTTATGGAGCGTTGGCTTAACTGTGTCGTTGTTTGCAAGATTATAAGGGTCGTTTGGACAGTGTTGTTTCCGATTCCAGAGGGAATGCGGAGGTAAAGATTGTGTTGACTAAGGATATGTGCCTTAGGTAGTTTTTGTGCACAAGGTGCAAGAAATGCTATTACGGTTTGGTAAAGACGGTCTATGCCCCATCATGATTGTCGGCTGTCTATTAACAAATTGAGGAACTAATCACCCTTAATCTCTTGTTGATAGTAGACGGAATTATGTTGGATGGATTAGGCGTGTCTTTCCGGCTTAGATAGTGTGTGTAATGAATTTTTGGGAGTTAAGAAAATAATTATGGATTGTTTTGATGAGTCGATGAAGATTCTTATATCGAAAGATGAAGCAGATAAGAGGCTTTGGTATGTTGGTCAAGTCAGGATATCTCTGAGGGAGAACAAGCGAGCGTTTTGATGGTTGCTCCTCAGAGAGTAGAGAGTGAACTTAAATTGGACGAAGGTGAATAGTTAAGGTTTATATCTGCTAAGTAAGTAGAAAACTCTTAGAAGATGAGACTAAGATGTTTGTGATATTAGTGTTTTGAAAGTAACAGGGAAGCCGCAGTGAAGGACTTCCAGTGGTGTGTGATTTTCGAATGTGTTTCCTGATGGAATAACAAGCAAGATGTGTATAATGGTAATAAGGCTATGGAAAGCAAAACTTAAGGTTTTGATGAGTTTTGAGAGTTCTTTTTGGTTGATTGTTGATACATGTTGGAATTTGTGGAATTTGGATTGTCCCTAGAATGAAACTGTGTATGGATTACTGATAGTTGAATAAGGTAACGATTGGGAATAAGTGTCCACTTTCGAGAATAGATGATTGGAATCACAATTGTTTATAACGTTTGATAAGAGTGGTGAATTTGTGTGAGTTGAGGCTTGGATCGATTCATGTGACTGGTTATGTTTGTTATCATTGGAATAAGTTGTTATTTACTCGATTAAGCTTGTATGTGAGTATGGACAAGTTTGGATGAGGGTTGGTTTGGTTGGGCATTACAATGTTCAGTGATGTAGTTCGGTGCTATTAATGCGTCGGGAATGATTATGGAGTATATGAATTGTATCTTCCATATTAAATGGGATAAGTTCGGAGTGGTGTTCATTTGAGGATATGCTGATCTATTACAAAATCAGAAGGAGATCGTGTAGGGTGTTGGAGATCGAGTTGCAAGTGTTGAAAAGAAAGGAATTTTTATGCTAAAATATGTAAGTGAGAATTTTGGTTGAAAAAGGTTAGTTTTCCTGGATATGTTATTTTTGAGGATGGTATTGTTATGGATCCATCGGAAGTAGATGTAGTTCTACAATGAGAGGGCTAAAGTAGAATTTGCCTACGGCTTCAGTTTTAGTTCTGCGTGATCCTAATAAACCGTTTGTGAGGTATTGGGATTCGTCTTTGACGAGTTCGGTTAGTGAGTTAATGTAAGATGGTAAATTCGTGGCTTATGCTTTACGACAATTGAGGATTCATGATTTCAAGATGACTGCGGTTACTTTTGTGTTGAGAATCTGGAGATATTATTTGTATGGTTTTGAGTTTAAGGCGATTAGTAAATCAAAAGAATATTGAGTACCTGTTGGGTCGGGAATAAGAGAGTATAAGGCAACGAGGATGGTTGGAATTCCTGATGAGTTAAGTCGAAAGTTTTTCTGCATGTCTGTGTTGAGGGTCAGAGGATTAGCATTAATTTGGCGGTTCAAAGACTTGTGTTTGGGGTATGAGATAACACTGTAGAGTGGGAGCTTGGGTATGTTAGAAAGGAACTATGATTTTGCTGGTGAATACTAGAGAGAGTCAGAAGTTAGATATGAAGTTGGTAGATTTGATTGTTGCGAGTAATCAGAGTGCGCAGCGGAAGCATGATGTGGCATATTTCGTATTTGCGTGTGTGACTTGTAAGAGTTCATAGGTTGAACATGGGAAACATGTAGGAATGATGAGACCATTGGACTTTTCAGAATGGAAGTGTTAGGTGAAAGGTTTAAATATTATTCTTGGGCTACTAGGTAGATGGATGTTTTGGTTGTATGTTCGATTGGTGAATCGTAGCATTGTGGTGATATTGTTGGGTGACAAGGATGTTGGTATTATGGTTATGTAGATACTGTTGAAGCGATGTGGTGTCGTGGAACTTTATGTTCTTATTTTTGTTGTTGCCTCATTTCCATCGTGATGGTTCGAGTGCGAGTGGTTAATTCCTATGTGGGGAATTAGGAGAGTGTTACCTATGGTGAGGGTAACGATCTTGTTGTATTCTGGTTCTAGAGTGAACCTATGTGTTCGTAACTTGGGTATTCTTTGAGTCGTGAGTTAATCGTCAAATGTCGTGTATGGGCATTGCATCTTGTCGTTGTTGTTGTTGCTGTTAGCAAGGTGGCTCGTCAGTTTATGTTATTTGTGGTGTGCCTAGTGTTGGCATGATAGTTGGTTAGTCGGATGCAAGAGTCATATCCGGATTTGTTCGTCTCAACTACATTTTCGAGGACGAAAATATTTTAAGTGGGGGAGAGTTGTAACACCCTATTTTAATTTATTTAATCATCGTGGGTTATTTTAATTGTTTGGCCTGTCTAGGGTGTGTGTAGTTGGGCGCGGAGGTGTAGTGTCCTTAACGGATTAGGATCAATAGAGTAACTGGAGAACTCTGAAGAGATCTATTATTAAATGAAAGAGACAGATCAATAATTATTAGTCCAAGAGAGTATTTTAAGGTAACACTAATAATTGATCAATTGGGTTAAAATGACAAAATATTAATTGGAGATATTTTACCCTATTGGATTATATTATATAATAAGTATTATATATATATTTGTGAGAAAAGAAAGAAAAGAAGGGATAGAAGAAGAAGAAGGAAAAGAGGAGAAGGAAAAGGGAGAAGGGGAGGAAGAGAAGAATTGAAGAAATCTCAGTTTCAATCGCGATTAATCAGGTAAGGGTGAGAAGTTCCAATTATAACTTGATTGTATATGTATATGCATGTGTTGGTTTGGATTGATTTCAGTTGAAATGTTAAAGTTTTAATGTTTGTTAGAATTGGTAAATTGAGTAGAAATCATGAATTAAGGTGCCTAAGTGTTGATACCCAATAGATATAGGTTGTTGTGCATTTAATTGGTAGTATACTGATGTTTAGATGAGATTTGGAGGGGAATTGAGGGAAAACCCATAGCAGAAATTATGCAGGAAAATTCTGGGTTTTTGCTGCCCATACGCGTAACGGGCAAGGCAATACGCGTATTGGGTAGGGCAATACGCGTATGGATCCCATTTGACACGGTCTTCTGTTGAAACACGTAATGGTACGCGTAAGGGGCAATGCATTACGCGTAAGGATGTAGGCATTACGCGTAATGGATTTAATGTGGAATCAAGATGGAATTTTTTAGAGAAATCAGTCTCTGCTCATACGCGTATCACTTTGGGCAATACGCGTATGGTGGGCGAGCGAGCTGGGCAATATGCGTATGGGTGAGGACAATACGCGTATGGCCAGCGTGAGTGCATAATTTTGTCGTTTCGCGAATTCTTTCCCGACTTCGCGTCCGATGCGGTTCCTTTTGGTCTGAGAGGTTGAGGTAGGGTCAGAACTTGTTGAACCTTGGATTGGTGGTGGAAATAATCAAAAATTGAATTTAGGTGGATTAATTAGATAATTAACTAATTAAGGCCTCGTGAGGTATTTTCCTTACTTTTGTGTATTGCGGTGAATTAACTTGACAATGGTAGTAATACTAGTGTGATCGGGAGGATCGTGTATATGTATAACTGATTGATATATATGTGTTTGGTGCATAGTTCTTGTTATTTTGTGTTATGTTGAATCGATTAGACAGTTGTGGTAATACTAATGTGTATTACGGTGAGTGTGTATCTCACGTGTGATCAGGAGGATCGTGTATATGTATAATTGTTATTATACATGTGTTTTGTGTGTAATTTGTGCTGTGGCGAATGACTATTTTAGACTTAATACCCTTTTTGGTCCTCTAACTATACCCTCGGGTCCAATTTGGTCCTCTTTCTTTTAAAAGTTCCAAATAGATCCCTTATGTTGTCTAACTGAAGCATAAAGGTCTTTTCCGTCAAATAAATGCAAACGGTGTTAGTTTTGCTTACGTGGAGTATGAGTTTTGCATGATGGATGGCTTAGTCAGCACTTTTTAATTTCCATGTGGATTTTTATATTATTTTTTATTATTTTTTATTTTCCATGTAGATTCTTTTATATATTTATTTTTTAATATTTTTTATATTTCTTTTTGTAATATTTATTTTTTAATTCTATTTTTATAAATTGTTATTTTAAAAATAATTTTAATTGGGCCAGATCAAATCAAGTCCACACACAAACCCATCTAGAAGCCCAATATCAATTTTATTCTCTTTGGCCCATATGTTTTTCATTTGTAAGATTATGCACAAGTAGTTAATCTAAAGACTAGATTTTATTCTGAAACAACCAATGTGGGACTAATATAAAGACAGGTATTGCAACTAGCTTTTTCTTCTCATTTTTCCAAAAAAGTATTTCCTTGTTATCCTCCATATATTGTCCAGTATATAGACCAACTGATCTATTTTTTCGTTACCAGCTTTATGTGATTCTGTAGTGCAAAAACTCATAGATGGTGGAAAAGTATTTCTACAAATGATTGTGCATGCAATGGGAAAATCAAACCCTCATGATGTTCGGATAGAGGGTTTCCGGCTTGCTCAATGTCTATTGGTAAGAGTTATTGTTTTATATGATGAATATTGGACTATATATAGCCTTGTACTTAACGAACATTACTTTTTCCTACTTAGAGATCCCAAGGAAGTTGTTTAAAAGTGATGGATTTGTGTGGTGAAGCTGTTGTTGATGCCATAATTTTTGGAATGAGAGAAACAGGACTGAGTTCCAAAAAACTTGAGAGCAACTATGGTTCTGTATTAGTAGAAGCGTGTAAGCTGGCTCTAGTTACTCGTTGGGCTGGTGATCATCATATCAGTGTTGGAACTGGGTTCCAAGAAAGATGAATATTTGAGAGAAGAAGAAGAAGAAGAAAGAGATTAGGGTTTTGAGAAACTTTGTAAAATTTTATTATGAAGCTGTTATTCTAACAATGTTGTATCAAAATACAAAGTACAAAGCCCTTTATATAGGCTATCAAAGCCCAGGCCCAAAACTAACATTCGACACAAACTTGCAATTCGACTGAACTCCTTATCAGCTATATTCGACTCTGTCGAATACAGCTGCCCTATACAACACTACAACTATTCAACTGACTATATACATTTCGACCAAAACCTATAAACTCCTTCGACTTCGACACACTAACATGAATTACTTCTAACACACCACCTAATTCATGTTTTCGAGACTTCTCATCCCAATGCTCTTCTTTAACTCGTCGAATCTGATTTTCTTCAAAGGTTTGGTAAGTATGTCAGCTAGTTGAACTTCAGTCTTACAATATTCAAGATCCAGCTTCCCTCTGTTTACTTGTTCCCTGAGAAAATGATACCTTCTTTCTATGTGTTTACTTCGACCATGACACATAGGATGATTGGCAAGATCAATAGCTGACTTGTTGTCTACAAACAGCTTCATCTTCCCAGGTTCTTTGATCTTGAGTTCTTCGAGCAACATATCTATCCATGCTGCCTGACATGCTGCATACGATGCAGCTACATACTCAGTTTCACATGATGACAAAGCCACAATGCTTTGTTTTCTCGAACTCCAAGAGATTGGAGCTCCTTCGATCATGAAAATATAGCCTGCAGAACTTTTCTTCTCATCTTGGTCTCCACTGAAATCTGAATCAGTATAACCATATACCTCCACATCTTTCGACTTGGAACTATTTCGACATGGCATCAGCACACCATGATCAGTCGTACCCTTAATGTATCTCAGTACTCTCTTTACTGCAATAAGATGACATTCTTGGGGTTTCTCCATAAATCGACTTAACAATCCGACACTTTGACAAATGTCTGGCCTTGTATTACAAAGATACCTCAAGGATCCAATGATTTGTTTGTACAGTGTCGAACTTACAAACTCATCATCAGTTACCTTTTTCAACTTTGCTCCTGTTTCCAATGGAGTTGTCGCAGCTTTACAGTCAGTCATCTTGAACCTCTTCAAGATGTCTTGAGCATACTTCTTCTGGTGCAGGAACACACCTTCAGCTGTGTCTTTAAATTCCATCCCTAAGAAATATGACAAATTCCCTAGGTCGGACATTTCGAACTCTTGCATTAGCTTCGACTTGACTTTTCTTATCTCACCTTCATTTGCACTTGTAATCAGCAAATCATCAACATACAAGCATAAAATGATTCGACTATCATTGTCGACATCATTTACATAAACTCCATGCTCAGACACACACTTTGTGAACCCTGCTTCGATTAGAAAACTATCTATTCTTTTGTTCCAAGCCCTTGGGGTTTGCTTCAATCCATAGAGAGCCTTCCTCAATCTGTACACCTTCGACTCATGCCCTCTGATCTCAAATCCTGGTGGTTGACTGACATATACTTCTTCCTCCAATGGTTCATTCAAAAATGCTGATTTTACATCCAACTGATGTATCTTCCATCCTCTATACGCTGCTGTCGAAACAAAAATCCTGATTGTTTCCAACCTAGCCACTGGCGCATAGACTTCGTTGAAATCAACACCAGGTTTCTGCAGAAATACTCTTGCCACTAGTCTTGCCTTATGCTTGGCAATTTCACCATTTGGCCTTCGTTTCAGCTTGTAAACCCATTTCACATCAATAGGCTTCTTGCTGGCTTTTTCGACAAGTTCCCAGGTATTGTTCTTCTCAATTGCCCTGAGTTCTTCCTTCATGGCTTCACACCAATTCGAATCATTCATGGCTTCATCCAAATTAATTGGTTCTGCTTCAGCCATCATCATTGCTTCTTCTATTAAGTCACCATCTGCATCGATTGCATTATCTGGAAATCTCTCATATCCAGCTAACCTTGTCGACTCAACTCTTGTTCTAGTTGATCTTCTTACATTCTTCTCAGGAGGTTCTTCATTTCGACTTGTCGTGGCCTCAGTTTGTTGGTCTTCTTCAAACACTGTCGGAACTGTCTCTTCCATCTGTCGACCAGATTCCTGTCGAACTGATCCATGACTCTACTCCCATGTTTGATTTTCATCTACCAGAACATCTCGACTGATCACAAATTTATCATCTTCTGGTGAATATAGTCTATATGCACCAGTCGAATGATAACCTATGAGCACCATGGTTTGACTTCGATCATCTAGTTTTGTTCTCAATTGCTCAGGAACATGCCTGAAACATATTGATCCAAAAACTCTAAAATGACTTACATTTGGCTTCTCACCTGTCCAAGCTTCATAAGGAGTCTTCTCGACTAACTTCTTCGTTGGACATCTATTCAGAATGTATACTGCTGTCGAAGCTGCTTCAGCCCAAAATCTCTTTGGCACCTCTTTAGCCTTCAACATACTTCTCGTCATATTCAGTATACTTCTATTCTTCCTCTCAGCTATGCCATTATGTTGAGGTGTATAGGGTGCAATAACCTCATGCTCTATACCTTCCTCTTCACAAAATCTAGCAAACTCTCGAGAGACATATTCGCCACCACCATCAGTTCTCAGTTTCTTTAGCTTGCTGCCACTTTGCTTTTCGACAAGCAACTTAAACTTCTTGAACTTTGTGAATACTTCACTCTTACTTTCAATCACATAAATCCACATATATCTGGTGAATTCATCAATGAAAGTTAAGAAGTAACGCTTTCCGCCATTCGACCTAACTTCAAAAGGTCCACATACGTCAGAATGAACAAGTTCCAACTTTCCTTTCGACTTAATTGGCAGATCATGTTTGAATGCTTTTCTAGCCTGCTTCGCTTTACAGCATTCTTCACACACATGATTTGGTTCCTTCACCTGAGGTAAACCATACACCATCTTCTTCTGATTCAGCATACCCAAACTCCTAAAGTTTAGATGCCCATATCTATAATGCCATAGCCAATTCTTTTCCTCTTCTGTAGTTGACGCAAGACATTCATGACTGATCATACTAATCTGAACTTTAAACGTCTTATTATCAGCCAATGGTGCTTCTAGTACCAACCTACCATCAGCATGATACACCTTCATTTGATTATTCTCCAGCTTCATATTATGTCCTTTGGCAAGTAATTGACCTATACTTATCAAGTTACTTGTCATAGAAGGCACATACAACACATCAGTAATGCTGGCTTTTCTACCATCTCTTCTCATTACAGATATGTTTCCTCTTCCACCTGACGTAATTTGTCTACCATCTGCAAACTTTATCACCTTCTTAACTGATTCATCAAGCTTATTGAACCAGTTCTTGTTACCAGTCATGTGGTTGCTGCAACCTGAATCAAGATACCACAAATTCGTTTCATCATCATTCGACTGAGTGTCTGCCATTAGTAGCATACCTTCAAAATCACTCTCTCCTGTCTGTGCATACTGCGCTTTGTCACTTTCTTTTGCCCGTGCTTCCTTCTTCTTTCGACAGTCTCGAGCATAATGACCAAAACTTTGGCAATTGTAACACTGCACGTCTTTCATGTCAACTTTCTTCCCAGAATACTTGTTGCCCATGCCTTTCTTTGTCGAATCATCATGATTCTTTGAACTCTTGCTTGATTTCTCATCACCAGCAAGATTCCTTCCCTGCTTCGACTTCCCAGATTTCTTGGTGAATTTCGCTTGTAGTGCTTGGTCCGATACCTTTTCTCTTTCTGAATCTCTTTGCTTCAATCTCATCTCATGAGCTTCTAACGAAGCCTGTAGCTCTTCAACCTTCATCTCAGCGAGATTCTTGGACTCTTCAATGGACACTACAATGTAATCAAAATTTGCAGTCCGAGATCTTAGTACCTTCTCAATCTTCTGCAAATCTGTGATTGTTTCTCCACAAGACTTCATCTGGTTCGTCAGCATCACCAATCTTGAAAAGAATTCCAAAACTGATTCATCTTCCTTTATTTGAATCATCTCGTATTGCTTTCTCAGGGTTTGCAGCTTCACCCTCTTCAGTTTCTCATCACCTCCATACAAGTTCTTTAACTTGTCCCACGCTTCTTTTGCAGATTCTTCTTCAATAATTTTCTCAAACACATTCGGATCCACACACTGGTGAATCAAGAACAACGCTTTACCATCTTTCTTCCTTTGATCCTTGTACGCAGCTTTCTGTTCCTCAGTAGCATTTGCCCCCAATTCCGTTACACCATCATTCACGATTTCAACCACATCTTGAAATCTGAAAATGACCTTCATTTGCGCAACCCACCGTTGGTAGTTTTCTCCTTTGAAAAGCGGTAAATTCGCTAGGAATTGTGTGGACGTTGTTGCTCCGTTTGCCATTAGAATCTCTCTGAATCGCAACCGGGCTCGTTGATACCAATTATTGGAACTGGGTTCCAAGAAAGATGAATATTTGAGAGAAGAAGAAGAAGAAGAAAGAGATTAGGGTTTTGAGAAACTTTGTAAAATTTTATTATGAAGCTGTTATTCTAACAATGCTGTATCAAAATACCAAGTACAAAGCCCTTTATATAGGCTATCAAAGCCCAGGCCCAAAACTAACATTCGACACAAACTTGCAATTCGACTGAACTCCTTATCAGCTATATTCGACTCTGTCGAATACAGCTGCCCTATACAACACTACAACTATTCAACTGACTATATACATTTCGACCAAAACCTATAAACTCCTTCGGCTTCGACACACTAACATGAATTACTTCTAACAATCAGATTTTGGAAACAAGGAATTGATAGAGTCCTCCTTAATCTTCTGATTAAAAATATTCATGACCAATCAACTGAACTTGCCTTGCCATTGGAAAAACAAATATCCATGGTGAAAGAGGGACTGAAAGTCAATTATCATGTTGGTCTGAGGAGCTATGTGTGGTACATTCTTGGGTGGCTTACAATTCATTGTGGAGAAAACTCAAACCCTTACAGTTATACCCATGAGAGTGAACTCCACATCAACTTACTAATTATGTGTGCTTGGTAAGTTGTATTTCTTCCATTATCATTTTTTTATGACTTCAAATGTATGTATATATTGGTACTATAAAGTATTCTATGGTATAGTTTCTTACTACCACTGGTAATATTTCTAAAATCTCATAGCTGAACATTTATTACACCTTCATGGCGTTAATGTTGTGCAAATTTCTCCTTTTTCTGCAGCTTCACTTTTGTGGAAGCAATTGAAAAATGGTGCCGGATATGTCAAAATGATGTTGATGATAATTTTCAAAGTGAACCAGTATCAAGGGCAGTTCTGATGATGATATATTCTCCATGTAATTATATTTCTTCACATGCTAGATTTGTATTATCTGATATACTAAAGGTCAAAGGCAAATGGGGGTTCTGTGAGTGTTCATGGTGTTATTTTTGCTGTTCGATGTCCATCACTTCTACCTTCTGAAGTGTTATCTAGTAGTAAGAGTTCTAAAGAAAAAAAAGATTCTTTTGTTGGCGAGACCGTGAGAGAAGTTCGTTATTCTTCTCATGTTGATTATGAAGCATTGTTGTTATTGTTGGAATATGTGTATTTGGGACACTTGCATGCAGCAGAAGAAGAAACTGTAAAGAAGCTCAAAATTCTTGCTAAGCGGTGCAATCTACAACCTCTCTTGCAACTGCTTTGTAGACAATCTCCAAAGTGGGGCGCACCTTTCCCCAACTTTAATCTTACTTCATCTCTAGTTGCAATACATGTCTTTATATTAGTCTCACATTGGTTGTTTCAGAATAAAATCTAGTCTTTATATTAACTACTTGTTCATGATATTACAAATGAAAAACATATGGGCCAAAGAGAATGAAATTGATATTGGGCTTCTAGATGGGTTTGTATGTGGACTTGATTTGATCTGGCCCAATTAAAATTATTTTTAAAATAAAAATTTATAAAAATAGAATTAAAAAATAAATATTACAAAAAGAAATATAAAAAATAAATATATAAAAGAATCTACATGGAAAATAAAAAATAATATAAAATAATATAAAAATTCACTTGGAAATTAAAAAGTGCTGACTAAGCCATCCATCATGCAAAACTCATACTTCACGTAAGCAAAACTAACACTGTTTGCATTTATTTGACGGAAAGGACCTTTATACTTCAGTTAGAGAACGTAAGGGATCTATTTGAAACTTTTAAAAGAAAGAGGACCAAATTGGACCCGAGGGTATAGTTAGAGGACCAAAAAGGGTATTAAGCCATTATTTTATGTGTGATCATGAGGATCGTGAGAATGTATAATTTTATTATACATGTGTGTTGTGTGCATCATTTGTGTCGTGCATTTCATGACGTGTCAGGTGGTGATGAATCATTGCTCAGGAGGAGTGTATGTGATTCATCCAAACTCCATTGTGGAGTATGGTGGGGATAAATCATTGCTCAGGAGGAGTGTATGTGATTTATTCTGGACTCCAATGTGGAGTTGTTTTGGTGATAGACCATTGCCAAGTAGAGGTGTATGTGGTTTATCCGGATTCAATTATGGATCGGGTTTAATTGAATGAACCATGTTGTGTGGTACCACTTGCATTGAGTTGCATTGCATTATAATGTTTGGTTGTGTAGGATCATCGTGAGCCCAGTGGGGAGTATAGCGATGTATCTATGTTTCCTGCGGGAATTGGTGGGTTCATGAAGGACCACTCTTGATGTGTTATTTATACGTCATATCTATGAATATAAATATATGTTGTGTTTTGGTGTGAGACATATATGTCATGTCTGCGAAAATGAATATATGTGATGTGTTGGTGTGTTTGTATATATATATATATATGTGTGTGTGTGTGTGTGTGTGTGTGTGTGTGTGTCATAACTTGTGTATATGACTTGTGTATATGAATATATGATACCTTCTGCTGGAATATGCTTTTATGGCATAGTGCAGATTAGCCGCTGTAGAGGCGTGGAGGCTAGTGGGAGAAGTAGATCTTCTCTTTGCTTAGCTCGTTGGTGTCTGCTCTGATACGTAACACGAGAGTCGGGGGGAAACGTTTTGTCATTGATGTTTATATATGTGAATAGATATATGTATATATATTTTGGATAACTTGTACGTGGATTTTGATGTTATGAAACAACTTATTTTGTAAAACGAGTCAATTATGGATCGTTCCGCTTTAGTCCATAATTGAACTTCCCTTTCGTTGGAAAAAGTTTCTTATTATTGTGTATTCCATTATGTGTTATGTATCAAAGTTTTGAGCAGGTGGATTATGTTTTCTAAAATGTGGCATCCTTATTTCCGTCGAAATTTTTTTTTATTCACTCTGATTTAATTATGTATTAATTATACGCTAGATGGGAATTGGGGTGTTACATCTTGGGCTTTGAACAAGACACCAAAACACCTTTTTCCTCCCATAGAATAGGAGGAACTACGATCGCTCTGATTTCCCTGTTTCGTTAAACGAGAATACGTAGGCATAAGATTGCAAAAGAATCTTAGCGAGCACACTAATTAAAAACATCAAATCCAGTACCTATCCAAAATCCCCATGAATAGTCCCGTCATTTCATTCTTAACAAAATAAGCAGAGAGAGACCCACAATCTAAACCACATCTGTAAACCAACAGTTGTCGCTCCCGGGATTTTCATCCTAGTACAAACGCGAAAGTGGCACCGAACAGAGTCGCCAGCAATGTGTATTTATCCCAAGAGAGGGAAAGGAAACACTGCATAAACCTGAAGGAAGGAAAGAGCATGGTCTCACGACCAAGAGAAATGGGTAAGGGAGTCGGTTACGCGAGAGGAAGGTATTAGCACCCCCTCACGTCCATCGTACCCGATGGGATCCACGCTTGCTTGCTTCAATCAAAGGGTGTAAGAAAAGGATACTGGAAAAGGAACTGGAAAAGGAATGGAAAGAGAAAAAGGAACAAATGTAGGGAAAATAAAAGAAGTGCTCGAATGGGCCCTACCCCACTGCCTACGTATCTCATCGGGAACATGAGAATCAGAGCGACGTAGTTCCCCTCACCTAAGGGAAAGTTGTTTGTGTTTTTTAGTGGAATACGTCAACGTTCGCGTCCTAGCAGTTTAGGTGTTGCGGCTCGCTGTAGGGAGACTTAGGCGTTACCTGTTTGCGGTAGAACGGAAATGACGCATCCTTAAGGAAAGAGTGAATGAGATGAGGAAGGAATTCCCGAAGGAAAGACGTTATTGTTTGTTTTTGTCTTTTAAGAGTTTTTTCGTTTGTTTGCATATGATAGTGTATCCAAATCTTAGCCATTGGAATGTGTACATTCTCACATTCCAAGATGGAATGAGTAAGAAAGTACACTAAGTGTGAAGACGACCCCCACACTTAGTTCCAACTATTAAGGTTCAAACACACTAGCATACTTGTGTTTATTAAGTGTTTTTGTTGATTAAGAAATGAAGAAGTGTTTTTTATTTATTCCTTCAACAAGTATTGCATTTAAGTCCCTCATACAAGATCAAATGTTTAACACATTGACCCAAGATGAGCTATATGCTACACATTCTAAGATTATAAGAGAAAACCCCTTTATAATCTTTTCTTTATATGAAAGGCCTAAATGCAATAAATGCCTACCTTTATTAAGTATTTTGCATTTTTCCTTAAGATGAGAAGAGGGACTCAAGAGAGGAGAAAAAGGTAGAATCTATATGAACTAAGACTCAATCCTAATTGAAAATTAAAGGGAGTGGTCCTAATGGTTTGTGAGGTTTAAACCTAAAGCCTAAAGAAAGGAAGAATTAAACAATCCACTTCTAAAGTAGAAGATGAATTGTAATTCAAAAAGGGAAAGTGATGAGTTATTCAAAGAAAGCACATAAGTGCTTAACAAAACACAAAAATGGAATTGTAAAAGAGATGATAGGAAAGAAGTTTGAATGTGGATTCCTTATCCACACTCAATTGCAACTTACCAAGGCCCCTACATGGTTAGTAAACATGTATAAGAAGTATAAGAAATAAAAGAACATTTAATGCATCATAAAACTCAAAAGAAGTAGATGAGAAATTGGTTACAACCAGAATGTACATCACATGGAAAACAAATGATCATTATCATGCAAGTCCAAGTGGATAGGCAACAAACATCACCCATGACATTAGAACATGCTACCATAAGAAAAGGGAGAAAGAAATATGAAAAGAAATGGAAGAAACATGCATAAATGGAACATGTAATCCAAGGATCAGAATTGAAATGAAATGAAAAATGATTCACAAACATCTCACAAGTATTTATGAAGCACATCAAGACATTTAAGAAGTGATGGAAGAAGTAGAATTGAAATGGGAGTTCAAAGAAAACACAAGTACAAACACAACATGTTAAAGGTGTACCATGTTCAAATGAAAGTCAACATGCAAGGATGACATGTAATATGTACTAATGACCTATAATGTCAAATGGATATCTCACAAAGTAGGCAAATGATCATGCAAGTATGCACAAAAGCAATCATGTAAACATGCACAAAGATTAAGATGATATGACATGTTATTATGCTTCAAAGGTTATGCATTAAACAAAAAAATTAAATGGTCTCATGAGAATTATGGAAACATGGTATTGAAGTTCACAAATCAGAGATGGATCACATATCAAAGTAGCATGCAAGAAACCAAGGCAAAATAATGTCAAACAATGCACTTAGGTCAAGTAGACATATCATACAAAGTAGCATTAAAATGAACACCAAACATGCCATAAACTGACCTAAAAAAATCAAATAAAAATCACTTAACATACCTCAAGATGATAATGACTCAATTCAAAAAGAAGAGCATCAAAACAATTTTTAATGATCAAGAACAAAATTAAACAAAATCATGTACCACATTAAGAATGCACACAAAAGAAAATCAAAGAAAATTATAGAACAGGGGCAAAAAGGTCATAAAATCAAGAAATAAAATGATGAAAAATTTTCTAAATGTTTTAGTGATGCTCATAAATTTTTGTGGAATTTTATGATGATGTTTGATATTTTTAAAAATTAAAAAGTAAACGTGTATAAAAATGGAAAATAAAATGAAATGGAAATAAAGAAAGGGGGTGCAAGCATAGCAATCCATCAGTTCAAAATCATTGGGCTTGAAAAACATAGGGTGCAAATATCAATTCAGAGCCTGGTCCACACACGCGCTATCCACAACAACTAGCATGCACTCTCAGTCAACAAAAGTCAATCAATTCACGCCATTGGATCAAGTCAAGTCAGCATAATAGTCAAAGTAGTTGAATCTAACGCACACACATGAATGTCCACGCACACTACCATGCACTGCACCACGCGTTGATTAATTGAATTCAGAAATAAGACACGTGAGGTGCATGTGCATTTTAATGTGCTGGCACACTCTTAACCACACGATGATGAAAAACCAATGGCCACGATTAAAACGAACACAAACCCTAGCATCTGAAACCACCGGCCGGAGATGACTTCCGGTCATCTTCTCCGGCTAATCACCACCGTCTGCAACCTCAAATTTTCCAGAATTCCACAAATGATATACCAAAATGAAGAGGAAGTAAAGGAGAACACGGATCCAGTGATAAAACACACAAAAAGTTCATGAAATGAGAGAATCGAACAGAGGAAAATTTGCCCTAACTTTTCAACTATGCCTCTAAAGGCCTATCAACTAGCCAGACAAGTTCTTGAGCTTATAAGAAGCTTCAAGAACCTGAAAACATCTTCACATCAGCTCTATAATGGTGGAAATTCATACCTGAAGATTTGAGACCTTGAGATGTTCTTCAGAAAACCAGAGATCCTGCTTCCTCTTTGAGCTACTTTTGGCCAAATAAAGGCTTAGATGCAGTGGTTGATGATGATTCAGTGGAAAGAAAATGGAACCAAACTTCAAAACCAGTTGCAATGTGATGAAATTGAGAGAGAATCAGAGAGAGTGTTGAATTGAAAAGGAACAAAGTGAAACTCGAGAATCAGTTGAAATGGTGAGATTGAGAGAGAAGAAGAGAAAGTTTCTAAAGTGAATGTGTGAAAAATGAAGTTAGCAATGAAGTTTGAGAGTGAGGTTTTTATTTATAGTGTGAGCTAGCCATAGTTAACATGAGTGAGTCAGCTGAGTCATGGTTGAGTTAAGTGAGTCATCCCTAACTAACTGAGTCAAGTTAGTTAGGGAGAGCAGTAGTATGGTGATGGCAACTCATGGTAAACTATGGTGGAGGTGGAAATGAATTGAATGGAAAGGTTGTTGTATCACAAAACTTGTTCAACAAGCTTGTTATTTCTACTTTCATGCATAATGAGGCACGTGCTATGGTGTGTATGAAATGTGTTTGGTTTAAAAAGGCAATGGATAGCTGGTATGAATAATGCACGTGCAATCTTGTAACAACAACATCAACAACATTGGTTTTGTTTCTGATTTTTTATGACAGTTGAGAACAGTGGAGATATGGTGATTTGATGATGTTTTCCTCTCTACTCAATGATTGGTTTGGTGAGTTTTTGGATTCATTTGAAAGAGGAGATGTAAGAGGACATGCTTGGTATGAAAAATGAATTGAAATAAGGCTTGGAAGGGGTTGAAAAATGACTTGGAATACACAAGTTTGAGAACTGGTTATGGGGCGTGGCAAAGGTTGGTTGACAAGGTAACATGGCACCTAGGTTTTCAGCATGATCAAAGCACATTGGACTCAACATAACTTCTTGACCTTTGATCAAATGAAAAAAACATGAACACCAATCTTAAAGATCTCACATAGAGGAACAACTTTCATGTTGAAAGATTTTTCATTTGAGGCCTCTAACCATGAGTAATTGATCTAAACATTTGGCCCACCATGTGTTTGAGAAAATGACTGCGCGCGTGCCCTGAAAATCTTGGTCATGACCTAGTTTTGAACCTACTTTGCTCAAACTTTGATCAATCATATCTCACTCAATTTTTATCCAATAGAGATGTTCCACATATGGATGTGAAGCTTAAAACAAGATCTTTTGTTGTGGCCTGGTGGAATTTTCATTTGGTGCTTCAATTTTAAATGGCCTTGGTTCAAACTCTGATGCAAAATGGCCCAAAACTTGCTATTTTTAGTAACCCTTCTTCATCCAAAAATGGCAACTTTCCACCTCTTGATTTTTTCATGATTCCTTTGGAGTTTCTTGATCAAATTTTGCACATTGGTCACATATAACATGAATTTTATGAATTTGGCCACAAAAAGTCAAGAGTTGACTTTTTCCTCTGATTATTTGACCTGGCCCCAATTGCCCTGATTTTTTATCTTTCTTCCAATTGAACCACTTCTAAAACCAATTGAGAGGTGATTTTCCACATACATACACTTAAGAACATATAGAATACCATGACATCAAGTTTTGTCCAAAAAATCAAAGATATCCTGATTTTATTAGAAACCCTAGTTTTGGTGCCCACCTCCTAGGAGAAAAATGTGCAGTCTTCAATTTCAAATTCCTCAGAGTATGTTGTGTATCCTCTTAAAGGATGATGGGATATACCATTTGAGGATGATTTTGGATCAATGAGCTATCTCTTTTGAGGGTTTTTCTTTCAATTTTTTGGACCTCTTGCATGTTGAAGTATGTATTGCTTCAATCTCCCATTGGATCTCACTTCCTTGAGATTGTGGATGATCAATTGAGATGGTATGAGACATGAGAGACTCTTGGCTTGCCTGGAGGCAACTTGATTGACCTTCTTGTGCTTTGAATGATCCCTTGATTGTCCATCTTCCCCCTGATCACATGCCTTGATGGTAAGAGGAATGCTATGCTTCATTCTTCTATGTTAAATGCAATGCAATGCTAATGAGATGGATATGATATTGTAAGTGAGAATGCTATGCTATGATGCAAAAAGGGGAGAGCAAATTTTAGGGTATTACAGCTGCCCCTATTCAAACACTGTAGACCTGAATGTCCGAAAGCGAATGCTTTCAGACATTCAAGGTATATAGTGATTGAATACCAAATATAACCAAAAATTTGCTCTGGATGATGAAAAAGAAAAGGGATATAAACCCAATGCGATGGTTGGATTGAATCTTCAAATGAAACGTTGTCGGAGAAGTCTGTCTTTTGAACGACGCCAGACGACTACTGGCTTGCCATACTGTCGATGGACTTGGGCTGTTTTGTCAATCTGTCGTTGGACTTCAGTGCTTACCAAACTGTCGTCGGAAGCTTCACCAAACTGTCGTTGGACTTTCAACAATGTCTTTTTGAACGATTCCAGACGACTACTGGCTTGCCATACTGTTGATGGACTTTCAACAATGTCTTTTTGAACGACGCCAGACGACTACTGGCTTGCCATACTGTCGATGGACTTTCGCTGCTCTGCCAATCTGTCGTTGGACTTCCTACCAAACTGTCGTTGGATTTCTAGCGCCTACCAAACTGTCGTCGGAAGCTTCGCCAAACTGTCGTTGGACTTTTACCAATTTGCGTTGGGTTTCTACCAATCTGTCGTTGGATTTTAATGATTACCAAACTGTCGTTGGAATCTCACACTTGCCATTTTCAGATGGACTTTAGCAGCTTTTACCAATTCGTGTTGGATTTCTACCAATCTGTCGTTGGATTTCGGGCACTTACCAAACTGTCGTTGGAAGCTTTGCCAAACTATCGTTGGACTTTGGTGCTTACCAAACTGTCGTTGGAAGCTTTGCCAAACTGTCGTTGGACTTCGGTGCTTACCAAACTGTCGTTGGACTTTCATGATTACCAAACTGTCGTTGGAAACTTAAAATTGCCAGATGATCACTCCGCATGCCAAAAATAAATTGGACTTTGGATTGTAAATGAGCATTGTTGAGAATTACACCATTTGCTGGGTAATATCATACGTTGACATCTTGCTGAAGGAGAGATTCTGTCGATCTCTTTAAACCCTGCTGGGGAACCTACCGCGACTCGGCTGGGGAGTATAACAGACAAGATTCAATGCTGAACTCTGTGGGGGTACCATTACCGGAGATGTGATCTTGCTGGGGATCAGGTCTGCTCTGCCGGGGATATGCAAATCTTGGTTGAAAGACAATCCGTTGCAACATGCTGAGAAAGAGTCCCTAGAGATCTGTTAGGGAAACCCAAAGCAATTCCTCGGTAATCTGTTGAGGAAGATGACTGTCGAGTTTAGGATAAATGTCACAATGCCCCATGTTGGGCAAACTTTCCCTTTGACGACTCCGCTGGGGGATAATGAGTTTACAACACACTCTGCTAGAGAAAACTGCTTTAAAGCGCCTCGTGCTGGGGAATTCCCTTTTAAGAGGATTTTACAGAAGTGTCTCCAAACTCTATTGGGGATATTAGATCTGGAACATCTTCTGCCGGGGAAATTCAAGCTGCCCCATGCTCGGGATGGTCAATAACTCCGCTGGGGATTATTCTTTGACAAATTTCACATGCTGGACCTGCGGGATATATGATACTACCACTTGCTAGTACATCCTGCCAAGGGTAAATTCCACAAGGGATGTTAGTACTACAAGTTTCGTCTCTTAAGAGGATTTTATAGAAAACCAAACGTTTTCCAACTCTTGTACGAACACTCTGCCTTGAACTACCCATCACATCGTATGCAAGGTACTGGATAATTGGCACTCGTTATTGACCCGGAGTCTTCACTGCATTAATAACCGTTATTAACACAGAAGAATTCAATCTTCGGAAACCGTCGTCGTCACGACACCCGGTGGGAAATCTTGAACGGAAGAATTGACTTAATAAGATACAACAGTATTAAGTCATAGCAAATATCTGCTCGTGGTTACGATCATGCTGCTTGGATCAATCGCGCTCATTACCTGCAACAGAAAAAGAATATGCACATGCCCCAGGATATTGCGTGGTCTTTTGAGTCCACCATCCAAGGTTGTCCAACAAGCAAAGTAATTCTAATCGTCTTTTGTGCATGATTTTGCAAGGCCAATATATTTTCAAAGTAATGTTTTATCATCAAAAATTGGACGTTTTTGCAAACAAAACAGTAAAATGAAAATAAAAGCTCGTGACTGAATATTCAATTTTATTGATGAAATGCCAAAAATTGGCGAATTTACAATCAGAAGCAAACCCCTGAAAGAGGCGATTGCCATAAAATTGAGAAAATAAATCTATCCTAATGATAATGCGAAAATTGGTTTCCAACTGATTTCTGATCTTGTTATAGCCAGTATGTATTCCAACTCTCCTGATTATCTTTGCCTTCAGAAGCTCATGATTAGACCAATTCCTCCTTTGGAATTTTGCCAGTTTGCTGAAGAGTAGAAAACGTACAGATTAATTCAGACTGCAGTCATTCGCTTCAATCCCTCTTTTGTGTGGATCGCCTTTTCAGGTTTTCAATCCACTGGGATACCCTTTTTTGCCTAAGTTGCCCTTTCGGGTTTTCAACTTACCGGGTGTACAATTTTTTTTCAATTATATCCCTAATTTTTGCCCGAACCTTTATTCTGTTTTTGGTTCGCCGGGATGCCCTTTTTTGCCTGGATTCTTCTTCTTTCTTTTTTTTTATCCAGCGGGTCTCTTTATACGAAGTATTTTTTAACTGCATCTGAATTAACAGGGGATGAAAAATCTTCACCATCCATGGTTGTCAGCAACAAGGCTCCTCCTGAGAAGACCTTTTTTACCACGAACGGACCTTCATAGTTAGGAGTCCATTTGCCCCTGTGATCTGTACTCGGAGGAAGTATTCTCTTGACTACCACATCCCCGACCTTGTAGACTTGAGGTCGAACCTTTTGATCGAATGCCCTCTTCATTCTGCGCTGATATAACTGGCCATGGCATACCGCTGCTAATCGCTTCTCCTCAATAAGGCTCAGCTGATCAAATCTGGCTCGTACCCATTCAGCTTCAACTAGCTTAACGTCCATCAATACTCGGAGAGAGGGGGTCTCGAATTCTATTGGTAGAACTGCCTCCACACCGTATACAAGCGAGTATGGTGTTGCCCTAGTGGACGTGCGGACTGATGTTCGATACCCATGCAAAGCCAGTGGTAACATCTCATGCCAATCTTTGTACGTGACAACCATCTTCTGCACAATCTTCTTGATATTTGTGTTGGCCGCTTCAACTGCGCCATTCATTTTCGGGCGGTACGGAGAAGAATTGTGGTGCTCGATTTTGAAGTCCCGGCATAGCTCAGCCATCATCTTGTTGTTCAAATTAGAACCATTATCAGTAATGATTCTTTCGGGCACTCCGTATCGACAAATGATATCTCGCTTCAAGAAACGAGCCACTACTTGCTTAGTGACATTGGCGTAAGATGCTGCTTCAACCCATTTAGTGAAGTAATCAATGGCGACCAAGATGAAACGATGGCCGTTTGAAGCAGTAGGCTCAATTTTTCTGATCATATCAATGCCCCACATTGCAAATGGCCACGGAGAGGACATGATACTCAACGGATTGGGAGGAACGTGCACTTTGTCTGCATAGATCTGGCATTTGTGGCACTTGCGAGCATACTTGCAGCAATCTGACTCCATGGTCAGCCAATAATACCCTAATCTCAACAATTTCTTAGCCATCGCATGTCCTCCGGCATGGGTACCGAAAGAGCCTTCGTGCACTTCAATCATCAACAGGTCTGCCTCGTGTCTATCCACACATCTGAGCAGAACTGTGTCAAAATTCCTTTTATACAGCACACCATCTTTGTTCAAGAAAAAACTACCAGCTAGCCTTCTTAATGTCTTCTTGTCATTGGAAGATGCCCCAGGCGGGTATTCTTGATTTTTTAAGAAGCATTTGATGTCATGGTACCAAGGCTTATCGTCAGACACTGCATCAACCTCAAACACAAAAGCAGGCCTATCAAGACGAGATACATCAATCCTGGGCACAAGGTTCCAACCATGCACTTTGATCATCAAAGAGATAGTGGCCAAGGCATCTGCAAACTTATTTTCCTCTCTAGGAACATGGTACAACTTGACAGTTGTAAAGAAAGTCAGCAATCTCCTCGTATAATCTCTATACGGAATCAAATTCTGCTGATGTGTGTGCCAAGTTCCCTTTACTTGATTGATTACCAGTGCTGAATCACCAAAGATATCGAGGGTCTTGATTCGTAAATCAATAGCTTCCTCGATCCCTAGTATGCAAGCTTCGTATTCTGCTTCATTGTTGGTACACCCGAAAGTTACTCGGGCAGTGAAGGGCATGTGAACACCTTCTGGCGTAATAAGGACTGCACCAACTCCGCACCCATTCATATTAACTGCCCCATCAAACATCAAACTCCATTTGGACTCAGGATCAGGCCCCTCCTCCAGAAGTAGTTCCTCGCAGTCTTTCGCTTTGAGAAACATGATGTCCTCATCAGGGAAATCAAATCTCATGGGCTTGTAATCATCAAGAGGCTGTTGCGCAAGATAATCTGACAGTATACTTCCTTTGATTGCCTTTTGCAAAGTAAATTGAATATCGTACTCTGTCAGTACCATCTGCCATCTTGCAACTCTGCCTGTAAGTGCTGGTTTCTCAAAAATATACTTGACCGGATCCAATTTAGAGATCAACAGGGTTGTATGTGTGAGCATGTATTGTCTCAATCGCTTGGCGGCCTATGCGAGTGCACAACATGTCTTCTCAAGCATTGAATAACGCGATTCACAATCTGTAAATTTCTTGCTCAGGTAGTAGATAGCATGTTCTTTCCTACCTGTCTCGTCGTGTTGACCGAGAACACAACCCATGGATCCTTCGAGCACTGTCAAGTACATAATCATTGGTCTCCCTTGAACTAGAGGTATCAGAATTGGAGGTTCCTGCAAATATCTTTTTATTTTATCGAATGCATTTTGACAATCATCATTCCACCTGACCGTTTGATCTTTTCTTAGCATTTTGAATATCGGTTCGCAAGTGGCAGTTAGGTGCGATATGAACCTTGAAATGTAGTTCAATCTTCCTAGAAAGCCGCGAACTTCTTTCTCAGTCTTTGGTACAGGCATATCTTGTATAGCTTTCACTTTAGTAGGATCAACCTCTATCCCTTTTTCACTGACAATGAAACCAAGCAATTTTCCGGACCGCACGCCGAAAGTACACTTGTTAGGATTCAGTCTCAACCTGAATTTCCTCAGCCTCTCAAATAACTTCTTCAAGTTGATCAGATGTTCCTCTTCTGTCTTTGATTTAGCAATCATGTCATCCACATAGCACTCGATCTCTTTATGAATTAGATCGTGGAATAACGTCACCATTGCTCTTTGATAGGTTGCCCCTGCGTTCTTCAACCCGAAAGGCATTACTTTGTAACAGAAGGTACCCCACGGGGTAATGAATGTCGTCTTCTCTATGTCTTCAGGCGCCATCTTTATCTGATTGTACCCGGAGAATCCATCCATAAATGAGAACACTGAAAACTGAGCGGTATTATCAACCAGCACATCAATATGAGGGAGTGGAAAATCCTCTTTAGGGCTCGCCCTGTTGAGATCTCTGTAATCCACACACATTCTGACTTTGCCATCTTTCTTCGGCACCGGTACTATATTGGCCACCCAGGGAGGATAGTTGGTTACTGCCAGAAAGCCTGCATCCAACTGTTTCTGTACTTCTTCCTTGATCTTCAAAGCCATTTCGGGTTTTGTCCTGCGCAGCTTCTGCTTGACCGGTGGGCAGTCCTCTTTCAATGGTAGTCTATGCACAACTATATCTGTATCTAATCCTGGCATATCTTGGTATGACCAAGCAAAGATGTCAACGTATTCACGTAGCATGACTATCAGCTCTTGCTTTACATCAGCCCGCAGACTCGCACCAATCTTGATCTCTTTCTTGCTTTCCTCTGACCCAATATTGATGATCTCAAGGGCTTCCTGATGAGGCTTAATGGTCCTCTCTTCCTGCTTCAACAACCTAGCCAACTCTTCCGGGAGTTCATAGTCTTCATCACTTTCTTCCTCAGCTTGATAGATCGGATTGTCGAAATCATACGTGGGCATAACAGAATCATTTTCAGAGAAATCCACAGAATCCAGTCTGCATGATTGGGTTTATGCTTTATTTTAGATTATTTTTGCTTGAAAACAAAAGAAAAGAAAGTGCATTATCATTTTTAATTTTCTTTGTGCAAAAATAAAAATAAAGAAAGAGTAAAGGAACACAAATTTGTAAACAAAAACGTCCTTTTTATTGATATTTGAACATTATATGAGAAAATATGGTGGCCCTACAAATGGATCCTCACACCTTGGGCAGAGTGTGGGATTTCATGCATTATGAAAGACAAGAATTGTTACTCTGCATGGTGAACAACATGAACGATTTCTTCGCTAGACCAATTTTGCAACGCCTCGCCTGGAGCCAGTGCATATACCCATCTGTCCAGATAATCTGAGCTTTCAGCGTCATCTTCTATTACTGAGCAGGACTGATTGGGATTGATAATTCCTCCACTGTTGAAGTTGATTGGCCCACGGAATCGGGGAACTGGCGTCCGGCCCGACTGATATCCAATGCCAAACTTATCTTCTTTCACGAACACATCTATAGCTTTACCCCAGCCTTGGGCATTTCCGCTTTCGACCACTTCTCTGGCCTGCTTGTACGACGCAATTGATGCACTCGGCCCACCTGGCACATTCGACACCACCGCTGCTGAAGTAGATTCTGGTAAGTTATTGATATTCAGGGCTTCAAAAGATTGGCACAATGTTTCATGAATCTCTCCATCCATTTCCACATATTTAAAAGTGGATAAATGACTCACGAATATATCCTCCTCGCCGCAAACAGTAACCACTTGACCCTCGAACACATACTTGAGCTTCTGATGAAGTGTGGAGGTAACTGCGCCTGCTGCGTGAATCCACGGTCGGCCCAACAAACAGCTATAAGCAGGCTGAATGTCCATAACATGAAAGATCGTCTTGAATATCTGTGGACCAACCTGTATTGGTAGTTCAACCTCCCCAAACACCGATCGTTAGGATCCATCGAAAGCTCTCACAATCAGATCGCTGGGTCTCAGAACCAATCCATCTACTTTGATTTTCATCAGGGCCTTTTTGGGTAACACATTTAAGGAAGAACCTGTGTCAACCAGCACATGCGACAAAACTGCTCCTTTGCATTCAAGTGTGATGTGCAGTGCTTTGTTGTGGTTACGTCCATCTGGTGTCAAATCCCTGTTTGTAAATCCCAACCCGTGGCTCACATTCACATTAGAAATTACCCCCTCCAACTGATTCACTGTAATCTCTTGGGGAACGTATGCCATATTCAGAACTTTCAACAAGGCAACCCGATGTGCATCTGAACTCATTAACAGGGATAATATCGAAATTTTAGAGGGCGTCTGATTAAGCTGGTCAATGATTTTATAATCACTCTTTTTGATAACCCTCATAAATTCCTCAACATCATTATCAAAATTGACTTTAGGGTCCTCTTCCTGAGCAGGCACCTTGTCATCAACCACCTGTTTTCCTTTTGCTCTTGCAGCGACTTCAGCCTCACTCCTTAAAGTCTGGGGAGCAAACAGTCGACCACTCCTAGTAAAACCACTTGGTCCACTGACATTCTCAATGCTAGTACCAACAGCCTCTGCCTTCTGCCGGCTTCCTCCTTGACGAACATCAGTTCCATACTGCCACGGAACTGCCCTATTAGACACATAAGCAGCCGATTCAGGAACTATAATCGTAACTGGTCTCGGCCTCTCGGGCATGATGATAGCAACAGGCTCTGCAACAGGCACCTGTATCTCGACTGGATTATAGTAAATGGTAACGGCAGAAACATCCTGTTCTTTCTCTACTTTATCAAACTGAAGGCTTCCTTCGTCCATAAGACTCTGCAGCCCAGCTTTCAATTTACTGCAGCCATTAACCTGTTTCGCACAGCCCTCACAATCAGAACCACACCCAGGAAAAACTTGTCCCTTTAACAAACGTTCTTTTACGGTCAACAACGGAGTCTTTACCAAGTTAATGTCGGTGATCAGATTCAATTTCTCACCATCAGAAATAGCATTCGTGCTCGCACCTCCATGATTAGGCATTGGATTGTCACGAACACTCGGCGGCCTGGAGAAATTAATAGCTTTCGCGTCAATCAAGTCCTGAACTATGTGTTGAAAAGCCCAGCACTTTTCTATTGTGTGACCTTGCGCGCCAGAATGAAATTCACACCGAGCACTAGCATCATAACCCTGAGGTAATTTCCCAGCATCTAGCGGCCTCATAGTCCGGAGTTCAACCAATTTCTCTTTGAGCAATTGTGGTAACAAAGCAGCATACGACATAGGCAAAGGATCAAACTTACGGTCCCTTGGTCTATTATTCTGGAATCGGGGTCTACCTTGCTGATTGGGAGCTTGCTGTCCAGCTGGAACCGGAATGGTTACAGCATCCACTTGATGATAGGGTTGAGTCCTGCCTCTGCCCCCTCCTCTATACATAGCACTGGACTCCCCTTCTCTCTTCCTGGGTCCATTAGCAAAGGGTTTCTTAGAACTTGAAGTACCAGCCCCACTGGCGTCTTGAATCTTACCCAACTTCAACAGACTTTCTACTCGTTCTCCAGCAATAACAATGTCGGCAAACCCTGTGGAAGGACATGCAGCCAATCTATCCAGATACGACCCTTGGAGCGTGCTCATGAACATATCAGCCATCTCGCGATCACCCAGAGGTGGTTGAACTCGAGCAGCTAATTCCCTCCATCTCTGGGCGTATTGCTTAAAGCCTTCCTTAGGATCCTGAGTCATACTCTGCAATTGAGTACGATTAGGTGCCATGTCCAGATTATATTGATACTGCTTCAGAAAAGCAGCACACAAATCTTTCCAACTCTTTATACGAACCCCGTCCAGCTTGACATACCATTCCAAGGATGCGCCTGACAGGCTATCCTGGAAAAAATACATCCAGAGTTTCTGGTCATCAGTGTAAGCAGCAATCTTGCGATTGTAAGCTTGCGAATGCGTTTTGGGACATGTACTGCCATTGTACTTATCCAAAGCAGGAAGCTTGAACTTGGGAGGAATTCGCACACCCTGCACGAGACCCATGTCTTCTACATCAATTCCAAGAGGATTTTGGCTCTCAATAGCCTTGAGTCTTTCATCCAGCCCTTCATACTTCCGGTCGTCATTGTAGAAACCCATGTCATTGTTGAATGCAGTGAATTGGTCCTCCTGACCATCCTCATTGTTATCAAAGCCCAGATGTTCCCCACCAGCAGGGATTGTGCCAACTGGGGGAGTGCGCACATTGCGATTTGGGATTTCAGTTTCCAGCCTCTGGATAGTGGTTCTCATAGCTTATTGTCCAATCCTCATGTTTTCTTGACCGGTCCTTAGCTCTTGCTGACCTTGAGCAATCCCCTGCATGAGGTTCATGAATTGTTCCATCCTTCCCCTCAAATCGGCTAACTCTATCTAAACTTGCTCCATTGCTCTTGCTTGATTGCTTCGGGTAGAATATCGGTGAACTGGGGTATCAGCTATTGTGCCTGAAAACCAAATAAAGGTTAGCAGGCGCCTGCAAAAGGAAAACCTGCAATGCAAAAAAAATGATATGCGAATGCAAATGCAAAGTAATGTTTGTCATTTCAAAATACTTTTCATATCCTGATTCCAATCGTAACCAAGAATTCCTGAAGACCAGGAGTCATGATTACTGAGTTCTGCCATGAAGAGATATTCATATACATCGATCACGGATGTCTGAAGACCAGAAATAGTGATTTTGTAGTGTGCTAGTGTGCAGATATCACAACACATAAATCTGAAGATCAGAAATTGTGAACAGAAGTAACCTATTTCATACAAATTCCCAAAACTTCTCAAACACGTTTGTCGTAGTTTCAGCAACAAAATAAAAATCAGGCAATCAAATGGATCCATCAACAATTCTGATGGTAACCATTACAAATTACAAAGAAATGACAAAAATCACTAATCCGACAGCTCTACATCTTTCAGCTTCTGACTGGAGTACTTAATCTCTTCAAACAGGATGCGGGTACGCTGATGATGCGGCTTCTCAATCAGCTCTTTAATCACTGCGTCCCTTTTTTCCAATGCATCCTCTAATGACCCCACGTGCATCAGCAAGGCTTCATCTTCATTGGCTCCTTTGCGCCTCTTGATTCCGGCTTGAATTTTAACCAGTTTCAGCTCTGCTGTGACCTCTTCAAGCTCCTTGTTGGTGATTTTCAGCTTACCTTCAGCATTTCTCACCTGTTCTTGACTTTTGCCAAGATCTTCTCAATACTTTCTTCTTTCCACGTGCGCTTTCTTCAGCTCTTCATCTTTATCTTTTAGTTGGGCCTGCAATTCGGAGTTCTCAATTCTGACCTCATCCCAAGCTTGACGGATTTTAGCTAACGAATTCTTGCTTCGGGCCAGCGCCTGCTTTGTAGCCTTATGAGCCTGACTAGTATCATTTTCTCCCAAGGTAAGCTTCCGGAAGTATCGAGCTCTCTCATCAAAATCTTCTTCTTTGTCCGCCAGGGTTTTTTCTGCTTTCAACGCTCTCTTTTCCAACTCTTTGTTGTCAGCTAGAGCTTTCTGAAGGCATCTGCTCATTCCAGAGTTCTCTATCTGCAGATCTCTAACCATTTCCTTCAATTTCTCGTGCTCCTTGGCCGATACCGTGGAATGTTGATCAGGACATAAAAGAACTCCTCGGGAAAAGGGTAACAACAGCTTTTTGACCTTCATCTCAACCCAAGCATCGTAGTCAGGGTATGATCTGCAGTCTCCTTTGCCGAAAGTCAATTTTCCCTCTCTTTGCCTAAATTTCCAAGCATTTATTACTTCCGGCACTCTTTCGTTCTTGGTCCCTACGAAAAACAGAGAAGCGCTAATCTCTTCATCAGCAGGAGGATGTCTCGAGGCATAACCAAATTGTCTAACTGCCAACACTGGGTTGTAATTAATCCCACCTCTTCTTCCGAGTAGAGGCACATTAGGAAAACTTCCACATTTGACAGTAAGCTCTATCGTCAGTAATTTGGGATCAAACCAAATAATATTATTGGCAGTCAAACCTATCAGTCTCTTGGACCACTTCATTGTCTCAGCAGTTTCTACAAACGTACCAGTCCGGGGTAAATGTTTGAAGAGCCAATGGCATAACAATTGGGTGCAACAAGTAACCAAACTCCCTCTTGCCTTCTCATTTTTGTAGTGTACGGAGTGATAAAAATCCCCTAGCAGGGTAGGAATCGGATTCTTCGAGACAAACACTTTCAATGCCTGGATATCAACAAAATCAGGCTGACCGGGGAAAAGCACCAAGCCATAGATACAAAGAGCTAACACAACGTTGTAAGTAGTCCAATTGTTAGCCTTGGCAGCTTCCTGAGCTTGTCGAAAAAGGAACTCCAAGTGAAATCCTTCATCTTCTTTGAGCCTGCTTAGGCCACTTTTCACAACAAACAAGTCCAGATGCAGGACAACAGCGATTACTTCAGGGGCAAGAGCACCTTCAGAAAAATACGGTATAGCAGACGTGATTGGAATTCCCAAAATAAATGAGAATTCCTCCAGAGTGGGCATCAGAATGTAGTCAGGGAATAGGAAACATCTCATTGATGGCTCATAGAACTGTAAGAAGGTATGCAACCCATCCTTCTCGTACTTTGTGAATGCACAGACCATCTTAATCAGCTCTCCGTACTCCTCCTGAAAAGTGCTGAGAACATCAGAACCAGCCATACCTATCATCTTGTTCAATACACCCAGCTTAGGATCAGGGAATTTGTATGACACATTATTCTTCCTCTTAACCTCAGCATCTTGGGAACTCATGATTGGAAATCAGACAATATGGTAAGTACCTGAAAATGACAAACATAACCATGTTATGATATGATTATGCAAATGCAAAAGGCATGTGATCAGGTATCCAGGTGTCGGTGTCTGTGTGGAACTATGTGCACTGTGTCTCTGTACTGAATCTGGCAATATATCTGAGACGAATACTCAAACCACTGTCATAGGATACACTGTCTGTAATAATCATAGAATCACAAGTACGGTATGTAGGAAGCTGGGTTACCTGCAAACCTGTAAACATCCCACCCATACTCACATGTGGTTCCTAGAAAATAAGGCTTGTCAGCTTCGGAGGTTTGAGAAGCGATAGCACATTCAGCCCGTAGGATACAATGCTATGCCAATCAAAGAGGTCGTCCACTGACTCGCCTTAGAAAATAAAGGTCATCCTATGCAAGTACCAAAGTGGGCTCTCGGGTGCGAGTGGATTTGCCACAGAATGTGGTCTGCCACTGTCACCGCTAAAGAGAGATGATTCCACTAAGGTCCTCATGATCGGTCACTAGAGTCGACAGCTCTCTAGATCGACATCCTGGAATACGCAAGATGCGCACGCCATGATGGGTCCCAAGATAGCCTCGTCTAGCTGTGAATTTCGTGATTACCCACGTACACAGATGGCACGTAGGTCCCACTACTCTCCACTCTAAATCTAAGTGTATACTCGAGCCTGTGTACTGAGCTCATCTCTCAGAAATCCCATCCCGCCAAACAGAAAACAGCACAGTCCAGCACAACAGTAATAATATGATATGTAATGCTAAAAAGAAGTAAATACAGTAATGTACAGTAAAGCAATAAATAACCATACAATGAAACAGTAAATACAGCACAACAGTAAACACCCAATGAAAGAAAAGCAAACAAGCGCTAGGATTGACTCGCTTAGGATGGACCAGCAAGAGGTCGATCGTCCCCAGCAGAGTCGCCAGCTGTCGCTCCAGGGATTTTCATCCTAGTACAAACGCGAAAGTGGCACCGAACAGAGTCGCCAGCAATGTGTATTTATCCCAAGAGAGGGAAAGGAAACACTGCATAAACCTGAAGGAAGGAAAGAGCATGGTCTCACGACCAAGAGAAATGGGTAAGGGAGTCGGTTACGCGAGAGGAAGGTATTAGCACCCCCTCACGTCCATCGTACCCGATGGGATCCACGCTTGCTTGCTTCAATCAAAGGGTGTAAGAAAAGGATACTGGAAAAGGAACTGGAAAAGGAATGGAAAGAGAAAAAGGAACAAATGTAGGGAAAATAAAAGAAGTGCTCGAATGGGCCCTACCCCACTGCCTACGTATCTCATCGGGAACATGAGAATCAGAGCGACGTAGTTCCCCTCACCTAAGGGAAAGTTGTTTGTGTTTTTTAGTGGAATACGTCAACGTTCGCGTCCTAGCAGTTTAGGTGTTGCGGCTCGCTGTAGGGAGACTTAGGCGTTACCTGTTTGCGGTAGAACGGAAATGACGCATCCTTAAGGAAAGAGTGAATGAGATGAGGAAGGAATTCCCGAAGGAAAGACGTTATTGTTTGTTTTTGTCTTTTAAGAGTTTTTTCGTTTGTTTGCATATGATAGTGTATCCAAATCTTAGCCATTGGAATGTGTACATTCTCACATTCCAAGATGGAATGAGTAAGAAAGTACACTAAGTGTGAAGACGACCCCCACACTTAGTTCCAACTATTAAGGTTCAAACACACTAGCATACTTGTGTTTATTAAGTGTTTTTGTTGATTAAGAAATGAAGAAGTGTTTTTTATTTATTCCTTCAACAAGTATTGCATTTAAGTCCCTCATACAAGATCAAATGTTTAACACATTGACCCAAGATGAGCTATATGCTACACATTCTAATATTATAAGAGAAAACCCCTTTATAATCTTTTCTTTATATGAAAGGCCTAAATGCAATAAATGCCTACCTTTATTAAGTATTTTGCATTTTTCCTTAAGATGAGAAGAGGGACTCAAGAGAGGAGAAAAAGGTAGAATCTATATGAACTAAGACTCAATCCTAATTGAAAATTAAAGGGAGTGGTCCTAATGGTTTGTGAGGTTTAAACCTAAAGCCTAAAGAAAGGAAGAATTAAACAATCCACTTCTAAAGTAGAAGATGAATTGTAATTCAAAAAGGGAAAGTGATGAGTTATTCAAAGAAAGCACATAAGTGCTTAACAAAACACAAAAATGGAATTGTAAAAGAGATGAGAGGAAAGAAGTTTGAATGTGGATTCCTTATCCACACTCAATTGCAACTTACCAAGGCCCCTACATGGTTAGTAAACATGTATAAGAAGTATAAGAAATAAAAGAACATTTAATGCATCATAAAACTCAAAAGAAGTAGATGAGAAATTGGTTACAACCAGAATGTACATCACATGGAAAACAAATGATCATTATCATGCAAGTCCAAGTGGATAGGCAACAAACATCACCCATGACATTAGAACATGCTACCATAAGAAAAGGGAGAAAGAAATATGAAAAGAAATGGAAGAAACATGCATAAATGGAACATGTAATCCAAGGATCAGAATTGAAATGAAATGAAAAATGATTCACAAACATCTCACAAGTATTTATGAAGCACATCAAGACATTTAAGAAGTGATGGAAGAAGTAGAATTGAAATGGGAGTTCAAAAAAAACACAAGTACAAACACAACATGTTAAAGGTGTACCATGTTCAAATGAAAGTCAACATGCAAGGATGACATGTAATATGTACTAATGACCTATAATGTCAAATGGATATCTCACAAAGTAGGCAAATGATCATGCAAGTATGCACAAAAGCAATCATGTAAACATGCACAAAGATTAAGATGATATGACATGTTATTATGCTTCAAAGGTTATGCATTAAACAAAAAAATTAAATGGTCTCATGAGAATTATGGAAACATGGTATTGAAGTTCACAAATCAGAGATGGATCACATATCAAAGTAGCATGCAAGAAACCAAGGCAAAATGATGTCAAACAATGCACTTAGGTCAAGTAGACATATCATACAAAGTAGCATCAAAATGAACACCAAACATGCCATAAACTGACCTAAAAAAATCAAATAAAAATCACTTAACATACCTCAAGATGATAATGACTCAATGCAAAAAGAAGAGCATCAAAACAATTTTTAATGATCAAGAACAAAATTAAACAAAATCATGTACCACATTAAGAATGCACACAAAAGAAAATCAAAGAAAATTATAGAACAGGGGCAAAAAGGTCATAAAATCAAGAAATAAAATCATGAAAAATTTTCTAAATGTTTTAGTGATGCTCATAAATTTTTGTGGAATTTTATGATGATGTTTGATATTTTTAAAAATTAAAAAGTAAACGTGTATAAAAATGGAAAATAAAATGAAATGGAAATAAAGAAAGGGGGTGCAAGCATAGCAATCCATCAGTTCAAAATCATTGGGCTTGAAAAACATAGGGTGCAAATATCAATTCAGAGCTTGGTCCACACACGCGCTATCCACAACAACTAGCATGCACTCTCAGTCAACAAAAGTCAATCAATTCACGCCATTGGATCAAGTCAAGTCAGCATAATAGTCAAAGTAGTTGAATCTAACGCACACACATGAATGTCCACGCACACTACCATGCACTGCACCACGCGTTGATTAATTGAATTCAGAAATAAGACACGTGAGGTGCATGTGCATTTTAATGTGCTGGCACACTCTTAACCACACGATGATGAAAAACCAATGGCCACGATTAAAACGAACACAAACCCTAGCATCTGAAACCACCGGCCGGAGATGACTTCCGGTCATCTTCTCCGGCTAATCACCACCGTCTGCAACCTCAAATTTTCCAGAATTCCACAAATGATATACCAAAATGAAGAGGAAGTAAAGGAGAACACGGATCCAGTGATAAAACACACAAAAAGTTCATGAAATGAGAGAATCGAACAGAGGAAAATTTGCCCTAACTTTTCAACTATGCCTCTAAAGGCCTATCAACTAGCCAGACAAGTTCTTGAGCTTATAAGAAGCTTCAAGAACCTGAAAACATCTTCACATCAGCTCTATAATGGTGGAAATTCATACCTGAAGATTTGAGACCTTGAGATGTTCTTCAGAAAACCAGAGATCCTGCTTCCTCTTTGAGCTACTTTTGGCCAAATAAAGGCTTAGATGCAGTGGTTGATGATGATTCAGTGGAAAGAAAATGGAACCAAACTTCAAAACCAGTTGCAATGTGATGAAATTGAGAGAGAATCAGAGAGAGTGTTGAATTGAAAAGGAACAAAGTAAAACTCGAGAATCAGTTGAAATGGTGAGATTGAGAGAGAAGAAGAGAAAGTTTCTGAAGTGAATGTGTGAAAAATGAAGTTAGCAATGAAGTTTGAGAGTGGGGTTTTTATTTATAGTGTGAGCTAACCATAGTTAACATGAGTGAGTCAGCTGAGTCATGGTTGAGTTAAGTGAGTCATCCCTAACTAACTGAGTCAAGTTAGTTAGGGAGAGCAGTAGTATGGTGATGGCAACTCATGGTAAACTATGGTGGAGGTGGAAATGAATTGAATGGAAAGGCTGTTGTATCACAAAACTTGTTCAGCAAGCTTGTTATTTCTACTTTCATGCATAATGAGGCACGTGCTATGGTGTGTATGAAATGTGTTTGGTTTAAAAAGGCAATGGATAACTGGTATGAATAATGCACGTGCAATCTTGTAACAACATCAACAACATTGGTTTTGTTTCTGATTTTTTATGACAGTTGAGAACAGTGGAGATATGGTGATTTGATGATGTTTTCCTCTCTACTCAATGATTGGTTTGGTGAGTTTTTGGATTCATTTGAAAGAGGAGATGTAAGAGGACATGCTTGGTATGAAAAATGAATTGAAATAAGGCTTGGAAGGGGTTGAAAAATGACTTGGAATACACAAGTTTGAGAACTGGTTATGGGGCGTGGCAAAGGTTGGTTGACAAGGTAACATGGCACCTAGGTTTTCAGCATGATCAAAGCACATTGGACTCAACATAACTTCTTGACCTTTGATCAAATGAAAAAAACATGAACACCAATCTTAAAGATCTCACATAGAGGAACAACTTTCATGTTGAAAGATTTTTCATTTGAGGCCTCTAACCATGAGTAATTGATCTAAACATTTGGCCCACCATGTGTTTGAGAAAATGACTGCGCGCGTGCCCTGAAAATCTTGGTCATGACCTAGTTTTGAACCTACTTTGCTCAAACTTTGATCAATCATATCTCACTCAATTTTTATCCAATAGAGATGTTCCACATATGGATGTGAAGCTTAAAACAAGATCTTTTGTTGTGGCCTGGTGGAATTTTCATTTAGTGCTTCAATTTTAAATGGCCTTGGTTCAAACTCTGATGCAAAATGGCCCAAAACTTGCTATTTTTAGTAACCCTTCTTCATCCAAAAATGGCAACTTTCCACCTCTTGATTTTTTCATGATTCCTTTGGAGTTTCTTGATCAAATTTTGCACATTGGTCACATATAACATGAATTTTATGAATTTGGCCACAAAAAGTCAAGAGTTGACTTTTTCCTCTGATTATTTGACCTGGCCCCAATTGCCCTGATTTTTTATCTTTCTTCCAATTGAACCACTTCTAAAACCAATTGAGAGGTGATTTTCCACATACATACACTTAAGAACATATAGAATACCATGACATCAAGTTTTGTCCAAAAAATCAAAGATATCCTGATTTTATTAGAAACCCTAGTTTTGGTGCCCACCTCCTAGGAGAAAAATGTGCAGTCTTCAATTTCAAATTCCTCAGAGTATGTTGTGTATCCTCTTAAAGGATGATGGGATATACCATTTGAGGATGATTTTGGATCAATGAGCTATCTCTTTTGAGGGTTTTTCTTTCAATTTTTTGGACCTCTTGCATGTTGAAGTATGTATTGCTTCAATCTCCTATTGGATCTCACTTCCTTGAGATTGTGGATGATCAATTGAGATGGTATGAGACATGAGAGACTCTTGGCTTGCCTGGAGGCAACTTGATTGACCTTCTTGTGCTTTGAATGATCCCTTGATTGTCCATATTCCCCCTGATCACATGCCTTGATGGTATGAGGAATGCTATGCTTCATTCTTCTATGTTAAATGCAATGCAATGCTAATGAGATGGATATGATATTGTAAGTGAGAATGCTATGCTATGATGCAAAAAGGGGAGAGCAAATTTTAGGGTATTACAGCTGCCCCTATTCAAACACTGTAGACCTGAATGTCCGAAAGCGAATGCTTTCAGACATTCAAGGTATATAGTGATTGAATACCAAATATTACCAAAAATTTGCTCTGGATGATGAAAAAGAAAAGGGATATAAACCCAATGCGATGGTTGGATTGAATCTTCAAATGAAACGTTGTCGGAGAAGTCTGTCTTTTGAACGACGCCAGACGACTACTGGCTTGCCATACTGTCGATGGACTTGGGCTGTTTTGGCAATCTGTCGTTGGACTTCAGTGCTTACCAAACTGTCGTCGGAAGCTTCACCAAACTGTCGTTGGACTTTCAACAATGTCTTTTTGAACGATTCCAGATGACTACTGGCTTGCCATACTGTCGATGGACTTTCAACAATGTCTTTTTGAACGACGCCAGATGACTACTGGCTTGCCATATTGTCGATGTACTTTCGCTGCTCTGCCAATCTGTCGTTGGACTTCCTACCAAACTGTCGTTGGATTTCTAGCGCCTACCAAACTGTCGTCGGAAGCTTCGCCAAACTGTCGTTGGACTTTTACCAATTTGCGTTGGGTTTCTACCAATCTGTCGTTGGATTTTAATGATTACCAAACTGTCGTTGGAATCTCACACTTGCCATTTTCAGATGGACTTTAGCAGCTTTTACCAATTCGTGTTGGATTTCTACCAATCTGTCGTTGGATTTCGGGCACTTACCAAACTGTCGTTGGAAGCTTTGCCAAACTATCGTTGGACTTTGGTGCTTACCAAACTGTCGTTGGAAGCTTTGCCAAACTGTCGTTGGACTTCGGTGCTTACCAAACTGTCGTTGGAAGCTTTGCCAAACTGTCGTTGGACTTTCATGATTACCAAACTGTCGTTGGAAACTTAAAATTGCCAGATGATCACTCCGCATGCCAAAAATAAATTGGACTTTGGATTGTAAATGAGCATTGTTGAGAATTACACCATTTGCTGGGTAATATCATACGTTGACATCTTGCTGAAGGAGAGATTCTGTCGATCTCTTTAAACCCTGCTGGGGAACCTACCGCGACTCGGCTGGGGAGTATAACAGACAAGATTCAATGCTGAACTCTGTGGGGGTACCATTACCGGAGATGTGATCTTGTTGGGGATCAGGTCTGCTCTGCCGGGGATATGCAAATCTTGGTTGAAAGACAATCCGTTGCAACATGCTGAGAAAGAGTCCCTAGAGATCTGTTAGGGAAACCCAAAGCAATTCCTCGGTAATCTGTTGAGGAAGATAACTGTCGAGTTTAGGATAAATGTCACAATGCCCCATGTTGGGCAAACTTTCCCTTTGACGACTCCGCTGGGGGATAATGAGTTTACAACACACTCTGCTAGAGAAAACTGCTTTAAAGTGCCTCGTGCTGGGGAATTCCCTTTTAAGAGGATTTTACAGAAGTGTCTCCAAACTCTATTGGGGATATTAGATCTGGAACATCTTCTGCCGGGGAAATTCAAGTTGCCCCATGCTCGGGATGGTCAATAACTCCGCTGGGGATTATTCTTTGACAAATTTCACATGCTGGACCTGCGGGATATATGATACTACCACTTGCTAGTACATCCTGCCAAGGGTAAATTCCACAAGGGATGTTAGTACTACAAGTTTCGTCTCTTAAGAGGATTTTATAGAAAACCAAACGTTTTCCAACTCTTGTACGAACACTCTGCCTTGAACTACCCATCACATCGTATGCAAGGTACTGGATAATTGGCACTCGTTATTGACCCGGAGTCTTCACTGCATTAATAACCGTTATTAACACAGAAGAATTCAATCTTCGGAAACCGTCGTCGTCACGACACCCGGTGGGAAATCTTGAACGGAAGAATTGACTTAATAAGATACAACAGTATTAAGTCATAGCAAATATCTGCTCGTGGTTACGATCATGCTGCTTGGATCAATCGCGCTCATTACCTACAACAGAAAAAGAATATGCACATGCCCCAGGATATTGCGTGGTCTTTTGAGTCCACCATCCAAGGTTGTCCAACAAGCAAAGTAATTCTAATCGTCTTTTGTGCATGCTTTTGCAAGGCCAATATATTTTCAAAGTAATGTTTTATCATCAAAAATTGGACGTTTTTGCAAACAAAACAGTAAAATGAAAATAAAAGCTCGTGACTGAATATTCAATTTTATTGATGAAATGCCAAAAATTGGCGAATTTACAATCAGAAGCAAACCCCTGAAAGAGGCGATTGCCATAAAATTGAGAAAATAAATCTATCCTAATGATAATGCGGAAATTGGTTTCCAACTGATTTCTGATCTTGTTATAGCCAGTATGTATTCCAACTCTCCTGATTATCTTTGCCTTCAGAAGCTCATGATTAGACCAATTCCTCCTTTGGAATTTTGCCAGTTTGCTGAAGAGTAGAAAACGTACAGATTAATTCAGACTGCAGTCATTCGCTTCAATCCCTCTTTTGTGTGGATCGCCTTTTCAGGTTTTCAATCCACTGGGATACCCTTTTTTGCCTAAGTTGCCCTTTCGGGTTTTCAACTTACCGGGTGTACAATTTTTTTTCAATTATATCCCTAATTTTTGCCCGAACCTTTATTCTGTTTTTGGTTCGCCGGGATGCCCTTTTTTGCCTGGATTCTTCTTCTTTTTTTTTTTTTTATCCAGCGGGTCTCTTTATACGAAGTATTTTTTAACTGCATCTGAATTAACAGGGGATGAAAAATCTTCACCATCCATGGTTGTCAGCAACAAGGCTCCTCCTGAGAAGACCTTTTTTACCACGAACGGACCTTCATAGTTAGGAGTCCATTTGCCCCTGTGATATGTACTCGGAGGAAGTATTCTCTTGACTACCACATCCCCGACCTTGTAGACTTGAGGTCGAACCTTTTGATCGAATGCCCTCTTCATTCTGCGCTGATATAACTGGCCATGGCATACCGCTGCTAATCGCTTCTCCTCAATAAGGCTCAGCTGATCAAATCTGGCTCGTACCCATTCAGCTTCAACTAGCTTAACGTCCATCAATACTCGGAGAGAGGGGGTCTCGAATTCTATTGGTAGAACTGCCTCCACACCGTATACAAGCGAGTATGGTGTTGCCCTAGTGGACGTGCGGACTGATGTTCGATACCCATGCAAAGCCAGTGGTAACATCTCATGCCAATCTTTGTACGTGACAACCATCTTCTGCACAATCTTCTTGATATTTGTGTTGGCCGCTTCAACTGCGCCATTCATTTTCGGGCGGTACGGAGAAGAATTGTGGTGCTCGATTTTGAAGTCCCGGCATAGCTCAGCCATCATCTTGTTGTTCAAATTAGAACCATTATCAGTAATGATTCTTTCGGGCACTCCGTATCGACAAATGATATCTCGCTTCAAGAAACGAGCCACTACTTGCTTAGTGACATTGGCGTAAGATGCTGCTTCAACCCATTTAGTGAAGTAATCAATGGCGACCAAGATGAAACGATGGCCGTTTGAAGCAGTAGGCTCAATTTTTCCGATCATATCAATGCCCCACATTGCAAATGGCCACGGAGAGGACATGATACTCAACGGATTGGGAGGAACGTGCACTTTGTCTGCATAGATCTGGCATTTGTGGCACTTGCGAGCATACTTGCAGCAATCTGACTCCATGGTCAGCCAATAATACCCTAATCTCAACAATTTCTTAGCCATCGCATGTCCTCCGGCATGGGTACCGAAAGAGCCTTCGTGCACTTCAATCATCAACAGGTCTGCCTCGTGTCTATCCACACATCTGAGCAGAACTGTGTCAAAATTCCTTTTATACAGCACACCATCTTTGTTCAAGAAAAAACTACCAACTAGCCTTCTTAATGTCTTCTTGTCATTGGAAGATGCCCCAGGCGGGTATTCTTGATTTTTTAAGAAGCATTTGATGTCATGGTACCAAGGCTTATCGTCAGACACTGCATCAACCTCAAACACAAAAGCAGGCCTATCAAGACGAGATACATCAATCCTGGGCACAAGGTTCCAACCATGCACTTTGATCATCAAAGAGATAGTGGCCAAGGCATCTGCAAACTTATTTTCCTCTCTAGGAACATGGTACAACTTGACAGTTGTAAAGAAAGTCAGCAATCTCCTCGTATAATCTCTATACGGAATCAAATTCTGCTGATGTGTGTGCCAAGTTCCCTTTACTTGATTGATTACCAGTGCTGAATCACCAAAGATATCGAGGGTCTTGATTCGTAAATCAATAGCTTCCTCGATCCCTAGTATGCAAGCTTCGTATTCTGCTTCATTGTTGGTACACCCGAAAGTTACTCGGGCAGTGAAGGGCATGTGAACACCTTCTGGCGTAATAAGGACTGCACCAACTCCGCACCCATTCATATTAACTGCCCCATCAAACATCAAACTCCATTTGGACTCAGGATCAGGCCCCTCCTCCAGAAGTAGTTCCTCGCAGTCTTTCGCTTTGAGAAACATGATGTCCTCATCAGGGAAATCAAATCTCATGGGCTTGTAATCATCAAGAGGCTGTTGCGCAAGATAATCTGACAGTATACTTCCTTTGATTGCCTTTTGCAAAGTAAATTGAATATCGTACTCTGTCAGTACCATCTGCCATCTTGCAACTCTGCCTGTAAGTGCTGGTTTCTCAAAAATATACTTGACCGGATCCAATTTAGAGATCAACAGGGTTGTATGTGTGAGCATGTATTGTCTCAATCGCTTGGCGGCCCATGTGAGTGCACAACATGTCTTCTCAAGCATTGAATAACGCGATTCACAATCTGTAAATTTCTTGCTCAGGTAGTAGATAGCATGTTCTTTCCTACCTGTCTCGTCGTGTTGACCGAGAACACAACCCATGGATCCTTCGAGCACTGTCAAGTACATAATCATTGGTCTCCCTTGAACTGGAGGTATCAGAATTGGAGGTTCCTGCAAATATCTTTTTATTTTATCGAATGCATTTTGACAATCATCATTCCACCTGATCGTTTGATCTTTTCTTAGCATTTTGAATATCGGTTCGCAAGTGGCAGTTAGGTGCGATATGAACCTTGAAATGTAGTTCAATCTTCCTAGAAAGCCGCGAACTTCTTTCTCAGTCTTTGGTACAGGCATATCTTGTATAGCTTTCACTTTAGTAGGATCAACCTCTATCCCTTTTTCACTGACAATGAAACCAAGCAATTTTCTGGACCGCACGCCGAAAGTACACTTGTTAGGATTCAGTCTCAACCTGAATTTCCTCAGCCTCTCAAATAACTTCTTCAAGTTGATCAGATGTTCCTCTTCTGTCTTTGATTTAGCAATCATGTCATCCACATAGCACTCGATCTCTTTATGAATTAGATCGTGGAATAACGTCACCATTGCTCTTTGATAGGTTGCCCCTGCGTTCTTCAACCCGAAAGGCATTACTTTGTAACAGAAGGTACCCCACGGGGTAATGAATGTCGTCTTCTCCATGTCTTCAGGCGCCATCTTTATCTGATTGTACCCGGAGAATCCATCCATAAATGAGAACACTGAAAACTGAGCGGTATTATCAACCAACACATCAATATGAGGGAGTGGAAAATCGTCTTTAGGGCTCGCCCTGTTGAGATCTCTGTAATCCACACACATTCTGACTTTGCCATCTTTCTTCGGCACCGGTACTATATTGGCCACCCAGGGAGGATAGTTGGTTACTGCCAGAAAGCCTGCATCCAACTGTTTCTGTACTTCTTCCTTGATCTTCAAAGCCATTTCGGGTTTTGTCCTGCGCAGCTTCTGCTTGACCGGTGGGCAGTCCTCTTTCAATGGTAGTCTATGCACAACTATATCTGTATCTAATCCTAGCATATCTTGGTATGACCAAGCAAAGATGTCAACGTATTCACGTAGCATGACTATCAGCTCTTGCTTTACATCAGCCCACAGACTCGCACCAATCTTGATCTCTTTCTTGCTTTCCTCTGACCCAATATTGATGATCTCAAGGGCTTCCTGATGAGGCTTAACGGTCCTCTCTTCCTGCTTCAACAACCTAGCCAACTCTTCCGGGAGTTCATAGTCTTCATCACTTTCTTCCTCAGCTTGATAGATCGGATTGTCGAAATCATACGTGGGCATAACAGAATCATTTTCAGAGAAATCCACAGAATCCAGTCTGCATGATTGGGTTTATGCTTTATTTTAGATTATTTTTGCTTGAAAACAAAAGAAAAGAAAGTGCATTATCATTTTTAATTTTCTTTGTGCAAAAATAAAAATAAAGAAAGAGTAAAGGAACACAAATTTGTAAACAAAAACGTCCTTTTTATTGATATTTGAACATTATATGAGAAAATATGGTGGCTCTACAAATGGATCCTCACACCTTGGGCAAAGTGTGGGATTTCATGCATTATGAAAGACAAGAATTGTTACTCTGCATGGTGAACAACATGAACGATTTCTTCGCTAGACCAATTTTGCAACGCCTCGCCTGGAGCCAGTGCATATACCCATCTGTCCAGATAATCTGAGCTTTCAGCGTCATCTTCTATTGCTGAGCAGGACTGATTGGGATTGATAATTCCTCCACTGTTGAAGTTGATTGGCCCACGGAATCGGGGAACTGGCGTCCGGCCCGGCTGATATCCAATGCCAAACTTATCTTCTTTCACGAACACATCTATAGCTTTACCCCAGCCTTGGGCATTTCCGCTTTCGACCACTTCTCTGGCCTGCTTGTACGACGCAATTGATGCACTCGGCCCACCTGGCACATTCGACACCACCGCTGCTGAAGTAGATTCTGGTAAGTTATTGATATTCAGGGCTTCAAAAGATTGGCACAATGTTTCATGAATCTCTCCATCCATTTCCACATATTTAAAAGTGGATAAATGACTCACGAATATATCCTCCTCGCCGCAAACAGTAACCACTTGACCCTCGAACACATACTTGAGCTTCTGATGAAGTGTGGAGGTAACTGCGCCTGCTGCGTGAATCCACGGTCGGCCCAACAAACAGCTATAAGCAGGTTGAATGTCCATAACATGAAAGATCGTCTTGAATATCTGTGGACCAACCTGTATTGGTAGTTCAACCTCCCCAAACACCGATCGTTGGGATCCATCGAAAGCTCTCACAATCAGATCGCTGGGTCAGAACCAATCCATCTACTTTGATTTTCATCAGGGCCTTTTTGGGTAACACATTTAAGGAAGAACCTGTGTCAACCAGCACATGCGACAAAACTGCTCCTTTGCATTCAAGTGTGATGTGCAGTGCTTTGTTGTGGTTACGTCCATCTGGTGTCAAATCCCTGTTTGTAAATCCCAACCCGTGGCTCACATTCACATTAGAAATTACCCCCTCCAACTGATTCACTGTAATCTCTTGGGGAACATATGCCATATTCAGAACTTTCAACAAGGCAGCCCGATGTGCATCTGAACTCATTAACAGGGATAATATCGAAATTTTAGAGGGCGTCTGATTAAGCTGGTCAATGATTTTATAATCACTCTTTTTGATAACCCTCATAAATTCCTCAACATCATTATCAAAATTGACTTTAGGGTCCTCTTCCTGAGCAGGCACCTTGTCATCAACCACCTGTTTTCCTTTTGCTCTTGCAGCGACTTCAGCCTCACTCCTTAAAGTCTGGGGAGCAAACAGTCGACCACTCCTAGTAAAACCACTTGGTCCACTGACATTCTCAATGCTAGTACCAACAGCCTCTGCCTTCTGCCGGCTTCCTCCTTGACGAACATCAGTTCCATACTGCCACGGAACTGCCCTATTAGACACATAAGCAGCCGATTCAGGAACTATAATCGTAACTGGTCTCGGCCTCTCGGGCATGATGATAGCAACAGGCTCTGCAACAGGCACCTGTATCTCGACTGGATTATAGTAAATGGTAACGGCAGAAACATCCTGTTCTTTCTCTACTTTATCAAACTGAAGGCTTCCTTCGTCCATAAGACTCTGCAGCCCAGCTTTCAATTTACTGCAGCCATTAACCTGTTTCGCACAGCCCTCACAATCAGAACCACACCCAGGAAAAACTTGTCCCTTTAACAAACGTTCTTTTACGGTCAACAACGGAGTCTTTACCAAGTTAATGTCGGTGATCAGATTCAATTTCTCACCATCAGAAATAGCATTCGTGCTCGCACCTCCATGATTAGGCATTGGATTGTCACGAACACTCGGCGGCCTGGAGAAATTAATAGCTTTCGCGTCAATCAAGTCCTGAACTATGTGTTGAAAAGCCCAGCACTTTTCTATTGTGTGACCTTGCGCGCCAGAATGAAATTCACACCGAGCACTAGCATCATAACCCTGAGGTAATTTCCCAGCATCTAGCGGCCTCATAGTCCGGAGTTCAACCAATTTCTCTTTGAGCAATTGTGGTAACAAAGCAGCATACGACATAGGCAAATGATCAAACTTACGGTCCCTTGGTCTATTATTCTGGAATCGGGGTCTACCTTGCTGATTGGGAGCTTGCTGTCCAGCTGGAACCGAAATGGTTACAGCATCCACTTGATGATAGGGCTGAGTCCTGCCTCTGCCCCCTCCTCTATACATAGCGCTGGACTCCCCTTCTCTCTTCCTGGGTCCATTAGCAAAGGGTTTCTTAGAACTTGAAGTACCAGCCCCACTGGCGTCTTGAATCTTACCCAACTTCAACAGACTTTCTACTCGTTCTCCAGCAATAACAATGTCGGAAAACCCTGTGGAAGGACATGCAGCCAATCTATCCAGATACGACCCTTGGAGCGTGCTCATGAACATATCAGCCATCTCGCGATCACCCAGAGGTGGTTGAACTCGAGCAGCCAATTCCCTCCATCTCTGGGCGTATTGCTTAAAGCCTTCCTTAGGATCCTGAGTCATACTCTGCAATTGAGTACGATTAGGTGCCATGTCCAGATTATATTGATACTGCTTCAGAAAAGCAGCACACAAATCTTTCCAACTCTTTATACGAACCCCGTCCAGCTTGACATACCATTCCAAGGATGCGCCTGACAGGCTATCCTGGAAAAAATACATCCAGAGTTTCTGGTCATCAGTGTAAGCAGCAATCTTGCGATTGTAAGCTTGCGAATGCGTTTTGGGACATGTACTGCCATTGTACTTATCCAAAGCAGGAAGCTTGAACTTGGGAGGAATTCGCACACCCTGCACGAGACCCATGTCTTCTACATCAATTCCAAGAGGATTTTGGCTCTCAATAGCCTTGAGTCTTTCATCCAGCCCTTCATACTTCCGGTCGTCATTGTAGAAACCCATGTCATTGTTGAATGCAGTGAATTGGTCCTCCTGACCATCCTCATTGTTATCAAAGCCCAGATGTTCCCCACCAGCAGGGATTGTGCCAACTGGGGGAGTGCGCACATTGCGATTTGGGATTTCAGTTTCCAGCCTCTGGATAGTGGTTCTCATAGCTTCTTGTCCAATCCTCATGTTTTCTTGACCGGTCCTTAGCTCTTGCTGACCTTGAGCAATCCCCTGCATGAGGTTCATGAATTGTTCCATCCTTCCCCTCAAATCGGCTAACTCTGTCTAAACTTGCTCCATTGCTCTTGCTTGATTGCGTCGGGTAGAATATCGGTGAACTGGGGTATCAGCTATTGTGCCTGAAAACCAAATAAAGGTTAGCAGGCGCCTGCAAAAGGAAAACCTGCAATGCAAAAAAAATGATATGCGAATGCAAATTCAAAGTTATGTTTGTCATTTCAAAATACTTTTCATATCCTGATTCCAATCGTAACCAAGAATTCCTGAAGACCAGGAGTCATGATTACTGAGTTCTGCCATGAAGAGATATTCATATACATCGATCACGGATGTCTGAAGACCAGAAATAGTGATTTTGTAGTGTGCTAGTGTGCAGATATCACAACACATAAATCTGAAGATCAGAAATTGTGAACAGAAGTAACCTATTTCATACAAATTCCCAAAACTTCTCAAACACGTTTGTCGTAGTTTCAGCAACAAAATAAAAATCAGGCAATCAAATGGATCCATCAACAATTCTGATGGTAACCATTACAAATTACAAAGAAATGACAAAAATCACTAATCCGACAGCTCTACATCTTTCAGCTTCTGACTGGAGTACTTAATCTCTTCAAACAGGATGCGGGTACGCTGATGATACGGCTTCTCAATCAGCTCTTTAATCATTGCGTCCCTTTTTTCCAATGCATCCTCTAATGACCCCACGTGCATCAGCAAGGCTTCATCTTCATTGGCTCCTTTGCGCCTCTTGATTCCGGCTTGAATTTTAACCAGTTTCAGCTCTGCTGTGACCTCTTCAAGCTCCTTGTTGGTGATTTTCAGCTTACCTTCAGCATTTCTCACCTGTTCTTGACTTTTGCCAAGATCTTCTCGATACTTTCTTCTTTCCACGTGCGCTTTCTTCAGCTCTTCATCTTTATCTTTTAGCTGGGCCTGCAATTCGGAGTTCTCAATTCTGACCTCATCCCAAGCTTGACGGATTTTAGCTAACGAATCCTTGCTTCGGGCCCGCGCCTGCTTTGTAGCCTTATGAGCCTGACTAGTATCATCTGCTCCCAAGGTAAGCTTCCGGAAGTATCGAGCTCTCTCATCAAAATCTTCTTCTTTGTCCGCCAGGGTTTTTTCTGCTTTCAACTCTCTCTTTTCCAACTCTTTGTTGTCAGCTAGAGCTTTCTGAAGGCATCTGCTCATTCCAGAGTTCTCTATCTGCAGATCTCTAACCATTTCCTTCAATTTCTCGTGCTCCTTGGCCGATACCGTGGAATGTTGATCAGGACATAAAAGAACTCCTCGGGAAAAGGGTAACAACAGCTTTTTGACCTTCATCTCAACCCAAGCATCGTAGTCAGGGTATGATCTGCAGTCTCCTTTGCCGAAAGTCAATTTTCCCTCTCTTTGCCTAAATTTCCAAGCATTTATTACTTCCGGCACTCTTTCGTTCTTGGTCCCTATGAAAAACAGAGAAGCGCTAATCTCTTCATCAGCAGGAGGATGTCTCGAGGCATAACCAAATTGTCTAACTGCCAACACTGGGTTGTAATTAATCCCACCTCTTCTTCCGAGTAGAGGCACATTAGGAAAACTTCCACATTTGACAGTAAGCTCTATCGTCAGTAATTTGGGATCAAACCAAATAATATTATTGGCAGTCAAACCTATCAGTCTCTTGGACCACTTCATTGTCTCAGCAGTTTCTACAAACGTACCAGTCCGGGGTAAATGTTTGAAGAGCCAATGGCATAACAATTGGGTGCAACAAGTAACCAAACTCCCTCTTGCCTTCTCATTTTTGTAGTGTACGGAGTGATAAAAATCCCCTAGCAGGGTAGGAATCGGATTCTTTGAGACAAACACTTTCAATGCCTGGATATCAACAAAATCAGGCTGACCGGGGAAAAGCACCAAGCCATAGATACAAAGAGCTAACACAACGTTGTAAGTAGTCCAATTGTTAGCCTTGGCAGCTTCCTGAGCTTGTCGAAAAAGGAACTCCAAGTGAAATCCTTCATCTTCTTTGAGCCTGCTTAGGCCACTTTTCACAACAAACAAGTCCAGATGCAGGACAACAGCGATTACTTCAGGGGCAAGAGCACCTTTAGAAAAATACGGTATAGCAGACGTGATTGGAATTCCCAAAATAAATGAGAATTCCTCCAGAGTGGGCATCAGAATGTAGTCAGGGAATAGGAAACATCTCATTGATGGCTCATAGAACTGTAAGAAGGTATGCAACCCATCCTTCTCGTACTTTGTGAATGCACAGACCATCTTAATCAGCTCTCCGTACTCCTCCTGAAAAGTGCTGAGAACATCAGAACCAGCCATACCTATCATCTTGTTCAATACACCCAGCTTAGGATCAGGGAATTTGTATGACACATTATTCTTCCTCTTAACCTCAGCATCTTGGGAACTCATGATTGGAAATCAGACAATATGGTAAGTACCTGAAAATGACAAACATAACCATGTTATGATATGATTATGCAAATGCAAAAGGCATGTGATCAGGTATCCAGGTGTCAGTGTCTGTGTGGAACTATGTGCACTGTGTCTCTGTATTGAATCTGGCAATATATCTGAGACGAATACTCAAACCACTGTCATAGGATACACTGTCTGTAATAATCATAGAATCACAAGTACGGTATGTAGGAAGCTGGGTTACCTGCAAACCTGTAACATTCCCACCCATACTCACATGTGGTTCCTAGAAAATAAGGCTTGTCAGCTTCGGAGGTTTGAGAAGCGATAGCACATTCAGCCCGTAGGATACAATGCTATGCCAATCAAAGAGGTCGTCCACTGACTCGCCTTAGAAAATAAAGGTCATCCTATGCAAGTACCAAAGTGGGCTCTCGGGTGCGAGTGGATTTGCCACAGAATGTGGTCTGCCACTGTCACCGCTAAAGAGAGATGATTCCACTAAGGTCCTCATGATCGGTCACTAGAGTCGACAGCTCTCTAGATCGACATCCTGGAATACGCAAGATGCGCACGCCATGATGGGTCCCAAGATAGCCTCGTCTAGCTGTGAATTTCGTGATTACCCACGTACACAGATGGCACGTAGGTCCCACTACTCTCCACTCTAAATCTAAGTGTATACTCAAGCCTGTGTACTGAGCTCATCTCTCAGAAATCCCATCCCGCCAAACAGAAAACAGCACAGTCCAGCACAACAGTAATAATATGATATGTAATGCTAAAAAGAAGTAAATACAGTAATGTACAGTAAAGCAATAAATAACCATACAATGAAACAGTAAATACAGCACAACAGTAAACACCCAATGAAAGAAAAGCAAACAAGCGCTAGGATTGACTCGCTTAGGATGGACCAGCAAGAGGTCGATCGTCCCCAGCAGAGTCGCCAGCTGTCGCTCCAGGGATTTTCATCCTAGTACAAACGCGAAAGTGGCACCGAACAGAGTCGCCAGCAATGTGTATTTATCCCAAGAGAGGGAAAGGAAACACTGCATAAACCTGAAGGAAGGAAAGAGCATGGTCTCACGACCAAGAGAAATGGGTAAGGGAGTCGGTTACGCGAGAGGAAGGTATTAGCACCCCCTCACGTCCATCGTACCCGATGGGATCCACGCTTGCTTGCTTCAATCAAAGGGTGTAAGAAAAGGATACTGGAAAAGGAACTGGAAAAGGAATGGAAAGAGAAAAAGGAACAAATGTAGGGAAAATAAAAGAAGTGCTCGAATGGGCCCTACCCCACTGCCTACGTATCTCATCGGGAACATGAGAATCAGAGCGACGTAGTTCCCCTCACCTAAGGGAAAGTTGTTTGTGTTTTTTAGTGGAATACGTCAACGTTCGCGTCCTAGAAGTTTAGGTGTTGCGGCTCGCTGTAGGGAGACTTAGGCGTTACCTGTTTGCGGTAGAACGGAAATGACGCATCCTTAAGGAAAGAGTGAATGAGATGAGGAAGGAATTCCCGAAGGAAAGACGTTATTGTTTGTTTTTGTCTTTTAAGAGTTTTTTCGTTTGTTTGCATATGATAGTGTATCCAAATCTTAGCCATTGGAATGTGTACATTCTCACATTCCAAGATGGAATGAGTAAGAAAGTACACTAAGTGTGAAGACGACCCCCACACTTAGTTCAAATTATTAAGGTTCAAACACACTAGCATACTTGTGTTTATTAAGTGTTTTTGTTGATTAAGAAATGAAGAAGTGTTTTTTATTTGTTCCTTCAACAAGTATTGCATTTAAGTCCCTCATACAAGATCAAATGTTTAACACATTGACCCAAGATGGGCTATATGCTACACATTCTAATATTATAAGAGAAAACCCCTTTATAATCTTTTCTTTATATGAAAGGCCTAAATGCAATAAATGCCTACCTTTATTAAGTATTTTGCATTTTTCCTTAAGATGAGAAGAGGGACTCAAGAGAGGAGAAAAAGGTAGAATCTATATGAACTAAGACTCAATCCTAATTGAAAATTAAAGGGAGTGGTCCTAATGGTTTGTGAGGTTTAAACCTAAAGCCTAAAGAAAGGAAGAATTAAACAATCCACTTCTAAAGTAGAAGATGAATTGTAATTCAAAAAGGGAAAGTGATGAGTTATTCAAAGAAAGCACATAAGTGCTTAACAAAACACAAAAATGGAATTGTAAAAGAGATGAGAGGAAAGAAGTTTGAATGTGGATTCCTTATCCACACTCAATTGCAACTTACCAAGGCCCCTACATGGTTAGTAAACATGTATAAGAAGTATAAGAAATAAAAGAACATTTAATGCATCATAAAACTCAAAAGAAGTAGATGAGAAATTGGTTACAACCAGAATGTACATCACATGGAAAACAAATGATCATTATCATGCAAGTCCAAGTGGATAGGCAACAAACATCACCCATGACATTAGAACATGCTACCATAAGAAAAGGGAGAAAGAAATATGAAAAGAAATGGAAGAAACATGCATAAATGGAACATGTAATCCAAGGATCAGAATTGAAATGAAATGAAAAATGATTCACAAACATCTCACAAGTATTTATGAAGCACATCAAGACATTTAAGAAGTGATGGAAGAAGTAGAATTGAAATGGGAGTTCAAAAAAAACACAAGTACAAACACAACATGTTAAAGGTGTACCATGTTCAAATGAAAGTCAACATGCAAGGATGACATGTAATATGTACTAATGACCTATAATGTCAAATGGATATCTCACAAAGTAGGCAAATGATCATGCAAGTATGCACAAAAGCAATCATGTAAACATGCACAAAGATTAAGATGATATGACATGTTATTATGCTTCAAAGGTTATGCATTAAACAAAAAAATTAAATGGTCTCATGAGAATTATGGAAACATGGTATTGAAGTTCACAAATCAGAGATGGATCACATATCAAAGTAGCATGCAAGAAACCAAGGCAAAATGATGTCAAACAATGCACTTAGGTCAAGTAGACATATCATACAAAGTAGCATCAAAATGAACACCAAACATGCCATAAACTGACCTAAAAAAATCAAATAAAAATCACTTAACATACCTCAAGATGATAATGACTCAATGCAAAAAGAAGAGCATCAAAACAATTTTTAATGATCAAGAACAAAATTAAACAAAATCATGTACCACATTAAGAATGCACACAAAAGAAAATCAAAGAAAATTATAGAACAGGGGCAAAAAGGTCATAAAATCAAGAAATAAAATCATGAAAAATTTTCTAAATGTTTTAGTGATGCTCATAAATTTTTGTGGAATTTTATGATGATGTTTGATATTTTTAAAAATTAAAAAGTAAACGTGTATAAAAATGGAAAATAAAATGAAATGGAAATAAAGAAAGGGGGTGCAAGCATAGCAATCCATCAGTTCAAAATCATTGGGCTTGAAAAACATAGGGTGCAAATATCAATTCAGAGCTTGGTCCACACACGCGCTATCCACAACAACTAGCATGCACTCTCAGTCAACAAAAGTCAATCAATTCACGCCATTGGATCAAGTCAAGTCAGCATAATAGTCAAAGTAGTTGAATCTAACGCACACACATGAATGTCCACGCACACTACCATGCACTGCACCACGCGTTGATTAATTGAATTCAGAAATAAGACACGTGAGGTGCATGTGCATTTTAATGTGCTGGCACACTCTTAACCACACGATGATGAAAAACCAATGGCCACGATTAAAACGAACACAAACCCTAGCATCTGAAACCACCGGCCGGAGATGACTTCCGGTCATCTTCTCCGGCTAATCACCACCGTCTGCAACCTCAAATTTTCCAAAATTCCACAAATGATATACCAAAATGAAGAGGAAGTAAAGGAGAACACGGATCCAGTGATAAAACACACAAAAAGTTCATGAAATGAGAGAATCGAACAGAGGAAAATTTGCCCTAACTTTTCAACTATGCCTCTAAAGGCCTATCAACTAGCCAGACAAGTTCTTGAGCTTATAAGAAGCTTCAAGAACCTGAAAACATCTTCACATCAGCTCTATAATGGTGGAAATTCATACCTGAAGATTTGAGACCTTGAGATGTTCTTCAGAAAACCAGAGATCCTGCTTCCTCTTTGAGCTACTTTTGGCCAAATAAAGGCTTAGATGCAGTGGTTGATGATGATTCAGTGGAAAGAAAATGGAACCAAACTTCAAAACCAGTTGCAATGTGATGAAATTGAGAGAGAATCAGAGAGAGTGTTGAATTGAAAAGGAACAAAGTGAAACTCGAGAATCAGTTGAAATGGTGAGATTGAGAGAGAAGAAGAGAAAGTTTCTGAAGTGAATGTGTGAAAAATGAAGTTAGCAATGAAGTTTGAGAGTGGGGTTTTTATTTATAGTGTGAGCTAACCATAGTTAACATGAGTGAGTCAGCTGAGTCATGGTTGAGTTAAGTGAGTCATCCCTAACTAACTGAGTCAAGTTAGTTAGGGAGAGCAGTAGTATGGTGATGGCAACTCATGGTAAACTATGGTGGAGGTGGAAATGAATTGAATGGAAAGGCTGTTGTATCACAAAACTTGTTCAGCAAGCTTGTTATTTCTACTTTCATGCATAATGAGGCACGTGCTATGGTGTGTATGAAATGTGTTTGGTTTAAAAAGGCAATGGATAACTGGTATGAATAATGCACGTGCAATCTTGTAACAACATCAACAACATTGGTTTTGTTTCTGATTTTTTATGACAGTTGAGAACAGTGGAGATATGGTGATTTGATGATGTTTTCCTCTCTACTCAATGATTGGTTTGGTGAGTTTTTGGATTCATTTGAAAGAGGAGATGTAAGAGGACATGCTTGGTATGAAAAATGAATTGAAATAAGGCTTGGAAGGGGTTGAAAAATGACTTGGAATACACAAGTTTGAGAACTGGTTATGGGGCGTGGCAAAGGTTGGTTGACAAGGTAACATGGCACCTAGGTTTTCAGCATGATCAAAGCACATTGGACTCAACATAACTTCTTGACCTTTGATCAAATGAAAAAAACATGAACACCAATCTTAAAGATCTCACATAGAGGAACAACTTTCATGTTGAAAGATTTTTCATTTGAGGCCTCTAACCATGAGTAATTGATCTAAACATTTGGCCCACCATGTGTTTGAGAAAATGACTGCGCGCGTGCCCTGAAAATCTTGGTCATGACCTAGTTTTGAACCTACTTTGCTCAAACTTTGATCAATCATATCTCACTCAATTTTTATCCAATAGAGATGTTCCACATATGGATGTGAAGCTTAAAACAAGATCTTTTGTTGTGGCCTAGTGGAATTTTCATTTAGTGCTTCAATTTTAAATGGCCTTGGTTCAAACTCTGATGCAAAATGGCCCAAAACTTGCTATTTTTAGTAACCCTTCTTCATCCAAAAATGGTAACTTTCCACCTCTTGATTTTTTCATGATTCCTTTGGAGTTTCTTGATCAAATTTTGCACATTGGTCACATATAACATGAATTTTATGAATTTGGCCACAAAAAGTCAAGAGTTAACTTTTTCCTCTGATTATTTGACCTGGCCCCAATTGCCCTGATTTTTTATCTTTCTTCCAATTGAACCACTTCTAAAACCAATTGAGAGGTGATTTTCCACATACATACACTTAAGAACATATAGAATACCATGACATCAAGTTTTGTCCAAAAAATCAAAGATATCCTGATTTTATTAGAAACCCTAGTTTTGGTGCCCACCTCCTAGGAGAAAAATGTGCAGTCTTCAATTTCAAATTCCTCAGAGTATGTTGTGTATCCTCTTAAAGGATGATGGGATATACCATTTGAGGATGATTTTGGATCAATGAGCTATCTCTTTTGAGGGTTTTTCTTTCAATTTTTTGGACCTCTTGCATGTTGAAGTATGTATTGCTTCAATCTCCCATTGGATCTCACTTCCTTGAGATTGTGGATGATCAATTGAGATGGTATGAGACATGAGAGACTCTTGGCTTGCCTGGAGGCAACTTGATTGACCTTCTTGTGCTTTGAATGATCCCTTGATTGTCCATCTTCCCCCTGATCGCATGCCTTGATGGTAAGAGGAATGTTATGCTTCATTCTTCTATGTTAAATGCAATGCAATGCTAATGAGATGGATATGATATTGTAAGTGAGAATGCTATGCTATGATGCAAAAAGGGGAGAGCAAATTTTAGGGTATTACAACAGTCATCTGTTTAAACTCAGTATGCAAGCAGGGTTAATTGAAGACATCTATTTCCCTTTCTTAGTCAGCTTAATAGGATAAAAAATGAATCGACCTGTAGTACCCCAGAGCGACAGTGCTTAAGAACCACGTCCAAAATCGCTCGCTACATTTAGGTGTGGGATTAGTAGGTTTAGGAGGCATTGAGGAAGAAAATGAAAGCACCAAATGATAACAAGCTCTACTACTACCAAGAAATTAGGGTTAACTCATAAGACAAACACAAATAAAAATAAAGGAAAGATAAATTTTGTCATTCCAATTCTGCTCAAGAATTGGGAAGCATCCCCTTTTAAATACAACAGTCCTAAAGGATAAAAAATAACTCTGGGCTAAGCCCACTTGAAGAATAAATTAGAAAACTAAACAAAGGCCCAAAACAAATATTTATTGCATGAAATAATCCTGCTGCCAAATAGGCTTTTAGACTTTTCTAGTGGGCCTGTTAAGCTGCCTATCATTCTTCTATTTTTCCTACTTTCGCGAAAGTGGGTGGTCTTGCTGATGCCTTTATCGAAGTTGATCCATCTTCCTACTAAGGAATCTTGAGTCCCGCCGAGGATAAAAGAATATGCGACAAGTATGGAGATTGTGCCATTCCTTTTTATGAATGCATTTTCTCCGTCATAAGTCTTCGTCTCCCTTTCACTACTTTTGAGATAGATGTTTTGAAGCATTTGACGATGATTCCTTTGCAACTTCATCCTGCTAGCTGGGTATATGTTAAGGTTTACTAATATTGATGTGATTATCTGAACGAAAAGCTTTATGTAACCATTTTCTTTCAATAACTTTGCAATCGGATCTAAGATAGAGGATTAATCTACTTAGAGTCGACTGTGCGTAGGGATGGCAGGCAGACCCAAACCCATGGGGCCCACCCGCACCTGAACCCGAGTCAACGGGTGAAAATCTGAGTTGACTGGGTTTGGGTTCAGGTGCCACCCGATATTTCGGGTGCGGGTTTGGGTAATGTGAAACTCGCGCCCGAAACCCGAAACCACACCCGCTTAGACATGAAATTACATAAGTGCCCCTAAATATATATATAAGTATAATATTTAATTGTAATATTAAGATGTTGAAGACCTTAATTTTAATTATAATATTACCAAACTTGATGGAAAATTGTAATTTAATTCCTTAATTTCTTTGAGAGACCTTGATGGAATTCTTGTGTTTCAAATAATTTCAATGTTGTTGTTGTATTTTTGTGTTTTTGCTACGGGTTCGGGTTTGAGTGGAAAAACCCGAACCCAACGGGTGTGGGCGTGGGTGTTATTTTGCCACCCGAATAGCCTTTGGGTTCGGTTTCGGGTTCGGTGGTGATTTCGGGTGCTGGTTTCGGTAGTGTGAAACCCGCACCCGTCCCGACCCATTGCCATCCCTAACTGTGCGCGACTTTGGACCTCTTTTGAAGTTACAACCTTTCAAAGATCCGTTCTTTTTGGTCACTCACATCGGTCCTGAAGCGCATGCTACGGTTGAGTGGACATGAAGTTGAGGGAAGATATGTTGAGTTGTTTCCTAAGTATCGGATTGAGAATAACTTTCTAATGGGGAATCATCTTTGCGTATATAAGGCAGATGATCTTTTTGATGAGATTCTGTGCCAAAATATTTAGTTGATGAAGTTTATTAATAATCTAGGATACTTAGGAGGAAATACTCTTCTAAAGGAGGTCGAAAAGAATCATCTTAAATAAACTGTGAAACCTAAGGTTCTTTTGTCTTTAATATGCATATCCCTGACGGATTTGTTTTACCCCGTATACAAATTAGGGGTGGACAATCGGACGGGTAGGGTCGAAATCGGACCAAAAACCCAAATCCGAAAGACAACCGCGGATGATCAAAATGGATCCATTTCCGACCATCACAACTCTGGGTTACGTCGGTTACGGATTGAACGAAATATGGGTTAGGTGGGTGGTTTGAAACAGATTGCAGTAAAAAAAAAATCCAAACTTACAGTATGAACTACTAAACAAAAAAAGTATAAATTTCACCATTGATGAATATCATAAAGCCCAATAATATACATACAATCTAAAAAAACTTAAAAATATTAAACTTTAACTTGTATAGAAAACAGAAATAAATAAAAAATGTCTCATTTCAGCCAAATATCATTGCAGTGGAGATTTGATTTCTTTATATTTGAATCGCATGTTGAAGCTTCTATACAAATCTTGAGTAGATTTAATGAAAGAATAGTTGTATTTCTTTTCTTTTTTGAAACTGTGAATTTGTTAAGAGTTAAGCTTAAAAGAAAAGCTACCAAATGGTAGAAGTTGTGGTGTGTGAGTGAGAAGTTGAATATCTTTGAGAGAGTTGATAGGCAGGGGATGGTAGCAGAAGAAGAACTATGGAAGAGAGGCAGAGAAGTGTGAAATAGAATAATATAAAATTGTGAAACATAGTGGTGGGACTTAGGGAAAGTGATATTTTGAATATAATATTAATAGAAATGGTGAGAAACAAGAAAAAATAAATTTAGTGGCACATGATATGTCAGATTTTGTGGACAATGTGATTAAACAAATGGAAGAAAAAGTAGATTTTGCTGTTCTGCTATTAATTATGCAGTGAAAAAATTTACTATGTATGTTTCAAGGTCGGGTGTGGGTTCCGATGGATTCATTTTTAACACCCGGGCCCGACCAAATTAAACCGTTCCAACTCATATTTACATGTTTTTTAAACTGATACCCATACGAATCCGACCGAATAGTGCAATTTTCTATAGAATTGATCGGTTTGCGGGCGGGTCGGAAGGATTTGTCCACCCCTTACAAATCATATAAATGACGAAATACTACTTTAACTTATAAGGCAAGAAATACAGCCGACCAAGAGTAATGCTGTTTTGGAGTCCATGCCGACATTACCGAGTGTTCCAGGTGTAATAACCTGTCGTTGTTGCTAAAATTTGAAAATGACGTGAATTTTATATAATGTTATGTAAGACATGTCAAACCGACTGAATGCCACGTATTAATCCCGAGCGGTTTAAACATTCATAGTTGAAAATCCATAGCTTGCTCTCATCAATTCACCGCCATGGATTCTTCTTCAGAGCTTCCAAACGTAACACACTTATTCGAACCCATCAAACTCAAAATACTTCCACATCTCACTCACTACATCTCCGATCTCCAACCCTTCCCCAATCCACTCGATCACAACCCTTACTTCCACACTCTCCATCTCCAAGGCTTCTACATCACACCAAACGACGTCGTTCTCTCTCACTCCACAGGCTTCGCATACCGCTCCGCTGGTCCTCGCAATAGCGTCTACTTCAACTCTTCCGATGTAAGGGTTGCAATCGTTACATGCGGTGGTCTTTGCCCTGGACTCAACACCGTTATTAGGGAGCTTGTTGTTGGTCTTTGGAATCTCTATGGTGTTCGTGAGATTTTCGGTATTACAGGTGGTTACAGAGGGTTTTACTCCACTGAACCAGTTCCGCTTAATCCTAATATTGTTCATCATTGGCATAATAAAGGTGGTACTCTTCTTCAGACTTCAAGAGGCGGTTTTGATCTCTGCAAAATCGTTGATGCAATCCAAAATCGAGCCTTCAATCAGGTTAGTTACTTAGTTTCCTCTCTCTTTCGGGAAGTTTTGCTTGAATTTTAAATAGACAAAGATGTGAAATAAATTGTTTACTGCTATGAAACACCGACACCTCTGAAAAATGGCGTGTCCGTGTCCGTGTCGGGTGCCGACACCTTCACCGACACTTGTAATTATCTTTAATTTATTCAATTTTTCAAATTGTTTTCGATATTGCCGTGTCGGTGTCGTATTTGGGGTGTCCGTGCTTCATAGGTTTACTGATAATGGGTTTGTGCACATCAACAGGTGTACATTATAGGTGGAGATGGGACTATGCGAGGGGCTGTGAAGATATTCAATGAAATACAACAACGCAAGCTAAATATTGCAGTTGTTGGAATTCCTAAAACAGTGGATAACGACATAGGAATAATCGACAGATCTTTTGGATTTCAAACAGCAGTTGAAATGGCTCAACAACCAATCAGTGCAGCTCACGTCGAGGCCGAGAGCGCGGTTAATGGTATAGGCCTTGTGAAGTTGATGGGTCGAAGCACAGGTCACATTGCTCTTCATGCAACACTCAGCAGCCGTGACGTTGATTGCTGCCTAATCCCTGAGCTAGACTTTTACTTAGAAGGAAAGGGAGGACTCTTTGAGTTTCTCGATCAACGACTTAAGGACAACGGACATGCTGTGCTTGTAGTTGCCGAGGGTGCTGGCCAGGATATAATACCTAGAACTGATTCACAGAAGGCAGAGCGAGATGAATCTGGTAATTTAGTTTTCTTAGATGTTGGAGTGTGGTTAAAGGCAGAGCTGAAGAAGTGGTGGGATAGGGATCATCCTGGTGAGCTATTTACAGTGAAGTATATAGATCCTACATATATGATTCGTGCAGTTCATGCAAATGCGACTGATAATCTGTATTGTACACTGTTGGCACATTCTGCAATTCATGGTGTTATGGGTGGATATACTGGATTTGTTGCTGGTCCTATTAATGGAAACTATGCATACATTCCATTGGAAGATGTAGCATGTGCTAATAACCCAGTGAATACAAATGATCATAATTGGTCTTGGGTGAGATCTGTCACCAATCAGCCTGATTTTCTAAAGAGGAGCAGTTGAAGTTTTCAGAGAGCATAATCTTGCAATACAAACCTAAAAGACTGGATGTACATGATAATAAATGGTGTATATATTTGTTTCACTTGTACATAGTAGTACTTTGTAACAAGTTTTATGGTTATCAATAAATGTATTTTATGATTGACAAGTTTTATACCATTTTTGTTGCTGTTCTTAATCCAATATGAATCTTTCATTTAGAATTGTGTATTAAGGTAACTTATATTAAAACAAATTATTTAAGAACTTTGATATTAGAATGCTTATATAATCATGAATTTTTACACGAGGGTGAGAAATCATATTCAGATTTATTGTGTAGATTGTTTTGTTAGTTTCTTTGGTTGAAATTGTTTTCATACGTATGATTTTGATAGTGTCGATACCGATTATAAAAAATATATATATTATGGGATGGCTTAGAGCATGTGCAATCCAATTGTGGATTCTTTGTGAAATTCATTGAGCCACATCATCTTCAAGCAATTCATCTAATTTTTACTCTAATAGTATAACTCTAAACTTATTATGGGTTCCACCACTTTAGTTAAGATATTAATATATTATTCATATTAAATTTTATTTTATTTAAAATAATAATTTAAATTATTTAAATTTTAATTAATATAAATAAATAAAATTAAAATCAATCATAAAATTTAAAATACATGACATATAATTAAAAACAATAAAAATAAATAACATCATATAATTCGTCATTTAAATTTCATTATTCTCATGTCCAAAACGTTCCCAAATATGCTCGACTAGATCTCTTTGAAGTTGACGATGAACTTGTTTTTCATGAAGATTTGCTCTTCTTTGTAATCTTGTTGCAAGATTCAGATGAGGACCGTTAAATGTTTCAGTCGTTGAGTTGTTGTCATCTACATTATCATAAGAGTAATCAAAATCACCTCTGTATGTGTGTCGTTCGTCTTCAACAATCATGTTGTGCAATATGATGCAAGCATATATGGTATGCTTGAGGGTTTCCATGTGCCAGGCACGCGCTGGACCACGTATAATTGCAAATCGAGATTGAAGCACTCCAAACACTCGTTCCACATCCTTTTTAGCTGATTCTTGATGTTGTGCAAATAGTTTTTTCTTTTCTCCTTGCAGCATTGAAATGATCTTGACAAATGTAGCTCACTCAGGATATATACCATCTGCTAAATAATACCCCATGTTATATGGTGTTCCATTAATTGTATATTGCACACTAAGAGCATGCCCTTTCAAAATTTCGTTAAACACGTTGGATTGGTTTAGCACGTTAATGTCGTTGTTTGAACCTGCAATACCAAAAAATGCATGCCAAATCCATAAGTCTTGTGATGCCACAACTTCAAGCATGATTGTGGGCTTTCCATGATCAGCTCGACAAAATTGTCCTTTCCATGCAACAGGATAATTTTTCCATTCCCAATGCATACAATCAATGGAACCCAACATACCTGAAAAGCCACGCGATTCTCCCATTTGTAAAAGATGTTCAACATCATTGTTGTTAGGCCTTCTCAGATATTCAGCTCCAAATACAACATTCAGGCCCCTAACAAACCTTTCTAAGCATTCAACTGAAGTGCTTTCACCGATTCGAACATATTTGTCTACAATGTCAGCGGAAGATCTATATGCCAACATACGAATAGCAGATGTGCATTTCTACAATGGTGAAAGACCCATTTTACCAGTTGCATCGACCCTCATTTGAAAATATTCATCATGATTTCCAAGGGCGTCTACAATTCGAAGAAAGACATGTTTATGCATTCTGAACCGTCTTCGGAATTGAACATCTGTGTATACTGGATTTTCCGAGAAGTAGTCATTGAATAATCGAATGTGCCCTTCTTCACAACCTCGATCTACCGTTGTTCTTCTCTTTGGCATAAAGGAACTTCCAGATTGACGTTCATTCTAAAGCTGTTGTTCTTCATCACTGTCGTCCATAAATTCTTCTTCAACCAACTCCCAAAATTCTTGATCGTAATTATCTGAATTGTCTGAATCCATTTTAGTGAGTAAAGAATGAGAGAAAAATGAGAGAAGAATAATATGAGAATGAGAAAACAATGACATAAGTGGTAATATATATAATGGTTTGAATAACGGCTAGTTTGAATAACGGCTAGTTTGAATAACATAATACTTATTATAATTTAAAGTGGTACTAATGACCATTTTACACAGGAGTTGATAAATTAAAATGGTACTAATGTCCATTTTACATAAGTGATACTAACTACATTCCATATTTTTTTCATCTTATTACAATTTTTTTCATGAATATCTCGTTGACTATCGCTCATAGTAGAAGTGTCTTTCATCATGATTTGCATTACCTTTAATTATATCTCGTCCTCCTTACATTGCGCTAGTCTTTCCATTGTTATTTCTCTTTTATTCCTTGCATCTTGCGTTGCATTTGGAATTTCCTTTGTCTTACCCTTCCTTTTTGCTGCTTGTTGCCCCATTGGACGCTGGTGATGATGAGTTATACTCATAACTTGAGTGTGACCCACTAGCACAATTCTTTGTTCTTTTTGAAGAATTTTCAGTTGATGCTCTCATCCATTTAGGTTCATCTTTTAACAATCGCCATGCATACTCAAGATTGAATGATGTACCATCATCTTGAACAAAAAAAGCATGTGCATTAACCAATATATCTTTTTCTGATGTACCACTTTTTTTTTCCATTAACAGCTTAATTGTAACACCCAACAAATTTTTGAACAAGGCTATTTATTCGATGCCATCGAAATTTTAATTGGCCTTGTAGCTTTTCTCGCGCCTGCCCACGATGTTGGTTATAATTATCGATGATTCTTAACCAAAAACCGTCGGCTTTTTGATCAACTCCCACAATTGGATCCTTTGAAACATTGAGCCATGATTGTATAAGAAATGTATCCTCTTCCCTTGTGAATACCTCTCGAGGTTTTTTTTTAACGGAACACCTTTGTTCTTTTTCAACGGTAATATTTTCAATACCAACTTGAGTTGAAAATTGTGGAACTTGACGTTCGGACATAAACCCTATCGGTGTTTCGGGTTCATGATGAGAAAAGTTCACTCCATGAGTAACTATTTGAGGTCTAAAATACATATTTGGGTTGTTTGGTGAGGGAAAAAATGTAGTAGAGTTTGTTGGTGGTGAGAGAAATTGGAAATTTTGAGGATTAGGATTTTGATAATTTTGCATAAGATGAAACACAGATTGTTGAAAATTATATTGATTAGGGTCCATTTGACCTTAACAATAATAATTTGAAGTAAGAAGATGAAAATTTGGGTAAAGTATATGAACAATTAAAAGTTAATGAGATGAAATTGTGAGAGAAAAATTTGAATTTATAATTTTTACCATCCCATATTTAAAGGTAAATAAATAATTGAAAGAAAAAAAAAGCAAAAGAGCCGTTGAACAACAATTCTTATTTTTATTATTTTTATAATCAAAATAACGGTTGCAATGCATTGCAACGTAGCACCAGTCTGGCAAACTCCAATGCTATGTATTTTAAAAATAAAGTGCTCCAGCTGGCAAACAAGGCAAAAAACATTGCGCTGGAGATGCTCTTAGGAGGAATGGTGGCGCACTTCTATCATGGCGGAAATGCTAGGACCCTAAACTGCTTTTATATAATTTTGTTGGATTATTTTAAATAAACTAACAATATAAAAAATGCTTTTTTTATTATTTTATTGATAGAATTTTTTTGAAATTTTATATAATTTTTTTTGTATAATATATAACAGTTTCTTAGTTAAATGATTTTGTTTATGCTATTTATTAATTATAGTATTTATTTTACAATCTATTTATTTGAAATATGTTCCTTGCATATTAAAATTCAACCAACTTACTTGTAAATATTGATCCTTATTTGCATTAAATCCAAAATTCGCCGATAAATGACCGGCTTACATTAACCTCTCTACATCAATCGGTTATGGGCCGACCTGATCATCTTGGTTTAAGCCATGCTTTGTTGGCCAAGTCAAAAATAGGGACGGGTTTTTTCGAATTTGGGTTTAGATTCGACCTTAACATGATGGCCTTTTTTATTTGAACATTGAAGTGGTTCACCTATTCTAAATTCAATAATTTTTATCTCCTTCTGACATTTTTGCACTCACAATTAATGACATGCACATTTGTTAATGACATGTCACTTATATCTTTGACTTGCAATGTTTTACAAAAATTTTTATATGATAAATTGTCACACTTCTTATTGTCGCAACGTGAAAAATATCCGGGCGTTCGTACGCTCGAAATAATAACAGGGTTTCCACCAAAGTTTATTTATTTTAAAAATGAAAAAGAAAATATAGATAAAACCCTAAAAGAAAAAGAAAATGGTTGTCGCAATTAAATTTGAGTTCGGAAGTCGATTATACAAAGGGAGAATATTAACACCTATCAAATCTTTTGTACTCAACAAGAACCATTTAGTTATTTTGTGAATAAAATGTTAGCTTACGTTATTTATTTTCTCATAATTATTAAAAATTTGAAAGAAAAAAGAAACAAGATTAAAAAAAGTTTTTTTATAAGGGTGCTACGAGTTGTACTCCTGCATTTTAGAAAAAAAAAACGTTTTATTTGAGATATAATCCCATATTATTAGAAAAAAAGAAAGAAAAAAACAAATAAACTAAATTGAAACATTCATATTTTTTTTATTTTCATTTAAAAAATTATATTTTAAAGTGTCACATGTCCCTTATATTATTATCCCAGTCGATTTTAAGATTGAACAAATTTAAAAATACATATCTATTATAATATATTAATTAATAAATATCTATTATAATATATTAATTAGGAGTCACAAACCATTTAATTGACAATTATATTCATTATCTATCATGTCACATCAATTAAAATCTAATGCGACATTTTTAAAATTTATTAATATAAAACTCTGAATATTCATTTTAGCATAATATAAAACTTTCTACTCATAATTATTAAAAAAAATAATTATTTATAGATTTCACAAGTCATTTTTCTAATTTACTTTCATATACTAATCATTAATTTTATTTCTGGAATATTTACAATCTTTTTTCGAACTAAAATACAAAATATTAGTGTTTTACTTCCCAAAAATTATAAATAAAATTAAAAAATTAAAAAAAAAATTACATTGCTTAAAATCAAATGTAACTTATAATTTTCAAATAGACAAACAAATGCCTCACATTTTTATAAAATATAACTCTTAATTATAATTGTAATTATATGTTAAAAAATTAAATATCAAATATAAAATTAAACAATCATTTTTTAGCCTATTATATATAAACGTACTACATAATATTATTAAAATTATAAATAATTAATATAAAAAGAAATTACAGCCTATACTATATTAGTAGTTTATAAATAATTAATATAAAAATAAAATTTAATTAATTTAAATCAATTGTATACATTAAAATTATTGATATAATGAGAGACAATTACACAAAACAACATTTTTATATTTATTTTAATAGACAATTCATCATCAAACTCAAAAACATATTCGCCTATCATACTCATTTCATTCTCAAACTACCAAGACATCACAAATTAGAGAAAAATGATGAAAAATTATTCTCGAAGATGTTGAGAAAGTAAAAAGTAAAAGAATAGAAATGCCCTACATTATAATGTGCAACATATGAAATACATAAAATGATGAAAATTTATTCTTGGAGAAGTTGGAGAACTCTGAAACATATTCAGCTATCATGCTCATTTCATTCTTAAACTAACAAGACATCACAAATTGGAGAAAAATGATGAAAAATTATTCTCGAAGATGTTGAAAAAATTATTAAAAAAAAAAAGAAATTCCCTACATTCGAATGTGTAATATATTTAATACACAAAATGATAGAAAAATTATTCTCGGAGATGTTGGAAAAATGAAAAATAAACGAATAAAAAAATACATAAATTTTTAACACCTATTTCAAATTTTTTAATTTTAATTTTGATGTCTTATCTTACATTTCCAAAAATAAATTATGAAAATTATAAATTGGATGTTTTAATTGAAAAAAAAAACATTCAAGTTTATCAGTTTTAAAACAATAATAAAAATAAAAGAGTATCACATTGCTTAAAGTAAAATGGTCATATAATACTTTAAAATTAAACATATAACTTTCAAATAGAAATATAAATATCTCACGTTCTTTCAGAAATATAATTCTTAGTTATAATTGTAGTTACATGTTACAAAATTAAACTTCGAATATAAAATTATATAATTAATTTTTAACCCATTAAATATAAATGTCTTACGATATATTAGTAAAATATAAATAATTTAAATAACTCATATCAATCGCGCATCGTGCGGGTCTTAATCTAGTTGTTCCTTATTTCCAAGTTCTCAAATTCGCCTACAAATGCATTGTCCCACGTTCCCTAATTTGAATAACCCCTCCACATCGGTTCTGGGCCGACCTACTCGTCTTGGTTTATTAGTTGACCTAGCTTGCCTATGTCGTGTTGGACAAGTCAAAAATCGGGACGAGCTCTTTCGAATTCGGATTTAGATTCGACCAAAACTACTATATTATACAATACTCAAGAAATTATAAGTTTGATTTGTATTTTTAATGTGATGACATTTTTTATTTGAACATTGAAGTGATCCACCTATTCTAAATTCAATAGTTTTTGTCTCCTGATATTTTTTAATTCAAAATTAATGACATGAACATTTGTTAATGACATGTCACTTATATCATTGACTTGCCATGTTTCACAAGAATTTCTATATGATGAATTGCCAAATTCCTTATTGTCGCGGCGTAAAAAATATCTGGGCATTCGCACGCTCAAAATAATAACAGAGTCATCGCCAAAGTTTATTTATTCTAAAAATGAAAGAGAAAATATCAATAAAACCCTAAAAGAAAAAGAAAATGGTCGTTGCAACCAAATTCGAGTTCGAAAGACGGTTATGCAAGGGGAGGGTATTAGCACCACTTACATCTGTTGTACTCAACGAGAACTATTTAGTTAGTTTTGTGAATAGAATCACTATGCCAAACAAGGGCTACGACATCGCTTTTTTTGGCCTTTAACAGCGCTTAAAAGCGCTGCCTAAGGTGGCGCTGTCGTAGGTAAAGACAACGTTTTTTTTTAATGAAAAAGCGCTGCTAAAGGCCTACTTTAGGCAGCGTTTTACCTTTAAAAGCGCTTTCTAAAGTAGGCCTTTAGCAGCGTTTTTTCCTTTAAAAGCGCTCTCTAAAGTTGGCCTTTAGACAGCGCTTTTGAAAGCGCTGTCTAATGTATACGTATAAAATTTTAATGAATTTTTTTATATACCTTTAGAGAGCGCTTTTACAGGAAAAAGCGCTTTCTTTTGTTCCCTTTAGACAGCGCTTTCTAAAGCGCTCTCTAATGTATACCTATAATTTTAATGAATTTTTTTCTATACCTTTAGAGAGCGTTTTTTAGAAAAAGCGCTTTCTTTTGTGAACTATAGGCAGCACTTTTTCTAGAAAGCGCTGTCTTTTCTCTACGTATAATTTTAATGAATTTTTTTAAAAATTCCATTTTAACCATTTTTTTAATGCGGAAACCTGTAAAATTCAAGCCATTTCAATAAACCTGTATAATTCACATTTCCATTAACAATTTCTAGTATGATTCATTAACCATTTCCACTAATCCCATAAATCACATAAACCACATAAACCATTTCCATTGTAATTCAAGTCATTTACATTAACCATTCACAAAACTATACAATTACAATCCAAAATCACATAAATAACATAAACCATTCATAAAACTATATACAATCCCATAAAATAAACCATTCACAAAACTATACATTCACATAATCCCATAATCCTATACCTTATATGATTCTTTTTCTAATAAGGTATTCGCACAATTCCTCCTTAATTTCTTGCAATTTATCCTTCGTGTAATGAGAACGCGCGTATTCATCAAAGTACTTCATAACAAAACAAAATATGCATTATTTAGTTTAAAATAATAAATTATATGACATATCCGATAAATATTAAAATAAATCCTAAGTTATAAATCCATGCATACCATGATAGGAATCTTTAATCGATCCATTTGAAGGATTTCTCTCATAAACCTCAAAACGAAATACCCGCAGTCTATGCCATTACGCTAACGAGGACACTACACATAGACAAACAAATAAGAATTAATATATAGTTGTTTTGTGTTATCAAGTAGCATCACTAATAGCTCATAGAGCACAACATCTTTTTGGCCTCATATGTTTGATTGGGAAGAACATTATCCTCTGGAAGCATATCTTTCATAAGGGCCAATAACTTTGTGAAACTTTTATCCGACCATCCATTGCACTCCTTTAAGTTGTACAACTTTAATACCGCAGACAATCTTGTGAATTTAGTGCAACCATTATACAACGGTTTCTCTGCATCGCTTACCAACCTCTCAAACATTTTGGGACAATCCTTAAGATCTTCTTCAAGTGCTTCTGCAATCTCTTCGACTCGATCAGAATCGCATGTATCTGTGCCATTGTCGTTTGAAGCATAGGTCGTATTATCCCCCGGTTCAACATTCCCGTTAATCTTCTCACCATGCAAATTCCAACATGTATAACTTCTATCAATTCCATGCCTCATTAAATGCGATGCTAACTGAACCGCATCAACCCGACTCCCAAAACAGCAACCCAAGCAAGGACATATCATTCGACTGGGGTCTTTGGCGTGCGCAACTGCAAACTTAACGAATTCTGATACCCCATTCTCGTACTCTTTTGATAATTGACTTGAAGAATCCATTTCTTATCCATAGTTATACTAATTAAACTAAACAAAAACAAAAATAAAAAATATTTACCTGTAGGGAAACGATCCGACTTTCACACTTTGATCACAAGTAACCCCTATATATAGCAAATTCAATAAGTTTGTAACCCCATCATATCAGTTTATTCAAAGCACTACTAATTACAGTGGCGAGAGAGAACAACTAATTACCTGTAGAGATGTAAACAACTTCTAGACCCACACAGTGTCCAGATAGGTTAGAATTACCAAGATCCCCCTGTACACGTATCATAAAATGAAATATCATTAATTGACCAATTATGAGTCATAACTTGATAAGTGGCAACATGTAATCACAAACAAGCAACAATTAGAGGTAAACACCTACATATCCCAAGTACTTGACCAAATACTCAAGAGCAAGCATACTTAAACAAGTAACCAAGCATTAGAGCAATTCATCCTAAACCTAACAAGATTCAAATCTAAGCAATACCTAAACAAGTAAACATGCACCTACCAAACGTGCTTTATGAATAATTCAATCCTATATAAAAAAATTTTAATAGATTAATGAGTCACATACTAATATTACAATCTAAATTAAACCATTTCTAAGCCAAAATACTATTATGATGATGAATATCCCCATAACAGAACTAGATTGATAAAGGAAAATGATGTGGCTTACAATTCACAACAAATTTTGATATAATTTTATAAACAATATCACATAGTGATATAGGTCTACAATTAGAAATAAACTCAAATTTATCTATTTTAATAATCATAACAATATGTGTATTATTGACAATAAAGGTAAGAGAATGATTAATCTAAACATGATTTGTATAGTTGAAAAGAGAGTTAATTAGTCACATTTTTCTGTTTATTATATGATGTAAGAAAAGGCTGTTTATAATAATCTTTTCCTTTTTTTTAGTTCTAAAAAGATTAAAAAAAAACATGTTGTAAAACTGATATGTATGTGTTTGTTTGTGAATAGTTAAAATTAATTTTTATATAACTGTGTAGATATCTCGTGTGTGTGTGTGTGTGTGTATGTTGTATGTATTATGATACTAACATCTCCAGTGGACACAATACTCACATCTCCAAAACCAACAAATCCATGTAAGAAAAACAATATATAAAAAAATCTGTATCAAAGTCGTATGAAGAACCATTAGAGCTCCCACTCAACTCTCAACAACAATAATAGAGCGACCTAACTATAACAGAACGACAACAACAACAACAGAACGACAACAAGAATGTAAGAAATAAGAACAATGTAAGAAACAAGAACAATGTAAGAAGCAAGAACAACAACAACAACAACGTACCTCTTCTTCGTTTTCGTCTTCTTCTTCACGACGGCAATGGACGACGGCAATGGCAAGAATGAACGAAAGCAAGGGTTTCAGAAAGAAACGGTCGAGAGAAGAAAATGAAAAGAAGTTTATGAAAATGATTAGAAATGTGTTTTATATTTTAATTCATAATTGATCTTAGAGAGAGCTTTTCAAAAAGCGCTTTCTTAAGTGCCACCTCTAAGAGCGCTTTCCTTAGAAAGCGCTTTCTTAAGTGGGGAGAATTTAAGACCTATAGCAGCGCTTTCTGAAAGCGCTTTCTAAGGTTAGCCTATAGCAACGCTTTTTTAAAGCGCTTTCTAAGGTAATACCTATAGCAGCGCTTTTAAAAAAGTACTTTCTAAGGTGGCTTCAATTTATGGCATTTAGCAGCGCTTTTAAAAAGAGCTTTCTAAAGGCTGTCTTTTGCAGCGCTTTTTTTTAGCAAAATTTTTTAAAGACATATAGCAGCACTTTTTGCAAAAAGCGCTGTCTTTGTGGCGATGCGAAAAGCCAATTTTGGCATAGTGAATGTTACTTTATGATATTTATTTTCTTCTAATTATTAAAATATTTAAAGCAAAAAGAAAAAAGGACTAAAAAATGTTTTTTTTATTAGGGTGCTAGACAAGATTGTGAGTCTTGCTCCTACGTATCCTCTGGTGCGATGAGGAATTCAAAGCTATGTAGTTCTAGGCAAGAAAAATATATTTTTAGATTTTTTATTATAGTGTATGACGAGACGCTTAATCTCGCTCCTACGTATCCCCAGGCACGATGGGAAACTCAAGACTACGTAGTTCTAGGTAGCAAATGTTTGTTGGTCGGTCAATTTTAGTGAAAGGTACTTAGTCGCATTCAAGAAGAAAACATTGTTTGCTACTCAAAACATGGAGAATTGGACATTTGCATCGTATCAGAATGGACAACATAATATGTATTCTCACAGATTTATGTTCTCATCACATTCTAGCAGAAGGCGTTCTTACTTCTTGCGCATGGTAGAAACGAAGCGTTGTTTTCGTCGTCTCGAAATGGACAAAGCTTATTTCATTTGTTAAAAGGCTTTGACATCGCGCTAAGGTGGAAAATATAGTTTGATTGGTTGGATTGTTTTTAGGTGGATGACGAACATTCGGTAAGACCGGGACGTGTGCCACAGGGCTGATTATTTAGAGTTTCAAAGGAGTGTGCATCCCAAGGTCCTTTTTCATCCAATTTTATTAAGAAATAGAATCGCGAAGACCAAGGTTTGTGCCCCGGGACCGATTATTCGGGGTTTCAAAGAAATGTAAACCCCAATATCCTTTTTCATCTAATTTTATTAAGTGTTTTATTGCAGAAGAAGAATGCTCGGAAAGGCCAATGCGTGTGCCTCGAGACTGATTATTCGACATTTCAGAGAAGTGTGCACCCCAATATCTTTTTTCATCCGATTTTATTAAGAAAAAAAATTTGATGAAATGTGAAAATAGGCTCGATGAAATGTCACGCAAAAATAATCGAAAAGTAGCACAAAGATATAAAAAAGAGTTAACATACGCAAAGGGTAAAACGTAAATACGCGAATTGTAAGGTACGCAAAGGTAAAACGTAAAGACACGAATTGTGATGCAAGGGCCCTAATTGTAATGCAAAAAGTGTGAATCGTAATGTGAGGTCACGATTTCTAACACGAGGGCGTGAATTCTAACGCGAGGGTGCAAATTCTTACGCAAGGGCGTAAATTCTAACGCGAGGTCGCAAGTTCTAACGTGAGTGTCATACCCCAATTTTGACCACAAAATTTCCCATCATTGTGAAGATTATTACCACAATATGTATGTACCATCATACCTCATCAATCTCCTCAAGGATTGTTGAGCATTCACTACAATCAAGAATTAGGGTTTTGAACCCTCTCAGAACACTTATACAAAAAGATCAATCAAGAAATGACATGATCTTCAACTTGTATAACCTCTAAAACATCCATGAAGGATCAAGAGGTTTCCCATATCAAGAATCAAGCACAAGAGTGCCACATCTCAACCTGATCAAGCCTCAAGATCGCTAGTATCACCAAATTAGGGTTTTGATCTACCAAGGCCTCCAGATGAAAATTTTCATCTGGGCATGAGCTAATACCTCAAAACATGATCCAAGAAGCTTAAAGGGACCTCATAAATCTAATCATCAAGTCAAAACAACCTCAGGGGGAGCATTCATCGAAAATCAAGAATTAGGGTTTCTTGACCTAATTCACCCCTAAGTTGACTTTTGAGACAAGACATGAACCAAGACCTCAAGACATGATTTGAAGGCCTTAAATACACCACATTGATCCATTTAAAACCATGGATTGATCCAAGAAGCTTGATTCACAAGTTTCAATTTCATCTGGACCACAATTAGGGTTTTGAAGAAAAAGTCAACTGTATCTTTGACTTTTGACCAAGACATGTTCCCAAACCTTGGGACATGATTCAAGACACCCTAAAAAACCTATGGAATCCATCCATTAGGTTTGAATTAGGTCAAGAACTTGATTACATAGAAGATCACACAGTTTGAAATTCATCTGACAAAAAGTCAACTGTGCCTAAAATCAAGTTTGACTTTTTGGATTTTTTTTTCACAAATGTGGCTCCCCTAAGTCAAAAACAATGTTAATGTATGGGTTTAATCATCATTAATCAAGAAAAATCAAGAAAAGTGAGGTTTCTTGCAAAAGGGGCAACCATAAGAAACCTAAATTTTTCTAAGTTATGGAACAAAATGGATTTGGTCCCCACTTTGCAAGGACATAACTCCCAAACCCTAAGGCCTTTTTCTTCCATACAAAGCTTAAATGAAAGTTCACGTGACATACTTCAAAAGTGTCAACTACAGGAGATTCCAAATCCTCATGGATTTTGAGTTATGGATTGATCAAAATCACAAAAAGTGAATATGACCACTTTTTCCAACGCTTAGTGAAATTTTCAAGTCAGAATCTATTTCATTTTTTTGCCAACTTTGAGGCCTTTTTTCACCTTGATCCAAGCTAAACCAGGTCCATTAGTAGGCATCAAAGTTAAAGTATGTCATAAGAGCTTTCTAAAGAGTACAAGAACTCCCATTAATTCAACTTGATCATGGAGTTATCGATCTCACAACATGCCTTGCTCAAACGGGTTTTCAAGGCATATTTGGTGCATTTCTTGTACCACACGATTTCCATTTCAAATTCTGTCATCTTGCAAGCTTTGTCCTCTTCCTAGATCAGAGGGAATCTTGATGACTCACTTGATATTTTCAAGCTTGGACCATTGAGTCAAGAATCTTATCCTTTGGCATGTGATCATTCAAAGTTTCAAATCCAAAAACTCCAAGTTTGTCATTTGGCATTGATGTGGAACATAGAGCTGTCATGAACCAAGCCTTATCAGTCCAATTGAGTCAAGGTTGTTGTAAAAATTAGAAGACCTATAGCTACCAAGACCAGCTCAAGTCAATGGCCAAGTGAAGACTTGGTACCTTGGCATTTAAGGAAGTGATACATGGGCATATCCATTGGATAATAGAGTGAACCAGTTGCCATTCACTATTACTTCAAAAACAAACTTCCTCTACTATAAATAGAGGTTATTTCTGATGTTTCAAACTACACCAAAACAATACCAAAGCCTTGTTTTCTCACTCTCCCTCTCTTACTTCATTTTCAAGTCATTATGGAGCAATTTGGGAATTCTTGAAACCAGAGCAAAAACCACTCAAATAACCATCCAAACACATCATAAATCATCCATTGGAGGTGTTCAAACCTTCATCCTCATTGTACAACATCAAAATCAGAAAGTCAACCTCCAAAATCTCAAATTTTGACTTTTATGCAATTTTCAAACCATGTCTTAATCCAATCACTTTCAAGACCAGCTAACCCTTCAAATACTCTCGAAATATCATCCTCAAACTGTCCCAACAGGTTTCCCTCAACTGTAACACCATTTGAATGAGTTACCATTTTGGTCATTTTTGCCACTTTTGCAAGAAAGAGCCAATTCTTGTTCCTGAGGATTCCAGCTGATTTTGATCATCCTAAAAGATTCTAAGGGATCAATCAAGAGTGTCTAAAGCATTGAATTACTTCTGGCACAAGTATCTTGACAGTTAGCACAAGGAGCTTCAAGAGGTACGTGCATCACAACTTGAATTCTTAAAATATGCATTGCTTTGATGTCCATTGATCATAAACATGTCATATATATCAAATATGTTGTGTTTGAACCAATTTACCATGTTATTATTGCTTGTATGATAAGATAGCATAGAACTTGCAAATCTTGGCCTATTTTGAAACCACTACCGGGTTTTAAAATAGAAGCATCTTTAGAAAATTCTAAAAGCATCATTAGATTCCTCATGAAATTCTAGGCAGGATCCATCTAAATTTCATCCAGTTCCATGAAGAATTGAGGAAGTTATGACCTTCATGCAAATCCACCAACACTTGGTTTTTGCCTTGGCCTGACCTGAAATTCAGGTCACCCTTATGTATTCATGGGGTGGTTTTGATACACGGATGTATCACCACCCCAGTGGTAGCAGTGCGCGTGTGTTTGGTTGGAGGTCATGGGTTCAAGACACACCCAGACCATTTTTGCTATTTCTCTCATTTTGTTATTTTTCTCATTTTTCATGATTTTATTAATTAATTTCAAAATTAATTTCTCTCTCAATTTTAATTATTTTTTATTGATTCTTTTTTTGAAAATTCACAAAAATGTTGAAATATATTACACAAAAAATTTGAATTTATACTATTTATTTAATATATTTTGAATTTTTGTAATTTATTTCATTTCTTTATTTTCAAACATTAAAAAAATGAAATTTCCACCTTGATTTTTCAAAACCAATTGATTTTCAAGCCTTCATGTGATTAAGCATGATTTTTCAAAAAAAATTTCAATGCTTACCACTTGTTTTTAAATATATTTGGTATTTTATATTTAATATCCTTTAAAATCATATTTATATTAATTAAAATTAGGGATTTCCTTAATTTTAATTTTTCAAACTTCATTTCAAAAACTTTTGGACCTCTTGATAGAGTGTAAGTCTCATCCCTTTGTAAATAAATCTTTTTGGGCCTCAGTCATTGTATAATGCTTCCTGTAGAAATCGAAACGACGTCGTGGTGATGCGCCCATTTTGATAAAGAAGCAAACGACATAGGATTAAAATGTGTGGCAGACCTGATTGACAAGCTACGAGAAGTGCCCATGTTTGAGAGTTTGTTGCCAAACATAGAGCCGCAAGGAGATGCATCTCCAAGGTAAAGCGAAAGGAGATGCAAGATGGATACATGGTACTAAAAGAAGTAGTCATGTCTGCACAGGAGGGAAAGTTGTAACCTAACTGAGAAGTACCATATCCAATATACGAAAAACTTCATAACAGAGCTTACAAGTTATAGGAGCTTGAAAGACCGCTTCTATCCAAGACTTGGAACGTGCTTCATCTCTGATATTATTGTAGTTAAAATTATTTGTAAATTTCCAGTAAGCTTTATGCCCGTGTAATTTTGAATAATTAATCATTTAGATGTTCTTCTCTACCAGGGATACCCCTTATTTAAAATATCTTTTGTGTTGAACCTTCACGGAAGGATCTTTGCCGCCCCTCGTGGCAAATTATATGATGAACCTTCACGGAAGGATCCCTGCAGCCCCTCATAGAAATTTATATGTTGGACCTTCATAGACTGATCCTTGTTTTCCCTTATGGCTATCATATGCTAAACCTTCATGGAAGGATCCTTGCAGCCCCTCGAGGAAATTACATGTTGGATCTTCATGGACAAATCCTTTCTGCCCTTCGTGGCAATTATATGATGGACCTTCATGGAAGGATCTTTGTCGCTTCTCGAAGAAATGACATGTTGGACCTTTTTAGAAGGATATTTCTCGCCATTCGTGGAAGTTATATGTTGGACCTTCACCGAAGGATCCTTTTCGCCCATCAAAGAAATCACGCAACTATACCTCCATGAGAAGATCCCTAATGCCCTTATGAGTTATACCAAGTTGGCAAAGATAAAACTCTTACCTAAGGGACTCAATATCTCCTTGGGCGAGACTGCTTCCAAAACTCACACCTAGGAGGCACTACCTATATCAAGCACTAAAAACTTGGTGTCAAGTCTTTCTAGAGGGATCGATGGAAGTTCCGCTTGAAAGGTTAAACATCCCGCTTGAGGGACTCAGCGTCTCGACAACCGAGCTGCAAGATACAACGCCTAAGGGACTTAGAATCCCCAGAACTGATAAAACTATCGCTTGAGGGGCTCACTATCACCTCTGGTGATACTCCTTCCAAAAATCATTCCTAGGGGGTACGACCTATATCAAGCCCCGAAGATGTGGCGTCAAGTCTTGATAGAGAGCTCGATGGAAGTCCCGCCTGAAAAGCTAAACACCCCGCCTGCAAGACACAACGTCTCAATAGTCGGGCTACATGATACAACGTCTAATGGATTAGAATTCCCAGAACTGATAAAACTCTCACTTGAGGGACTCAATATCTCCTTAGGCAAGTCTGCTTCCAAAACTCACGCCTAGGGGGCGCAACCTATATCAATCCCCGGAGACTTTATGTCAAGTTTTTCTAGAGGGTTTGATGGAAGTCTTGTCTGAAAGACTAAACACCCCGCCAGAGGTATTTAGTGTCTCAGTAGCTGGGCTACACAATACAACAATTGAGGAACTTAGGTTCTTCAAAAATTGACTAAGAGCGCCTCATCGGAAGGACTTAGCACTTCATCGGCTAAGCTGCATATTAGTAAGTTTATAAAGGCCTATATTCTTAAAGGTTAACTGAAACCTCATAAGGGAAAACATCTGTCCTCGGGATACTCCCATTAGCCACAGGTAAAAAAATTACCCTCTACCGAAGGACTCATTCCAGAGGGAATGGGTAGAATTATATTTGTAAATAACCTTGCCTATGGTGATAACTTGGGATTGCCCTAGGAAAAGGTGATAAACCGATGTCGCCCGAAGGGAGGTACCTCTTAGCCCTTAAGAAATTTCTCGCTTATATATATATATATATATAGAGAGAGAGAGAGAGAGAGGCAGTCAGACAGAGAGAGAGAAAGAGAGAGAGAGAGAGAGAGAGAGAGAGAGAGAGAGAGAGAGAGAGAGAGAGAACGTGGGATAAGACGTGTCTTGGATAAAGAAAAATTCATAGTCATTACTGACCCATGTCTCCATTGGGAATATGGATTAAACTATCCACCTTTTGACTAGGGGCGGTTACCTTTCTCAAGAAAATCCTAGGTATTGAGAACTCATATAAATACATTACCCCTCAAGGGGATAAGGGCAGATTCTCACATCACACACATTTACCACTACTCAGAGAGCACTACGCTCCTAATAGCCTTATCACCTTAATATAACCGCCCATATGCAACCCAACAATGCCGACCATCATCAAGGTCTTTCATCTCACATGATTTATTCCTTTAAATAGCCTAAAAAACCACCGTATATGGATACTCTCAACCGTGAGCTAGCTCTCACCCCAAACACGTAATATACCTACTAAGGCCTCTAAATCTCCATGCCCTCACAGGGGGAACGCGCACACCTTGTACTTTTTGAACAATATAAGTTACTTTCTTAGTTTAGCAATCACATTCTTCTTAGGCATTTTTACTTCCCTGCATCTGAAAAGTTAATGCATTATGGGTAAGAAATCACATAAGAGGACTCACAAGTCACAAGAGAATATTCCATCTTCTTGTATGGATTCCGTATATTCTTCCATTTTTTTTCTGCTTTCGCGAAAGTGGGTGGTATTGTTGATGCCTTTACCAAAGTTGATCCATCTTTCTACTTGGAAATCTTGAGTCCCATCGAGGATAAAAGAATATGCGACAAGTATGGAGATTGGGCCATTCCCTTTTATGAATGCACTTTCTCCGTCATGAGTCTTCGTCTCCCTTTCACTACTTTTGAGATAGATGTTTTGAAGCATTTGGCGATGATTCCTTTGCAACTTCATCTTGCCAGCCGGGTATATGTTAAGGTTTACCAATATTGATGTGAATATCTGAACGAAAAGTTTTATGTGACCATTTTCTTTCATCTCTTTAAATGCCACAGTGACTTTACAATCGGGCATGGGATAAAGGATTAATCTATTTAGAGTCGACTGTGCTGACTTCGGACCTCTTTCGGAGTTACAACCTTTCGAAGATCCGTTCTTTCTAGTCACTCACATCGGTCCTGAAGCGCATGCTACGATTGAATGGAGATGGAGTTGAGGGAAGATATGTTGAGTTGTTCCCTAAGTACTGAATTGAGAGTAACTTTCTGATGGGGAATCATCTTTACGTGTATAAGGCAGATGATCTTTTTGATGAGACTTTGTATCAAAAGATTTAGTTGATGAAGTTTATCAATAATCTAGGATATTTCGGAGGAAGTACTCTTGTAAAGGAGGTCAAAAAGAAATGCTTGCAACGCCTTATTGCTGTGCAGATAATGATAGGAGCTCGTTTCCGAGAAGAGTGAAGAATCATTAAGTGTGAAACCTAAGGTTCTTTTGTTTTTAATATGCATATGATTTGTTTTACCCCGTATACAAATCATATAAATGACGAAAAACTACTTTAACTTATAAGGCAAGAAATACAGCCAACCAAGAGTAATGCTATTTCGGAGTCCATGTCGACTTTACCGAGTGTTCCAGGTGTAATAGTCTGCCATTGTTGCTAAAATTTGAAAACATAATATAAAACCAGTTGAAAGAAAGTGCACAAGTGTTGTCATAATATACACACGCGTGTAAGATGGTGAATTTTATATAATGTTATATAAGACATGTCAAACAGAATGAATGCCACGTATTCATGTCGAGCGGTTTACACTTTAAACATTCATAGTTGAAAATTCATCGCTTGCTCTCATCAATTCATCACCATGGATTCTTCTTCTTTTTCTTCAGAGCTTCCAAACGTAACACACTTATTCGAACCCATCAAAATAAAAAAACTTCCACATCTTACTCACTACATCTCCAACGTAACACCTTCATTGGTCCTACTTGATTCTAGCAATGTGTGGAACATTCTAGACATCTCTAGACATTTCAAGACATTCCAAGTGGATTGGTTCCAACGCTTCACTCCAAATTAAGTGCACCATGTTCCTTGTTTTACAAGCATGCCAACCTTTGGATGAGGAAATTCGCGTTGGGATTGTTACCGAGTTGGTTCTAACTAACTGAGTTAACCACCTTGACTCAGTGAGTCAAGCCCAACTAACTCCAACCCTAACTCCAAACCCAAAGCTAAGTACAAACCTCCCATACTCCAAACCTAAAGTCTATATAAACTCACCTTCACTCACTTTTCATTCTCTCCATCATTTCCCACATTTCTCACACAAGACCTTCAACCATTCTTCACAATTCACTCTCAATTCTCTCATTCTCCTTTGCATTTTTCTGCAACTTCTACATCTTCATCTCAATTCTCATCCCAAAACCTCACCAAAAGCTCTTATTCTTGAAGGATAATCACTTTTCACATTGAAAGTGATTAATTCTTGAGCTTAACCTCCATCATTTGACATTCTTTGGTTGGATTTCTGGAATTTACATCTTATTCTACTTCAATCCAAGAGTTCTATAACTTTCAATTTGGTGCAAGTTCGATTTCGGTGCATTTTCGCGTTTTTAATCGGTTTCGATGCGTTTCGTCTACAAATTAAGGATCCTCTGGTTTTCTTAGATTTTCTGCATCAAAATCTCTTTACAACACTTACCAAGCCAAATCTCCGACTTGTAGGTTGGTGGATCTAACTAATTTTATCGTTTTGCGTATTTTCGTATCGCTCGCAATGTAGTCGATAATTGTTGTGTGTGATTTGGTTTTGCATTTGTTTGATCCATGATCCTATTGTGTTAGTTGATTCTATCACTGTTTATTTGTTGTTCTCAAGTTCAATTTTCGTGCACAATTGCAGTTCCTAGCATGTGGTGGTTGGCATAAGTGATTATGTGTTGAAAACTACTTTTGACAAGCTGTTTTTACTGTTATTTTTGCCTCTGTTACAGTGGTAACCGGTTAGCAGATATGCTGTACCCGGTTACACAGTGCAATTTTCCCCAAAAACACGTATTTTCAAACATGTAACCGGTTAACACATATGATGTAACCGGTTACCACTGTACAAAATGCCATTTTCTTGCATTTTCAAGCTTGTTTGCCATGCTTTCTTCATTTTAACTTCCATTGATTGTCATGCTTGATTTTATGGATGTTTTTAATGTCATTGCACTTCTGGTTGAAGCAAATTCATGAACTTTCGATGCATATTTTTGATTATTCATTTGTTTCATGTTCTTAGCATTGTGTGAACATAGCAATTCTTGCACTATCTTTGTTCACATGATACATGAGTTTGTGTGGCATTTTGGTGATCATTTGGCACTGTTTTACACCTTCCATTTCAGATTTGCATTAAGTTTATTCTTCATGGATAAACTTAATCTTGTATAATCAATAATTCACTCCTTTTTGCTTTAATGACTTTTCATCCTCTTTGAAAAGTTGTTAGCATGTTTCTCCCTTGATTAATTGATCGAAACTTTGTTTCGATTAATCGATCTTTCCTTTTCCCCTCTTCAGGCCTCCTTTAGAGCTTTTCCTCACATTCCCCCCCCCCCCCCCCCCGCCCCGTGGAGTTGGAGTTTCGCGCTGCGCCTTGCATCGGAGCACTGTGCAAATTGATGCCGTTATGCTGTCTGTTTCTCTACGCAGGAGCATTGTACAACTTGGAGCTGTTGGGCCGTCCGGTTCAACTTCCGCATTACACCCTGTGTGTGTTAGGGAAGGGATGAGAAGAGAGAATTCCTACTCTCATTCTGACTACTTAAGGTAGGGGACGAATGACCCTGTGCTTGGCTTAGTCATCTCTATCCCCAGGCGGTAATGTGTTTTCTTTCCCCAGTCGAGTTGATCCTTGATCACTCTTCTCTCTTTGCGATCCCTTTTGATCCTCGATCACTCTTATCTCTTTCAATCTCCCCTTTTGATCAATCACCATCCTTCTTGGTTGAGATCATTATTCTTGCGCTAGCAATCTCTCTTTGTTTCATCACTCCTTTCTTCTTGTAATCAATCATTTCTTCTTGATTCCCCTGAAGAGTCTCAATTCTCTTTCTTTGGCCCAACACAGTCTTCCTGTCACAACCATTTTCTCCAGGAGCTCGCAACCTTATCTTGGTTCTTCTCCTTTCTTGGGTTAATCACCTCCTCTTGGTTAATCACCCTTTTCTTCAGTTAATCACAGTCCGTCTGTTAATCACTGAGCACCCCTTGGGTTATTCACCTCTTCTTGGTTAATCACCCATCTCTTCAGTTAGCCACAGTCCGTCTGTTAAAATACTGAACCCTTTCGAGTTAATCACCTTCTCTTGGTTAATCACTCGCTTTTCTCTTTGGTTGGTCACAGACCATCTGTAAACACCGAATCCCCAACAGTTGGCAACCTCCTCTTGGTTCAAATACTTGCACCCTTGGGTTAGTAACCTTTCTTTGGTTCAAATACCCTTTCTTCGGTTGAGTACTGTTTGTTCAGTCAGTTTACCGAACCCCTTTGGGTCACGACCTTTGCTCGATCCTATACCCGTCCTTTGGGTTATGATCTTTATTCGGTCCTACACCCAATTTTCTGGTTAATCGCAGTTTTCTCTGCTAAAATCAATGATTCTCTACCCCCACAGAGTGGCAGTCCTTTCGTTCCTCGGTTAATCACTGTTTACCAGTTAATGTACCGAGGCCCCTTCAGAGTCAAACACCTTCTCTCGGTTCAGCACTCTCTCTCTACCCTTGGGAAGATATGTTGAGTTGTTCCCTAAGTACTGAATTGAGAGTAACTTTTTGATGGGGAATCATCTTTACGTGTATAAGGCAGATGATCTTTTTTATGAGACTTTGTATCAAAAGATTTGGTTGATGAAGTTTATCAATAATCTAGGATATTTCGGAGGAAGTACTCTTGTAAAGGAGGTCAAAAAGAAATGCTTGCAACGCCTTATTGCTGTGCAGATAATGATAGGAGCTCGTTTCCGAGAAGAGTGAAGAATCATTAAGTGTGAAACCTAAGGTTCTTTTGTTTTTAATATGCATATGATTTGTTTTACCTCGTATACAAATCATATAAATGATGAAAAACTACTTTAACTTATAAGGCAAGAAATACAGCCAACCAAGAGTAATGCTGTTTCGGAGTCCATGCCAACTTTACCGAGTGTTCCAGGTGTAATAGCCTGCCATTGTTGCTAAAATTTGAAAACACAATATAAAACCAGTTGAAAGAAAGTGCACAAGTGTTGTCATAATATACACACGCGTGTAAGATGGTGAATTTTATATAGGTGAATTCTTATCTACCCACCTCAAAAAGTTGGGTAGAGTTACCCATAGAGTAAATTAGACTACAATACATTGGAAATCTACAAAATTTAAATTATTAAATAAATAATTAAGTATAATAAAATGATATGGCATTATTGGATTGGTTGAAGGTACACTACCCAACTTTTTGTGATGGGTAATGAAGTTGTTCCCTTTTATATAATGTTATATAAGACATGTCAAACAGACTGAATGCCACGTATTCATGCCGAGCGGTTTACACTTTAAACATTCATAGTTGAAAATCCATAGCTTGCTCTCATCAATTCACCGCCATGGATTCTTCTGCAGAGCTTCCAAACATAACACACTTATTCGAACCCATCAAACTCAAAAAACTTCCACATCTCACTCACTACATCTCCAACCTCCAACCCTTCCCCAATCCACTCGATCACAACCCTTACTTCCACACTCTCCATCTCCAAGGCTTCTACATCACACCAAATTATGTCGTTCTCTCTCACTCCACAAGCTTCGCATACCGCTCCGCTGGTCCTCGCAATAGCGTCTACTTCAACTCTTCCTATGTAAGGGTTACAATCGTTACATGCGGTGGTCTTTGCCCTGGACTCAACACCATTATTAGGGAGCTTGTTGTTGGTCTTTGGAATTTCTATGGTGTTCGTGAGATTTTCGGTATTACAGGTGGTTACAGAGGGTTTTACTCCACTGAACCAATTCCGCTTAATCCTAATATTGTTCATCATTGGCATAATAAAGGTGGTACTCTTCTTCAGACTTCAAGAGGCGGTTTTGATCTCTGCAAAATCGTTGATGCAATCCAAAATCGAGCCTTCAATCAGGTTAGTTACTTAGTTTCCACTCTCTTTCGGGAAGTTTTGCTTGAATTTTAAATAGACAAAGATGTGAAATAAATGGTTAACTGATAATGCGCTTGTGCACATCAACAGGTGTACATTATAGGTGGAGATGGGACTATGCGAGGGGCTGTGAAGATATTCAATGAAATACGACAACGCAAACTAAATATTGCAGTAGTTGGAATTCCTAAAACAGTGGATAACTGTTAGAAATCTTGGCATGATGATTATTTGGAGTGGGGACTTGAAAGAACTTAGTGGCATTATGTTGATAATAAATGAGCACAAGTATGAACTAAAGTGTGTTGGCGAATTGAAAAGGTTCATTAAAGTCCCACATAGGAGGGAGAGCACACTTTAATAGTGTTTATATATTCCAAGTTGACTTCTTGGGTTGGGCCCCAAGGGTTACCCAATTTTGTGGTTGAGTGAGAACACACTACCATGAAACATTACACAAGCGCGCCCGCCGCCGCCGTCCGTCCGACCGGCCGGCCGGCTCGACTCGGTCTGGCTTTGATCCAAATTTTTTTTAGTTCCGAAATGGAGGAAAATTATTTAATGATATTGATTATTATTAATTAATTTTCGTGTGTGGTGTATATTAATTAATTATTATTAATTAATTATGTGTGTAAGAATTAATTTTTCTCTCTTCTCTCTCTTTGCTCTGCTTCATCTTAATTTTTCTTTTCTGTTTTTTCCGAACGACTGGATTAATTCCAAATACTGCGACTGGTTTTTTAATAACCATATGAAGGTGTATCTCTAGAGCGATTTATCACAGTGCAATTGATAATCGTATTTCTGAACGGGCTATTTTATCCTGGAGACGTCGTCGAAACTCGACTGCTTTGCATACTTATTGGTAGTTCGGCGAAACGTCTTAAAGAAAGTGACCTAGTACGCGACTCGTCCCGATAATTTTTCTTTGTGGCAAGTTTGTTTTTCAAAACTGGAAACAACAATTTTAAGATGATTTCATAACTGCCATGACTACTGAGGAAATTATCGGTACTACTGCGGCCGCTTCTGTCTCTGACAAACCATTCAAGTTTGAGGGATCCAATTTCAAACGTTGGCAAGCTAAGATGAAATTTTTCTTAACTCTGAAGAAGGTTGCCCACGTCCTGATTGAGGATATCCCGATTGTTCCTTCTAGATCAACTGAACTACCTAATGGTAAGTCACCTGCAGAATCACACGGGACTTCCAAAACGTCTGAATCAGACTCTGCAAAAGCTAAGGCTGCAGCAGATGAATTACAGCTCAGGAAAGAAATCGCCCTATGGCCAGAGAATGACTATCTGTGCAAAAATCACATTCTGAACAGTCTTGCTGATGATCTGTACGACTACTACAGTAGTTACAAGACTGCTAAACAGGTATGGAAGGCTCTGCAAAGGAAATATAATACTGAAGAAGCAGGTGCGAAAAAATATGTTGTCAGCCGCTACTTGAACTACAAGATGGTGGATGAAAAGTCAGTGGAAGCTCAAAGCCACGAAATTCAGAAAATTTCTCATGAAATCATTACAGAAGGTATGCCCCTCAATGAACAATTTCAGATTGCTGTTATCATTGACAAACTGCCCCCTGGTTGGAAAGATTTCAAAAATGTGCTTCGCCACAAAACAAAAGAATTTTCAATCAAAAGTCTGATTACTCGCCTCCGAATTGAAGAGGAAGCTCGGAGACAAGATCAGAAAGATGAAGTCTTAGTTGTTTCTAACAACAAAAAGAGATTCGATGCGGTTCTGAAGCCTACGGGCAAACCATTAAAGAATCAGAACCACAATGCTGTGAACCGAATTAAGAATGGAAATCCCTCTAAGGCCCCATCTGCTCCATCTGCTAGGCAACAGCCACCACCTCAAAGAAATGATGCTCCGGTTTTCTCTTGCTACAATTGTGGGAAACCGGGTCATATGGAAAAAAAATGTAAGAGCAGGCCTAAACCTGTTGCTGGCTCAAGTGCTCAGGTTAACCTGACTGATGAGGAATTCATTGCTATGATCACTGAAGTCAACATGGTTGGTGGAAGTGATGGTTGGTGGATAGACACTGGCGCCACTCGTCATGTCTGTTACGATCGTGTTATGTTCAAGACATACATGAATGCTGAAGATAAGAAAGTGATGTTGGGAGATGCTCACACCACTAATGTTGCTGGAATTGGAGATGTTGAGCTGAAATTCACCTCAGGAAAGACTTTGATCTTGAAGGACGTCATGCACGTTCCTGAAATTAGGAAGAATCTTGTTTCTGGTTTTCTTTTAAATAAGGCTGGGTTTAGTCAAACTATAGGGGCAGATTTGTACACCATCACTAAGAATGGTATTTTTGTCGGGAAAGGGTATGCCACTAGTGGCATGTTTAAGTTGAATGTTGATTTGAATAAAATTTCTCCTTCTGTTTACTCTTAGTGTGATTTTAATATTTGGCATGCTAGACTTTGTCACGTTAGTAAACGAATTATTTCTAATGCAAACAACTTAGGCCTAATCCCTAAATTAAATGCCAATGACTCTAATAAATGTGAATTTTGTAGTCAAGCTAAAATAACAAAGACTTCGCATAAATCTGTTATAAAAGAATCTGATCCCCTAGATCTTATATATTCTGATATATGTGAATTAGATGGAAGTTTAACTAGAAATAGTAAATGTTATTTTATCACTTTTATTGACGATTGCTCTGATTATACTTATGTATACCTAATAAAGAATAAAAGTGAAGCACTTAACATGTTTAAGATGTTTGTAACTGAAATTGAGAATCAGTTTAGCAAGAAGATTAAGAGACTTCATAGTGATAGGGGAACTGAATATGACTCTGGGTTATTTAATGATTTTTATATTGAACATGGCATTGTCCATGAACGACTGCTCCATATTCTCCTGAAATGAATGGCAAAGCAGAAAGAAAGAATAGAACTCTTATTAAACTTGTTGTTGCAATTATGTTGAATTCTGGTGCTGCACCTCACTGGTGGGTGGGGGGGGGGAATTTTATTGACTGTCTGCTATGTCCTGAATAGAGTTCCCAAGTCAAAAAGTAAGATCTCACCTTATGAGATATTAAAGAAAAGACAATCAAACTTGTCTTATTTGAGAACTTGGGGCTGTCTGGCTTATGTCAGGAGTCCAGATCCGAAACGAGTTAAACTCGCTAGTAGAGCCTATGAATGCGTATTCATTGGATATGCAGCAAACAGTAAAGCATATAGGTTTTATGACCAAAATGCAAAAGTGATCATAGAGTCAAACGATGTTGAATTCTATGAAGACAAATTTCCTTTCAAATCGAGAAATAGTGGGGGCACCCAATCGGGTCACATTCCTGTGATAAAAAGTACTGAAAGCAACGACAATGTAGATACAGAACTTCGAAGAAGTAAAAGAGCAAGAGTTGCTAAAGACTATGGGCCCGATTATACGGCTTATAATGTAGAAGAAGATCCAATAAATCTTCAAGAAGCACTGTCATCTCTGGATGCAGATTTATGGCAAGAAGTTATTAATGATGAGATAGATTCTCTAGAGTCTAACAAGACCTGGCACTTGGTAGACTTACCTCCTGGTTGCAAACCAATTGTTGTAAATGGGTTTTGAAAAAGAAACTAAAACCTGATGGAACTATTGATAAATACAAGGCTCGCCTTGTAGCCAAGGGTTTTAGGCAAAGAGAAAATATAGATTTGTTCGACATATTTTCTCCAGTCACTAGAATTACATCCATTAGGGTACTCATTTCAATAGCTGCTATTTATAACTTAATAGTACACCAAATGGATGTTAAAACAACTTTTTTAAACGGTGACTTAGAAGAAGAAATCTATATGGAACAACCAGAAGGGTTTGTGATCCATGGACAAGAAAATAAGGTCTGTAAGTTAGATAAGTCTCTGTATGGACTAAAACAAAGTGAATGAAAGTGACAAATGCGTTTATTATAAATCTGAGAATCGCATTTGCACTTTCATATGTCTATATGTAGACGATCTAATCATATTTGGATCAAACATTCAGGCCATTAATGATATGAAATCATTGTTGAGCAATAACTTTGATATGAAAGACCTCGGAGAAGCAAGCGTGATCCTGGGTATCAAGATCACGAGACCCGAACAAGGAATTTCTTTGGATCAATCTCACTATGTGGAGAAGATCTTAAAGAAATATAAATACTTTGATTGTAAACCTGCGTGCACACCGTATGATCCAAGTGTGAAACTGTTTAAGAACACTGGAGAAAGTATCAGACAGACAGAATATGCGAGCATCATTGGCAGTCTTAGGTATGCCACTGATTGTACCAGACCCGACATTGCATATGTTGTAGGATTGCTATGCAGATTTACGAGTAGGCCGAGTAACGAGCATTGGCAAGCTATTGAGCGAGTCATGAGGTACCTTAAAAGGACTATGGACCTCGACCTACACTATCAGAAATTTCTTGCTGTACTTGAAGGGTATAGTGATGCATATTGGAACACCTTATCGGATGATTCCAAAGCTACTAGTGGCTATATATTTAGTATAGCTGGAGGAGCTGTATCTTGGAAATCAAAGAAACAGACCATCCTGGCACAGTCCACAATGGAGTATGAGATGATAGCACTACCTACAGCTAGTGAAGAAGCAAGTTGGTTAAGATGCTTGCTAGCTGGGATTCCCTTATGGGAAAAACCTATGCCAGCTGTGTTGATCCACTGCGATAGTACCACAGCTATTGCAAAAATTGAGAACCGTTATTATAATGGTAAAAGACGTCAAATTAGAAGAAAGCACAACACTGTTAGAGACTGTATCTCTAAAGGAGCTGTAAGAGTGGATCATGTACGCACTGATGAAAACTTAGCAGATCCTTTGACGAAAGGATTAGCTAGAGAGAAAGTCCATAATACATCCAAGAAGATGGGACTAATGCCTATAAAGAAATGAGTTACTCATGATGGTAACCCGACCTAAATGACTGGAGATCCCAAGAAATAGGTTCAATGGGTAATAACAAGTTGTGAGTAATATGAGATGACCATGCAAGTGAAGCATGAATCCTGAAGTAATAAGAGGATGAGATAATAGAAACTCTTAATGAGATCTATACTCTATATGAGGGAGTACCTAGGCTATAGGAGTTCTCTTGATAGACTCACCTACGTGATTGTGGAATTGAGGCCGGTTCCTATGGAATTTCGAGGCAGAATTCCTAGAGCCTTCACTAAACTGGGATACACAGGGCCATTAAAGCACGGGCTATTAGAATACACCTTACGAAAAGGTTGTGTGCGGGTCTGATGTCTGAGATAGAGTTCAAGACAATAGTGTCACTCTTGTTGAATCAGAATCCTACTTGCTACGCTAAGGTTCAAGTCGTAGACACCTTTGCTTATGCACAATCTTAGAAATGTTTGACGTTACTTCAAAAATCACCTTTTAAATTCAAGTGGGGGATTGTTAGAAATCTTGGCATGATGATTATTTGGAGTGGGGACTTGAAAGAAATTAGTGGCATTATGTTGACAATAAATGAGCACAAGTATGAACTAAAGTGTGTTGGTGAATTGAAAAGGTTCATTAAAGTCCCACATAGGAGGGAGAGCACACTTTAATAGTGTTTATATATTCCAAGTTGACTTTTTGGGTTGGTCCCCAAGGGGTACCTAATTTTTTGGTTGAGTAAGAACACACTACCATGAAACATTACACACGCGCGCCCACCGTCGCCGCCGTCCATCCGACTGGCCGGCCGGCTCGATTCGACTCGGTCCGGTCCGGTCTTGGGCTTGGCTTTGATCCAAATTTTTTTTGTTTCCGAAATGGAGGAAAATTATTTAATGATATTGATTATTATTAATTAATTTTCGTGTGTGGTGTATATTAATTAATTATTATTACTTAATTATGTGTGTAAGAATTAATTAATTAATTATTATTAATTGTTAATTAATTACGTCATCACTATTCCACGATTCAAGTCTCCGGTCTCCTTGCTGACAAAGTGTATAACGGCTAGTTTTGACTGGACCGATTCCCCTACTCCACGATTCTCTCCCACCATTTTAGCTCCACTCAGTCGGATCCTTGCCTATAAATAGAGTTCTTCCTTTCATTTGTAACTCACTCCAGAATTCACATTTGAATTCTCTCTTCTCTCTTCTCTCTCTTTGCTCTGCTTCATCTTAATTTTTCTTTTCTATTTTTTCCAAACGACTGGATTAATTCCAGATATTGCGACTGATTTTTTAATAACCATATGAAGGTGTATCTCTAGAGCGATTTATCACAGTGCAATTGATAATCGTATTTCTGAACGAGTTATTTTATCCTGGAAATGTCGTCGAAACTCGACTGCTTTGCATACTTATTGGCAGTTCGGCGAAACGTCTTAAAGAAAGCGACCTAGTACGCGACTCGTCCCGATAATTTTTCTTTGTGGCAAGTTTATTTTTCAAAACCGGAAACAACAATAACGACATAGGAATATTCGACAGATCTTTTGGATTTCAAACAGCAGTTGAAATGGCTCAACAAGCAATCAGTGTGACTCACGTCGAGGCCGAGAGCGCAGTTAACGACATAGGCCTTGTGAAGTTGATGGGTCGAAGCACAGGTCACATTGCTCTTCATGCAACACTCAGCAGCCGCGATGTTGATTGCTGCCTAATCCCCGAGCTAGATTTTTACTTAGAAAGAAAAGGAGGACTCTTCGAGTTTCTTGATCAACACCTTAAGGAAAACGGACATGATGTGCTTGTAGTTGCAGAGGGTGCTGGCCAGGATATAATACCTAGAAATGATTCACAGAAAGAAGAGCGAGATGAATATGGTAATTTAGTTTTCTTAGATGTTGGAGTGTGGTTAAAGTCAGAGCTGAAAAAGTGGCGGGATAGGGATCATCCTGGTGAGCTTTTTACAGTGAAGTATATAGATCCTACATATATGATTCGTGCAGTTCATGCAAATGCTACTGATAATCTGTATAGTACACTGTTGGCACATTCTGCAATTCATGGTGTTATGGGTGGATATACTGGATTTGTTGCTGGTCCTATTAATGGAAACTATGCATACATTCCACTGGAAGATGTAGCATGTGCTAATAACCCAGTGAACACAAAGGATCATAATTGGTCTTGGGTCAGATCTGTCACCAATCAGCCTGATTTTCTAAAGAGTAGCAGTTAAAGTTTTCAGAGAGCATAATCTTGCAATACAAACCTAAAAGATGGATGTACACAAGTTTTATGATTATCAATAAATACTAGTGGGATACCTGTGCGTCCACACGGGTTCCGCTGCAGACCTTTCAAATTGGACCAATACATTTTGATAGGGAAAAATTTAAATTCACAATATTTAAAGGATTGGGTTAATAAAAAAATATAATATGAAATAATGATAAATCACAAAGTTTAGACAGGAAAAAATTCAAATTATGAAGATAAAGATGTTAGGTATATGAGGCCATTAAGAAAAATAAAATAAAAAAGTACAGAAGAGAATAAAATATTTACTATAAATTGAAAAAAGAGTAGTAAAAATGAAATGTTTAGAAAAAAAATTAAAAAACAAATATAGAAAATCGTTTCCTAGATGGGTTGAAGTTTCCTTTATTGTTATTGTTATCCAAAAAACGTTTATATTTAAAACTTTTATTTAAAATTAAAGAATAAAACGTTTATAAAGTTATATCAACCCTTCATTTTCAATACTTTCACCGTCTTCACCCCTACAAATGGAAAGCAACTGTCTCACGCATGCAAAGAAGATGAAGCAGCAGGTAAAAGACACAATGGCTGCCCACTTCAAATCTCACAGGCGAAGCGATGATGGCATTCTGACAAAGTATTTCACGATGAAGCAGGCTCCGAAAGACACCATGGTAGCTCATTTCGTCTTTTCCAACACGAAAGCGGAAAGCAGACAACGGTAAGACTCGGATTAGAACTTGTCAATGGTAAAAGATGGTGTCGATTTTTGTAGAGTGGAGTATTGAAATGATATATGTATTGCGTAGGTGTGAACGGTAAAGATCTAATTTTAAGTTATTATTCTCTGATTGCATGCATACAGATTGTAGTTAGAATGCAGGAATAATGTGTTTTTGTTATATTGTTTCTACAGTACAGAGTTGGCCAATGAAGGGATGAAGAAACATAAGGGAATAGTTATTCACGGTGCTGATGATCACCGTGCGAACGGGAAGGGTAAAGCTAAAGCCGTGGCAATCGGGAAAGACGTTAAGGGAAAAATCAAGGTTGGGGTTGGCTTTGTGGAAGTTAAAACAGAGCCGGACTATATTTGTAGATCGTATGATAGCGATGGGTGAGTATTTACGATGGCCACTTCCCTGAAACTGATATATTGGTGCAGGTACAATACGTTTTGGTTCATATAGAGGTATTGTGATATTGTTATGGGTTTTTCTTAAATGCAGGGAGGTTACACCCGTTTACTGTGAAGAGTCTGAAGAAAATTGGGTCCGGGTAGTGAAAGATGCGAAGGCGTTGCGTTCGAATGTATATGTAAGTAATATATATTTTATGTTTGTTATTATATAATGATTTCATGCATGAATTGATGTTATAACTGTTGGCTTATCGGTTATACAGCAAATATCGCGGGTCGTGATTAAGAGGTGCCTGTGCAAACGACATGACTCTATCAACCTATATGATACAGATAGGTCATGTGCTTACTACTGTGAATTGAAAAAGAGGCGTGGACAAATGGAGAAGTATCTTCTCGGTGGATGGTACGACTTTCTGAAAGACCGAGACATCCAGGATGGAGATGTGTTAGAGTTCTTCATCAGACACCCGCCAGCTAGTGAAATATTGGTGTCTGTGAAGCGTGGAAATGTGAGGCGGTGATTTTTCTGACAGTGGTGTATGGAAAATGAAGATATAGAGGTGTTGAAATGTGCCCCTGTGTGGTTCAAGAAACGTGGAAATTTGGTTTAGGTTAAAGGTTTTGGTGGTGTAGTTTTGTTGTGGATTTGTTAAGAATTGTAATAGTTGTGGCTGTAGGACCAAACTTTGTAACTTTTGGAAGTTTCTATATGAAGAATATGTAGCATGTTATGTTTTGAGTTTGTTATGTCATGGTTTGTAAACAGAATTAATGTTTGACTGATGCAATATTAAATTTGTAAATGCTTATGGTGTGGAGTAAGTTACCATGTTGGTGTTAAAGTCTTCATCCAACATTTTATAAAGTGGTGAAATATAATATGGTTCATGTTTTTATTAGAAGTGTTTCTATAATGAATTTAAAATAGAATTGGAAAACACAAAACCAACATGGACAATAGATAAATAATACATGCTTTGTAGACCACACATTGAATACACAAATATAGCACAGGTGTAAAGCAAGTGAAAGTAATTTCGAAGGACCACATTATTCCCTCACTTCACATGGGCACTGCAGGAGAAAATATAAAATATTAATCTTACTGTTGACATGTGATTTGGATAGGGTAGTGGAAACATTAGTTGCAGCAATAAATACCATCCACTTCTTAGTTCTAATAGGCGCAAGCTACCTCCATCCATCTCTTCATTTTAACATTTCATAGAGTTGCAATGGAAAGGGTTGGTCCTCTGGTTCATACAAAGGTGTTTGACACAGTTGTAATAGAAAAGTTATCATTCCAAGTAAGTTAAACCATGTGGCTGAAATAAGTTTTTATTTTGGTTTATTTTTGTCTTTCTTACTGATTAGTTGTGTTATATATTCATTTCATGAAATAAATCATAAGAAAGTTATGTGTGTAGGCCTTTCCTAAGATCCAGCCTGTATTTGTTCGAACGTACCGGGGAGAAGTAAAAAAAACGTGGACAATACTGAACAACCAAGGTATTCATCATACCTTAGTATATAACAATAGGGAGGTTCAACCACTTATAATCAGTGGATGGAAGGGTATTGAAGATTACTACTCACTACCAGCTAACGTCGTTGTTTAGTTCGGCTATTACGGGGACAATAACTTCGCGATATGTGGGTTTAAAGAGATTCATGCAAAAGAGGAATTACCCACATTCCATATTAGGTATCTGTATAACGAATCGATATATGCAGTTGGCGTCGTGCTCCCACCGTTGAGTGAGATTTCACCGAAATTAGTTGAGTTATATTTTTTATGTTTAAGCCAGTTCTGATATAGTTGAAAAGTAGTTGAATAGATAATAAATTGGGTCATCTGTTATATACATTCAAAGGGTACCACCTGAATTTGTCGGTGTTCTACAAAAATGCGGTTACGAAGATCTGCTGCTGTTTGGCGACAACGGATATTGCAAAATGTTGTCGATACTGAACATCGATGATGCATACCGGACCAAGTTAGGATATGAATGGGATGCATTCTGCGTGTCAAACAATTTCAAAGGCGGAGACCGAATACGCTTCCGTTTAGATGCAACTGATGAAAACAAAGGTTGTCATGTGTATAAGATATGACATGGGTAAGCTTGCACTTGATATTAAAAGTTTGTGTCGGGTTGTTTTTATGCTTTACAGATTAATGTATGTTTCTGTAGTATAGTTGTATACAGAAGTGCAAAAATGGTATGCCTGCATTTAATGTAATTCTTTACAGTTTATACAGAAGGTGAAAATACATGAATCGATTGGAATTTAACAAAAAAATCTACAGATATCCCACATAGTATAACAAAAAACCTGACACCTAAACAACAATGTTTAACTTTTCTTATAAGGTTACATACGGAGTTAACTTCGCATAACTAAACATTTTTGAAAACCTCCTTGTAAACAACATTGGATGTACATGTTTTGGCATTGTTGTTTTCATCGTGTATCAATACTTTGATACCCTTTTTCCTTGTGACCCTTGAAAGTGCGACATAAATCTGGCCATGAGTAAAAACGTCTCGAGGAATATAAAGCCCCACCCAATCTAATGACTGACCTTGTGATTTGTTAATCGTCATCGCGTAGGAGACAATGTCGGGGAATTGTCTCAGGCTTATCTTGAAAGGCCAAGGAGACTGTGATGGGGACATATCCATCCTGGGAATGTATACGACGTTGCCATGGTGTTTTCCCCCCATGATATGGGCCTCAAGCACATGTGTAGCCATTTTGGTCACTATTAGGCGCGTACCATTGCACAGGCCTTCGGACTGATCGATGTTTCGCATCAACATAATGGGTGCCCCGACCTTAAGTTTGATATGATGGTTAGGTAAGCCGAAAGTTTTTAATGAGCTGAGAAACTCCGGGGTCAGAACATCAAGCACGTCCCTGTCATGTATCTTCGATCGATCAACTGTATTACAGCTGTAGTAATCCCTCATATCGCCTGCAGCCACATCATGAGAGATATATATAAAGAAATGCATCACCAACTGTATTGTGTTAAGGAGCTTATCAACTGAAAAGTGAGACTACCTGGCATAATGGACAATACATGATCATTAATCTTGTCAACCATATCTATTGTTGATGCCAATATAGCCCTGCTCTTTAGATAATTGAAGTCCGTATAATTTGTGAGAAAATCAGGATACATACTCGTTATGACAGCAACGATAGGATCATCATAATCTATAATAAGCATCTTAGGCGGGAATTCAATTTCAGCAGTCCCATCATTCAGTTCTCCGACCTTTCCTTTTCCTATTTTGAGTAGCCAATTGGAGAATTTCGCCATTTCTTGCCTGTCGTGTTCGGTGGGACCACAATTAAGACGCATATTCTTAGTTGAGTTTAATACCTGTACCGAATGCCATATGTAGGAAGAGTTTATGGTGGCATGTACAATGTCGGAACGACTACCCCTTGGTATTACCGGCAATATCTGTCTGAAATCCCCACCAAACACGACAACCTTCCCACCAAAGAGTTCTTCCGAGTTCCTATCAGTACTCATCACATCCTTCAATGTCTTGTCAAGTGCTTCAAAACACCATTTGTTAGCCATGGGTGCCTCGTCCCAAATTATTAATTTTGATTTTCGAAGTAGTTCTGCGGCTTCTTCTTTGTGAGTAATATTACATGTAGAGTTGGCTAAGGTAGGGACTGGTATTTTGAATCTTGAGTGAGCCGTTCGACCACCTGGTAACAATAGCGATGCGATTCCACTAGTGGCGACGGTTAAACATATGTCGTGCTTAGATCTAATCGCACTTGCCATTGTCTGCCACATGTAAGTTTTCCCAGTTCCACCATAATCATGCAGGAAAAAAACTCCACCTTTCTGATTTGTTACGGCGGTCATAATCCTATCATAGATTCTGCGCTGCTCGTCTAATACAAATAAGTCAAATATCATACCAAAGTAATGCCTAAGTATTAAATGATAAATATCATTCAGTTTCCTGGTAAGTACCTGTAAGAGCAGCATGTAGTGATTGGAATTCGTCTTTCATGGTTTGTATGTCGTAACTACGTTCTTCGTATATGAGACGGTTCCCCAGCTGCTCCAAGACATAACTGTCGGGATATGGTATAGGTTTGAAGTCATGGAGGCTTTTTCGATTCTTTTGAAGGAGAGTCTCAATATCATGTAACGTGAGATTTTGCAGCTCATGGTCATTCAATATTAGTTCTGTCAGAGGAAAAGACTTATGTGGTCAGTATGGAAAGACTATTCCAAGGCACAGTATTGAATCCCATGCAGTATGGCTATAAATGAAGAGTTTTATAGTTTTGCCACTTAAAACCCATATTAGAAAGTTATATGCTCAAGATATTGAAATGGATGAAAACGAAAAGTTGACCCGTGTTATTAACCAAGACCCTTTGTTGGTACAACAAACCGTCAGAGAGTATTGCCCATGTCTCTGTCCACACATACGTCGGCCGATTGACATTGCCCGACATAAGCATAACAACGAAAAGCTTGCGTAGGAAATGACCGGACCCCCATTCACTTGCCACTTTAATGGCTCCGATGTATTCCCTATCGTCTTCAAGGAAAACCATAGCGAAACATGCATCTCTAAAGGAATCACACTGTGTATCGCCGACCTTGCGAATATCCTCATAGCACGTGGGTCCTTTCACGACAGTCAGCATCATACGAAGATAAAATAACTCGCCCGTAGACGGTGGTACCCAAATTAAATGGCCAATTGTATAACCCTTTTTCCGAGGCTTCCACATTCTATTTCTTTTATGGTAAACAAACCTTGTGACGAACTTACCATAAGTTAATTCCCTAGCTGCTTCGTAAGTCTGGTTGGCAATTAACCACGACAAAAACATAGTCTCCGTTACGCTCGCCCTCTCTAAAATATTCTCCATCCGGTCATAATCGGTGTAGTAGACAGACTTCTCACCTATAAGATGGAAAAACATGTGTTCCACAGCGGTTTTACGGCCATGAATACTGTAAGAGAAGATTCTCCAACTCGCCTCGCACGGAGAAATGTATCTACAGTCAAGATATTGTTTAATTTCATCTACGGGTTCGACACTATTCGAGGAAGGATGAGACTTATGTACAATAGAAGTCGTAATTCGATCATGGCCTTTGTGTATATATTTGAAAATATACTTAATTGATGTACTCTGATTACACCATTCCATGTTAATATGGGCTTGGTACTTCAAGAGCAATTTTGTGTTGTACGGGACGACATGCCTATTGTCCAGAGGGATTCCATTCTTGTGTATGACATGCGTAGTTGATCGTCGTCTGTGTAGAGGGTAGCCTTCGACATCAACAATGGTATTCTAAATGAACTTTTTTGGAAAGAATTTAGTGCACTTTCTGTTCTTCATACACGGTGATGATTGCCTAGCCATACCACAAGGTCCATGCACCATATGCAACTTGACCAAGTTGTATAACGTAGGATGAATGTCCGGATCAGGAATCTCGGCGGAAATTATTCTGTCAATGTCATTGGGTATGGGGTATTTACTCTGAGGATGCAAGAAGATAAGAATGTGAGCGTGAGGTAGACCTCTTTTCTGGAATTCAATGGTGTACATAACTGTTGAATGGAATAACACAGAAGTCAGTATAAACATAATAGTTGTACATAATATAAGTGAACATAAAATACTGACAGAATTCCAAACATAGACTTACATACCAAAACGTGTCCTAGGACATGTCTCTTTGTTATATCACGCGTAAGTTCGTCGAACTTAATTTTGAGGACCTTTGCTACAATATCCGGACGATCAACAACACTTAAATTGTTGCTATGCAACAGACGCTTTATTTCAGGCCACGTAGGGTTGCAGGTAAATGTTATAAATAGGTCAGGGAAGCCAAGTTTACTTGAAATCGCCATCCCGTCAAAATAGAGCTGGTCCATGTATCGTTTGCTTCCGAAAAACGTCGAAGGCAATACAACACGCTTGCCCTGTTTTGTACTTTGATTAGAACTATCAGCAGTGTTTTTCTGCTGTAAGTTGCTATATTTACCAACCCTTAATTTAGATTATTTTTTCACAACCAGTTTAGACGCTCGGATTTCATCATAGTATAACCGTCAACCAGGAATTGTTGGAAAAGGCGCCGTGAATGAAGTAAAGTCTTAGGTTCTGAGATGCGCTCATGTAGACGGAAGCATAACCAATCCTTTATTGTTTGACGATTTTTCTTCGTGACTTGTCTTTGGTGACTATATTTGTGAAGAATATTATCTCTGTAACCGTCTTCACCATATACAAAAATGAGTGGGTATTGGTATCCAAGGTATGCCAGATGGAATTCATCTATTCTTTGTAACCCCCCATCGCGTGGATGGACTATTTTGTCCCTTTTTTTCTGCAGAATCAATATTGCCGACAATGAGAGCAGCAACTTCCGCAACAGTTGGCATATTATACACACGACCGTCACTGGGTCTACTGGATATCAACTTCAACTTCAAGTCTAGAAAAGAATTTTCCCTCAAGAGATCCCTAGCATTTCTAAACGCTTTGGCATGGACATTGCAAGAATCCAACATCACCGTCAAGTCCCTGACTAATTCTTTTTCAAGTTTTTTGTTGTCCCTACAATAATCAGTAATTACATATATTAGTGTAGATACGATTTTCAGTTCAAAGCGATTGACAAACTTTGAGTTGTACGTATGAGCAAAGAGATTTTTGTTACCTAAAACAATCCATCATGTTATCAACCTCATTCTCCGTATCGAAGATGTACAGCTGAGCATATTGCGGAGGTTGACCGATATTGGGAAGAATAGTACCTATCCGGTGACACACCTGACCGTGTAGTCGTAAAGTTGGAAGACCGTGTCCTCTCTGTGATGTTGTGTCAAACTTCATCCCAGGAGAAGTGAAGGAGAACATAGCATTGTATGTTCGTATGTTGGCCTGGAAGTTTTTACTACGGGTGGAATTTCCATCGAAAAGGAGCTAAGCTAATAAAGGTGGAGGCTGCCTCATCAGTGGTAGCACGACTCTTCCAGACTTGCAGCAAATGTGAAACTTTGGTGCAGTTGTGTGTCTATGTTTGGATTTCCGTTCCTGATACCACATACATGCCTTGCAATACTGGCATTCCCAATTAGGGATTTCGATATCGACATATTCTGTGCATGAAACAATAAGATATGTATAACGCGGGAATAAGAAACAAACGGAAATCATGTTTGGTAATTTCGTAAAGAAATTACCTTGTAGGTGATATTCGACATCTTCATCACCAGCTTCGATGTCAGAGTCTGAAGAATTTGCCACAGTATGATCAGAATCTGAATCAGAGTTTTCCTCGAAAGATGAATTTGTAGGTGCATTGCATTGTGGATTGCCAGAAGCATAAGCATTACATGTTGAATGTGCATTACTTCCGACAGGAAGCTAGATTTGGCGAAGGACAGTCCTCGAGGAGCCACAGGGCATGAATGAGGGTTGTGGAGAAGTATAACTTGAAGATGCAAAAGTCCCTATGTGGGTTGATGAGGACGCGACCAAGGGAGGTTGATGACCATGCCCCTGATTGGGAGCAATTTGCTGAGACTTGCTGAGGGTAGGACAAACATGTTGTGCCAAGGTTGAATTATTATTTTTTACTGACATAGTAGACGCGTTGTTAGGGGACACTGTAGAATTCAACATAGGAAATAGATTTATGCCAGAACGAATATTGAATCGTCTACGCTTCGGAAGGGAATTAGGATGATTGTGTCGGAGAGACGGTCTAGTATGGGTGGTATTAACAACATTACTATGGGGGGTTGTACGTTGAGTTTGGGAGTTTTTTGCATTAGGAAGCAAAGGTGTTGATGGTGAAGCAACATTGTTCTCCTTGTTGGGTCGCAAATTCTGTTGTCTCTTTTCACTCAACAATAATTTTCGTTTCTGTATTGCAATAGAGGTCGGCGCATGACTGTCACCATCCATGGAAAGGCTGTCCTAAAACATTAGACATGCAAAAGGAATACTTAATAAAGATTTGTTACCATAAAAAATGAAGTGGGAACATTAAAATCGTAAGCAAACCCTGGGCAGTGGGAGAGAGGAAACAAATAGCTTAAAAATATACTAAGTTACCTATTATGAAAAGTAAGAGATGTTCAAATATCACTCAAAATTTGCCTGCAGTTGAAGTGTAACGTTGTAGTGGCAAGGTAGTTAGAAAGACAAAACAAACACAGGTAGCTTTCTTTGCTGAGGTAATGATGGAATGGCTATGTGTTGTAATAACTTTCCCACTAAAAATTTGAAAATTTGAAAAGAACCTCCAAATAGTAGCAGCATAATAGTATTATTTTATTCAAATTTTATATTGTTATAATATGCTGGGAAGGTAAATAGTGTTTAACACTAACACTGTACTTCTTCTTTCACATGAAGCAGACATAAACGGTGATGTGACATATGGGAGAGGGGGTACTTGAGTGTTGTGCAGTGGTAGCTACTGAACTGTTGTCTGTAGGTATAGTACAATGTATAAAAGTATAAAGGACCAATATTTTAATATTATTGTAACATGCTAAGTATGAGATAAATGTTTTTCTGAAGTATAATTACAAAGACTGTGTTGCTTTTAGCCAGTATTTGGATTCACGTGTTAAGTATAATGGCAATGGTAGCCACACAATATATTTCATTACATGCATATGACAAAGAACATATTTTACTCAGTAAGGGTTAGCTGCCACGAGATTTATGTTTTATAACTATTCAATATCACTCAACGTTTTTCCCTTATGGTTCAGTTGTGATTATACATATGCAATGAATCTATAGATTTGGGTGCTTCTATCAATGTATCTTAACAATACAGATCAATATAAGTTAAACAGAAAATAGATGACATAAATAGAATACAAAATATATTACACATAAGATATTGTGGCAATGTTAGAAATAAACCCCATTGTTGTAGTCATTTGATGAAAATTTGATCAAAATACTTCAAAACATATACATCAATTTCTTGTATTAATTAGACATGGTAGTAGTGGAAGTTGACACATAAAAAAAGAGTCCAACAACATTTTCCAGCTCCGGCAGTTTATGACGGTCAAACTTGTTTTTTACCCCGCTTGATAAGTTTCTTGGCTTTTGTCGACGAAAGGTCCCCTTCTGTTTCAATTTTGATCGACGGTTCACCGGTAGGTTCCGTAGACATCCTCTTAACATTGGCTTTAGGGGTTGAAGGATCAGGAGCGTGGGAAGATGTGATTTCGACATCCTTAAATCGACAACAATACAGAACGCGTTACAATTGCAGGCCGTGGTAAATAGTCCTAGTAAATTCAATTCATCACATATAAGAACAGATTACCGTAGGAGGAGTTAGTTTTACAATTGGAACATCCTCACCAACACTCTCGACAATCTGTGCAAACCAGAATGCATTTGCATCTTGTTAGAGTCATAACATGCTGGTGCAATGGTTCATGTTTGACATGATTCCTAATGGAATCGTTTTAAAGGACAATTATGCTACCTGCATTGAATTAGAAGAGGCCTCAATAAAGTGGTCGCTGTCTTGAATGAGCTTGTCATCCTGCCAATGGAAATATACTATTATAATAAATTCTGACAATAAAATTCGTGATAGACATAATAAAATATGTTACACAATAGTAACCTGAGTAATTGCAAACGGTCCTTCAAGTTGCTTGATCAGCTGGTCATCGTCAAGAAAGTGGATGACAGAGCAACTCTTAAAGCGAGGATTCCACTTAACCTTGAATGCCAACTTCTTTCCCAACATTTTATCAAGGGCTAGTGGGAACTCAAGCGGGTCAGTGATTCTGGCCTGTTTCCCATCATGTATAAACCCATTCATAATTTTGGAATTTGAATTGGATTGTTAGTTCTTGTATTGGCTGGAATTTTGGTAAAACAAAGTTGAACATGTTAATGTCATGTGTCTGATGTCTTAACATTGAGTCATAACATTCTGGTTTGTGAATATTGTTGAAGAGTTAAAGTGCTAAAGAGTGATGTCACATGCGATGTCTTAACATCACTATACCAGAACATTAAAACATCAGGCTGGAATGTTTTAGGGCTGCGCTGATTGTGATCTGTCTGTTAGATTGGATGTGAATTTCCTGGTACAATCAGTTATGAAAAAGATTAGTTTGTTGCGAATTTAAAGCATAAAGATATGGAGAATATTCAGAGTTAATTATTGAAGATTTAATTGAAGATATGATTGAAGATCTACTTAGAAGCAGGATCTGTTGCAGATTTGTTACAGAAGATATGATATGATTTGAAGGCCCAAATCCAGTTGGGAAAAAGCTATAAATTGAATGCTTGTAACCTAGTTTTAAGAGGCCAGCCATCATGTAGATTATAAGGGTTGTGTTGGTTGATGAACCACCCGGTTTGTGGGATGGTCATCGTGTTTATCTCGAAGCCTGTAGGTAAGAGATGTATTGTTCTTAGAGGAAGCTATTAAGCAACTCTAAGTATTGTTCTTAGTCATGGGGGTCATGTCTAGGTATTGTTATAGTAGTGTGTCTTCTATGTGGTTGAAAAGGTGTTGGTAATCAAGTTGTTGATGCAGTGGTGGAGATGTTGACTGCTAGACATCATTGCGATGATTAGGAGTGAGATGGAGTCTCTTATCTAGGGCGGACTTAGATAGAAGGGTCATTGGGTAGTGATTAAATTAGGTAGATTGTCAACTAGTTTGTTGAGTCTGTAATTTGATACTGCTAATAGTGGACTTCCTTCCTGGCTTGGTATGTCCCCAGATGTAGGTTGTTAGATCGAACTGGGTGAACAATCCTTGTGTGTGGTTTATGCGTTTCTGTTTCTATTATTGACTTGTTCATACAACAGATATTGATGTTGTGACATTGCACTTGACCTCACATGTCTGTACCAGAATTTCAATTGGTATCAGAGCAGGCATCCTGTCTGTTTCTGGATGAGATATAGGGAAGATACTTTCTGGTTCATGAGCAAGGAAGATAGTTTTGCTGAGATGGTGTATGGACTTGGTCAGTTCATAGAGATTTTTGTATGATCCCTTGAAGTGGAGGATGAACTATTCATGACAGGGTGTGTATTGGACCTGTCTATTGTTATCAGGCTTGTAGATTTGGTGGTGAGCTGCTGTGTGGTTTGACTTAGTTTCAAACCTATGTTGTCCTAGTGCACATGGAGTGTCGTGTTTGTACAAGGGTTATTATGTTTTGCCTGAAGGTTGTAAAGGAGTTTTCTGGTGTGTGTTCCGCTGCATATATTTATCTAATGGAAAATTCCTGGTGGTTTTGTGTTAAGGCTGTAACATTCTGTTCTCCTCTGAAGATGTATCACATGGTGAGGTGATACTTGAGGATATCTTCAACTAGCGTGTTAGAGTTGCCAAAGATACTTGTGGTTCATCCCAAGTCCACTCATAAAGGAACTCTTATATGAGCTTGTTGAAAAGGGGTCTGAAGAAAGTTAGAAGCAATTTTTTCTTGCCTCCAACCCTACAAGGTCAATCTCTGGGATGTGTTAAAGGATCTTTTGGTGTGTTTCTTGTGAAGAGAACTTATGTCCTACTAGTTGTTGGAACATAAAACCAGCAGATTGTGCAGAATCGTGTTGGATAAAGGTATGGCATAACAGATGCTTGGGGGCTAAACAAATGTGTATTGATCACATCTGTTTGGAACCTACTCCTGGCTTGGAAGAGGAGGCATCTGGGTTGTGTGTCTAAGAAGTTTCCTTCAAGAAACATGTCTTAGATATGTATGTTGGTCAAGAGATAATCAATATTGTGTCACTCATTGGATTAGTGTATTGCTGATCCAAGTGAGTAGGTGTTCATAGGCTGTTTGTTTTTGTGGAGGTCAAGCTCAATTGTCAAGGACATTTTCTCTGATATCTGAAAGTTCCTTCTGATCAAAGCAGCCAGTTGTTCGCAATCTTGTTTATGGCCATGGAGCAGATTCTGTTTGAAAGGAGTTATATGTGTGTACCAACCATAGGATGAGCATTTCAGATTTGTGCAGGGAGAAGCATAATTATCTATGTACATGCTGTTTATGATGACCAGTCGATGGTTTTTGCTCCAGAAGCTTGTTAGAGGGAATCTCCTCTTTAGGTGCAGAAGAATGGCATTCAACATCTCAAAGACAGACAGAAGGTCTGAACATTAGAAGTTTGAGAAGAAGATTCTTTAGATGTAGAGTATGCAGGTTCCTGCTTGTGTGTATGGTTTGGTTTTAAAGGTTGATCAGACACTGTTGGAAGAGATGTGTGTGGATTACTGTGGTTGTTGTCTCAAAAGTCATAGTAGATGTTTAATGTGATTTAGACTGATGTCAGAACTGATGTTGAAACATCATTTCAGTTCTTTGCTTTCTCAGCCAAAGAAAGTCAGGTGTACTCATGGTGGAGTATCAGGTCAAGCCACTTACCTAATATGAAGTTATCAGTGGTATGGATTAATAAAAGAGGGATCAGCTAGTGCCACAAGTGTGCAGGAAACGAATGTCAGACCAGATAAAATGGTGTACCTTGTGTGAGAAGGTTATCTTATCACATATGATAAATACCTTGACAGTAGTTGAGTATTTGTCTGCTTTTGATAAGGTTATGCATCTAACTAATAGTGAATACTCTGACGGGAGCTGAGTGTTTATCTAAGATGTTGGGCATTCAACTAATGACAATATACATTGACGGGAGACTATGTATATGTCTGATGTAAAAGTACAGGACTGCAGAAGTGTTGAGAATTTACTTTTCTCTATGTGGTTGTTTATGTCTCTTTGTGGTGTGTTGGTGTGTGACGACCTGAATTATGCCGGTGAAGAGGGAGATGGAAGACTATGAAGACATCAGAATCTTGATGGGTGGATCAGTTTATTTCTGATCTAGGTGCTTTGGAGTATGGTTGTTTGTGAAAGTTGAGGATATGTGGTTGTTATCTCTGGATTTCTACTGACGGCTCTACTAAGGGAAGTGGCATTCTTTGGTATAGCTATGGGGTAGTCTTGGACTACTTATTTTCTGAAGATTCAGATTTGAAGTCTTTGGCGTTTCTAAGCAGAATGGAGGTTGTCTACTCAAACTTGATTGTTGAATCAAGTCTATGAGAGCATGGAAATCTGTTTCTGCAAAGGGATGAGGTTCTTCTGAGTGGCAGAAGGAGGAGCTGAATTCAACAGTTGGATGTCATAATGGTCTGACATCTAGCTTAACATCAGAAGTCTCGGCTGGTGATGTGGTACATCAGCTTAAGATAGAGGTGATCTAAAGTAATGGAAGTTATGGATGCTTCGAAAAGGTCTATCTCATACAGTTTGCGGGAGCTGTGGTTTGAGAAGATGTTACATGACGAAGAGGCTTGGTGAATCTAAGATGTCTTTCTATGAAGCAAGTAATGCATGTGACTTGAAGATTTGGTTTCATTGGTGGATCAGGATATCTTGCGGGAGTTCTGAAGAAGATTGAGATCAATCAAAAGGCAGAATTTGGTTGGTTTCATTATGTGCATTCAAGCAGGATGCTTGAAAATGATTGCTCTTGTGCAGAAGAGTATTTAGTTGAAAATGTAAGGAGGTTCTAATTCTCTTGGAGCTCTTGGCAGAAGTTCTAGGTTGAGGATGGAAGTATACCTTCTTTTGGTGGATGAGAGTTTAGTCCTCTCTGGCTTTCTGAAGCTCTCTTTGTTCAAGATGGTCACGTAGTGTTCAGTTTGGATTACTATGCTGATAGTAAGTAGAACCATGGTGTGTGGTATATATGATGTGTCAAGAATGTCCTAACAGATGTTAGAACATTTTTTTTGGTTGGATATCCTTGGTAAAGGATGATGTTGTTCTGGTTCTGGAGTTTGGTGCATACATTATGCCTAAGGAGCGTCTACATAGTCATACGAGAGAATGATGAAGTAGAAGGTCTGCCTTGGATGGAGAATGTAGAGAAGACTGAAGTAGATCAGGTATTGTTTGCTTGGAAATCTGAAGATGAAGAGTATGATAGGGAATGACTATGTTATGATCAAGGAGTTCATTGTGATCATTCCTGTGGATATTACAGAGAGAAGTTGATCAACTTGGCAAGATGTAAGTTTTGGAGCATGAGAAGATAACAAACCAAGAGGGAATCATGTGAGTTTTGGTATTTGGATTATTTGAGGATGAAGCATTAAGTGAATGCGTTCAGCAGGTGTGTTGAACAGAGGGTGCGCTCTTGAAGACATGAAGATGAGTCTTATGTTTTCCATTCATTTAAGGTGTTCTTCTTGCAAATGAGCATTGGTTATCTTAGATAGGGGGAGTTGATCTTTTGTTTTGGATATTTTGTTGAAGTAGTTGTCAGACAAGATATTACTGGTGAAGTTCATGGTGTTCTTGACAGTTTGGACCTGGTTCTATAGATTTGTGTGTCAATGGATTGAATCAAAAGTATACATTTACCCCAATGTTTGTCAATTGTTGCCCAAAAAGGGGGAGAGAATGTTCAGTAGTAGCTGTTGAGTCTGGATCTTGTTCTGAGTATGTTGGTTGGCAGATTCTGAGTTTGTCCAATTATGGCTAAAAAGGGGGAGAGAGTTGCCAAGGTGTGGTTGTGAAACCTTTTCTGATATGGTGCAGTAGCTGTGAGCTGGTTCTTGGTTTGAGGGGGAGTTTGCCCTATGCTGATGTGAAAGTGAGTTTATTCAGCTTGTTGGTTTTTGCTGTTGATGTTAGTTGAGATTATTTTACCCAAAATTAGCCAAAGGGGGAGATTGTTAGTTCTTGTATTGGCTGGAATTTTGGTAAAACAAAGTTGAACAATGTTAATGTCATGTGTCTGATGTCTTAACATTGAGTCATAACATTCTGGTTTGTGAATATTGTTGAAGAGTTAAAGTGCTAAAGAGTGATGTCACATGCGATGTCTTAACATCACTATACCAGAACATTAAAACATCAGGCTGGAATGTTTTAGGGTTGCGCTGATTGTGATCTGTCTGTTAGATTGGATGCAAATTTCCTGGTACAATCAGTTATGAAGAAGATTAGTTTGTTGCGAATTTAAAGCATAAAGATATGGAGAATATTCAGAGTTAATTATTGAAGATATGATTGAAGATCTACTTAGAAGCAGGATCTGTTGCAGATTTGTTACAGAAGATATGATATGATTTGAAGGCCCAAATCCAGTTGGGAAAAAGCTATAAATTGAATGCTTGTAACCTAGTTTTAGGAGGCCACCCATCATGTAGATTATAAGGGCTGTGTTGGTTGATGAACCACCCGGTTTGTGGGATGGTCATTGTGTTTATCTCGAAGCCTATAGGTAAGAGATGTATTATTCTTAGAGGAAGTTGTTAAGCAACTCTAAGTATTGTTCTTAGTCATGAGGGTCATGTCTAGGTATTGTTATAGTAGTGTGTCTTCTATGTGGTTGAAAAGGTGTTGGTAATCAAGCTGTTGATGTAGTGGCTGAGATGTTCACTGCTAGACATCATTGCGATGATTGGGAGTAAGATGGAGTCTCTTATCTAGGGCGGACTTAGATAGAAGGGTCATTGGGTAGTGATTAAATTAGGTAGATTGTCAACTGGTTTGTTGAGTCTGTAATTTGATACTGCTAATAGTGGACTTCCTTCCTGGCTTGGTATGCCCCCAGATGTAGGTTGTTAGACCGAACTGGGTGAACAATCCTTGTGTGTGGTTTATGCGTTTCTATTTCTATTATTGACTTGTTCATACAACAGATATTGATGTTGTGACATTGCACTTGACATCACATGTCTGTACCAGAATTTCAATATTGTGACATTGCACTTGACATCACATGTCTGTACCAGAATTTCATGGATAATAGAAACGGTTAGAATTGTTGTTGATTATAGTTTTCAGTCACCTCAATCATTGTGGCTCGTAAGTGAGCAGCAGATGATTCCAAAAGTTGTGCTGCAATTTCATCCCAGAAAACAAATATTGTCGAGCATCCCTCATGAACTGCAACCACCTCTATTTTATACCTACGGATGCAACCTAAATCAGACATGGGAAAGGTATATTTCTAAACAACATAAAGTACGATAAAGATTATGATAGCTCAACCTCCATATTTCTGCCTCAGTGTGGTGGCCATCTCGGCAGGCAAAAGGAGGCATGTATCCCTTGGAAACTTGAGGACATTGGTGGCAAGCTCTGTAGCACCACCCATTTGACAAAGCGATAAGTTTGTCAGTTGTTTTAACCGTGACGCATACAGTTGCCTGAATGGGATTAAAACATGGGTTAAGTCGAGTGAATTTGGTGAATTTTTTAGAATATCATTGCCAAATTGCGTTACCTGGTACAGTTGGATGATTTCTCGCAGTGATAAGTGGACAGATTTCGTCAAAAAAGCTTCAGTTGTAGATTGTTGAGACCCATATGACATCTGCGACGAATCATGTGTTTGGTTGCTAGCCGTGGTAAGTGCTTTCCTATAGTCAGTCCCTTTGGGCAAGCTGTAGATGAAATATGTGTTACAAAATAGTAATTGCAGATAATATAAAGGGAATATTGTCCATAATTGTTTACCTCTTCAGAAACGCTTTGATCTGAGGCAAATCGTCGTTGATATGTAACTCTGTCACGTTGTAAGTGTTTGTCACAGCTAGGGGGTACTTTCCTTCACGACCAAAAGGGTATATATTACATTATGGATTTAAGTAAGAGCATCAAAATTGTAGAGAGTTATGAAAGTGCAGATCGTAGCGGGTCAGGGGACTACCTTCTTCCTTAATCTTTGCGTACTTCAGTAGAATAACAGTTCGGGTGGAAATCTCATGTTGATTTTTTTTGTATTCAAAGAACTTGATAGCATAGTCCTCCCAAAGGGTACATAGCAACGTGTTGTCACTAAACGGATGAAACGGAGTCAGTTAGAAAATAAACGTTCAAGCAGCAGGAAACCTTATATTTAGCTATTAAAATACCTTAAATCGCGTAACACCAGGTTGACTTGAGGCTTCTTTCCCCCTGTCTTTGTTTGGGAGTATCCCACCTCATCAATAACACCAATAACATCTACAAATCACAGAAGTTTTGTCAAAAGTTAAGAAAAATATAAGGAGAAGCAAACAACACCATGATGGATAAGCTATATACCGGAGAGAAGATTTTTCTGCCATTTGCCAGAAATTATATCAGAAAACGGTGTGAAGTTGATAATCTTGTCAGGAATTGTGTGTTTGCCAATATCTGCAACGGTTGTTCCACCTGTGAACTTGAGGAGATATTTGTGGCTAGTCGGTTTGAATAGCAAATCGTTAGGGTGGACCTGAAAGTTTGATATGGTGCAGGTGACGTTTACCGACAACATCGAGTCAAAAGCCTTTTTATAGATCGTTGGAACTACAACGTGAATGTTATGTCCCTGAAATGAAAAAAAATTGTCAAAAGTCATTTCATTCTACGCAAGACAGGAAAATAAATGGTTATTTACGTCAACACAAACAACACTATGAACAACGGCATGAAGTTCAAAGTCAAATCAGAATTTTCATTTGCCGAACAACGCCATGAACAACAACATAAAGAACACCATGAACAACACAAGGAAGAAAAAAATAAATGGTTATTAAGTCAACATAAACAACACCATGAACAAACTTTCAACACAAACCTTGACAAAGTGGATGAACATGACGACATGCAAATATATGTAAAATAAGCTACAGGTGTAAAACTATCAGTTATACTACAGAAAAGTCATAAGGAACTCACGTTTGTGTCGCCTACGACCATTTCAAAATGCTCATTTGCTGAACTCTTGATGGCCCATTTGTGGTGAACCTTTACAGCGATCTTCCACAACTCTTTACGGTCGTTGATATTGGTGATGAGTTCGTAAGGTCGCGCCATTGTTGGAGAAGTCTTGACGAAGGCTCGTAGTGTGCAGTTGAGGGTTGAAGCCGGAAGAGAACAAAGAATTGGAAGATGAGACTGCAAAGACACAGAGGAAAAGAAAGCAAACCTTGTAGAGTTGGTAAAGGTTGTGTTTTCAAAACATTGGGGCGTGTGTATCCAGTCCCACAACTTGGTTACTTTAGAAGCAAGGTTTATGGAAATTATGGACAATACTTCAGTATTATGGTACCTAATGTTTAGTGGAACGATTAGTTAGAATTAGGTGGTGAAATGACCATTTTTTAGGCATAAATGACTATGTGGCAGAAAGTAGATGATGGATAGATTGGGAAAATCCAAGTCCTCAACTTTTCTTATATAGGTAGATATTTTATGATTGACATGTTTTATACCATTTTTGTTGTTGTTCTTAATCCAATATGAAAGATTTGTTTATTACTCTCCGTTTTAAAATAACTTCAAAATAAAAGTCGTTTAAGGTTTTTGCACAGATTAAGGCATACAATAATATTATTATAAGATATTGTATTTTTATTAAATTAGTCTTACTAATATATTGGAAATAATGTACAGAGTAATTATATGACACAATTAGAAATGTTTTTGCATCTAGATTAAGGTATACAATGATATTGTTATAAAATATTGCACTTTTATTAAATTAGTTTTATTAATGTATTAGAAATAATATACAGAATAATTATATGACACAATTAAAAATGTTTTTGCACACAAATTAAGGCATACACTAATATTGTCATAAGATATTGAAATTTTATTAAATTAGTCTGTATTAGAAATAATATACAGTCTAATTGTATGACACAATTATACTTTCTTGTATGAAATAAAGATTTTCAAGGTAGATTGTTTTGCTTTTTTCTTAAAGAAAAATTATGCGATGACTTAGGAGGAATGGTGTCCCACTTCTATCCTGGCCCAAATGCTAGGAACCACCTTTATAGAGAAACTTTAAAAATTGCTTTTATATATTTTGGGAGGATTATTTTATATAAACTAACAATAAAAAAATTGGCCCAAATGCTAGGAACCACTTTTTTTTTTAGAGAAACTTCTCTGGGAACCACTTTTCTGAAATATAGAAGTAAAAGCAAAGGTGAAGAATCCGGAGCTCTAAATGTTACGGTTAGTCTTTGCAGAGAGAAAATGTGAGAAAAAATTATTTTCTTTTTAATTATAAAAAATTATAAAAAAAATTGTTTTTAAATTGATTTAAATTCTATTTAGTAAAAATGCATCTAGTTTTTTAAATTTTTAAATCAAATGGATATCATCTGATTAAAAAAAAAAATTCTACACTAGTAATAATAGTTTATTACTCAAATGATTTTGTTTACACCTCTTTTATTTATTTTAGAATTTATTTATTTGAGATATAATCTCATATTATTAGGAAACAGAAACAAAAATCTTAAAGTGCCTCATGTCTCTTATATTATTATCCTAGTCAATTTTAAGATTGAACAAACTTAGTTATAAATATCTATTATAATATATTAATTCTCAGTCACAAATTATTTAATTGACAATTTATTATTTATCATGTCATATCAATTAAAATGTGATGTGACATTTTTCAAAACTTATCAATATAAAACATTTTAACATAATGTAAAACTTTCTATTCATAATTATTTAAAAAACACAATTATTTATAGATTTCACAAGTCATTTCTCTATTTTACTTTTCATTTCTTGGATATCTATAAAAAAATGTTCAAACTAAAATATATAATATTAGTGTTTTACTCCCAAAAATTATAAATAAAATTAAAAAATAAAAAGAATATTACATTGTTTAAAATAAAATGGTTAAATAATACTTTCAAATGTAACTTATAACTTTCAAATAGACAAACAAATGCCTCACATTTTTTCTAAAATATAACTCTGAATTATAATTGTAATTATAGGTTAAAAAATTAAATATCAAATATAAAATTAAACAATCATTTTTTAGCCTATTATATATAAACATACTACAATATATTATTAAAATTATAAATAATTAATATAAAAAGAAATTACAGCCTATAATATTGATCGTACCTGGATCAGACAGTTTCTGATGGCCAACGGCGTCTGTTGAACTTTGGCTCTGGTGAAGTTGAAAGACGACGCGGGGGGGGGGGGGGGGGGGGGGGGGGGGGGGGGGGGGGTACCTGCAAGGCACTCCGACGCTTAAGTAAGGTGGTTGTCAGAGAAAAGACAAGTACAGAAGTGAGAGTAAGAAAGTGTGTAACCTGGCCCTCTCAAGAGAGAGGGTATTTATAGAGTCCCCAGCGCGGGGCCAACGGTTACTTGCATTGGGCTGGGTTGCCAGGCCCAATCCAAGTAACTGCTAGGGCTTACGTGGCGTAGTGAAGACCAGCACGTGGTCTTCGCCCTGGGGTAACCGTTCCTAGATCTCCGGAGTTAGGGCAGACCGATTCCATCGGGAGTGGAGCGGTTACGTGAGAACGTGTCCTCGCGGGGAGGACCCTTGAATGGCGGGGAGAGACGTGTCCTCGCGGGGAGGACTCGTTGCGTGTACGGAGATGACTCCTCGCGAGGAACGATATCCTCGTGTCGAGGAGGGGATAACTCCGGGGAAGGCTCAATGCTTCTGCCCGAAGCTCTACACCATTCGTGCACAACATTGTGGCGTGACGCTTGCCCGACACTGGCTCGACTAAGTCCTTCGTATGGGCCGCCCCAGAGCGTGTGGGCTGGGCCTGTTCGGGTGTTGAGCAGGTCCTCGGCCCAATCTGGAACAGGAGCCCCCCAAGTCGTCGCTCTGAGTTGTCGGAGTGATGACTTAAGGGTCCAAGTTATGTCGAGGGTGTGCCCGTTCGGGAAAAGACTTCGAGAGGGGAGCAGTCCTCGTGAACCGGACAGAAGTAAACAGGTATGCTCAAGCGAGATTGGTCGTAGAGGGGAAAAAATCGCGGGGATACGAGGAGTCACAACCGAGGTGAATGAAAGGACGCGTGCGAGGGAATGAATAGATGTGCCTGGGGAAGCGTGTGCCACGTGTCACACCTCATTATTGTGTAGGGCGGCTACCCTAGGGTAGCGTACTCGATTGCCTAGGGACTCCTCGAAGCTCGTGAGGGGCTTATAAAAGGGGCGAGTTCGTGCCATTTGCACGTTCCCCCCTTTTTCGCTCTGCATCTCCTCTAGTCGCCGTCACTGCTCCGCCGCCGCACGCCGCCGTGTACCGCCGTTTTTGCTGTTCTACTCCGCTCTCCACTGCTCAAGTAAGTTTCTCATCCTTTGTGGTTTATTTTGTTTTATCTTTTAGTAGTATTCCGGCGAGTGGATGTAGGGTTCGTCTTTTAGTAGTTTTCGGCGAGTAAAGTGTATTCCTGGCGCTCCGTTAGGGTTCCGCCGGGAACGGCGGAAAATTCCTAGGTTTCCGGTAGGTTCTGACGGTGGTTTGGGATGAACATGCCGAGGGCAAGATGAATGTCCCGAGGACTATTATAAATACGCCGAGGATGCGCGATGAATGTCACGGGGAAGTGAGACGGGGAGATCGGGGAGCGAAGAGAGAAAGGACGGGGGTGACGGCCTCGGGCAGTTCGTCGTGTCCCCGAATGTTTCTTGCTCGCTGCCCTTTCACTTGATCTGCGGTGGAAGGGTGGACTTGGTCGCGATCGACGAATTCACCTGTTTCCTCTGCTTTTCAGGTAAAAATGGCTGCGAGGATTCCGGGGGTTATCTACGTAGATACTAAGGCCGACGTGGATGAACCCGCTCAGATCCCCGGGGAGGCGCCCGTGCGTCCGGCAGCCGAATGGGCCGGGGAAGAACCTCTGCGTCTCGGGTCGCGTTTCTCGGTCGACGACACAGACGCGTTCGCCTTCGTCGAGAACGTCCCCGACGGAGAGGAGGCCACATGGACGGTTTTCCAGCCCCGGGTACACCATCGCATCTGCTCGAACTATCACGGGCTGCGATTTCCCATGTACGAGTTCGCCTTCAAAGAGGCCGGTATCCATCTCCCCTTCAACAGCTTCCAACTAGGGGTCTTCAACCGTCTGCACTTGGCGCCGTCGCAGCTTCACCCCAACGCGCTTGCTTTTATGCGGGCATTTGAAATCGTCTGCGACTATCTTCAAATTGGGATCACCCTCGAGCTCTTCTTCCGCGTCTTTCATTTGCAACGCTTGACGGACGGTGGGAGACATAGTTGGGTTTCTTTCAAATAACCCCAGAAGTTGTTCGAGGCGTATGCGAATTCAATAAGGGGCTTCAAGAGAAGGTTCTACTATGTCATGCCCAGGACGCACTCTGCCGTTGGTACGCTTTATGACATTGTGCCCGACGGATCCGGGGGAGAGAGGTTCGTATCCAAGTGTCCTCTGGAGTGGGAGGACGCTCACTTCGCGCTCGGCACCGAGGATTACGTCGTGAAGCATAGCGCGCTGTCGGAGGATGACAAGGGGGCGTATGCCACGTTGGTCGCCTTTTTCAAGGGTTTCATCCGGGCAGAATGTGTTGGTCGGGATGGAAACCTCCTCCACGACTCCCAAGGGAGGGTTTTGCGAGAGGCTCGCTATATAAATACCCGGGGGCTCCTCGAATGCAAGTCTCCCGACGAGGCCAAGAGGTTCTTAGGTGGGATTTCCTCGCCATATTCTGGCCTTTATTTTGCTTTGTCTCTGTACTAACTTTTTGTGTTTCTCTTGCAGCTCAAATGTCTAACGCCACCGAGCGTATCATGAAGTTGGCCGCTGAGCGGGCACCCAAGCATCCCAAGAGCCGTGTTCGAAATATTATCGAGACTGCAGCGCCGGTTGGAACGACGAGTGGCTCCTCCTCGCCACAATGCAGCCAGTCTCCTCCCCCAGAGAGCACCCCTGCCAAGAAAGCAAGGACCGAGGAGCCTGTCCTCGTGGATCTCGTGGACCCTGTCTCGCCGGAAAAGTTTCAGCTGCCCACTTGCCATCTCCAGCGGAATTTCTTTGGGGGAAGCCCCCCTGTCATTGCTGATGCCGAGGTGAAGGCGGTTCTGGGTATGGACGGGGCGTCCAGGAGAGAGGTGCTTATCGAGGACCTTGCGGCCATGATGCAGGTCTTTGAGACTGCCTTGATATTAAACGACGGGGCCCCCTCTTCCTCTGAGCTACAGAAGCTGAAAGACGACTATACTGCCCTCGAGAAGGAGAAGAATAAGGTTGCGGCTGATCTGCTGAAGGCCCAAGTTAAGTGCGAGGGTCACGCCAATACCCTCCGCGAGCTGAACGAGGTCAAATCTTCCCTGAAGGCGGCCCAAGAGGAGCTTGATCTCTCTCGGGAAAAGGTCGAGGATTTGGAGGCTGCTGTCCACCCCGCGGAGAATGAGTCCCCCGTGGAGAAAAACCTTGTTGACCGCGCTGCTCTGATTGGCAAGATTCGGGAGCTTCAGACAGATAGCCTGGAAGCTCTGGAGATAGGTTTCAAGAATGTCGTGGAATAGATCGCCACTGAGAATCCCGGGGTTTCGCTGGTGCTCGACAGAATCGACCCGTTCCTTCGTGTGGTCTACGGCAAGCTCAATATTCCGAAGGAGGGGCAGGAGGGAGATGAAAGCCGGGTCGAAGATGATATAGCTGTGTAGTTCCTTTGGTTGTTCGGCCTGCGCGCCGTTTTCTTTGTAATGATTTGTGCCCGGCCTATGTGCCAGGGGCTTTTTGACGCTTTCGTAATACTTGTTTTCTAATATTTGTACACTGGGCTTCTGCCCGTTTTAATGTACTCTTGTTTACTTGCCAGTATTGTTTGCATGTTTTGAATTGTGTGTGATGTGTTATTTGTTATACTTTATTTTTGCCTAAGTAATAAGGCTTTGGGATTTGCTCGACCTTGATAGTCCCTGACCGCGTGGAGAGCTGGTCGGGCGGCCGGAGGTGTATTCCGACCTTCAACGAGGCTAAGAGTTCGATTGAGGTCCTAGCCTCGTGGCATGAACTTCCCATCGCGAGCTGGGTGTTATGCCTGGTTGGTACGACGACGGTAGGCCTCGATCGAGGTATCCCCGCCGGATCAACGGTCCTCGTGCACACACAACGCGGTCTCTAATCGTCGTGTTCTGTATAGGGGTGTCACGCTTGTACCCTAGCGCATCCCCGTAATCACGGTTCTAGTGAGCCGCGGGCAGTGTTTAACTATACTACTGCTTGAGCTTCTCAGCATTCCATGGTCGAGCAAGTTCTTCCCCGTGCAGGTTTTCGAGGAAGTAGGCTCCCGTCCCCATTTTCCCGCGGACGCGATACGGGCCCTCCCAGTTCGCGGCGAGTTTGCCTTCTCGCAAGTCCTTCTGGTTCCTGCGTAGGACGAGGGTGCCTACCTGAAACTCACGTTTGATAACTTTGTCGTTATAACGTAGTGTTATTTTTTGTTTAAGTGACGCCTCTCGGAGAGAAGCGCCCGAGCGTGTTTCCTCGACGAAGTCGAGTTCTTCCCTCAAGGCTTCATCGTTCGCGTCCCCGTCGAGGGGGGCTTCTATCCTCCTCGAGGGTTCCCTGATCTCCACGGGGATCACTGCTTCCGTTCCGTAGGTCAGACGGAAAGGGGTCTCCCCGGTCGTGGAGTGTGGGGTCGTTCGGTAGGCCCATAGGACGCTGTGTAGCTCCTCGACCCACCTTTGTTTGGCGTCGCCTAATCGGCGTCTCAATCCTCGGAGGATTACTCTGTTCGCCGCCTCAGCTTGCCCATTTGTTTGGGGGTACTCGACTGACGTGAAGTGCTGCTTCGTGCCCAGTTTGGTGACGAAGTCTTGGAAGTTCTTGTCGGTGAACTGTGTCCCGTTGTCAGTGACAATGGCTTGAGGCACGCCGAATCAGGCGAGGATGTTTCTTTTGTAAAAACGCAGTATGTTAAAGGCCATGATTTTGGCCAATGCTTCCGCCTCGATCCACTTCGTGAAGTAATCCACCCCGACGATGAGGTATTTGTTTTGATATGATCCTACGACGAAGGGGTCGAGGATGTCCATTCCCCACCAAGCGAGCGGCCACGGGGATGATAGCGTTTTGAGCTTGCTGGGGGGGAGCGAGGTACATATCCCCATGACGCTGGCACCTCTCGTACTTCTTGACGTGTTCCTTGGCGTCTTGTTGCATGGTGGGCCAATAGTATCCTGCGCGAAGCGCCTTACGGGCTAACGAGCGGCCGCCAAGGTGCTGGGTGTTGATTCCCTCGTGGATTTCCTGGAGGATACCGGGGACCTTAGTCTCCTCGACACACCGGAGGAGGGGGATCGAGAACCCTCACCGGTATAGCTTATCCTTGACCACCGTGTAGGAGCACGCCCGCCTTTTGACCATTCCTGCTTCTTTGGGATCTTCGGGCAGTTTGTCTGTCATGATGTATTCGTATACCGGGGGTCATCCAGCAGTTTCTATCCCCTATGGCGTTGATGTCCGAAACCATGACCGGTTTGTCGATGCTTGGGCGGGAAAGCACTTCTTGTATGACGGACTTGTTCCCGCCTTTCTTCTTTGTGCTCGCCAATTTTGACAGGACATCCGCTCGGGCATTATGCTCGCGGGGGATGTGAGTTACTTCTGCCGAGGTGAACTTTTTCATCTTTTCTTTTACTAAGGCCAAGTATTCTATGAGGTTGTCGTTCTTGGCTTGGAACTCTCCTCGGACTTACGAGGCTACGAGCTGAGAATCGGTGAAAAGTTTGACCTCCTTGGCGCCGAGGTCCTCGGCCAGCCGGAGTCCTGCGAGGAAGGCCTCGTATTCGGCTTGGTTATTCGATGTCGGGAAGGATAGTTCGAGGGACACCTCGATCAGGATGCATTCCTCATTTTCGAGGATGATTCCCGCCCCGCTTCCCTTCGGGCTGGATGCTCCGTCGACATAGATTGTCCATTTCTGTGACCCGTTGGTCGAGGGTTCCGGGGCGGTCATCTCTGCTACAAAGTCGGCCAGTACCTGTGCCTTCAGGGCTTTCCTCCCTTCATATCGGATGTCAAACTCGGCGAGCTCGAGTGACCACCTGAGCATCCTCCCCGCCATGTCCGGCCGTCCGAGGAGCTGCCTAATAGGTTGTTCGGTCCTTACGATGATGGTATGGGCGAGGAAGTAGTGGCGTAGCCTCCTGGCCGCGGTGACGAGGCCCAGTGCGACTTTCTCGATCTGCTGATATTTGAGCTCGGGGCCTTGGAGGGCTTTGCTCGTGTAGTAGGCTGGCTTCTGCCCGTCCGAGGTTTCCCGAATGAGGACGGCGCTGACTGCTTCGCTCGTGATCGCAAGATACAAGAAGAGTGTTTCCCCGTTCTCAGACCGTGAGAGGACCGGGTGTTGCAACATGACTTGTTTTAAGTGTGCGAGTGCTTGCTCGCATTCCTCGCTCCAATCAAACTTCGCTTTTTGTCGAAGAAGTTTAAAAAATGGGAGTACGTACTGCGTGGATTTGGCGACGAAACGGGAAAGAGCGGTGAGCATCCCGTTCAACGATTGTATTGACTTCTTTGAGTCCGGGGTAGGGAGCTCGGAGAAAGCCCTACACTTGTCGGGGTTTGCCTCGATTCCTCGTTCCGTGAGGTAGAATCCGAGGAACTTTCTTGCCCGGACGCCGAAGGTGCACTTGTCGGGATTGAACCTCATGCGGCACCTCCTCGCCGTGTCGAACACCCTCTTGAGGTGCGCGGCATGGTCGACTTCTTCTGCGGACTTGACGATCATGTCGTCCATGTAGACTTCGAGCATGTCGCCGATTTCAGCTCGGAAAACCTTGTTCATCATCCGTTGGTAGGTCGCACCGGCATTCTTCAGACCGAAGGGCATTACGTTGTAATAGTAGTCGCCTGACGCGGTCATGAAGGCCGTGTGTTGTTTGTCGACCTTGTCCATGGGAATTGGTTGTATCCCGAGTAAGCGTCCATGAAAGATAGTAGTTTGTAACCTGCAGAATTGTTGACCAGTTGGTCGATGTTAGGCAAGGGGTAACAGTCTTTTGGGCAAGCCCGGTTGAGATCAGTGTAATCAACGCATATTCTCCATTTTCCACTATTATTTTTAACAAGTACAACGTTGGACAGCCATGTCGTGTATTTGGCTTCCGAAATAAAATTTGCCTCTAGGAGGTCTTTTACAGCTTTTTCAGCAGCCTCCGCTTTCTCGGGAGACTGCTTACGCCTACGTTGTGCTATGGCCCTAGTGGCCAGATCTACTGCGAGCTGATGGCAAGCCACCTCGGGGTCGAGGCCAGGCATCTCGGATGCGCTCCACGTGAAGAGGTCAGCATTCTCCCTTAGACATGCTTTCAGCTGCTCCTTTGCCAGGTCGGGGATCCCGGCGCCAATCTTCACGTTGTGGTCTGGATCGTCCCCGAGGGCCACGAGCTCGAAGTCTCCATCTGGGATGGGGCGCGCTGGGTGGAGAGGCTGCCCGTTGTTCTCCGCCTGGTGGTTGAGATCTTTGACCCTGTCTTCGTCGGGCTCGTTGGAGAACCTGCTGTCGAGGTCGACCGCGTTGATGCGCGGGAGAGGTACCTGTTCGGCATCCTGGGGTGGCTTGGCCACGGTCTTGGGTTTGGGGCCGATGGAACTTAGGCCTTTGATAGCTGCATCGATGTCCCCATGCATCGTCACCACTCTTCCCCTGGTCGTGTAGTACTTCATTTTGAGGTGGACCATCGATGGCACCGCCGTAAGTTCAGCCAGGGTGGTCCTCCCGAGGATGCAGTTGTAAAGTGATGGGCATTCGACCACCAGGAAACGGATCTTCACCCATCGGGCTGTGTCTTCGGCCCCGAACGTAACCATTAGCTCCATGAAACCCCATGGTTTGGTGGCGGTCCCATTGAACCCCTATAGATCTGAACCGACGTACGGGGTCAGATGCCTCTCGTCGAGCTGAAGGGTCCCGAACAAATGAGAATACATGATGTCGACCGAGCTCCCCTGGTCGACTAGGATCCTTCGGACGTCAAAGTTCGCCATTTGCGCCCTGATCAGGAGGGGAATAGTGGTGTTCGGTGCTCCCCCGGGGAGTTCCTCGAGGTAGAAGGTGATGGGATTGGAGTTTCCCCGCACTTTCTCGAGGGTGGTCGCTTTCGCGGATGTCGCGGATTCCAGTTCGTCAAACTTTTGCTTGATTGATCCGACCGACAATTTCTCGGGACCGCCTCCGGAGATGACCATTGCTTTGGGGAAGCCTTCCCAGGTACTGCGGGCAGTGACGGGGTCCTCGTCAGGGAAGGTCGCCCACATTTCGCGGATGGCTTCCTCGCCCTCAATGATCGGGGGGACGAAGAAGTCCTCGGGCCGAGTAACGCTGAGGGCGACCTGAAGCTGGTTGTCGGCAGGAAGAGGTGTCGTCTCCTCGACATTCTGCGCTTCCCGTGAACTCGGACGAGGAGGGTCATTCTTTTGGGCATATTTCTTTAAGTGCCCTTCTTTGATGAGAATCTCAATTGCATCCTTGAGATGGATGCAGTCTTCGGTCACATGCCTGTGGCTCCGGTGGAACCTGCAGTACTTTGATTTGTCAACGTTTGATTTGGGAGCAGCGGACTTCGGGAAGCGAACCCCTCCTTTTACAAACTCGGAATTCTGGCATTCGGAGAGAATTCGAGACCGGGGAGTGTTAAGCGGGGTGTACTCCGTGAATCGGCCAGCCGGTCCGCGTGGTTCCCGAGGATCACGGTTGCGGTTCTCTTTCCTCTTTTCTCCTCCTCGTCGGGGAGAAGAGTCTTCATCTTTGTGGCCGCGGGGGCCTTCTCTACGTCTCGTCTCAAGATCGATCTGAGCTGCTTCAGTCTCCTCGAGTTCGATGTACTTCTGGACTCGAGCGAGAAGATCCTCGAGACGCCGGGGTCTTCGGAGGCCTATAGACTTTGCAAAGTCAGACCTGGCACGCAGTCCATGGATAATTAAGTATTTCTTCATGTCGTCGGTCGTATGGACCTCGACGGCTTCTTTGTTGAACCTCTCGATGTAGTTTCGGAGAGATTCGTTCCTCCCTTGGAAGATGCTTTCCAGGGCAGCCTCCGTCTTCGGATGTCGACGAGACGCGGTGAAGTGTTTAGTGAAGCGTTGCTTCAGTTGCTTCCATGACGTGATGGACCCATGTTCCAAACCCTTATACCAAGTCATGGCTCCCTTCCGCAAGGTGGTGGGGAACAGCCTGCACCTGATGGCTCCCTTGACATTTCGGAAGTCGAGCATTGCTTCGAAACTCTCCACGTGATCGTCAGGGTCGGTCAGCCCATCATAGGTCCCTAATGGTGGGGGTTTCTCCATACCCGCAGGGATTGGGGCGTTCATGATTTCCCACGACAAAGGAGTCCTCTGGTCCTCATCGTTGCTACCATCCGGGGATCTTAAAGGTGATCGATGGTGTCGTGGAGGGGAGTTCCTCGAATGGTTCTTTGGTCTTTCTTCGGTCTGCTTGGACTTCTTGGAGGTGGTGGAGGCCCTGGGCTCCTTCCGAGGTGGGGAACGGGGGCGTTTCTGGGAGATCGTCAGTTGGGGGCGCTCGAGACGCGGTCGGCGACCCTGGTGTACCGGCGACGGGGTCTGAGAATCTTCGGAAGGGGTCCTTCGCGGGGAAGGAGAACGGCGAGGTGATGGGGGACGACGATGTCTTCGCGGGGAAGATCATTGTGCCCGTCCTTGCTCCAAGGCTTCAATTCTGGTGTTCTACTGCGCGATCAGCTGATTGGTCTGGTTGATCAATGCAAACAGGGCCACGGTGCTCGGGTCCGCATTGGGCGGCGGAGCAACTGGTTGGAGAATGGCTTGCTGGTCGTTCTGGCAGGCGGCGTCGTAGGCCACATCCTGGGAGTCCGGGGAGGCGGTCTTCCTGTCTCTGCCGTTGAGGATGACGGCGTCTTCACGGTGGTTCCCGTTCTCAAGTTGTGCGAGCACGGTGTCCAGAGCCTGGTTGACTGTCGGATTGGCCATGTTGGTGATGAATGGAGAAAGCTTTGGTTTATCGAGCAGAAAAAATGGGGAAGCTTATGGTTCCCACAGACGGCGCCACTGATCGTACCTGGATCAGACAGTTTCTGATGGCCAACGGCGTCTGTTGAACTTTGGCTCTGGTGAAGTTGAAACACGGCAGGGGGGGTGTACCTGCAAGGCACTCCGACGCTCAAGTAAGGTGGTTGTCAGAGAAAAGACAAGTACAGAAGTGAGAGTAAGAAAGTGTGTAACCTGACCCTCTCAAGAGAGAAGGTATTTATAGAGCCCCCTGTAGCGAGCGATTTTGGACGCGGTTCTTAAGCGCTGGTCGCTCTCTGCGGTTTGAGCTTAAACTACAGGTCGATTCATTTTTTATCCTATTGTGAGCTGAATAAGGAAGGGAAATAGATGTCTCCAATTAACCCTGCTTGCATACTGAGTTTAAACAGCGGTCTGTTAGGTTACGGATGCTATCAATGTGGGGGGCCTTTGTACTGGTTATTTGTATTTTCGCCAATACGGTTTTCTTTCTTTCTAGGACTTTCTAGCGGGGAACAAGGATTAGGATGTTAGGACTGGTGCTTTTGAAATACTGCTTTTAATTGATGGAGATATGGGATTTGGGTTTTTTGTTGATTGCGCTCGCTAAGATCTTTTCTTTCGATCTTATGCCTACGTATTCCCGTTTACCGAAACAGGGAAATCAGAGCGTTCGTAGTTTAGGAGGAAATGGTTGTTTTGGTGTCTTGTTCAAAGCCCAAGACGTGAAGCGAAAGGTGATTTGTATCTTGTTCAAAGCCCAAGATGTGAAGCTGAAGGACCTCGACTTTAGAGAGAATTTGTCATCTCTAAAGAGGGGGAAGGAGAATTACTTTAACTGGGATACACGGATCTGAGCAATGCCATAATTTCCGAAGAAAGGGTTTTAACCTGAAGGAGAAGACTTTAACTCACTGTAGAGCAATGCCATCTTTCCTTAGGAATTTCTCATGCTAAAAGAGGGACAGTGGCATGGATATAGATGATCCAGAGGCTTGCCGCTTACAGCGATTAGATGAAAGGAAAGGAGTTGTTGATGTTTGTGTACTGTGAACGAGGCACAACTTTGATGCTAAAAGGTTGATTGGATCAACCAGTGGTTTTCTTATACAAAGCCTAAGAGGAGGCTAATTTCCGCTAGGAAAATCATTATACAAAGCCTAAGAGGAGGCTATTTTGTGTCTCGTACAAAGCCCGAGAGAGAGGCTAAAAGTTTTTGACCCGACGATGGAGTCTTTGTGTCTCGTACGAAGCCCGAGATAGAGGCTAAAAGTTTGTTTGGCTCAATAAGAACCTTTTTGTATCTCGTATAAAGCCCGAGATGGAGGCGAAAGGGGTAATTGACTCAACGAGGGAGTCTCTTATGTGTCTCGTACACAGCCCGAGAGAGAGGCTAAAAGGTTTGTTTCAGTTGAGTGACAGATCCAATATACTGATTTTAAAAGAGAAAATCAGTTCTTATATGAGCAACACTGTACTCAGGGATTTGATTTGAGGATCAGGGATATTTCCTTCTCTTTGAGGAAACGGGAAATCCAAAGGGTATTGAGACTGTCCGAGTCTGCGGGTTTCCTTCCTATTTAACGAAGGGGGTCACTTGAGAATGTCTTTGAGACTCAAGGAAGTTAGACTGTCCAAGTCTAGAGTTTTTTCTTTTGTACTATGCTTTGAGAAACAGTAGTAGACTCTATGAAAGGACTGTTCTATGAGGATGACTAGGTTCTGTTCCTATACCTCTAGGAGGTCGTTGGGACAATTTGTACGAAGCCCAAGAGGAGGCTGGAAACTTTTAAGAAGCCGACGGGTCCTTGTACGAAGCCCAAGAGGAGGCTATCATTCCCGGAGGAAGAGATCATTATACGAAGCCTAAGAGGAGGCTGTGAATACTTCTAAGAAGCCGTAGTGTCCTTGAATAATGCCCAAGAGGAGGCCGATGCTTTTAAGAAGCCTGTGGGTCTATCATCTCCTTTCCATTAGGAGAGATAACTCTTTTAAAGATAAAAACCACTGGTAAACGTGCGAGGTTTACTATCCAGCGACTTTTAGCTTTTAAAGAGGGTTCCTTAGTTAAGGTCCAAGATTATGACCGTAGTGGGTACCCAAACCCCGAGACATTCAAGGCAAGCTATCCACAAGGAATAGATCAAGTCAGGAAAGTTCGAGAATTTGGAAGAAACTCAAAGATGCCATTCACGGAAAATACATTCATCTTGGGGAGTAGAGCTTCTTGACGATTCCTAAGGAGGACAGCCGAAGAGAAGACTGTATCTGGTGCTCCTATTGGGGATCTAGGCGTCTATTTCTACGAATAAATGAAACGGCGTCACCGAGTTCTAGACGTAGTTGCCGGGGAAACTCGAAATATCTATACTATTATTACACAGTAGATATGAGTTTATGAAAGGAGACTTACAGTGAGCAGCCCCACAATACAGTTTATAATATGAAAGCAGTAAATGAAAGCGATAACCACTTACTCGGTTGTAGTGCTTCCATGCTGTTTGGTTAGTTGTTCAACAAAGAAAGATTGAAAACAACAGTATATTCAAAATCAAAGGAGAAAGTGCTTTGAAAAAGAAAGATTTGGGGCTTACAGCTCAAGGAGAGGCCCAGGGTTTTATCAGTGAGCACACTGTTTGACTTTATACAGCGGGACTTATACAAATGACTGGGGCCCAAAAAGGTTTTTTGTACAAAGGGATGGGTCTTACACTCTCTCAAGAGGCCCAAAAAGGTTTAAAGAAAAAGAGTAGGGCTTATAACACGAGGGTAGGCCCAAATGATTTTTCGTTTAAAATGGCGATCGCGCAGAGGTTTTCTTTTAACGCAGAGGGACTTATACAATAAGTGAGGCCCAAGATGTTTTGGTTAAAAGGGGGATTGGGTCTTACACTCTAATAGAGGCCCAAAGTGTTTTGAATAGGTCTTATAGCTCAAGGAGAAGCCCAGATGATTTTTATTTTTAAACGGGCGACGATCGCGCCGTTTACTTGTACAGAGGGACTTATACAATGAGTGAGGCCCAAAAAGTTTTTGTACAAGGGGGGATGGGTCTTACACTCTCTCAAGAGACCCAAAATGTTTTGAAAATGATTTATGAGGGTTGAATTAATCCAAAACCCTAATTTGTTTTCAAAATGTATTTAATTGAATAAAAATTCAATTAAAATGATCAAAAATTGTTTAACACATGGAAAACAAATTGTGACCTTGGATTAATGTTTCAAAAATTAAGTATTGACCTACAAAATAATTAGAAAGCATTAAAAGTTGCAAAATCAATGTAGAAAAAATATTTAAAATGCCAAAAACAATTAAAATATTAATTCTTTGCAAAAATTTCAATTATATGAAATAAATAATATTTTTGGGATTTTTTGATAAAATAAAATATTTTAACATTTTTGTGAATTATTAAAAAAAGAATCAACTCAAAATCATTAAAACTCAGAGAGAAATTAATTTTTGAATCAATTAAATAAAATCACAAAATTCAAATATTTGAATTTGAAAGAAATGGCGCCAAGAACAGGCTGAAGAACACGCACGTGTTCTTGGTTTCTCAGATTTGCATTTTCTATCCAATCTCCATGAATACGTAATCATATCAGGCAATCCACATATCATTATGCTCGCCTCAACCTCACGATCATGTCTATGTACTTTAATTTCATTTAAATTAAACATACAACAAGAAATCACGAAGAGACCTCAAGAACCCTAATTTCTGCATGAAGGCTAGGATTTTTGATACACGATTCAAACAATGCAATTAATTGAGGGAAAACATTCCATGCATGATTATGAACATATGGCCAAATTATTGTGCGAGGAAATATGCATAGATTGAGAGATGACCAAGCATGTGCTTACCTCCAAGTCGTGACAGCAAGTTCAAAGTGATTTTTGATTTAGAGGTGTTACAGATGAGTGGTGATGATCTGAACAGCTTCCCTACACCCTATGGATTGTGTTTGGATGGTTGGACTTGATTGAAATTGGCTGGATCATTTTGTGGCACCTCAGCTGCACTTTGGTTAAAACCTTGAGCAACCAGCTGGTGATTTCATGAAATTGATGTTTCAGAAGTAATCTAAGTGTTTGATCAGCTCATATGTGATGTATGTGAGGTGTGTGAGTGATTGGTTTGATTGGAATTGCTCTCAAACTCAAAACCCGATAGTGACTTGCCTTAGAAGGCAAAATTGGAGTGAAAGAAGAGATTTTGAGGAAAGCATCTGTTAGATGGCTTTGGTGTACTCAAACTGACCACAATTGAGCTCTATTTATAGTAGAGCAAGTTTGTTTTGGGATCCACAGTGAATGGCAACTGCAGCAGGTGTTTCCTCAATGTTGGCCAATGGAAATGCAAGTCTCCTCTAGCCGTTGACTAGAGGTTAGGGCACAGAGCTATGGTCCCCTTGGTCTTGGATAAGTCCTGACTGATTTCAGATGAGAATGGCTCAGTCCATGCCACCTTGATGGTTCCATTGAATGTCTCATTCCAAATTTGAAGTCTTGTCCCTATTTTGGCAACTCTAGGTTCAACATGCTATTCCTTGTTCCTTGGACCTTGAAGGCTTGGCTCAGTGATTGTCCCCTTTAGATTCAATCCTCTGAGGTGTCCAAGTGGATTGGAGTAATTGAATTTGGCTGATTTTGGCAAATCGACCAAAGTTGCAAATTCTGCCTTGCCTTGACAGATTTCAGCAAGGCAACTTGGCAATGTTGTATCTCATGGTGTAAGTTGAATTTGGCAATGTTCTTGGCTATTTTGGAAAGCTCTTACATGATACAACAACTGTTTGAACAAGTTTGGTTTTGATCTCTTTTGATTCCAAGTGAAAAATCCCCCTACATTTGGCAAAAGGTGAAGCAGAATCTGACTTAGTGAAAATTTCACTAAGTGTTGGAAAAAGTGACATTTTCACTTTTCAGCCACTTTGATCACTCCATAACTCAAAATCCTTAATGAATTGGAATGACTTGTAGTTGAAGTTTTTGTAGGTGATAATGAGGGCTGCAAATCCATCTTTGGATGAGAAAAAATGGCCTTGTGGTTTAGGAGTTATGGTCCTCCAAAGTTGGTACCTTTGCCACTTTATTTTTAACTTAGAAAAATTTCTAAGTTTTATGGTTACCCCTTTTACAAGTTATCTCACTTTTCTTGATTTTTCTTGATGAATGATGATTCAAATCATACATTAACATCATTTTAGGGTTAAAAATCCATTTTGGTGAAAAATCTCAAAAAGTCAAAGTTGACTTTTGTGCACAGTTGACTTTTTATCAGATGAATTCCAAACTGTGCAATTCTTCAGGAAATCATGTCCTTGACCTAAATCAAACTTGATGGACATGTTCCATGGGTGTCATAGGGTATATTCAATCATGTATTAGGGTTTGGGAGCATGTCCAGGTCAAAAGTCAAAGTTACAGTTGACTTTTCCCTTAAAACCCTAATTGTGGTGCAGATGAAATTGAGACTTGTTGCTCAAGCTTCTTGGATCAATCCATTATTCCAAATGGATCAATATGGTATATTAGAGACCCTCAAATCATCTCTTGAGGTCTTGGCTCATGGTTTGTCCCAAAAGTCAACTTAGGGGTGAATTAGGTCAAGAAACCCTAATTCCTGATTTTTGATGAATGCATCCCCTAAGGCAAAATTGACTTGATGCATGGGTTCATGAGGTTCCATGAAGTATATTAGGTTATGTTTTGGATCATTGCCTTATGCCCAGATGAAAATTTCCATCTGGAGGCCCTGGTCGACCAAAACCCTAATTTGGTGACACTGTCGATCTTGAGACTTGATCCACCTAGAAGGGAGCAGCCTTGTGCTTAATCCTTGAAGTGGGAGTCCTTTTTGATCCATTGTGGATGTTTAAGAGATTAGACAAGTTGAAGATCATGTCATTTCTTGACTGATCCTTTGTCTAAGCACTCAGAGAGGGCTTGAAACCCTAACTTTGATTGTAGTGGATGCTCACCCATCTTTGGGGAGACTAATGAAGCATAAAGGTACATCCATATTGTGATGATGATTTTCACAATGATGGGAAATCTAAGTGGTCAAAATTTGGGGTATTACAGATGCCCCTATTTAATCTTCTTGGACCCGAAGGTGTGAATGACGAAGGTATTCGAGCATTCGGGGTGCAAGAGGATTAAATATCGGAATATCTGAAATTTTGATGGTGGTTATGAATGGCGGCTTGCGCATTCATCTTCTTTTGCTAAGCAATGATGCTTAGAAAAGGTAAACTTCCCCTCGATCGTGGTTTCCTACCAAGGAACTGGTCTCAGTTTCTTTTGAAATAAACCTCCCCTCGTTCTTGGTTTCCTACCAAGGAACTGGTCTTAGTTTCTGATTTAAACTCCCCCTCGATCCTGGTTTCTTACCAAGGAACTGGTCTTAGTTTCTGATTTAAACTTCCCCTCGATCCTAGTTTCTTACCAAGGAACTGGTCTTAGTTTCTGATTTAAACTTCCCCTCGATCCTGGTTTCTTACCAAGGAACTGGTCTCGGTTTCTTTTGGTCAATAAACTTTACTGACAAGGGACGCTATTCGTAGCAGCTTTCCTTCAAACTTCTCGCCGAATTTTCGTGGGGAGATGCCATTTGAGTGGAAAAAGTTTTGATGTCAGACTTGCTGGGGAACCCATTCGTCTGAATTGTAGAGGTACACAAACTTCTCTGTTTTGGAGACGCCATTTGTCGATTCTACTAGGGAAAGCTAGTCTCTTGAGAGACTGTTTTCGTTTGGGATCTTTCATCATACTTTTCTCGGGATCTTCCCGGAGAAACGCCATATGATGGGGTCCAATTTTGAGGTGCCAATGACCTTCTCATCAGTGATTTTTCGGAGCAAAACTGGCGTGCTGCCGAATCTCTAATCACGAGGCTTTCTCTGTGGATTTTCCTTAATCCGGGAAAGCAAGGATATCATCTTCAATGGCAAAGAGTGATGCTTATTGAAAGTTTTCTCTGGCTTTTCAGAGGTTTAAGTTATCAAAGTGGTCAAGGACCAACTTCTTTCCAGAATTAAACCGGAAGCGAGGTTGTTCACTCACAGTATTTCCTGACGAGGCAAGAATTGACAACTTGATTGAGAGGACTTCTACCACTAGGGGACAAGACCGACTAGAGTGATAGTGATGCAATATGAAATGTGAATGCAAATAAAAAATGCACGATGTATGTATGTATATGCTGACAAAACAGACGCGACATACAGACTAATGGATGAACACAATTGGATACTCGGCCATCGCGGGGCGAAGAAGTACCGTTGATTCAAAATAGCAATTCCACCTTGCTTAGGAGAGATAGTCCCGTTGGGAGCTATGTTGATCGGGCTTAGGAGATGAGAACTCGGCCGAGGATGTCAGACGAAACAAGGTCTTTGACACAGTTGATCCCTTCATTCAGGAGTACTGGCTTAGAAGGAGTACTTTGATTCTGCACTTTTAAGTTCGCTTACTTCGGGAGAAGCGATCGATGTTCTTCTGATGTTCAACAGTCAAAAGAAATGCCATCTTTAATTTAAAAGCAGAAAAAGTTTAACAAGTAAATTTATTTTTGTTTTATTTCAAGAATCGCTAATTAAGTTTAAACAACGTCGTTCTGTAAAGCTAAAACAAGTTAAGAATTACAAACAAAAGCACAAGGGCTCAAATTTTATTGATAAGATGGAGATCAGCCAAACGCGTGATTCCAAAGAGTATATACAAAGTTAGAAAATGGTAATTTACAGGGAAAAGGGCTACGTTGAAACATAACGACCACTATCTTTCTACCAACTTTGAGTTCGGGATATCCTGAGCTTCCGTCGAAGATGACCTTTGACTGGAGATTTCCTCCGATAGATGATGTTGTAACTGCTGCTGAGGGACTTGCCTCTGTTGAACATAGTTACTTGCCATTATCCCTAACTTTTGCCTGGATTGTACTATGAGATTTCCAATCCATCGGGATGATTCTTTTCATGTCTCTAACTTTTGCCTGGACCGCCCTTTCGGGTTTTCAATCCACCGAGACGTTTTTTTTTTTTAGTTTTAGGCGAAGTATTTCTTGACTACATCAACATTCGTGGGGTAGGCAAATTCCTCTCCGTCCATGGTTGCAAGTCTCAAGGCGCCGCCTGAGAAAGCTTTCGTGACCTCATAGGGGCCATCATAATTTGGGGTCCATTTGCCCCGAGAGTCAGTGAGAAATGATTGTATCTTCTTGAGCACAAGGTCTCCTTTCCTGAAGACACGAGGTCGGACCTTTTTGTCAAACGCCCTCTTCATTCTTTGCTGATACAACTGACCATGGCATAGTGCCGTGATTCTCTTTTCTTCGATCAGGTTCAGTTCGTCGTATCGATTTTGACACCATTCAGCTTCGGTGAGCTTAGCTTCCATCAATACCTGGATTGATGGGATCTCTACTTCTATGGGGAGAACTGCCTCCATGCCATATACTAGAGAGAAAGGGGTTGCCCCTGTTGAAGTGCGGACAGATGTACGATAACCGTGAAGAGCAAAGGGTAGCATCTCGTGCCAATCTTTGTAGGTTACAACCATCTTTTGAACAATCTTCTTGATGTTCTTGTTAGCCGCTTCTACCGCTCCGTTCATCTTGGGTCGGTAGGGAGATGAGTTATGGTGTTCGATCTTGAACTCAGCACACAACTCTTTCATCATCTTATTGTTCAAGTTAGATCCATTATCAGTAATGATCTCGCTTGGAACACCATAATGGCAGATGATATTGTTTTTGATAAATCGGACCACCACTTGTCGGGTTACATTGGCGAATGACGCTGCTTCGACCCACTTGGTGAAATAATCAATGGCTACCAGGATGAACCGATGTCCGTTTGAAGCCTTGGGCTCAATCATACCAATCATGTCGATTCCCCATATGGAAAAAGGCCACGGGGAAGAAAGAACTTTGAGATGTGATGGCGGTACATGAATTTTGTCGGAGTATATCTGACACTTGTGACACCTCCTCATGTACTTGTAGCAGTCGGATTCCATTGTCAACCAATAGTACCCGGCCCTGAGAATTTTTCTGTCCATTGTGTGTCCGTTGGCATGAGTGCCAAAGGATCCTTCATGAATTTCTTTCATGAGCATGTCTGCTTCTGGTCTGTCGACACATCGGAGCAAGACCATGTCAAAATTTCTCTTATAAAGAGTGTCACCGCTTAGGAAGAAGTTTCCAGCCAATCTTCTGAGGGTTTTCATGTCTTTTCTGAGTGCCCCAGATGGGTACTCTTGTTTCTGAAGGAAGCATTTGATATCGTGATACCAAGGTCTATCATCTATGACTGCTTCAATCGTGAAGATGTAAGCGGGCCATTCAAGGCGCATTATGTCGATCTTAGGTATGTCATTCCATCGACCTACACTAATCATGAAAGAGAGAGTGGCTAATGCATCAGCCATGTGATTCTCATCCCGAGGGATGTGATGAAAGTCGACTCTGTTGAAGAAGGGTAACAACCTTCTTGCATAGTCTTTGTAAGGAATCAATCCTGATTGGTATGTGTTCCAATCTCCTTTTATCTGGTTAATATCCAAGGCTGAATCTCCATATACGTCCAAGTTTTTGATCCTTAAATCAATCGCTTCTTCGAGACCCATGATACATGCTTCATATTCGGCCTCGTTGTTCGTACATTTGAACGTAAGTCTAGTAGTGAAAGGAATGTGGATACCCTGAGGGGTAACAATGATTGCCCCAATTCCGTTTCCATAATGATTGACTGCTCCGTCAAAGATAAGTCCCCACTGGGAACCTGGTTCTGGCCCTTCACTGGGTAGCGGTTCATCGCAATCTTTCATCTTTAGATATATGACATCTTCGTCTGGGAAGTCAAACCCGATTGATTCTTGATCGTCAATCGGTTGATGAGCCAAATAATCGGCTAAAATACTTCCTTTAATGGCTTTCTGAGCATGGTACTCTATGTCATATTCTGATAGTAACATCTGCCAACGGGCAATCCTTCCCGTGAGAGCAGGTTTTTCGAAAACGTACTTGATTGGATCCATTTCGGAGACCAACCAAGTAGTATGATGAATCATGTACTGGCGAAGACGTTTGGCTGCCCAAGCCAAAGCGCAACAAGTTTTCTCAAGCATTGTGTACCGAGTCTCGCAGTCGGTGAATTTCTTGCTTAGATAGTAAATGGCAGACTCTTTCTGTTTAGTTTCATCTTGTTGGCCAAGTACACATCCCATTGAGTCCTCTAGGATTGTGAGGTAAATGATCAGTGGTCTTCCTTCCACTGGAGGTGATAGAATCGGCGGATTCAACAGATATTCCTTAATACTGTCGAAGGCGGTTTGGCAATCTTCTGACCAAACGCAATCCTGGTTCTTTTTCAGTAATTTGAAAATCGGCGCACATGTCGCGGTCATAAGGAATATGAATCTGGAGATGTAGTTCAAACGTCCCAGGAATCCTCTGACTTGTTTTTCAGTTTTCGGAGAAGGCATTTCTTGAATGGCCTTGACCTTGTCAGGATCAACTTCAATTCCTTTCTGGATGACAATGAACCCTAGTAGTTTCCCTGAACGGACACCGAAGGTGCACTTGTTAGGATTCAAGCGGAGCTTGAATTTTCTTAGACGTTCGAACAATTTTGACAGATGTTCAACGTGCTCATCCTCTGTTCTTGATTTTGCAATCAAATCATCGACATATACCTCGATTTCCTTATGTATCATGTCATGAAACAGAGTAGTCATGGCCCTTTGATAGGTAGCCCCGGCATTCTTCAAACCGAACGGCATTACCTTGTAACAAAAGGTACCCCATAGGGTAATGAACGAAGTTTTCTCCATGTCTTTCGGCGCCATTTTGATCTGGTTATAGCCCGAGAATCCATCCATGAAGGAGAATACTTTGAACTTGGCTGTGCTGTCAACCAGCATGTTAATGTGTGGTAAAGGAAAGTCGTCCTTTGGACTTGCCTTGTTTAGATCTCTGTAATCAACACACATTCTAACCTTTCCATCCTTTTTGGGAACGGGTACGATGTTGGCTAACCATTGAGGATATTCAGATGTAGCGAGGAAACCCGCGTCGATCTGTTTCTGTACCTCCTCCTTGATTTTGATGGCCATGTCCGGGTGAGTGCGTCTCAACCTTTGCTTTACTGGCGGACATTCCGATCTTAGTGGTAAGTGATGTTCCACCATGCTGGTATCCAACCCTGGCATATCCTGATAGGACCAAGCGAATACATCGGGAAATTCTTTGAGAAGCTTTATCAAACCCTCTCTGGCAGTTGGACTGAGCAGTGCTCCGATCCTGATTTCTTTTCTCTCTTGCTCTGAACCCAAGTTTACCGTTTCCAACGACTCTTTGTGAGGTTCAATGGACCTTTCCTCTTGTCTGAGTAGTCGGGAGATCTCTTCTGGAATTTCGTTGTCATTTTCTTCTTCAGCCTCGAATACCGGGAACTCAAAGTTGGAAGAAGGCATCAGATCGCATGTTTCAACGGGGTATAAAACAAGCAATCTGCATGACGTGATGATTCGTGTTTAGAAGAGATAGAGAAAATGTAAGTGTGTGCAGTGTTTTGATTTTACTGCTTATTTTTATTATTGAATGTTTTTTAGGATTACCATTTTCTGAAAAAGCAAAAAGAGAAAACAGCAATTAATGCGGAAATTATAGAACGACGTTATTTTATTAATGAACAAGTCGAATCCTGAAACTACAGCCCTATAAAACAAAACTCTGTCACTTTGGACAAAGCGAAGAGGGAAATTTACAGAAAACGAGCCATATCAAAAGATCCGTTTCACCTGGGCAGGGTGAAAGGTTAAAGATGGCAATTACTTTGACTGATGAACGACCTTCGGAACCTCGACAACAACCCATTGGCGGTGAACTCCTCCGTGAATCACAAAGTCTGGCACCTTCCTTGATTTGTCTTCAGAAATGACGCTGATTTCTGGTGGAGCGTGATCATTGGAATCTGTCTCCCAAGCAGAATTGTCGTAGGAGGATTCCTCTGTTGCATTTTGCATAGCATTGGTGCTCTCAGCTATATCTCCCTATCCAGTTGACTGGATATCTTCGAGCCTGATACAAGAGCTTTCGGGAGCAGTGTACTTGACCATAAAGTCGTATTTTCCACTTGGTTGTCCCAGAGTGTCCCAAACTTCTTTGGAACTGGAGGAGTCATCTCTCTCGATGACGTTGACCTCGGGAAAAGCATAGTTGATGAATTCAAGTCCTGCAAACGTTGCGAATTCATCTCCATGTTGAGTAGTTTCTGAATGACCTGAGTGTTGATCCCATGACATGGCGGGAACACAGGTATTCTGTTCAATGACGCTCAGCTGAGTTTCATTACTCTGCTGACTTTCTTGCCCCAAGTTTCCTGGATAAGGTTGCCATATTGGCAGACCATCCATTGGGCCATAGTAGTTGTGATCAGAGTTTTCTTTCATCAGAGTGTCTTCCTCTAATAAATTTGGCGGAGCACGGCATCCTTCCGGATCACAATCCCCGTAGATCATTTCGACATCTGATCTTGGTATAAATCTCGGACTTTCTGTAGGAAAGCAAAAAGGCATAGGCACCTCTTCCTGAGACATATAGCCGTCCTTGTTAAGGCAGGACTTCCATTCTTCATCTGTGTCAGAGGGATCTTCCTCATTGATAGCATGAACTGTCTGAGACACTGGGTGAAGAAAACCTCCACTGTGGAAGAGGTTTTGAAGGGGATGAAGACTTTCATCGTTGGCGGCTGTCTGAGTACAGGTCGCAGAAAAACCAAGACCCTTCTTTGTTTTATTGTCAATAGGAATGACAAGCCATCCCCATCCTGTCGTATCGGTACTCTCGACCGCTTTGATAGCATCTTTGTATGAAGAAATTGAAGTTCCTTCTTCGGATTGATCGTTCTTGCTCACCGATAGTGCTTGGAACTGAGTTCCAATAACCTCCTCGGGTTCCACACAAGTAGATGATGATAGGTTACTCACAAGCAAGGCTTGTTCCCCACAAACCGTGACAAGTTGATCGTTCTTGACGAACTTTAGCTTTTGGTGGAGGGTTGAAGTAACCGCTCCAGCCTGATGTATCCAAGGTCTTCCTAATAAACAACTGTATGTTGCCCGGATGTCCATGACCTAGAAAGTGATTTGGAAAGTGTGAGGACCAATAGTTATGGGAAGATCAACTTCGCCGATAACTGTTTTTCTGGATCCGTCGAATGCTTTGACGACGACCTCTCTGACTCTCATCGGAGGGCCCTTAAATGATAATTGCGTCAAAGTGGACTTCGGCATAACATTCAGGGCTGACCCTGTGTCTACCAGTACGTTGGCTAAAGCATCGCCTTGGCAGTTAACTGTAATGTTGAGCGCCATGTTATGACGACGACCCTCTTCAGGTAATTCTTCATCACTAAATCCTAAATTATTGCAGGAAGTGATGTTAGAGACAATGCTATCAAACTGTCTGATTGTTACATCCTGTTGTAGCGAGCGATTTTGGACGCGGTTCTTAAGCGCTGGTCGCTCTCTGCGGTTTGAGCTTTAAACTACAGGTCGATTCATTTTTTATCCTATTGTGAGCTGAATAAGGAAGGGAAATAGATGTCTCCAATTAACCCTGCTTGCATACTGAGTTTAAACAGCGGTCTGTTAGGTTACGGATGCTATCAATGTGGGGGGGCTTTTGTACTGGTTATTTGTATTTCGCCAATACAGGTTCTTTCTTTCTAGGGCTTGGGCAAAAGGTTTCCGGCGGGGAATAAGGATTAGGATGTTAGGACTGGTGCTTTTGAATACTGCTTTTAATTGATGGAGATATAGGATTTGGGTTTTTTGTTGATTGCGCTCGCTAAGATCTTTTTCTTTCGATCTTATGCCTACGTATTCCCGTTTACCGAAACAGGGAAATCAGAGCGTTCGTAGTTCCTCCTATTCTATGGGAGGAAATGGGTGTTTTGGTGTCTTGTTCAAAGCCCAAGACATGAAGCGAAAGGTGATTTGTATCTTGTTTAAAGCCCAAGATGTGAAGCTAAAAGGTCTATTTGTGTCTTGTTCAAAGCCCAAGACGTGAAGCTGAAAAATCTCGGCTTTAGAGAGAATTTGCCATCTCTAAAGAGGGGAGAAGGAGAATTACTTTAACTGGGATACGCGGATCCGAGCAATGCCATAATTTCCGAAGAAAGGGTTTTAACCTGAAGGAGAAGACTTTAACTCAGTGTAGAGCAATGCCATCTTTCCTTAGGAATTTCACATGCTAAAAGAGGGACAGTGGCATGGATGTAGATGATCCAGAGGCTTGCCGCTTACAGCGATTAGATGAAGGGAAAGGAGTTGTTGATGTTTGTGTACTGCGAACGAGGCACAGCTTTGATGCTAAAAGGTCGATTGGATCAACCAGTGGTTTTCTTATACAAAGCCTAAGAGGAGGCTAATTTCCGCTAGGAAAATCATTATACAAAGCCTAAGAGGAGGCTATTTTGTGTCTCGTACAAAGCCCGAGAGAGAGGCTAAAAGTTTTTGACCCAGTGGGGCATATCGTTATACAAAGCCTAAGAGGAGGCTAACAAAGGGTTGACTCAGTTGGAGAATCTTTTATACTCAGTAAGAGAGTGTTTTTGTATCTCGTACAAAGCCCGAGAGAGAGGCGAAAAGGTTGTTTTGACTCCACTGGGGAGAATTTTGGTATCTCGTACGAAGCCCGAGATGGAGGCTATTGTAACTGTTTCAGTTGAGTGACAGATCCAATATACTGATTTAAAAGAGAAAATCAGTTCTTATATGAGTAACACTATACACAGGGATTTAATTTGAGGATCAGGGATATTTCCTTCTCTTTGAGGAAACGGGAAATCCAAAGGGTATTGAGACTGTCCCAGTCTGCGGGTTTCCTCCCTATTTAACGAAGGGTGCTTGAGAATGTCTTTGAGACTCAAGGAAGTTAGACTGTCCAAGTCTAGAGTTTTATCTTTTGTACTATGCTTCGAGAAACAGTAGTAGACTCTATGAAAGGACTGTTCTATGAGGATGACTAAGTTCTGTTCCTATACCTCTAGGAGGTCATCGGGACAATTTGTACGAAGCCCAAGAGGAGGCTGGAAACTTTTAAGAAGCCGACGGGTCCTTGTACGAAGCCCAAGAGGAGGCTATCATTCCCGGAGGAAGAGATCATTATACGAAGCCTAAGAGGAGGCTGTGAATACTTCTAAGAAGTCGTAGGGTCCTTGAATAATGCCCAAGAAGAGGCCGATGCTTTTAAGAAGCCTGTGGGTCTATCATCTCCTTTCCATTAGGAGAGATAACTCTTTTAAAGATAAAACCACTGGTAAATGTGCGAGGTTTACTATCCAGCGACTTTTTACTTTTAAAGAGGGTTCCTTAGTTAAGGTCCAAGATTATGACCGTAGTGGGTACCCAAACCCCGAGACATTCAAGGCAAGCTATCCACAAGGAATAGATCAAGTCAAGAAAGTTCGAGAATTGGGAAGAAACTCAAAGATGCCATTCACGGAGAATACATTCATCTTGGGGAGTAGAGCTTCTTGACGATTCCTAAGGAGGACAGCCGAAGAGAAGACTGTATCTGGTGCTCCTATTGGGGATCTAGGCGTCTATTTCTACGAATAAATGAAACGGCGTCACCTAGTTCTAGACGTAGTTGCCGGGGAAACTCGAAATATCTATACTATTATTACACAGTCGATATGAGTTTATGAAAGGAGACTTACAGTGAGCAGCCCCACAATACAGTTTATAATATGAAAGCAGTAAATGAAAGCGATAACCACTTACTCGGTTGTAGTGCTTCCATGCTGTTTGGTTAGTTGTTCAACAAAGAAAAATTGAAAACAACAGTATATTCAAAATCAAAGGAGAAAGTTCTTTGAAAAAGAAAGATCTGGGGCTTACAGCTCAAGGAGAGGCCCAGGGTTTTATCAGTGAGCGCACTGTTTGAATTTGTACAGAGGGACTTATACAAGTGACTGGGGCCCAAAATGGTTTTCTGTACAAAGGGATGGGTCTTACACTCTCTCAAGAGGCCCAAAAAGGTTTAAAGAAAAGAGAAATGGGTCTTACTACTCGAGGGTAGGCCCAGATGGTTTTTATTTTTTAACGGGCGACGATCGCGCCGTTTACTTGTACAGAGGGACTTATACAATGAGTGACGCCCAAAAAGTTTTTGTACAAGGGGGGATGGGTCTTACACTCTCTCAAGAGGCCCAAAGAGTTTTGAAGAAAAATAAATGGGTCTTACTACTCGAGGGTAGGCCCAGATGATTTTTGAAAAGGCGACGATCGCGCCGTTTGTTTTTTTGACGGTATCGGGACTTATACAATAAGTGAGGCCCAAAGATGATTTGGTCAAAAAAAAGGATTGGATCTTACACTCTAACAGAGGCCCAAAGTGTTTTGAAAATGATTTATGAGGGTTGAATTAATCCAAAACCCTAATTTGTTTTCAAAAATGTATTTAATTGAATAAAAATTCAATTAAAATGATCAAAAATTGTTTAACACATGGAAAACAAATTGTGATCTTGGATTAATGCTTCAAAAATTAAGTATTGACCTACAAAATAATTAGAAAGCATTAAAAGTTGCAAAATCAATGTAGAAAAAATATTTAAAATGTCAAAAAACAATTAAAATATTAATTCTTTGCAAAAATATCAATTATATGAAATAAATTATATTTTTTGGATTTTTTGATAAAATAAAATATTTTAACATTTTTGTGAATTATTAAAAAAAGAATCAACTCAAAATCATTAAAACTCAGAGAGAAATTAATTTTTGAATCAATTAAACAAAATCATAAAATTCAAATATTTGAATTTATGAAAAAGGCGCCAAGAACACAAGCAAGAACACGCGGGTTTTTCTGGGTTTGGCTGATTTGCTTTTCCCATCCAATCTCACTGAATACGTAATCATATCATGCAATCCACATATCATTATGCTCGTCTCAACCTCATGATCATGTCTATGTACTTTAATTTCATTTAAATTAAACATACAACAAGAAATCACGAAGAAACCTCAAGAACCCTAATTTCTGCATGAAGGCTAGGATTTTTGATACACGATTCAAACAATGCAATTAATTGAGGGAAAACATTCCATGCATGATTATGAACATATGGCCAAATTATTGTGCGATGAAATGTGCATAGATTGAGAGATGACCAAGTATGTGCTTACCTCCAAGCCGTGACAGCAAGTTCAGAGTGATTTTTGATTTGGAGGTGTTACAGATGAGTGGTGATGATCTGAACAGCTTCCCTACACCCTATGGATTGTTTTTGGATGGTTGGACTTGATTGAAATTGGCTGGATCATTTTGTGGTACCTCAGCTGCACCTTGTTTGAAAATTTGAGCAACCAGCTGGTGATTTCATGAAATTAATGTTTCAGAAGTTATGTGAGCGTTTGATCAGCTCATATGTGATGTATGTGAGGTGTGTGAGTGATTGGTTTGTGCAGAATTGCTCTCAAACTCAAAACCCGATAGCTACCTTGCTAAGAAAGGCATTTTTGCCAAGAGAAAGAGATTTTGAGGAAAGCATCTGTTAGATGGCTTTGGTGTACTTAAACTGACCACAATTGAGCTCTATTTATTGTAGAGCAAGTTTGTTTTGCAAGGAATAGTGCATGGCAGCTAGTAAGTAGGTTTGGCCAATGTTGTCCAATGAGAATCCAAGTCTCCTCTAGCCATTGACTAGAGGCTAGGGCACAGAGCTTTGGTCCCCTTGGTCTTGGATAAGTCTTGACTGATTTCAGATGAGAATGGCTCAGTCCATGCCACCTTGATGGTTCCATTGAATGCCTCATTCCAAATTTGAAGTCTTGTCCCTATTTTGGCAACTCTAGGTTCAACACGATATTCCTTGTTCCTTGGACTTTGGAGGCTTGGCTCAGTGATTGTCCCCTTTAGATTCAATCCTCTGAGGTGTCCAAGTGGATTGGAGCAATTGAAATTGGCTGATTTTGGCAAATCGAGCCAAAATGCAAATTATGCCTTGCCTTGACAGATTTCAGCAAGGCAACTTGCCAATGTTGTATCTCATGATGTAGGTTGAATTTAGCAATGTTCTTGGCCATTTTGGAAAGCTCTTACATGATACAACAACTGTTTGAACAAGTTTGGTTTTGATCTCTTTTGATTCCAAGTGAAAAATCCCCCTACATTTGGCAAAAAGTGAAGGCAAATTCTGACTTAGTGAAAATTTCACTAAGTGTTGGAAAAAGTGACATTTTCACTTTTCAGCCACTTTGATCACTCCATAACTCAAAATCCTTAATGAATTGGAATGACTTGTAGTTGAAGTTTTTGTAGGTCATAATGAGGGCTACAAATCCATCTTTGGATGAGAAAAAATGGCCTTGTGGTTTAGGAGTTAGGGTCCTCCAAAGTTGGTACCTTTGCCACTTTATTTTTAACTTAGAAAAATTTCTAAGTTTTATGGTTACCCCTTTTACAAGTTATCTCACTTTTCTTGATTTTTCTTGATGAATGATGATTCAAATCATACATTAACATCATTTTAGGGTTAAAAATCCATTTTGGTGAAAAATCTCAAAAAGTCAAAGTTGACTTTTGTGCACAGTTGACTTTTTATCAGATGAATTCCAAACTGTGCAATTCTTCAGGAAATCATGTCCTTGACCTAAATCAAACTTGATGGACATGTTCCATGGGTGTCATAGGGTATATTCAATCATGTATTAGGGTTTGGGAGCATGTCTTGGTCAAAAGTCAAAGTTACAGTTGACTTTTCCCTTAAAACCCTAATTGTGGTGCAGATGAAAATGAGACTTGTTGCTCAAGCTTCTTGGATCAATCCATTGTTCCAAATGGATCAATATGGTGTATTAGAGACCCTCAAATCATCTCTTGAGGTCTTGGCTCATGGTTTATCCCAAAAGTCAACTTAGGGGTGAATTAGGTCAATAAACCCTAATTCCTGATTTTTGATGAATGCATCCCCTGAGGCAAAATTGACTTGATGCATGGGTTCATGAGGTTCCATGAAGCATATTAGGTTATGTTTTGGATCATTGCCTTGTGCCCAGATGAAAATTTCCATCTGGAGACCCTGGTCGACCAAAACCCTAATTTGGTGACACTGTCGATCTTGAGACTTGATCCACCTAGAAGGGAGCAGCCTTGTGCTTAATCCTTGAAGTGGGAGTCCTTTTTGATCCATTGTGGATGTTTAAGAGATTAGACAAGTTGAAGATCATGTCATTTCTTGATTGATCCTTTGTCTAAGCACTCAGAGAGGGCTTGAAACCCTAATTTTGATTGTATTGGATGCTCACCCATCTTTGGGGAGACTGATGAAGCATGATGGTTCATCCATATTGTGATGATGATTTTCACAATGATGGGAAATCTAAGTGGTCAAAATTTGGGGTATTACACCTGTTCCACAAAGGCTTGCTCCAAGACTTTCTGTAGAGCCTCTCTGTGTGCTTCTGAACTGAGTAACAGTGATAATACTGAGATCTTTGAAGGAGTCTGTAACAGTTGATCAACAATGTTATATTCACTCCTTTGGATGAGCTTTAGAATCTCATCTTTGTCTTTTGAAAAGTCGGGATTACTAGATTGACCGACTGGTGGATCAGGAATTTTCGCCTGAAGTTCCTTTTCTTTGTTGGATTCTCCAACCCCTCGGTTGAAGATTCGACCGCTCCGTGTTACACGCTGATGTCTGCAATATTCACGACGGAGGGTAATGGAATTTCCTTTCCATTCTCGATTATTGTTGCACCGTATTTGTAAGGGATTGCCTTAGCTGATTCATACGGTAGTGGCCCTGGTAGATAGATGACTATGGGAACCTTCTGATTTTTCTGACCATCATAAGTAATCTCGATCCGTTCCTGGTTGGGAACTCTAGATTCGTCAAGTAGAGGGATGATGGCAAAAACATCCCTGGTCCTGTGATGACCATAGATCGTGACAACATCCTCAACTTGCTCGGCAAGGTAGTTCGGCGACCAAGTGATGGGTCCTGAACCTGGATATGGACGAATTTCTCCATGATCGACCTGACCCTGAAGAGCTGCTCTCACAAGGTAACACCCTTGGTTACTTTCTGAACAGACGCTACAACTGTCATAGTTGTGTGGTGGCACCTGGTCACGCCCACTTTGAATACAATGTAACCTCACTAGGTCATCTTCCATTGATCGGACATCCTGACTTTGACGACGAGTAGGATTCCTGTTATTGATACTAATCTGCTGAGTATCTTCGTCCATATAGATTGGCATCCACCAGTGATTTAACAAGTGCTGAAGTGCCTCCTGGACAAGGGTACAACCTCGATCGTTTTCGCAACCCACTTTACAATTTTGATAGTCATGTGATATTAAGAATCCAAGTCGGACCTGCTCAGCATGTAACTCTACCAGGTTGGTATCCATTACGCAGATGTCGAAGACCTGAACCATGTTGATTTGATAGGAGTTCCTATCATGGTAGTCTTGGATCCATCCCAGATCCATCTGACGCTGGAGGGCCTCTTGTATGAAAGAGCATCCCTGTTTGTTTACCGAGCAAATCAGACAGGAACTGTAATCGTGCCGCGGCAGATTATGATACTGGCTTTGCCTTGAGTGCATCGCCACCAAGTTGACATTCATCGTACGGATGTCGTGGTTTTGAATGATGTTGGAATTCGTGTAAACCATGTTAACTCCACGAACTCGGTGCTCTTGGATCCATCCAAGATCCATTTTTTCCTGTAGAGCTGTTTGCACTACAGAACACCCCTGGTTATCTTTAGAGCAGACATCACACTGGTGATAATTATGAGGTGGCACATGGCCATATCCACTCTGTCTACAATGCATCTTGACCAGATTGGTCCCCAATAAGAGTACATCATGAATTTTATAGACATCGTTAGTCTCTTTCTCAATCAGATTGACTGCAGCTTTCTCGTGTTGAGGCAGCGGGTTCGTAAGAACATTAGGATTCGTATCTTTGAAAGATAAGAGCCCGCTCCTAACAAGCTTTTGCATGTCGGATTTGAAATTGAGGCAAGTCTCAATGTTATGCCCTGAACCTCCTTGATGATAAGGACATGTTTGATCCACTTTAAACCAAAAAGGCGGATTTTCCGGAACTGAAAGGGGAGACTTAGTCTGAATGTGCCCCTTAGCCAGCAGTAACGGAAACAGCTCTGCGTATGTTACGGGTATAGGATCAAATCCTGGTGGCCGTATTGTACGGTTGTTGTTATATGGAGGACGAGCCTGCTGAAGAGGCTGTTGTATCCTTTGTTGGTCAGGTTGATACATAGGAACAGGCGCGGGGCTGATAGCAGGAGTAACAGCTGCTACTGGCTGATAACGTCGCCTTTGCTTTCCGAGAGAGATATTCCCAATATCTTGCTCTTTTTTCTTAGGGAGAGCACCACCGTATTTTTTAGTACCTCTCGTCGATCCAGTGTCTTTTACCAAACGTCCTTCTCGGACGGCTTCCTCGAGACGTACACCCATGCCGACCATTTCGGTGAAATCACTGGGTGCACTGGCGATCATCCGGTCATAGTAAAATGAGCTTAAGGTCTTTAAGAAGATCTTTGTCATATCTTTTTCCTCAAGAGGTGGACAAATTTGAGCGGCAATTTCATGCCACCTTTGAGCATACTCCTTAAAAGTTTCCTTTTCCTTTTGCGACATTGATCTGAGTTGATCTCTGTCGGGTGCCATGTCCAAATTGTATTTGTATTGTTGGACGAAGGCAGTACCAAGATCTCTGAATGTACTGATCGTAGTACGGTTTAAACCCATGTACCATTTGAGTGCGGCACCGGTTAAACTATCCTGGAAGTAGTGAATCAGCAGGTCCTGATTCTCCGTCTGAGCTGACATCCGCCGAGCGTACATCACCAGATGGCTCTGAGGGCAAGAGTTACCCTTGTATTTTTCAAAGTCGGGCACTTGGAACTTGTGCGGGACTTTCACATTTGGGACCAAGCAGAGGTCTGCGGCGTCCTTTCCAAATAGATCCTGACCGCGAATGGCTTGCAGCTCTTTCTGCATTTCCAGGAACTGTTCCTGGAATTCATCCATTCTGTCAAACATAGTTTCCTTCTTACCATAAGGTGTCTGTGGAATCTGTCCTTCCTGGACAGTGTGCACCACAGGGGGTGGTACCGTGACTACGGAAATAAGTCTTGGCGCCTCCCGAAGTTTGTAACCTTCAGGAGTCTTCAGTATGCCCCTAGCATCTTCGCTTTCCCGAAGTTTGTAACCTTCAGGCCCAGCGGCTTCTGTTGCGATTCCCTGATCTTCAGTGATCGGCGGAACATATCCTTCCGGGATATAGTTAACAGGCATGCCCCAAGGACGATCTTTCGGCATCTGATACCTAGGATCATACTTTTCTATGATGGGCGTTGAGGTGATCTCTGAGATCACAGTTCTTTGTAGCTGAGCTTCTGCCATGGCTTGCATGTCGTTACGAAGCTTTCTCATATCCTCTCTCAGAGCGTCGATCTCTTCTTTCAACTCTTTATTTTCTTCCTCAAGATCATCCATCTTTTTCTGACGATTGGCCCGAGTATTATTTGAATGAGACAGTTTGACTCTAGAATCGAGACACAAACGTGAGATTCGTAGGGAAGAAGAATACACGATGTGAGAATGATGAATGCAATGATTATATTAATTATTGTTTTTTTGGTTTAATCAAAATAAACTTCGACAATTAGATTGCAAATATCAAATGGTGGAGAAACCCCTTTTTATTGAAATTCAAAGGATTACAGAAAGGGAAATACAGTAGATTACAAAGTGCGGAAACAGAAACCTAAACTAATGGGTCCCGAGTCCTCTCTGAGGAGAAACCGGGTACTGATTCTGGTATCTTCCTTTTCTTCGACCGGGGCTCTTGGGCCGTTGTCGGGTTGTCATTCCTTTGCCAAGTGAAAGGAGTGAGCAAATTCCTTTGGTCATCTTGATTCTCTACAGCATGCTGCTCCAAAATTTCAATCAGAGCATCTTTCTCTTTTAGTAGTTGCTGTATTTGGATACACTCTACGTCGAGGGTGCGGTACTTGTTCTTCCAAGATTTTCTTTCCTTTTGAACTTTGTTGAGAGTAACCTGAAGCTTTTCAGTTTCCGTCATGAAGTACATGACAGATTCTCTCAGTGGAAGAATTCCGTAACGAGGATAAGGCATTTTTAGCTTGAGAGCTCTGGTTTGTACCCAATGGAGATAAGGCTCCACCGAGACACAGTCCGGTTTTCCCAGAGACTCTCGTCCTTTCTTATGAACCTGTTTCCAAGCTTGTACTATTTCCATCTTTAGTGCTCTGTCATTTTCTCCTTCTTTGAAGAAAAGACCTTCCAGATGAACACCCAGTGGGATGTGTCTCATCGGGTATCCAAATTGACGAAGAACCAATATCGGATGATAGTTGATTCCTCCTTTAGTTCCTGTGAGGGGTACGCTGGGGAAGTTTCCACAATGGTCAATGATTCTGATTCCCTCGTAAATCCTATTACACCAATCTATATCGGAATTGGTGAGAGACATGATCTTCTGCGACCAACGTAAGACACTCTTGCAATCCCAAAAAGCAGCAGACTTGGGCAAGTGCCAGATAAACCATTTATAGAGCAAAGGTACACAGCATGTGATCTCCCCTCCGCTGTACAAATTTCCCAAGTGTACAGAATGATACGCATCTGCGAGCAAAGTCGACACAGGGTTTCCAATGAGAAAAACCTTAATAGCGTTGATATCGACGAAGTTATTGATGTTGGGAAACAAAAATAACCCGTAGGTGAGCAAGACAAAGATGCTTTCAAAAGCAGTCCCGTTCCCTATACTAGCGAAGTATAGAGCCTTTTTTGTCAAGAACTGGGCTGGCAAACCTTGGATGCCACCCTTAGTGGTCATGTGAGTCCTGACCTCAGACTCGTCCAAATGAATTGCTCTTGCAATTGTCTGATTCTTTGGAACTTCTTCCAGTCCAGAAAATGGAGCTCGATCTGTGATATGTAAATCAGTCAGATGAGAATACTCCTCCAGCGTTGGTGCTAGCTAGTAATCCGGGAATGTGAAACAGTGATAAACCGGATCGTAGAACTGAATGAGCGCATCCATTATTCCCTCAATCACATGGACTCTTAACAGTGGTAGCAAACCACCGTGCTTGGCTCTGAAAGCCTCAGGGTTAGCGATCATCCTTGCTAACCTTCTCAAATCCCCTAGTTTTGGAACCTTGAAGGTATACTGGTGAGTTCTCCTTCTACCAAAATCCATTAGCGCAATCTTTTTCTCTGATATTTGCAATCACAGTCTTAGTTTAATTTGAAAAACAGAGAGACTAGAAGAGAAAGTTTTTTGTATGTTTTAATGTTTTATTAAATGGATGCATGAATGCAGCACACAAAAACATAGAAAAAACATGGGGTCAAAGGGTCGTTGTCATGAAATCAAGGCTCTACCCATCCCCAAAGGTTTATACTAGGGTGATTTTTGTACCTGTACTCATTATCATCAGCTCCTCCCAGGAAGGCAGACAACAAGCGGATCGCCAGCGAGTTGTGTGCAATCTTAGAGTAAGTGTCATTCACCGAGAATAGATCACCAGCCTCAAATGAGGGTAGTATCGCGTAACAGCTATTTCCGATAGCTTCCGCACTACAAAAAAGGTTGGCTTTTCTTAAGTGTATACTCAATCTCACCACATGCGGCATCACATGCATTCCCAGTAGCAGAAAAAATAAACACGTATAGCAATTAGGAAAAGCAGTATATATATTTGTCCTAATCATCCTAGACTTATAAAGCTACGATTCTTAAGTTCCTGACAGAAATGGGTTCCCCGGCGGAAGCCCCAATCTGTGGTTCCCTGCCTAAGAGATGGTCTAGCATAGGTCAATCTTTCTCTTCGGTAGAGTTCCCATTTTCCGTGGAAAACGGGGATGATGCCCTAAGGCAAAAAGATCTTGGCAAAGACTCCCCAGCAGAGTTGCCATTTTACAAGGAAAACAGAAAGAAAGAAAAACAAGGGCCCCACGGTGGGCGCCACTTTTCTGTAGCGAGCGATTTTGGACGCGGTTCTTAAGCGCTGGTCGCTCTCTGCGCTTTGAGCTTAAACTACAGGTCGATTCATTTTTTATCCTATTGTGAGCTGAATAAGGAAGGGAAATAGATGTCTCCAATTAACCCTGCTTGCATACTGAGTTTAAACAGCAGTCTGTTAGGTTACGGATGCTATCAATGTGGGGGGGCCTTTGTACTGGTTATTTGTATTTTCGCCAATACGGTTTTCTTTCTTTCTAGGACTTTCTAGCGGGGAACAAGGATTAGGATGTTAGGACTGGTACTTTTGAAATACTGCTTTTAATTGATGGAGATATGGGATTTGGATTTTTTGTTGATTGCGCTCGCTAAGATCTTTTCTTTCGATCTTATGCCTACGTATTCCCGTTTACCGAAACAGGGAAATCAGAGCGTTCGTAGTTCCTCCTATTCTATGGGAGGAAATGGTTGTTTTGGTGTCTTGTTCAAAGCCCAAGACGTGAAGCGAAAGGTGATTTGTATCTTGTTCAAAGCCCAAGATGTGAAGCTGAAGGACCTCGACTTTAGAGAGAATTTGTCATCTCTAAAGAGGGGGAAGGAGAATTACTTTAACTGGGATACGCGGATCCGAGCAATGCCATAATTTCCGAAGAAAGGGTTTTAACCTGAAGGAGAAGACTTTAACTCAGTGTAGAGCAATGCCATCTTTCCTTAGGAATATCTCATGCTAAAAGAGGGACAGTGGCATGGATATAGATGATCCAGAGGCTTGCCGCTTACATCGATTAGATGAAAGGAAAGGAGTTGTTGATGTTTGTGTACTGTGAACGAGGCACAGCTTTGATGCTAAAAGGTTGATTGGATTAACCAGTGGTTTTCTTATACAAAGCCTAAGATGAGGCTAATTTCCGCTAGGAAAATCATTATACAAAGCCTAAGAGGAGGCTATTTTGTGTCTCGTACAAAGTCCGAGAGAGAGGCTAAAAGTTTTTGACCCGACGATGGAGTCTTTGTGTCTCGTACGAAGCCCGAGATAGAGGCTAAAAGTTTGTTTGGCTCAATAAGAACCTTTTTGTATCTCGTATAAAGCCCGAGATGGAGACGAAAGGGGTAATTGACTCAACGAGGGAGTCTCTTATGTGTCTCGTACACAGCCCGAGAGAGAGGCTAAAAGGTTTGTTTCAGTTGAGTGACAGATCCAATATACTGATTTTTAAAGAGAAAATCAGTTCTTATATGAGCAACACTGTACTCAGGGATTTGATTTGAGGATCAGGGATATTTCCTTCTCTTTGAGGAAACGGGAAATCCAAAGGGTATTGAGACTGTCCGAGTCTGCGGGTTTCCTTCCTATTTAACGAAGGGGGTCACTTGAGAATGTCTTTGAGACTCAAGGAAGTTAGACTGTCCAAGTCTAGAGTTTTTTCTTTTGTACTATGCTTTGAGAAACAGTAGTAGACTCTATGAAAGGACTGTTCTATGAGGATGACTAGGTTCTGTTCCTATACCTCTAGGAGGTCGTCGGGACAATTTGTACGAAGCCCAAGAGGAGGCTGGAAACTTTTAAGAAGCCGACGGGTCCTTGTACGAAGCCCAAGAGGAGGCTATCATTCCCGGAGGAAGAGATCATTATACGAAGCCTAAGAGGAGGCTGTGAATACTTCTAAGAAGCCATAGTGTCCTTGAATAATGCCCAAGAGGAGGCCGATGCTTTTAAGAAGCCCGTGGGTCTATCATCTCCTTTCCATTAGGAGAGATAACTCTTTTAAAGATAAAAACCACTGGTAAACGTGCGAGGTTTACTATCCAGCGACTTTTTGCTTTTAAAGAGGGTTCCTTAGTTAAGGTCCAAGATTATGACCGTAGTGGGTACCCAAACCCCGAGACATTCAAGGCAAGCAATCCACAAGGAATAGATCAAGTCAGGAAAGTTCGAGAATTTGGAAGAAACTCAAAGATGCCATTCACGGAGAATACATTCATCTTGGGGAGTAGAGCTTCTTGACGATTCCTAAGGAGGACAGCCGAAGAGAAGACTGTATCTGGTGCTCCTATTGGGGATCTAGGCGTCTATTTCTACGAATAAATGAAACGGCGTCACCTAGTTCTAGACGTAGTTGCCGGGGAAACTCGAAATATCTATACTATTATTACACAGTAGATATGAGTTTATGAAAGGAGACTTACAGTGAGCAGCCCCACAATACAGTTTATAATATGAAAGCAGTAAATGAAAGCGATAACCACTTACTCGGTTGTAGTGCTTCCATGCTGTTTGGTTAGTTGTTCAACAAAGAAAGATTGAAAACAACAGTATATTCAAAATCAAAGGAGAAAGTGCTTTGAAAAAGAAAGATTTGGGGCTTACAGCTCAAGGAGAGGCCCAGGGTTTTATCAGTGAGCACACTATTTGACTTTGTACAGCGGGACTTATACAAGTGACTGGGGCCCAAAAAGGTTTTTTGTACAAAGGGATGGGTCTTACACTCTCTCAAGAGGCCCAAAAAGGTTTAAAGAAAAAGAGTGGGGCTTATAACACGAGGGTAGGCCCAAATGATTTTTCGTTTAAAATGGCGATCGCGCCGAGGTTTTCTTTTAACGCAGAGGGACTTATACAATAAGTGAGGCCCAAAATGTTTTGGTTAAAAGGGGGATTGGGTCTTACACTCTAATAGAGGCCCAAAGTGTTTTGAATGGGTCTTATAGCTCAAGGAGAAGCCCAGATGATTTTTATTTTTAAACGGGCGACGATCGCGCCGTTTACTTATACAGAGGGACTTATACAATGAGTGAGGCCCAAAAAGTTTTTGTACAAGGGGGGATGGGTCTTACACTCTCTCAAGAGGCCCAAAATGTTTTGAAAATGATTTATGAGGGTTGAATTAATCAAAAACCCTAATTTGTTTTCAAAATGTATTTAATTGAATAAAAATTCAATTAAAATGATCAAAAATTGTTTAACACATGGAAAACAAATTGTGACCTTGGATTAATGTTTCAAAAATTAAGTATTGACCTACAAAATAATTAGAAAGCATTAAAAGTTGCAAAATCAATGTAGAAAAAATATTTAAAATGCCAAAAACAATTAAAATATTAATTCTTTGCAAAAAATATCAATTATATGAAATAAATAATATTTTTGGGATTTTTTGATAAAATAAAATATTTTAACATTTTTGTGAATTATTAAAAAAAGAATCAACTCAAAATCATTAAAACTCAGAGAGAAATTAATTTTTGAATCAATTAAATAAAATCACAAAATTCAAATATTTGAATTTGAAAGAAATGGCGCCAAGAACAGGCTGAAGAACACGCGCGTGTTCTTGGTTTCTCAGATTTGCATTTTCTATCCAATCTCTATGAATACGTAATCATATCATGCAATCCACATATCATTATGCTCGCCTCAACCTCACGATCATGTCTATGTACTTTAATTTCATTTAAATTAAACATACAACAAGAAATCACGAAGAGACCTCAAGAACCCTAATTTCTGCATGAAGGCTCGGATTTTTGATACACGATTCAAACAATGCAATTAATTGAGGGAAAACATTCCATGCATGATTATGAACATATGGCCAAATTATTGTGCGAGGAAATATGCATAGATTGAGAGATGACCAAGCATGTGCTTACCTCCAAGTCGTGATAGCAAGTTCAAAGTGATTTTTGATTTGGAGGTGTTACAGATGAGTGGTGATGATCTGAACAGCTTCCTTACACCCTATGGATTGTGTTTGGATGGTTGGACTTGATTGAAATTGGCTGGATCATTTTGTGGCACCTCAGCTGCACTTTGGTTAAAACCTTGAGCAACCAGCTGGTGATTTCATGAAATTGATGTTTCAGAAGTAATCTAAGTGTTTGATCAGCTTATATGTGATGTATGTGAGGTGTGTGAGTGATTGGTTTGATTGGAATTGCTCTCAAACTCAAAACCCGATAGTGACTTGCCTTAGAAGGCAAAATTGGAGTGAAAGAAGAGATTTTGAGGAAAGCATCTGTTAGATGGCTTTGGTGTACTCAAACTGACCACAATTGAGCTCTATTTATAGTAGAGCAAATTTGTTTTGGGATCCACAGTGAATGGCAACTGCAGCAGGTGTTTCCTCAATGTTGGCCAATGGAAATGCAAGTCTCCTCTAGCCATTGACTAGAGGTTAGGGCACAGAGCTATGGTCCCCTTGGTCTTGGATAAGTCCTGACTGATTTCAGATGAGAATGACTCAGTCCATGCCACCTTGATGGTTCCATTGAATGCCTCATTCCAAATTTGAAGTCTTGTCCCTATTTTGGCAACTCTAGGTTCAACATGCTATTCCTTGTTCCTTGGACTTTGGAGGCTTGGCTCAGTGATTGTCCCCTTTAGATTCAATCCTCTGAGGTGTCCAAGTGGATTGGAGCAATTGAATTTGGCTGATTTTGGCAAATCGACCAAAGTTGTAAATTCTGCCTTGCCTTGACAGATTTCAGCAAGGCAACTTGGCAATGTTGTATCTCATGGTGTAAGTTGAATTTAGCAATGTTCTTAGCCATTTTGGAAAGCTCTTACATGATACAACAACTGTTTGAACAAGTTTGGTTTTGATCTCTTTTGATTCCAAGTGAAAAATCCCCCTACATTTGGCAAAAGGTGAAGAAGAATCTGACATAGTGAAAATTTCACTAAGTGTTGGAAAAAGTGACATTTTCACTTTTCAGCCACTTTGATCACTCCATAACTCAAAATCCTTAATGAATTGGAATGACTTGTAGTTGAATTTTTTGTAGGTGATAATGAGGGCTACAAATCCATCTTTGGATGAGAAAAAATGGCCTTGTGGTTTAGGAGTTATGGTCCTCCAAAGTTGGTACCTTTGCCACTTTATTTTTAACTTAGAAAAATTTCTAAGTTTTATGGTTACCCCTTTTACAAGTTATCTCACTTTTCTTGATTTTTCTTGATGAATGATGATTCAAATCATACATTAACATCATTTTAGGGTTAAAAATCCATTTTGGTGAAAAATCTCAAAAAGTCAAAGTTGACTTTTGTGCACAGTTGACTTTTTATCAGATGAATTCCAAACTGTGCAATTCTTCAGGAAATCATGTCCTTGACCTAAATCAAACTTGATGGACATGTTCCATGGGTGTCATAGGGTATATGCAATCATGTATTAGGGTTTGGGAGCATGTCCAGGTCAAAAGTCAAAGTTACAGTTGACTTTTCCCTTAAAACCCTAATTGTGGTGCAGATGAAATTGAGACTTGTTGCTCAAGCTTCTTGGATCAATCCATTGTTCCAAATTATCAATATGGTATATTAGAGACCCTCAAATCATCTCTTGAGATCTTGGCTCATGGTTTGTCCCAAAAGTCAACTTAGGGGTGAATTAGGTCAAGAAACCCTAATTCCTGATTTTTGATGAATGCATCCCCTAAGGCAAAATTGACTTGATGCATGGGTTCATGAGGTTCCATGAAGTATATTAGGTTATGTTTTGGATCATTGCCTTATGCCCAGATGAAAATTTCCATCTGGAGGCCCTAGTCGACCAAAACCCTAATTTGGTGACACTGTCGATCTTGAGACTTGATCCACCTAGAAGGGAGCAACCTTGTGCTTAATCCTTGAAGTGGGAGTCCTTTTTGATCCATTGTGGATGTTTAAGAGATTAGACAAGTTGAAGATCATGTCATTTCTTGACTGATCCTTTGTCTAAGCTCTCAGAGAGGGCTTGAAACCCTAACTTTGATTGTAGTGGATGCTCACCCATCTTTGGGGAGACTAATGAAGCATAAAGGTACATCCATATTGTGATGATGATTTTCACAATGATGGGAAATCTAAGTGTTCAAAATTTGGGGTATTACACCCCCAGCGCGGGGCCAACGGTTACTTGCATTGGCCTGGGTTGCCAGGCCCAATCCAAGTAACTGCCAGGGCTTACGTGGCGTAGTGAAGACCAGCACGTGGTCTTCGCCCTGGGGTAACCGTTCCTAGATCTCCGGAATTAGGGCAGACCGATTCCATTGGGAGTGGAGCGCTTACGTGAGAACGTGTCCTCGCGGGGAGGACCCTTGAATGGCGGGGAGAGACGTGTCCTCGCGAGGAGGACTCGCTGCGTGCACGGAGATGACTCCTCGCGAGGAGCGATATCCTCGTGTCGAGGAGGGGATAACTCCGGGGAAGGCTCAATGCTTCTGCCCAAAGCTCTACACCATTCGTGCCCGACATTGTGGCGTGACGCTTGCCCGACACTGGCTTAACTAAGTCCTTCGTATGGGCCACCCCAGAGCGTGTGGGGTGGGCCTGTTCGGGTGTTGAGCAGGTCCTCGGCCCAATCCGGAACAAATATATTAGTAAATAATTAATATAAAAATAAATTTTATTGATTTAAATCAATTGTATACATTAAAATTATTGGTATAATGCGAGACAATTACACAAAACAACATTTTTATATTTAGTTTAATAGACGATTCATCATCAATTCAAAAACATATTCGCCTATCATACGCATTTCATTCTCAAACTACCAAGACACCACAAATTGGAGAAAAATGAAAAAATTATTCTCGAAGATGTTGAGAAAGTAAAAAGTGAAAAAATAGAAATGCTCTACATTCTAATGTGCAACATATGTAATACACAAAATGATGAAAATTTATTCTTGGTGATGTTGGAGAATTCTGAAACATAATCAACTATCATGCTCATTTCATTCTTAAACTACCAAGACATCACAAATTGGAGAAAAATGATGAAAAATTATTATCGAAGATGTTGAAAAAATTATTTTTTTTAAAAATAGAAATTCCCTACATTCGAATGTGCAATATATTTAATACACAAAATAATAGAAAAATTATTCTCGGAGATGTTGGAAAAATGAAAAATAAAGGAATAAAAAAATACGTGAATTTTTTACACCTATTTTAAAATTTTCAATTTTAATTTTGATGTCTTATCTTACATTTCCAAAAAAAAATTATGAAAATTATAAATTGGAAGTTTTTATTGAAAAATATCATTCAGGGTTATCAATTTAAAACAATAACAAAATAAAAGAGTATCACATTGCTTAAAGTAAAATGGTAAAAAAAAAAATTAATTAAACTTATAACTTTCAAATAGAAATATAAATGTCTCACATTCTTTTGGAAATATAATTCTTAGTTATAATTGTAGTTACATGTTACAAAATTAAACTTCGAATATAAAATTATATAATTAATTTTTAACCCATTAAATATAAATGTCCTACGATATATTAGTAAATTATAAATAATTTAAATAACTCATATCAATCTCGCACATTGCGCGGGTCTTAATGTAGTTGTTCCTTAATTTCAAGTTCCCAAATTCGCCTACAAATGCATTGTCTCACGTTCCCTAATTTGAATAACCCCACCACATCGGTTCTGGGTCGACCTATTCGTCTTGGTCTATTAGTTGACCTAGCTTGCATATGCCGTGTTGGAAAAGTAAAAAATCGGGACGAGCTCTTTCGAATTCGAATTTAGATTCGACCCAAACTACTATATTATACAATACTCAAGAAATTATAAGTTTGATTTGTATTTTTAATGTGATGACATTTTTTATTTGAACATTGAAGTGGTCCGCCTATTCTAAATTCAATAGTTTTTGTCTTCTGATATTTTTGTATTCAAAATTAATTACATGAACATTTGTTAATGACATGTCACTTATATTGTTGACTTGCCATGTTTCTGTTGGCAAGGAGATTTCGACCAAGTAAAAGGAAAGGAAAAATAGGAAATTCAAAAGCTAGTCGACGGCAAGAGAGAGTCAAGACGTTGGTCCGACACAGTTCAAGGGGTGTGTCGGAAAGAAGGTGATAAGCAATGGTGTCGGGGGATGCCAGACAAAGGACAAACCCAACATAAGGATAAGTACTTGGGCAGGAAAATTTGAAAGTTCCAAGAATATGGTAAGTTGAAAAGATAGTGGGGCGACACGTGTCAGCACCAAAACTAATTTGGGTAGATGAACAGTTATTTTTTAACCTATATAAAGCATTGTTATTTCCATTTTAAGGGGGTCGGTTTGTAACATTAAAAATGGAAAACACTCAAAGTACCAAGCTTAGAGAGAAACGAGTTCAATCCCACAAAAATGTATGATCGCGTCCACATTTTCTTAATGCAATTTACTTTCAAAGTTTAAATTATTGTCGTTTACTTGTTTTTTTCTTTTTTCTTTGTTTTCCACCTTGTTTGATTGATCAATCTAAACCTTATTTTCTTGTCCCTTCAACTTCTTTTATAACTCTTCTAAAAGCAAGAAACTATCACATCAAACGAACATACGCTTTCAACCCCAGTTCTGGGATTTCTGTGGCCGATCCCGCAAGTAAACATGCGATAGGAGGCCAGCGGTTGTTTGCGCATGCGAACAAATTGGCACACCTGGTGGGACCCGTGTGAGTTGAGTGTATGTTTTTGCGTAGTGGTAAGATGGTAACCCAACAGTTGTAACACAAACAACTAATGTTGGCTCTGGTACCGTGTCAGCGGTTTTAACTGCCCCTAGTGCGCCAACCGCGACGTCACGTCGACACGACCCAAGGCCAACAATGGCTGAGACTACAGGGCAGTATATGCCTAGTATCACAATGCACATCTCTTGATCTTATGGGATACCGACAAAGTTCATGTCGAGTTTGCACTCTAGCGGCCCTTTGTTTGGGAAAAGTTCGTCCCCAATTTTTTCACCCTGTCAAGGAGTAGGACCTTTGGCGAACCAAGTTACTCGTCCGCCAGGTTTTAATCTTTTTTCTCAATCCATACCGACGTTTACGTCTAGTTCCGTCGCGGTCATGAGGCAACAGATGGTTGAGAGTAATCATGATATGGTTCATATGTTGATTCAACAGATGGGTACAATATTGAGACCATTAATACAAGTCTCAACACAGAGTTACCAACAACTGGCGACTCAAATGACACGTATAGGTGACTTCTTGGGCGCTTCAAGGGCACAGGGTCGACAGACCCCTCTGTAGCACCCCATTTTCTACCCAGTAAATTATATTAAAATCAGAGTTATAAATTTTTTTTTTTGACATATAACGGGATATCACATTTTCAACTTTAAAATCCAACACGTAATAATTAATCATGAAAGATACATAACGATTCGGGGAAACATAAAACAACAAATGGTCTTCAACTTATTCAACTTAAGAAAACACAACGCAGCGGATTCATTAACAACTTAGTAGCATCTATATTCAACATAAACCAACTTCAAATTAAACAACAAAGTATTTTTTTTTCTTTTAGCAATTTCATTAAAAATTCAGCATGTAGACAACTAATTAAAAGACATGCGTCATCCCCCCGAGTGCTACGTATCAGAGCGACAACCACCGACTCGAACTAAGGTAACCGACTACTCCTCTTGATTACCTGCACGTTGCCAACATAGGGACAACATTCAAACAGAAGGGGTGAGTTACCGAATATTATAAACGGAGTATGATAAATAATATATAGGCAAGAATCATACAAATAATCACCACTTCACACCAACAACCAACAAATCAAAATCAACAACAACTTAAGAAAATGTAACTTTAATGCGACTCGACAATGTTAAGCATGTGGTACCATCGGAGTAGAACTCCCAACTTAATATTGCCAGTTTATCGAGGCATCAAGACATAAGCCTTCAACTTTCAACTTTCAACATGTGCCAATCCAGGCCAACGTGGTGTGAGCAACGCTCCGACATAAAATGCAATGTATGCTTTATGACATGCACAACTCATCAACATAAACGACTCAACAACTTCCACAACACAATCAACTTAAACAACATAGCAACTTTTACGACATAAACAACTTATATCAACGTTGGCTTATCAAGCCTACAACTTACAATCCGTCCGTAAACCGGAACAATGTTACAACTCAGTTGTACCTGCAATTCGACTTTCTCGACATAATTTCCACACAAAAATTCAACAAAAGTCACCTACTAAATTACCCAACTTACCCAGACAATTTTCGTTAAATTCCGGGCAACTAAGTTTTCCGCCTAAACCGGCTAAACCGACTAAAACTGCATTGTTTCACATTTACTAATTACTACTGATTAATTTATTAATTCAGTTAAATTATTAAACCACTGCTGCAATATATTATGCTACTAATTTTTACTGTCATAAAAAATCAGCTCTGTTACCAATTGTCACCACCTGCTAAAGGCCTGCTACTATTACAATTCCAATTTTCTGTCAAAACCTGCTTACTGCTATTGTTTCATTTTTCTGTCAAATTTACCAATGCTACTTAATTAGCTTTCTGTCAAAAACCTGTTAAGTTCCTGCTACATGAATTACTAATGTCATTAGTTCATCCAAAATAATTAAGACTAATGTTTATTTTTATTACTCAGGACACCTTCATATTTATTAAGGCTAATATATATATATATATAAAACAACAGTCCATTCCTTTAATTCATCCAAATGATTACACTTTACCCAGAACACCTTGATTTGTTTATTAAAACTAATTATTCATGTAAAACAAAATGACCAAATTCCTTTAATTTATGGGTGGCCTGCGCCACCCTTGGTCTAAAAGCAGGTGGCCTGCGCCAGGATGTACTTCCTTTGGTTCTGGGTGGCCTGCGCCACCCCTTACTATAATGGTACAAAATTTTTAGTGTGAATATCCCTTCACATGGGTGGCTTGCGCCACCCTTCATGAAGAACCATGGCTTGCGCCATATGCCTTTCCTATACTTTGGGTGGCCTGCGCCACCCCTATGTATGTGGTGGGTGGTGGCCAGTGCCACCCCTAAAGTTCAGTTTTCGTCCCAATTATCATTTTCTAGAATTTAACTCATTCACCGCAACTTTCATAAAATCAATCCAACAACAAAATTCAACAGTATCGGTTCATCGGAATTAATACGGAAACAACAACATCATACCAGCAAGATTACAATTTCTACAACACCAATATCAATTCTACACAGGCAGCAACAATTCATCAGAAAATCAAGGGAAACATTCATAAAATACCCAACCCTTATACTATTCATCATAACCCGGTTATAATAATCGAACCCACCCTTACCTTGGATTGAAGGCAGCTCGACAATCGATCAGGTTCTGGAAATTCGACACCGACCGTGGTTTCTCTCGTTTTCAACTTCTCACGTTCTTTCTTTCTCTTCTCCTTTAACTGATTCCACTACCCACTATTCTTTTCTATTTCTCTTGTTTTATTAAAATAATAATATTCTAAATTAATATCTAATGGGCCTAAAACATACACCCCTTAATTTACTAATTCCGACACGAATCCAAGCCCACTTAATCGAACACACTCCAACCACGATAATATTACTACTAACATTATTTCGCGACTATAATATTATTTCTAATATTATTCCTACGACTTACCAACTTAAAAATTCCGATTAAACGACTTAATTCATCGCCACACCAAAATCAACTGAATAATTCACAAAAAATTAATTAAATAATCAATTAAATAAATAATTAAATATTTGGGCGTTACAACTCTCCTCCACTTAGAATATTTTCGTCCTCGAAAATTTACCTGATTCAAACAGCTCGGGATAGGAGTCCTGCATCTTGCTCTCCAATTCCCACGTCATGCTTTCTCCAGTAGCTCCCAACCAGACAACTTTCACCAACGTAATCTCTTTCCCTCGCAAAGTCTTCATTTCACGATCCGCGATTCGCACAGGCTTTGTCTCCACCGTGAAATTATCCCGTACTTGCACATCATCCATATTAACCACATGAGACGGATCTGAAATGTATTTCCGAAGCTGCGACACATGAAACACATCATGCAGATTCGAAAGATTTGGCGGTAACACCATTCGGTAAGCAACTTTCCCAACTCTGTCCAAAATCTGATACGGACCAATAAAATGGAGAGTGAGCTTCTTAGACTTCAAAGCTCTCCCATCACCAGTCACAGACGTGACTCTCAAAAACACATGATCGCCCGCTTGGAATTCCAAATCCTTCTTCCGCTTGTCATGGTAACTTTTCTGTCTACTTTGAGAAGGTTTCATTTTCTCTCGAATCAACTTCACTTTCTCGGTAGTTTCTCGAACTAATTCCGGTCCAAGTACTACACTTTCACCAGATTCATGCCAACACAACGGAGTTCTACACCTCCGACCATACAGCGCTTCAAAAGGTGCCATTCCGATACTAGAATGGTGACTATTATTATAAGTGAACTCGATCAATGGAAGATAAGTATCCCACGAACCTCCCTGCTCAAGTACACAAGCTCTCAACAGATCCTCCAACGACTGAATAGTTCTCTTAGTTTGACCATCTGTTTGAGGATGATACGCCGAACTCAACCTCAGCTTAGAACCCAACGCTTCCTGTAGACTCTTCCAAAACTCCGACGTAAACCTCAGATCTCTATCCGACACGATACACAAAGGAACACCATGCAACTTTACAATCACTCGGATATAAATCTCTGCCAACTTCGCAATTGGATATGTGATGTTAATAGGTATAAAATGAGCCGACTTCGTAAGCCTATCAACAATCACCCAAATTGAATCATGTCCTCTTGAAGTCATAGGCAGCCCTGTCACAAAGTCCATGGAAATGCTATCCCATTTCCATTCTAGAATCTCTAACGGTTGCATCAACCCAGCAGGTTTCTGATGCTCCACTTTCGACTTCTGACATGTCTAACATGCATATACAAATCGTGCCACATCTTCTTTCATTCCGGACCACCAAAATATCTTCTTCAAGTCTTGATACATTTTAGTAGCTCCCGAATGAATACTCATATTACTTCTATGACCCTCTTCAAGAATCTTCTTTTTCATATCTGCATCATCTGGTATACAAATTCGATCATGCAGTCTCAACACACCTCGTGCATCAATCTTAAAGTCACTCTTATTCGATTGACCATAATCATTCATGATGTCCACTAGTTTCACATCCAGCTTCTGAGCCTCTCGAATACTGTCCAGAAAATCATTGTTAATCTTCAACATACCCAGCATAACACTCTGTGGTGTCACTTCGCAAACCAAACTCATATCTCGAAACTGCTCAATTAATTCCAATTCCTTAATCATCATTGCTGACATATGCAAGGTCTTTCGGCTTAAAGCATCATCCACAACATTAGCTTTGCCCGAATGATAATTCAAACCGAAATCATAGTCTTTCAGCAATTCTAACCACCTTCGCTGTCTCATATTCAGCTCCTTCTGATCAAACAAGTACTTTAGGCTCTTATGATCACTATAAACTTCAAATCTAGAACCATAGAGATAATGCCTCCAAATCTTCAGCACAAAAACCACTGCAGCAAGTTCCAAATCATGCGTAGGATAATTCCTTTCATGAGTTTTCAACTGTCGAGACGCATAAGCAATTACTTTATTATTCTGCATAAGCACACCTCCTAAACCCATCAACGAAGCATCACAATAAACCACAAACGGTTCTCCTGGATTCGGTAATGTCAAAACCGGAGCCGACGTCAACCTCTTCTTCAATTCTGTAAAACTTTCTTCTCACTGAACATCCCACACAAAAGCTTTACTTTTACAAGTCAATCTAGTTAACGAAAGTGCCAACTTAGAAAACCCTTCAATAAATCTTCTATAATAACCAGCTAGTCCCAGAAAACTTCTAATCTCAGTAGCCGACCTCGGAGTTTCCCATTGCAACACAACATCTACTTTAGAAGGATCCACGGCAATACCACTACCTGAAATCACATGACCAAGAAAACTAACTTCCTTCAACCAGAACTCGCACTTGGACAGCTTCGCATACAACTGCTTGTCTTTCAAAACTTCCAACACTGTTCTCAAATGTTCCTTATGCTCTTCTTCTGACTTAGAGTAAATCAGAATATCATCAATGAATACAACCACAAAACGATCCAGATAAGTATGAAAAATGCGGTTCATGTATTCCATGAATACTCCCGGCGCATTAGTAACACCGAAAGGCATCACTGAATACTCATAATGTCCATACCGTGTTCTGAACGCTGTCTTCTGAATATCCTCATCTTTCACTTTAATCTGGTGATAACCCGATCTCAAATCAATCTTGCTAAACACACGAGCACCCACCAACTGATCCATCAAATCATCTATTCTCGGAAGTGGATACTTGTTCTTGATTGTTACTTTATTCAGCTGTTTATAATCAACACAAAGTCTCATACTTCCATCTTTCTTCTTTACTAACAACACTGGAGCTCCCCACGGTGATACACTTGGTCTTATAAACTTCTTCTCAAGTAACTCTTCCAACTGCTTCTTTAATTCAGACAACTCGGATGCTGACATTCTGTATGGTGCCATCGACACAGGTCTAGTACCAGGTACAAGATCAATTGCAAATTCAACCTCTCTCTCTGGTGGCACATCAGGAATTTCATCAGGGAAAACTTCAGGAAATTCATTCACCACTTGCAATTATTCAATCTTAGTTTTTCTCTCAATAGACAACGTTGCCATCAACGAAAACATCTGAGCTTCTTCTTTCATCAATTGTTGTAACTCTCTGAAAGACAACAACCCAACTCCTTCCTCTTCAGGAGTAGAAAACCTCACCGACTTACGATAACAATTTATATGAACATAGTTATACTCTAACCAGTTCATACCTAGGATTACATCCATTCCGGTCAGCGGCAAACAAACCAAATCAACATAAAAGTCTTTATCGAAGATCGATAAAGGACACCTTAGACACACAAGAGAAGTAGTCACCGATCCCTTAGCCGGAGTCTCGACGACCATTTCTCCATTCAAAGCAGATAACTTAAGACCCAATCTTTGAACACAATCAGCAGAAACAAAACCATGTGTAGCACCAGTGTCAATAATAGTAATTAAAGGAGTACTATTAATGAAACATGTACCTCTGATAAGTCTGTCCTCATTAGCTGTCTGAGTTCCTGCTAACGCGAACACTTTTCTGGTCTGAGCTTTCTTTGGCTTCTGACACTGATTACCAATATGCCCCTCTTCACCACAATTAAAACAGATCATCTCCTTGTGCTTGTAATCAGATATTGCATGTCCAATCTTACCACATCGAAAACACCTCTTCGCCTCAGCAGTACACACAGTACTCTTATGTCCAGATTTTCCACACTTGAAACAAGTTATGCCAGTAGGAGCATCTCCCCTACTAGTCTTCTTGCCCTCAGTCGCCCTCTGTTTACCTTTTCCAGCTGGAGCATCATAAGGCTTACCACGGTTCTGTTGTTGCTTGCCTCTTCTGTCACTAACAATCTTGTAGTGAGCATTGTTGTCCTCTTCATAAATTCTGCAACTATCGACCAAATCAAAAAAGACACGGATCTTCTGATACCCAATAGCTTTCTTGATTTCAGGGCGTAACCCGCTCTCAAATTTGATGCATTTAGAAAACTCAGCATCATCACCGGTATAGTACGGATAAAACTTAGCCAGCTCAACAAACTTCGCAGCATAATCAGTAACCGACATAGTTCCTTGCTTCAGCTCAAGAAACTCAATCTGCTTCTTACCACGGACATCCTCTGGATAATACTTTCTCATAAACTCTCTTCGGAACACATCCCAAGTGATAACTTCACCTGTAGTCTCCAACCTCTGACGAGTCTCTAGCCACCAGTCATCAGCTTCGACTGCTAGCATATGAGTCCCATAACGAACCTTCTGCGCTGGAGTGCAGTCCATCACACAGAAGATCCTCTCAATCTCTTTCAACCAGTCCAATGCTCCATCAGGATCATACTTGCCCTTGAAGGTAGGCGAATTTTCCCTCTGAAAAGTCACCAGACTACGAGATCCATCATTCTCGCCAGTGTTTGGTAAGTTCTGCACAGCCTGAGCCATTGCTTGCATTGCAGCAGCCATTGCAGCATCGTTCCTTCCAGCCATCTCAACTTATCACTACAACACAAACAAAAGTTAGAACCAATAACAATACTCGATTGTTAAACAACTACGACTCGACACTTGGCCGGACGGACCGACCCTCTGTAGCACCCCATTTTCTACCCAGTAAACTATATTAAAATCAGAGTTATAAAATTTTTTTTTTTGACATAAAACGGGATATCACATTTTCAACTTTAAAATCCAACACGTAATAATTAATCATGAAAGATACATAACGATTCGGGGAAACATAAAACAACAAATGGTCTTCAACTTATTCAACTTAAGCAAGCACAACGCAGCGGATTCATTAACAACTTAGTAGCATCTTTATTCAACATAAACCAACTTCAAATTAAACAACAAAGTATTTTTTTTTCTTTTAGCAATTTCATTAAAAATTCAGCATGTAGACAACTAATTAAAAGACATGCGTCATCCCCCCGAGTGCTACGTATCAGAGCGACAACCACCGACTCGAACTAAGGTAACCGGCTACTCCTCTTGATTACCTGCACGTTGCCAACATAGGGACAACATTCAAACAGAAGGGGTGAGTTACCGAATATTATAAACGGAGTATGATAAATAATATATAGGCAAGAATCATACAAATAATCACCACTTCACACCAACAACCAACAAATCAAAATCAACAACAACTTAAGAAAATGCAACTTTAATGCGACTCGACAATGTTATGTATGTGGTACCATCGGAGTAGAACTCCCAACTTAATATTGCCAGTTTATCGAGGCATCAAGACATAAGCCTTCAACTTTCAACTTTCAACATGTGCCAATCCAGGCCAACGTGGTGTGAGCAACGCTCCGACATAAAATGCAATGTATGCTTTATGACATGCACAACTCATCAACATAAACGACTCAACAACTTCCACAACACAATCAACTTAAACAACATAGCAACTTTTACGACATAAACAACTTATATCAACGTTGGCTTATCAAGCCTACAACTTACAATCCGTCCGTAAACCGGAACAATGTTACAACTCAGCTGTACCTGCAATTCGACTTTCTCGACATAATTTCCACAAAACAATTCAACAAAAGTCACCTACTAAATTACCCGACTTACCCCGACAATTTTCGTTAAATTCCGGGCAACTAAGTTTTCCGCCTAAACCGGCTAAACCAACTAAAACTGCATTGTTTCACATTTACTAATTACTACTGATTAATTTATTAATTCAGTTAAATTATTAAACCACTGCTGCAACATATTATGCTACTAATTTTTACTGTCATAAAAAATCAGCTCTGTTACCAATTGTCACCACCTGCTAAAGGCTTGCTACTATTACAATTCCAATTTTCTATCAAAACCTGCTTACTGCTATTGTTTCATTTTTCTGTCAAATTTACCAATGCTACTTAATTAGCCTTCTGTCGAAAACCTGTTAAGTTCCTGCTACATGAATTACTAATGTCATTAGTTCATCCAAAATAATTAAGACTAATGTTTATTTTTATTACTCAGGACACCTTCATTTTTATTAAGGCTAATATATATATATATATAAAACAACAGTCCATTCCTTTAATTCATCCAAATGATTACACTTTACCCAGAACACCTTGATTTGTTTATTAAAACTAATTATTCATGTAAAACAAAATGACCAAATTCCTTTAATTTATGGGTGGCCTGCGCCACCCTTGGTCTAAAAGCAGGTGGCCTGCGCCAGGATGTACTTCCTTTGGTTCTGGGTGGCCTGCGCCACCCCTTACTATAATGGTACAAAAATTTTAGTGACAATATCCCTTCACATGGGTGGCTTGCGCCACCCTTCATGAAGAACCATGGCTAGCGCCATATGCCTTTCCTATACTTTGGGTGGCCTGCGCCACCCCTATGTGTGTGGTGGGTGGTGGGTGGTGGTCAGCGTCACCCCTAAAGTTCAGTTTTCGTCCCAATTATCATTTTCCAGAATTTAACACATTCACCGCAACTTTCATAAAATCAATCCAACAACAAAATTCAACAGTATCGGTTCATCAGAATTAATACGGAAACAACAACATCATACCAGCAAGATTACAATTTCTACAACACCAATATCAATTCTACACAGGCAGCAACAATTCATCAGAAAATCAAGGGAAACATTCATAAAATACCCAACCCTTATACTATTCATCATAACCCGGTTATAATAATCGAACCCACCCTTACCTTGGATTGAAGGCAGCTCGACAATCGATCAGGTTCTGGAAATTCGACACCGACCGTGGTTTCTCTCGTTTTCAACTTCTCACGTTCTTTCTTTCTCTTCTCCTTTAACTGATTCCACTACCCACTATTCTTTTCTATTTCTCTTGTTTTATTAAAATAATAATATTCTAATATAATATCTAATGGGCCTAAAACATACACCCCCTAATTTACTAATTCCGACACGAATCTAAGCCCACTTAATCGAACACACTCCAACCACGATAATATTACTACTAATATTATTCCGCGACTATATTATTATTTTTAATATTATTCCTACGACTTACCAACTTAAAAATTCCGATTAAACGACTTAATTCATCGCCACACCAAAATCAACCAAATAATTCACAAACAATTAATTAAATAATCAATTAAATAAATAATTAAATATTTGGGCGTTACACCCTCCGCCTCAATCAGAGACGCATGTTCGTCACGAGGAGGTTTTCGACGAAATGATTGAACAACCTCATGAATTTGTGGAGATCCCTAGAATGGCCCAATGGCCCCCGGTGATAGTCCATATGAACCAAGATCCGGGTTATGTAGTCAGGCAAGTTCGACAGGATGCCTTGGCTGGGGAACTAAATTTAGAAGCCATGGTAGAACGCATTATGGTCCATAATAGGGCAAATTCAGGCCTTCGACGGCCAACGTACACGTCCCCATTACCAGATTTTATCTTACAGACAGAATTACCCAGGGGTTGGAAGGTGCCGAAGTTCACCAAATTCGCCGGTGAAACTGAGGAGTGCACCGCCAAACACGTCGCTAGGCATCAAACCGAAGCAGGCGACATAGAAAATAATGAGGACTTGAAAATGAAGTATTTTCCAAGTTCTCTCACGAAGAATGCGTTTACGTTGTTTACTACGTTGTCCCCTCAGTCTGTCCACACGTGGGCACAATTGGAAAGATTGTTTCACGAGCAGTTTTACATGGGACAGTCAAAGATTAGCCTGAAAGAGTTGGCCAGTGTCAAACGTAAGGCCACGGAGTCAGTAGACCAGTATCTGAATAGGTTTAGACTTTTGAAAGCACGGTGCTTTACTCAAGTCCCTAAATATGAATTATTCAAAATGGCAGCTGGTGGTTTTGATTATTCTATCAGAAAGAAGCTGGATACGCAATATCTTAGAGATATGGCACAACTGGATGGCCGAGTCTGACAAGTCGAACGTTTGAAAGCTGAGAAAGCTCAGACTAACAAATATCGTAAGAAAGAAAAAGTGTCGTATGTGGCCGCTGACGAATATTCATCCGATGATGAAGAATTTGTCGATGAAAATGAGCTCAATGTGGCTGAACTCAAGCCATGGCCCCATACTCATGCAAACTTCTGAAACCGTCAAACGGGAAAAATCTCGTCGAAACTGGAAAGACAGATAAATATGTTGCTAAGACTTACACTTTTGATGTTTCTAAATGTGACGAAATATTTGACTTATTAGTTAAAGATGGTCAGATAATTATTCCTCCTGGTCTAAAAGACCCTCCTTTAGAACAAAAGAAAAAAAAGGATTTTGTAAATTTCATAATTTTCTTGGTCATAAAACAGTTCAATGTGTTCTTTTTAGGGATCTGGTGCAGAAGGCTTTGAAGGAGGGCCGACTTCAATTTGTCGAAAAGCCAAAGATGCAGGTTGACACAGACCCACTGAAAGTCAAAGAGGCGCTATATTCTGAGCTTTACGAGTGCATGATGGTCGAGGCTACTGAAGGTCTCAACAAACAACCAACGACTGAAGTTGTGGAATGCATGATGGTCGAAGCCACTGAGGGTTCCGACAAGAGAGCTGGAGAAAAACTCGAAGCAGTTTACCCCCAAGCTGGTGAAAGCTTGGTGGATTTCCAAGAAAAATGCAGGATAAGCGGGTTGAAAGCCGCATTATGTCCTAGGTGCAACGCGGTATTTGATGAGAAAGCCGCTGAGAGATATGAGGCAAGCAAAAAGGAGATGCTGCAAGAAAGGAAGCCACCTGTCCCAAGGTTTGTGTTCGACAAGGGTGATGCTCCTCGTTGCAATGAGGAATTCAGGCAGCTGGTCCAAGAAGCACGCCCTAAAAATTTTGTGCCTCCGTCAGACACCCCACAGGAAAGATGGATGGCACCAATCTGCCAAAAAGGGAGTAAAAGGCCTAAATGGAAGGTCTTGGACTTGGAAAAATAGGTGAATGTTTCATAAAAGAGAGTCGAACCAATGGGCTATGTGGTGTCCCTGAACTATAAGAGGAAGAGACCCCATGACCAGAACTCAGTGGAGACGCAATCAGCGGAATAAGAAAGCTGAGAAAGAGGTTGCTACTTCACAGTTGAAGCCTGTCGGAACTTCAGGATAAAAACGACAACACCCAAGAGAAAAATGGGTAGAAAAAGACAGAGTAATGACAAATCAGACCATGGCAGGAACCGTGGAAGCGTCTGGAGAGAAAGAGGTAGTTTCGACTCAGAGCTCAAAATGTACTTTGCTGGTCGAAAGCAAGAAGGAGCCAGAATACACCCCTCAATCAGACGAAGAGGAGCCAAAATATTCTCCTCAGTCGGACGATGAATATAACCCTTCACTGGAGGAGGATTTTGACGAAGACATGTACGACGACACCAATGATGACACCTATGATGAAGATTTCATGTTGAATTGTGGTATCGTGTCGATACTACCAGCTAAATACGATGTGGTGTCAGAGATCTCTGAAGCAGAAGAGGATTTCGTTCCTGGCGAAAATGCGGATGATAAACCGCTATGTTACTATGTGATGAATAGTGGTGTGGTTGAAGAACAAACGACTATGTTTGAATGACCTAGCCCTGGGATGATGTACCATTTGAAACCGTTATTCATAAAGGCAAAAGTTGATGGAGTGGCAGTCAACAAGGTGTTTGTGGATGGTGGGGTAGCCGTAAATCTAATGCCTCACAACTTATTCAAGAAAATTAGAAAAATGGAGGTTGACCTCCGACAGCACAACATGGTTCTTTCCAACTATGAAGGCAAGACCAGTAATATCATGGGGGTTGTCCAAGTGGACTTGGAAGTAGGTACAACCAACAGGTCAACACTCTTTATGGTCATCAATTCAAAAGCAAATTTCAATTTATTGCTGGGACGGGAGTGGATCCATGGAATAGGGGCAGTACCGTCGACAATGCATCAGAGATTGACTATATGGAGGAAAGATGGCATCGTCGAGAATATTGAGGCAGATCAAGTTATTACAAGGTGGATGAAGCTAAAAGTAAGAAATCCTTTTACCAGCACTTGGCGAATGTGGCTCCATGCGATGATGGCTCAGGTTCATATACCGCTGTCAACACGGGCCACGTCTTGAATTTAGATCCCGACTATGGGTTTATTTGGGATGCTGCCGACACAACAATGGAGCCTACAGAAAGTAATCCACCTACGGGGTGGCCAGTAGTCGAGAAGAATGATTGCTGAGTCAGAAAGCATGGCTCGAATCTCGGCCTATTTGGTTGAAAATAGAAGAATGTCGGCACTTGAAACATAAAAGCAACAACAAACAGTTGAAGAAGCCGACTGTAATACACAAATAAATGGCCTACAAGGCCAGATAACAGCTTCAGAAAGTCGGAGGCTTGATTGTATTTATGACAATGAGCCTTTGGGGTTCGAGAAAGACCCAAATAATGAATTGCAAAGAATGCAGGCGCATGACCCACTTGAAGAGGTTGACTTAGGGGACGGGACAACCAAAAAACCCACCTATGTGGGAACCAAAGTGGGGCCAGAAATAAAGGCCAAGTTGATTAAAGTATTAAAAGAATATAAAGATTGATTTGCCTGGGATTATGGCGAAATGCCTGGTCTGAGTCAAAGTGTGTGGAGCATCGACTTCCGATTCAGCCAGGTAAAGGGCCAGTAAAACAACATCCTCAATTTTTCGCCCCAGAAATCACGTCGAAGATCAAGCAGGAAATTGAAAGACTGCTCAAAAGCCGGTTCATCATGACTGCAAGGTATGTAGAATGGATAGCAAACATAGTGCCTGTTATTAAGAAAAACGAAACTCTTCGAGTTTCTATAGACTTTAGGGATCTGAACAACGCTACTCCTAAAGATGAATATTCGATGCCTGTGGCAGAGATGCTCGTCGACTCAGCCGCAGGGTTCGAATATCTGAGTATGGTCGATGGTTACTCCGGCTATAACCAAATTCTCATAGCCGAAGAGGATGTCCCTAAAACCGTGTTTCGATGCCCTGGGGCTTTGGGGACATATGAATGGGTGGTGATGCCTTTTGGTTAAAAAAATGCTTGGGCAACCAATCAAAGGGCTATGAATGCTATATTCCATGACTTTATCGAGAATTTTATGCAGGTGTACATTGATGACATTGTAATAAAATCTTCATCAGAGGATGGTCACCTTGACCACCTTCGACGCTCATTTGAGAGAATGAGAAAATATGGATTGAAAATGAATCCACTAAAATGTGCCTTTGTTGTTCATGCAGGGGATTTTCTGGGATTCGTAGTGCACAAGAAAGGCATCGATATCAATCAGAACAAGACGAAGGCGATGTTGGATCTCAAGCCTCCTTCGACAAAGAAGCAGCTCCAGTCTTTGTTGGGGAAGATAAACTTCTTGAGAAGGTTCATATCGAATCTACGTGGCAAGACAAAGGTATTCTCGCCATTACTTAAAGCCAAGAAGGAAAGCGAGTTCCATTGGGGACAAGAGCAGCAGGAGGCATTTGATGTAATTAAGGACTATCTCACAAGGCCTCTCATTTTATTGCCACCTAGTAGGAATAAAAACATGAAGTTGTACATTTAGCGTCGGATACAACCATAGGAAGCATGTTAGCACAAGAGGATAGTAGTGGTGTCGAAAGACCCATTTATTACCTTAGTAGAATGTTAATAGATGCTGAAACTAGGTACACTATGATTGAAAAGTTGTGCCTATGCTTGTACTTCTCATGTATGAAATTAAACCAATATATTAAACCAGTTGATGTTTATGTTTCATCGCATTTTGATGTTATTAAGCATATGTTGTCCAAACCTATTTTGCATAGTCGAATTGGGAAATGGGCACTAGCGTTGACTGAGTTTTCCCTGACATACGTTCCTTTAAGGGCGATGAAAGGTCAAATAGTGGCAGATTTTATTTTCGACCACACATTAGTCGAAACATCGATACATAGCATCGATATTGATCCGTGGAAGTTATACTTCGATGGATCAAGCCATAAAAATGGGACAGGTATTGGAATCCTAATAATATCACCACAAGGTATTCCAACTACATTTAAATGCAAAGTTGACGGCAAATGCTCCAATAACGAGGCAGAATATGAAGCCTTAATCACTGGTCTCAAAATACTTAAGGATTTGGGAGCCAGGGAAGTAGAGATAAGAGGAGACTCAGAACTGGTGATCAAACAAATCACGAGAGAATACAAGTGCGTTAAAGAGCATCTTTTGAGTTACTTCTCGTTGGCGAAACGGTTGTTAGAGCATTTTGAGGTTGTCAACATTTCGCATGTACCTAGGGTAGAAAACCATAAAGCTAATGAGTTAGCACAGATCGCCTCTGGCTACAAAGTGTCGGAGGGAAGGCTGAAGGATTTCATTGAAACTAGGGAAAAGATGGTGTCAAACATACATTCACCATCAGACTGGTCGATATCCAAGGACTCGAGGAGTTTGGTCGAAGGGTTGGAAAGTTATGAGATTTTTGTTAACAATATGTCGCCAAAATATTGGCGAAGACCAATCATCGAGTATTTGGAGAATCCGTTTGGCAACACTGATAGAAGACTAAGTATAGAGCTTTGAATTATGTCCTTATGGGGAATGAGTTGCTGAAAAAACTCCAGAGGGAGTACTGCTCAAATGCTTAGGAGATACGGATGCCTATTTGGCAATTTCTGAGGTTCATAGTGGGACTTGTGGAGCTTATCAAGTTGGCCACAAAATGAAATGGCTCTTGTTTCGACAAGGTGTTTATTGGCCAAGCATGCTCAAGGATTGCATGGGCTTTGTAAAGGGATGCCAAGATTGTCAGAAACATGCAAATATTCAGCATGTACCAGCCAGCAAATTGCACGTTATTGTCAAACCATGGCCCTTTCGAGGTTGGACTTTGGATGTGATAGGGGAGATTCGGCCAGCGTCGTCGAAACAACAAAGATTCATCCTCGTAGGAATAGACTATTTCACAAAGTGGATATAAGTTGTGCCCCTAGTGAAGGTGGATCAAGAGGTCGTGATAGAATTTATCCAAAATCATATCTGGTATAGATTCGGGATACCTGAGACAATAACACAGATCAAGGCTCTGTATTTGTTGGACAGAAAGTGCAAGAGTTTGCAGCAGAAATAGGTTTCAAGCTGATTACTTCGACACCATATTATGCTTAGGCAAATGGTCAGGTCGAAGCAGCTAATAAGGTGATAATTGGGCTCATCAAGAAGCACGTTGCGAAAAACCAAAAAACTGGTACAAAACATTAAGTCAAGTTTTGTGGGCCTGTCGAACGTCACCCAAGGAGTCGATCAATTCGACTCTATTTCGTTTAACTTTCGGGAATGACGTTGTGTTGCCAGCAGAAATATGCCTACAATCAGTCAGGGTACAACGACAACATGAGATTTCGTCAGAGCGATATTGGGAGATGATGCTAGACGAACTCGTAGATTTAGACGAGGAAAGGATGATAGCCTTGAATGTATTAATATGCCAGAAGGCACGGGTTGCCAAGGCATATAACAAGAAGGTAAAAAAAGAAAACCTTTGTTGTTAACGACTATGTATGGAAGGCGGTGTTACCCATGGATCGACGGGATCGAACACTGGGAAAATGGTCACCAAATTGGGAGGGACCATTCAAAGTGAATCAAGTTTTTAGCAACAATGCATATGAGGTACAAGAGTTAGGAATGGACGAATGAATCCTAAGGGTAAATGGGAAATATTTAAAGAAATATAAACCTATGCTACAAGAGATTCATATCAAAACATAAATTTTCTCATTAATAAAGAGCCAAAATAGGCTAAGGGTGGCCAAGATGGCTTACAAAATCTTAGAGGAAAACTACATTAGTTTTGACATACAAACTAAGGAAACTCAGGGAATCTTGATTTGAAGTCTTCAAAAATAACTTTTTCATGCGCAACTTTGTTCTCTAGGAGCACCTTTTTGTTTTGCATACGACCAATGGCATCCTTGATCTTGAGGGCCGTTTCTACATGAGCAATTCCCTGAGCTATCTCTTGATCGATGGTTTCCTGGGAAAGCAAGGGTTCAGCAATCTTTTTTGTCAGTTCTGCTATCTGAGCTTGATAGTTAGATATGTGCTGGTCAAAAGCATGACGTTTATCAGAAAGCTCTTGTTTTTTAGCCTCAATATCTCCAAGCTTTTTCTCATAGACTGAGCTGAGATACCACTCACGCTTCATGTCATTATGTCTCAGTCGGATCTGAGTGTTGGCCTGATGGCACATAGATAGGTCTTTGGCCAATTGTGTAAAAAAGGCTTCAAACTCAATTAGGTACGTGGCCATGGGAGCAGGGAGTTGGAATGCAGCAAGCTCAACTAAGATCTTGAAAATATTATTAGCTATAGCGGCCTCTTCTGCGACGGCCTCCAGAAATTGTTGTTCAAATAGGTAGGTCCTCAACTGTTGGATTTTGAGAGAGAATGAGGCATCCAAGTCTGGAGTTGGGATAGCCATAGAACTGGTAGGTTGAACATTCTCAGTCTCTTTATGAAGTTTGTGTAGCGCCTTTAAGGTCGCTGCTGGATCTGTTTGTTTGGTTTCCAGAAGTTCCTCTGAGGTAAGGATTTTGTCAACAATAGGCTGGGTTTTATCTAAGCCATGTTCAGGGGCTTGAAGATTCTCTTTGACATCAGTTATGATGATAACAGTTGAAGGATTTGCATTCTCACCAAGGGTTGCACCATCATTTTCAGTCCCAGGGTTGACATGTTGAAGAGGAGGCGTTTTCACCACTAAGTTTTCCTCTGCCGAGGGCGTCTGAAATTCATCGACCGTCTGAGGACTTGGCATGGTCGTGGGTTCAGGAGGATTGGTATCGGCAGCCTGTTCAGTATCATCTTTTTTGAAAATGGTCGAGGTGACCACGTTTTCCTACGAAACAAGTACAGTGAGAAGTTTCACCCAAGCATCATCTGAACCTATAAAGCAGAGAAAGTAAATACCTTTGCAGGTTGTGAGGGAGTTGTTTTAGGGGGAACTTCAGTGGGGATTGGCTCAAAGATTTCTTCAAGATTCTTGGGAACAACTGGGACCACGGTCGAAGTGCCTGCTCTTAAAGGTGTTCTCCTGGTCAAAGCTTTCTTCTTCCTCACCAAAGGTGTGGATGGAGGAGATGTTGAAGCTGTTGTAGTAAAAACTCGAGATTGAGTACTTTCATCCGATGCAGTTCTTTCAAGAGAAGGAACTTTTTCAGAAGCTTGTACAGACTACCATCAGACAGAGAGAAAAGAGACAGAGAGAAGAATGAAAGATAAAGTATACCTGTAAAATGGTAGTCTTGGGTTTTTTTGGCAAACCTAGTAGAGGTCGACGCACCAGCTGCTTCCCGTTTGCGACCCTAAAAATAAGACGAAATGATTAGTTCAGGCTCACAGATGAAATAAAATTAAATTCCAGAATCTACCTTTGTGGAGGGGTCTTCTGTGATGTCGACAGGTGGGAGGTTTGCAACAGGAGCTGCAGTTGATGATTTTGGGGCTTCACCAGCCAGAGAAGCAAAGGCGTCAACCATGTTCTCCAGAAAAAGGTTTGGAGTGAAGGTTTGAGATTGGTAGTCTGACCACCAAACATCGAACTCTTGAGTAGTGAAGAAGGAAGGTTGGAATACAAACACAGGCAATTAAAGATGTTGAGTGGATCTGACAAATCTCATACAAGCTCTATGACCTGCCATAGTCAAGCGTCGGCCAGACCGTACTATATCATCAAAATGTTTCACCAAGGACTTTGGTAACATTTGGCTCAAGACAAATTGTCGAGCTACCAAATTAGGCTGATAGTTCATGAAACCATTGCCTGTGTTTCCCGTCTCAATCCGGAAAGATATCATGGTAGGAGTAAGAAACGTCCGCCATATGGAATTCGACTGCGCACCAGCTTTGGGGGAAACTCCAGGAAATGGATTCCTAAACCATTCAGGGCCAAACTTACGCTCCACAAAAGGTGACATGTCGGGGACAAAGGAAGTGGTCTCAACAAACATACTAAGATACCTCATGAAAAGGGTTTTCTTAGGAGTTTCTTGGGTAGTCATCAAAGCAAGTCGCATGCCTTCGATAGGACGCTCTCTGTTTAAGCGTTCCATTGTGGCATAGGCGAGATATCCCAATTTGTGCTCAAAAGTGGCATTGAGCCAATGTTGCAACAACCACATATGCCCAAAAATGTTTAAAGCCTTAGTAGTCTGATGGAGAAGTTTCAGTCGCATGGCCGACAAGCCAAGAGAGTGGTAGAGGGAGGCTAATAGAAGTTTGGCCAGAGATACTTGTCGACCTTCATGGATCCGAATAGCCAAACTAATATAGCTTTTGGCTATCTATAAAGAACCAGGGTAAAATAAATAGTAAGACAACCATAATGTCAAGAACACAATGTGGTCCTCATCAGACACCTCTTTGGAGCGTTTATTGTGATGATCTTCAATATAATTCTGGAAACTAGCACGCTCGAAGTCGAAGGTGTTGTTGGTCTCCAGGGTCGGGTCGAACGTCTCGCCTAGTGGCGAAAGGCCAGTAATGGCCGCCACGTCAAAAAGCATTGGTGTAAACATACCACAAGGAAGGTGGAATGTGTTCGTCGATCCTTCCCATAAATACATCGACACAAGTAGCAGACAAGGGTTAACCCTATGAGCAGTTCTTGAAAGTTGGATAGCGACGAAGATACCAGACGTTTTCCATTGCTCTTTACGTTGACCCTCGACTTTGCTGAGCCAGGCAATGTAATCTTTGTTTCCTGGAGTGGGCATGGATCTGAAGACTCGAGATTTAGGTGCCATAAATTTGAGATCTAAAGTGTCGCCTTTCTCAAAAGCCGGTGGAACCGTCTTCTCAAAGCAAGGAAAGAACTGTTGGAGTTCTTGGTGATTAGGTTTTTGTCCGGAAATGGACCGTGGAAAGCATGAAGCTTGCCGGCCACCGCAAAAGGAATAACCATCTGGTGATACCAGTTGTTCACCACCGCTTCATCATTAGATGACGGTTGAGGAAGAGGATGGAGGGTTTCTGCTTCAGAAAGGACGAAAGCCAGTGGGTTATTTCCAGTGGTCTGAGGGATAGAAGTATTGACGTTTGATGATGAAGCCATTGGAAAGAAGAAAATGCAGAAGGTGTTTTGGAAACAAAGAACGTTTTGAAGAAGAAGTTATGAGGGAAAGATGAAAAGAAAACCAATTTATTTTTAGGTGTATTTATAAGGAAAACACATGCAAAATGTGAAAGATCACACAACTGTTCAACTTCTGAAGTAAGTGGGGGTTGGTTTCAAGGCCCATAACTTAGGACGGGACTAGCCATCATGGAGTTGTCTTGGAAATCGTGGTACAGGATTGCCATCATCATGTCAGACGGCGGTTGACACGTGTCTTAGAAGAAGACATAATGCTGGCGAATGAATCTAAGAAAAACGCCGTCGAAATATCGTAAGAAACCAAAAAGCCAGATTTCTCAGTCGACATGGCGCTCAGTCGAAACTGGCCTTTTAGGGGGAAATTTGTTGGTAAGGAGATTTCGACCAAGTAAAAGGAAAGGAAAAAGAGAAAATTCAAAAGATAGTCGACGGCAAGAGAGAGTCAAGACGTTGGTCCGACACAGTTCAAGGGGTGCGTCAGAAAGAAGGTGATAAGCAATGGTGTCGGAGGATGTCAGGCGAAGGACAAACCCAACATAAGGATAAGTACTTGGGCGGGAAAATTTAAAAGTTCTAAGAATATGGGAAGTTGAAAAGATAGTGGGGTGACACGTGTCAGCATCAAAACCAATTTGGGTAGATGAACAGTTATTTTTTTAGCCTATATAAAGCATTGTTATTTCCATTTTAAGGGGGTCGCAGTTTGTAACATTAAAAAGGGAAAAGACTCAAAGTACCAAGCTTAGAGAGAAACGAGTTCAATCCCACAAAAATGTATGATCGCGTCCACATTTTCTTAATGCAATTACTTTCAAAGTTTAAATTATTGTCGTTTACTTGTTTTTTTTCTTTTTTCTTTGTTTTCCACCTTGTTTGATTGATCAATCTAAACCTTATTTTCTTGTCCCTTCAACTTCTTTTATAACTCTTCTAAAAGCAAGAAATTATCACATCAAACGAACATACGCTTCCAACCCCAGTTCTGGGATTTTTGTAGCCGATCCCGCAAGTTAGCCTGCGATAGGAGGCCAGTGGTTGTTTGCGCCTGCGAACAGTTTCACAAGAATTTCTATATGATGAATTGCCACATTCCTAATTTTCGCAGCGTGAAAAATAATTGGACATTTACACGCTCAAAATAATAACAGAGTTGCCGCCAAAGTTTATTTATTCTAAAAATGAAAGAGAAAATATCAATAATACCCTAAAAGTAAAAGAAAATGGTCGTTGCAACCAAATTCGAGTTCGGAAGACGGTTATGCAAGGGGAGGGTATTAGCACCACTTACATCCGTTGTACTCAACGAGAACTATTTAGTTAGTTTTGTGAATAGAATGTTAGCTTACGATATTTTTTTCTTCTAATTATTAAAAGATTTAAAGGAAAAAGAAAAAAGGACTAAAAAGGTTTTTTATTAGGGTGCTAGACAAGATTGCGAGTCTTGCTCATACGTATCCTCGTGTGCGATGAGGAATTCAAAGCTACGTAGCTCTAGGCAAGAAAAATATATTTTTGGATTTTTTATTATAGTGTATGACGAAACTTTTAATCTCGCTCCTACATATCCCCGAGACTGATTATTCGACATTTCAAAGAAGTGTGCACCCCAATATTTATTTCATTCGATTTTGATCGTGCCTGATCACAAAGTAGATCGGTGGCCAGCAAACGTCGTGAGCTCCGCTACTCCGGTGACGGTGAGACGGTAGGGGGTGTACCTGTAAGGTACTCTGATGCTAAAGTCAGGAACGGAGCAAGCCAGTACTGTAACACTCTTCTACCCCACAAACAATTTTAGGAAAAACACGTAATATTATCAGAGTAAAATTAGCAAGAAAGGTGCCACATATATTTAAACATCATTCAAAATCATTGTCCTGTCCCGTAACACGGGTTACACATTCTTAATAATAAAATCAACAACTACGCAGCGGAAATCAACTTTTTATGTCATTTCAATAAAATACTTCATACGAAATACATCCAAATCAAATCATCACCAACAATGTAAAAATTCAACATAAAACAAAAGAACGCGAGGTCCACAACAAATCCCAACACGATGTTACATGACACAGAGCAGGACACCTCTAAACTAAATAGCGATAAAGACACACTCCAAAGCTACATCCTCCATCGTCGCGAATCTACTCTTGGTTATCTGCAAGTTACCCACATAAGAGGCAACATTTCTAAGCAGGCAGGGTGAGAAATCACAATTCATTATAGTAATATAAGTACATGGAAAGTGAACAGGAAGACAGCAACAACATCATAGCATAGCCAACAACAGAATCATAGCATAATCAATCAACAACATCATAACATAGTCAACAACAACATCATAGTATAATCAACAACAACATCATGATATAATCAACAACAACATCATGATACAATCAACATCAACATCATGGTACAATCAACATCATGGTACAATCAACATCAACATCATAGTACAATCAACATCAGCATCATGGTACAATCAACATCAACATCATGGTACAATCAACATCAACATCATGATATAATCAATCAACAACATCACCATGATATCCACAATAAAACATACATATTATTCGACAATCAACACATACACATGCAATGCCACTTAGAATGAAATGCAACTTCATCGGAAACATGCATGTGGTACCAATTCAACGTGCGATGGACACTGGCCATCAACCCTCCAAAAGGAGCACAACATAATCAACGTATCACTCCAATCCGCACAATGGGATTGAAGCTACCAATGGACCGAAGCCCCAACATAAAAATGCTATGAAATGCAATGATGTTAATTCTCCTTAATTCATCAATTATCAACGTGTGCATCATTCATTTCATATTCAACAAATAATCGTCATACAATCATGTTTTATCATCCATACGGCAGCAAAACAACAAGACGGCAAAAATCAGCAAGAGAAAGACATTAAAACAGAAAAACGGCTAAAACAGTTGTTTGACACGGCCGCCCGTGTCCTGTGACACGGCCCGTGTCAGAAGGCCTGCACGAAAAACCCAAAACAGAAATTTTTCAGCAGAAACAGAGGCCTGACACGGTCGCCCGTGTCCCGTGACACGGCCCGTGTCAGAAGCTCTGTAACAAAATTTTATTTTTCCTCCAACCAGCAAGCTGACACGGGTGCCCGTGTCAGAGTACGACAAAACCCCATTTTCCAAAAATTCATTTTTCTGCTACGTTTTCGACTCAGAATACCCCAAAATTCAGTTTTGTCCAATACAAAATTTGATTAAAAGACTCACACAATGCACATACATCAAATACACCAATTTGTTTCACTTATTCACATCACAATACTCACTCCTAACACAATCTATATCATCAAACACCACCTTGATTCAAGAATTCCACAAAACCTAATCTATTCATAAACCAATTCCTATAAAATTATAATAAACCGTGAAAACTCCCCATACCTTAGAGTAATCTGAAGCTTTATCTTTCTTTCACCAAGATTCTCCTAGCAATCCTTCAAAACCCTTGTTTTCCTCCTCCTCTTCTCTTCTTCAGCGTTCTTCACAAAAATACGATCAGTTAGAAAATTGATCGATCTTTCTTCTTTAGTTACATCATCCCAGTTTATGAACTTCCAACTCTACCCTTACTCCTTTTCCTTTATGACCATCTTGCCCTTTTCTTAATACTTTTAAATAATAAATAATAATTTAAATAATACATGATTATTCACTCTATTAAAATTATTTAAAAATACTCTTTTAATCCATAATTCTCCAAATTGCCAAAAACCTCTTAATTCCTTCTGAATTAATTAAATAAATAAATAAATGATTAATTTAGATTTTTGGGGTGTTACAAGTACAGAAAGTGAGAGTAAGAATTAGAATAGAATCCCTGACCCTCTCATGAGAGACGGTATTTATATTGTTCCCCCAGCGCTAGGCCAACGGTCGTCTGCACTGGGTTGGGTTGCTAGTACCAATGCAGATAACTGCCAGGGCTACGTGGCGTAGGGAAGACTAGCACACGGTCTTCGTCCTGGAGTAACCGTCCCGAGATCTCCAGAAAGCGGTCAGACTGACTCTTTCGGAGGTGGGTAGCTAGCTGATGACGTGGAGAACATGGGGGAAAAGGCATGACCCCTCCCCGGGGTATGTGACGTTTAGGGATGGCAACGGGGCGGGGCAGGGCGGGTTTAACTATACCCGCACCCGCACCCGCCTCCATGTAACACACCCGCCCCCGCCCCCAAACCCAACCGTGGGTAAAAATTTATCGGCCAGACCCGCCCCTAGTGGAGAACGGGTGCACCCACACCCGCCCCCACCCGCAAAAAATTAAAATTTTTTTAATTGCTATAAAATTTAATAATTTAATTAAAAAATTAATTATTTTAATAAATTAATTAATTATTTAATTAAAAGTTTAATTAGTAAATAAATATTAACTTGATTAATTTGATTATTTTAATTGCAATAAGAGTATTAACAATTTAATTAAAAATATAATTAATAAATGAATATTAAAATAAGTAAAATAAGAGAATTAAAGTAAAATGCATTATCCGGGGGCAGGACGGGGGCGGGTGCGAGCGGGTCTTAGTGTCTTCCCGCCCCCGCACCCGCATCCGTAGTTAAGAACCGGGTTTCCCCCGCACCCGCACCCGCACCCAATTAAATCGGGTTTTCCCCGTTAATTTCTGGACGGGTGTGGGCGGGTCCGGGTTTGTTTGTCATCCCTAGTGACGTTTGCTCGATGGTAAGGCCATTGAGCGTTCCTGACAAGGAAGTGAATTGGGCCCTATTGGGCCTCACATCGCATTATTGGGTTGGTCCTGCCCGACGGATGGGCTGGCGCCGACCCAGACCAGAACAGGAGCCCCCCAAGTTGTTGCTCCGAAGAGTCGGAGTAATGACTTAAGGGTTATCCCCTTCGCCGGGGACCTGTTAAGTGGGGCAGTGTGCTCGTACCGCTGAGTTGGTGGAAAACGTGGGTGATCAGGAGTAGGAGATGCTCGACGGGCAGGATTCTCGGGGACGGACGCCTACCCAGATTCCCAATGTCATCTATGGGCGACGACATGGGGAGACGAGAAGGGATGGATGCGTTCGTCACGCAAGCGCTAAGGGAAGTGAGAGGACGTACGTGGGAATCTGTGTGCCACGTGTCTCTCATCATCAATGCCTAGGGCGGCTAGGACTAGGTCACTCAAGTGCCTAGGGATGCCTCGAGTCCCGTGAGAGTCCTATAAATAGGAGTTGAAGTCGTGCCATTTGCACGTTTTCAGTTTCCCTGCTCATAGCTTTTCCTCTCTCTCTTTTGCTTCCACCGCCGTCTGTCCGTCGTACGCCGCCGCGCCGGAGATCCACACCCGCCTATTCCAAGTAAGTTTCTGGTCCTTTCCCTCCGTTTAATGCTCTCTATGGTGGCTCCTCCGGTGGACTGATGAAATTCCCGGGGAGGCCACTAAGTTTCAAGGGAAAATGGCGGGGCTCCTTTAAACTTCCGATGAATGTCCCGGGGAGATGGGATGCATGTCCCGAGGACCCGATGAAGGTCCCGAGAACACGGGATAAATCTCCCAAGGTCATGGGATGAATCTCCCGAGGTCATGGGATGAAGAACTCGAGGATCTGATGAAGGTCCCGGGGAAGTTATATGAATACCCCAGGGGCGATGGTAGAAGGTATCGAGGGCGCCAGGTGGAGGTCCCGAAGACCTTAACCGACGTGCTCGAGGCAAATCCCCGCGGTGTCGGGGAGATTTTTTGGTTGGGCGCGGGTAGAGCCTCCTCACGCTTTCTCCGCCTCCTCGCCCGCATTGTTCGCTCTTTCACTTGATCTGCAGTGGAAGGGTGGATTTGATCTGGAACTTCGAATTCACAGTTTTCCTCTGCTTTTCAGGTAAAATTACTGCCAGGAGAATTGAGGGGGTCCTTGAAACTGACGATGAGCCCGACTCCCCAGCGGTGCCAGACAGCGGTGATCGAACGCCCGAGGATTGGGCCGGGGAGGAGCCTCTGCGCTTCCCCTCGCAATTTTCTACGAATGACTCCGGCGCCTTTGCCACTGTCGAGGACCTTTACGAAGATTTCGCGCGGAGTTGGCGGGTGTACAGGGCCCTGAAGCATCACCAAATATGTTCGACATTCAGAAGGACAAGGTTCCCTATGTATGACTTCGCCTTCTTGGAAGCGGGCTTGTGTCTGCCCTTCAGTGGCTTTCAGCTGGGGGTGTTTACTTGGTTACGCCTGGCGCCCTCACAACTTCACCCAAATGCGGTCGCTTTTGTGCGGGCATACGAGCTCGTGTGTAAATACCTTAAGGTCGAGGCCACAGTCCCCCTCTTCTTTCGTATCTTCCACCTACAAAGACAGACCGTCGATGGTCGTCATAGTTGGGTGTCCTTTAAGCAGCCGAGGAGGCTGTTTCGGGCATATCTGGACTCTGTCCGGAACTTCAAAACCCGATGGTTTGTCATCAAGCCCCTCACTCGTGCGCCCATCGACACATTGTACAACCGTATGACAATAGAGGCGAAAGATGGTCGGCAGAAGGAGGTCCTTGAATCGAAGTGTCCCCTGGAGTGGACGGAGGAGAAATTCAAAAAGGGCACAGACAGTTATATCATCAGTTCTGGTGCATTAAGCGAGGAAGACCAGTGGGCCTACCAGAAATTAGTCGATTTCGTCGCCAGTTTCACTCGCGCGAAGTTGGTGACTCCGCATGGAAAATTCAAACACAATGACTGCGGAGAGATTCTCACGGTGGCCCGACTAATAAACACAAAGGCCCTCCTCGAGTGCGAGACTGGAGAGGAGGCTCTTTGGTTCTTAGGTAGCGGGCATACCCTTGAATCGGGGTCCCTCATTGTTTCTACCGTCGGTTTACTGATGTTCGCTTTCTTTTTTTATATACGATGTCGAGCTTGGAGGAACGTGTGAAGAAGTTGGCCGCTGTCCGAGGCCCGAGGAAGAGTGAAAATGGGCGAGTCGAACAGGTTCGGCAGCAAGTGCAAGGCCATACTTTGACACCCGAGGACTCGTCCAGCTCCCTACAGTGCAGCCAGTCTCCCACTTCGCAGGGATCCCCAAAAAAGCAGCGGACCCTTGAACCCATGCATGTCGACCTCACCGGGAGCCCGCCTGAAGAAAAGTTCGTGTTCCCGCCCTGCTTTATGCAGTCTAACTTCTTCTCTGAGGCCAATTCCCCGACCGTTAGCGTTGTTGAGTCTAAGACCATCTTGGGCACTGATCAAGCGTCCAGAAGGAAAGCATTGTCGGACGACATAGCCGTCGTGATGCGGGTCTATGCCACGGCTTTTGTTTTGAATGATGAGACCTACCCTTCTGCTGAACTGACCAAACTGCAGAACAACTTTGCGTCAATCGAGGTAAACATGAAGAACTGGCCGAGGACCTCGCTGACTGCAAAAAAATAGAAAGAGGCTCATGTCGAGCTCTACAAGGAGACGGAGAAGAAACTGAAGGCTGCCGATGAGGAGAGGAAGTCTCTCTTGGCCAGAATCACTGAGCTGGAAGCGGCTGCCCGACCTGCCGAAGGGGAAACCGATGAGGAGAAAATGCTGACGTCTCGGGCTGAAATAATAGCGAAGATTAGGCTGCTCGAGCGAGATGTCCTTGAGGCCGTTGAGGTGGGCTTTGCTAAAGCCGTGAAGGAGCTCTGGATCGTGAATCCTGACGTTATGCTCATCACGGAGGGAACTGGCCCTTACCATGAGATGGTCGACGGCCGGATTGTCCCACTGGCGTCCGAGGATGATGATGACGACGACACCATGGCGGACGGGCACCCTAAGGAGAACACAGCTATTTAGTTTTTCTTGTCTAATTTTCGTGGCCTGCGTGCCAGTTTTTGTAATGACCTTTACCCGTCCTGCGTGTCAGGGGCTTTCTGATGTTTCTGTATATACTATTTTAACAATGGGCTTCTGCCCGACTCCAATGTATTGTCTTTCTCTATCTTGTGTGTGTAATGTTTGTATGTTGATTATATATCTGTTTCATTTTTGTCTAGGTACTTTGGGGGTTTTGCTCGACTTTGTTGATCCTCGACAGCGTAGGGAACTGGTTGAGTGGTTGGAGTTGTATTCCGACCTTCAACGGAGCTAAGATTTCGGTCGAGGTCTTAGCTTAGTGGCGTGAACTTCCCATTGCGATATGGGTGTTCTACCTAGTTGGTAGGGCGATGGTGGAGTTCGGTCGAGGTGTCTCCGTCGGATCAATGGTCCTCACACACACACAACGCGGGTCCTTGTCTTCTTGTTTCGTGGAGGGAGTCGCACTTGTACCTTAGTGCGCCCCCGTGGTTGCGACGCAGATGTGTCGAGGCAGTGTTTAACTATAGTACTGTTTAAGCTTTTCAACATTCCATGGTCGAGCAAGTTCTTCCTCGTGTAGATTTTCGAGGTAGTAGGCTCATGTCCCCGTCTTCGCGCGTATGCGGTAGGGGCCCTCCCAGTTCGCGGCGAGCTTGCCTTCCCGCGAATCTTTCTGGTTCCTTCGTAGGACGAGGGTGCCTACCTGAAATTCCTGTTTAATAACTTTGTTGTTATGGCATAAAGTTATTTTCTGCTTAAGTGCGGCTTCGCGGAGGGATGCGCCCGACCTTATCTCTTCGACGAGGTCGAGCTCTTCCCCAAGGGCCTCGTCGTTCATCTCCTCGTCGAGGGGAGATTCACTCCTTCTCGAGGGTTCCCTTATTTCCACTGGGATCACCGCCTCAGTTCCGTAGGTCATCCGAAAAGGGGTTTCCCCGGTAGTGGAGTGCGGGGTCGTCCGGTAAGCCCAGAGGACGCTGTGCAGCTCCTCGACCCATCTTTCCTTGGCGTCGCCCAGTCTCCGTTTTAGGCCTCGTAGGATCACCCTGTTGGCGGCTTCGGCCTGCCCATTGGTATGTGGGTGCTCGACCGAGGTGAAGTGTTGCTTCGTGCCCAGTTTGGTAACAAAGTCCTGAAAGTTCTTGTCAATGAACTGTGTCCCGTTGTCAGTGACAATCACCTGGGGGACGCCGAACCGGGCAAGTATATTCCTCTTGTAGAAACGGAGTATGTTGTGGGTCTTGATTTTGGCCAAGGCTTCGGCTTCGATCCACTTGGTAAAGTAGTTGACGCCTACGATCAAGTACTTGTTTTGGTATGACCCCATGACGAAGGGTCCGAGGATGTCCATTCCCCACCAAGCAAATGGCCATGGGGACGACAACATTTTGAGCTCACTGGGCGGTGCAAGGTGGATGTCCCCGTGTCGTTGGCATCTGTCGTACTTTTTGACGTGATCCTTGGCGTCCTGCTGCATCGTGGGCCAGTAGTACCCTACTCGCAGCGCTTTACGGGCTAGTGATCGTCCGTCGAGGTGTTGCGCGTTGATCCCTTCATGAATCTCTTGGAGGATGTCGGGGACCTTTGACTCCTTAACACATCTGAGAAGAGGGATCGAAAAAACTGCGTCGATATAATTTGTCCTCGACAATCGCATATGAGGAGGCACATCGCCTCACTACTTTGGCCTCGTTGGAGTCGTTGGGTAGCTTTCCCATGGTGAGGTACTCGTACACTGGGGCCATCCAGCAGTGGCTGTCTCCAATGGCATTCATGTCATCGATGGGGATGGGTTTCTTGATGCTTGGTCGTGGAAGCACCTCTTGAATGACGGACTTGTTCCCGCCTTTTTTCTTTGTGCTCGCGAACTTCGACAGGACATCTGCTCGAGTATTGTGTTCGCGCGGAACGTGACTCACTTCTGCCGAGGTGAACCTCTTCATCATTTCTTTTACCAGAGCCAAGTATTCGATGAGGTTGTCGTTCTTGGCTTAATATTCTCCTCACACTTGGGAGGCCACGAGCTGGGAGTCGGTGAATATCTTTACTTCCAGGTGGTGTATCGGGCTTCCGAAATAAAATTTTCCTCTAAGAGGTCTTCTACAGCTTTTTCAGCGGCCTCCGTATTCTCGGGAGACTGCCTACACCTACGTTGCACTACAGCTCTAGCAGCTAGATCTACAGTAAGCTGGTGACAGGCCACTTCAGGGTCGAGGTCGGGCATCTTCGACGCGCTCCACGCGAACAAGTCAGCATTCTCCTGGAGGCAGGCCTTCAACTGCTTCCTCGTCGGGTCAGGGAGCCCGGTACCAATCTTCACATTCCTTCCTGGATTGTCCCCGAGAGTGAGAAGCTCGAAGTCTCCGTCTGGAATGGGGCGCGTTGGGTGGAGAGGTTGCCCGTTGACTTTGACTGGTAGGTCATTACCCGCTGCTCCTCCTTGCTCCTGCTCGTTGGGGAAGCGCCTGTCGAGGTCTACCACGTCGATGCGCGGGAGTGGCTTCTGCTTGACGTCTGGGACTGGCTTCTCATCGGTCTTGGACCTGGCGTTGATCAAGTTCATGTCCTTGGTCACAGATTCGATATCCCCGTGGAGGGTGACGACTCGTCCTCTGGTCGTGTAGTACTTCATCTTCAGATGGACTGTAGATGGTACCGCCGTTAGTTCGGCCAGAGTTATCCTCCCCAGGATGCATTGGTATACGGAAGGACAGACCACTACCAGGAAGCGGGTCTTGACTTGTCAAGCAGTGTTGTCACATCCGAAAGTGACCATCAGCTCGACATAACCCCATGGTCTGGTGGTTGTGCCATTGAAACCCTGGAGGTCTGAGCCCACGTAGGGGGTCAGATGCTTTTCGTTGAGCTGGAGGTTCTCAAAGAGGTGGGCGTACATGATATCCACCGAACTCCCTTGGTCGACTAGGATTCGGCGGACATCAAAGTTTGCCATCTGCGCCCTGATTAGGAGAGGGATCGTGGAGTTGGGGGCGCCTCTTGGCAGTTCCTCGAGGTAGAAGGTGATGGGGTTCGACTTCCCCCGTACCTTCTCGAAGGTGGTCGTCTGGGCCTAGCTTGCGTCGATTAGCTCGTTGAACTTCCACTTGATCGACCTACGGAGACCTTCTCGAATCCTCCGCCGGATATAACCATCGTCGTTGTCATACCCCCAAATTTTGACCACAAGATTTCTCACCATTGTGCAAATCATCACCACAATATGGATGTACCATCATACCTCATCAATCTTCTCAAGGATTGTTGAGCATTCACTATAATCAAGAATTAGAGTTTCGAGCCCCTCATAACACTCAGACAAAAGATCAATCAAGAATTGACATGATCTTCAACTTGTCAAGCCTCTTAAACATCCATGAAGGATCAAAAGGTCTCCCATTATCAAGAATTAATCACAAGATTTTACAATCTCAAGACAATTGGGCCTCGAAACCCCCAATGTCACCAAATTAGGGTTTTGGTCGACTGAGACCTCCAGAGTAAAATTTTCATAGGGAAATAAGCCAATGAGTCCCTTTTCAAAGTTAAATTACCCTCAGAGAGTGCATTCCTCAAAAGTCGGGAATTAGGGTTTCTCCGTATTGAACCGCTCCAGAGCCAAAAGTCAAAACATGACTTTTTAGGCGAAAATGATCCTTATGACTCATATTTTCACAAAATAGGATTTATAATGTCATTTGAACAAGAATTGATCAAGAAATCATGATAACTTGTAAAAGGGGTAATTTTGAAAAAAATGTAAATTTTTCTAAGTTACTAAATTTGGATGGTTTTGGTACCAACTTCCAAGGACCATAACGTTTGATCCAAGCAACCATTTTGAGTGATCCAAAGCCTGAGTTGTAAGTCTTCCTACATTCTACAAAAGCTTAAACTACATCAAACTCTAATTCTTCATGGATTTTTAGTTATGGATGGATCGAAGTGGTGAAAAGTCAAAGAATGACCCTTAATGAAAATTGCCAAAGTTTTCAGCCTTGAACACCAATGTTCATGGGGATTTTTCAATTAGATTCAAATAGTTTCAAGATAAATTCTAATCACACATGGATTATACCATGTGAGGGCTCTTTAAAAAGTACAAGAGCCTCTCATAACTCAATTTGAACAAGGAGATATGAGCTTCCAAAAATGACTATTTCAAACTGTTTTCATAAGGCAGATTTTGTGCATTTGCTCGAGTTTGGCATAATTGTGACACAACAATTCTTGTTTTGTTTCTAGAAACATAAGAGAATCTTATCCAAGCAAATATCTCTGATCCACAAGCCTCACAAGTCCAAGAGCTATCACTTAGTCATGTGGAAATTCAAGATTCTTCTCCAAAATTTTCAAAGTTGTCAAGAAGCATTGAATGGATACATAGAGGTGGCATGAACTGAGCCAAAGCTATCCAAATGATTCAAGAATGAACCAAGGATCAAAAGACCTAAGCCTACACACTCTAATCTCAAGTCAATGGCTAGAGGAAACTTGAGATTCCTTTATGCAACCATTGGACAATGGACTGTCCAAGCCTCAATTCACTATTGATGCTAAAACAAACTTGTTACACTATAAATAGACATCAATTGTGATTAGTTTGAGTACACCAAAGCCTCATAACACTGGCCTAACACTAAATCTCTCTCTCACACCAGAAATGCCTTCATTTTCAAGTCACTATCAAATTTTTCATTAGAGAGCCATTCCATCACAAACAAGGGTTCAAACAACTTCCATATATCATATGTGAGATATCCAAACACCTCTCACACTTCTGTAACATCAAAATCAAAGACCTCAAAATCCATTTGAAGCCTATTTGCATTTGAAACACCATGAAGTGATCCAAGCATATCCAATCAAGTCTAAGCTTCTCAACACACTCCATAGGGTATAGTGAAGCTATCCAGATCATCAGAACACATCTGTAACATCTCCAATAAAGAATTTGATTCTCACTTGCAAGGTAAGCTTCATCAAAACTGAACTCATAAATTTATGCATCATAAACATCATTTAAAATTACCAATGCATTTCTGGTAGTTTATAGATCATTTCCCTCAATCAATTGCCATTTATTTTGCGTGTATGAGATTTTATTTAGTTCTTGTATTTTTTAGGGTTCTTCTGATCACACTATGATATCTTTTGATACACTTAATTTAAATAAAATTGAAAAGAACCATCATGTTCCTTGTTAAAAAACGAACGATTTTCATTTTTTACATCTTCCAAAATGTTTGAGAAATGAGGGAGATAGCATGCTTCATGCAAAACTGATGTTGGTCCAAGGAAGAAGATGGCCATGGCGCCATTTTCAGGTTTTTAGAACCAAACTTAGTATATATTATTCCCTTGCCAATATATGTTTGAATTGGCATTGCGCCCTAGTGGAAATACTAGTATTTGTGTGTGTGTAGCGAGTGAGAGGTCTGGGGTTTGAATCCCCCTCGCCCCAGACCTTTTGGTTTTATTTTTTAACCATTTTCAAAAGGAAGTTTTCTATATTATTTTCATATTCCATTCTCTATCAGCCAACACACATGGCTCAGTTGGTAAAGTTTTAAACTCTCCATCCCAAGGGCGTGTGTTCAAACCTTGGGAGGACCATCCCATCTTTTTTACCACTTAATTCCTTCACTTTTTTTTTAGAAATTTTAAATGACTTCAAAAATTAATTTCTCTTTCAATTTCAATCATTTTTGAATGATTCTTTTTTTCAAAATTCACAAATATGTTACAATATTTTATTCCACAAAAAAAATTAAAAAAATATTATTTATTCAATATATTTTGAATTTTGGTAAAGAATTCCTTTTTAATTGTTTTTAAACATTTAAAATAAATTCATTCTCTTGATTTTTCAAATTCAAATGATTTTCAAATCATTCTATGGATAAAACATAATTTTTCAAACATTAATCCAAGATCATAACTTGTTTTTCATACATGTTTGATAATTTTGATAATTTTATTAATTTTTATTCAAAATTAAATACATTTTTTAATCAAATTAGGGTTTTAATTATTTTCACCCTCACAAACATTTTTCAAAACACTTTTGGGTCTCTTGATAGAGTGTAAGTCCCACCCCTTTGTAAATAAACCATTTTGGGCCTCAGTCATTGTATAAGTCCTTATATGATTTTAAAAATCTCGGCGTGATCTCCGTTTTCAAAACAATTTTCATCTGGGCTTCCCTTGTGTTGTAAGTTCCATTTTTCTTCTTTTTCAAACACTTTTGGGCCTCTAATAGAGTGTAAGACCCAACCCTCTTTGTACATAAATAATTTGGGCCTCATTCATTGTATAAGTCCCTACACAATGTTCAAAATAACTGTGCGGTCGTTGTTTTTCATACGGGCATCTCCTTGAGTTATAAGCCCCATCTCTTGTATAAAAATAAACTTTTGGGCCTCTAATAGAGTGTAAGATTCATCTTTTTTGTAAACATAAATAATTTGGGCCTCAGACATTGTATAAGTCCCTCTGTGATTTTCAAAACTACGACACGGTCGTCCCCTTTTCAAAAGAGTTCATCTGGGCCTCTCCTTGAGTATAAGCCCCAAACTTCCTTTTAAAACAACTTTCCTTTTGATTTAGATTCAAATTCTAAGTTTTATCAAAATTTTCTTCAATTTCTTGAATAACTAACCATACAGTTGTAGTTGCTATGCTTGAGCTTGCACAACTGTAAGTTCTCCTATCTCTTCTCAACAATACTTGTTTATATATTTCATCTGTATATATATGCTTGTATATACTTGCTTAGAGTTTTCCCCAGCAAGTTAGGTCTAGATTTAGGTCAAACCAGTGGTTTCTCTTTCAACACGATCAAAACTAGTTCCCCATAGGAAATTCCAGATACAGTCTTGCCTCTTCTTGGGCTTATACAATATGGAACAAAGAAAGACATTATTCCCAGTGAAACTTTTCTCAAGACTGTCCTAACTTAGAAATACATGTGTACAAGAAATTCATTTCCTCAAAGAGGATTAATTCCCGGTGAAACCTCTCTTGAATTTCTTCAAACCTTAGAACTATTCTGCAGAGAAAATACTTATTCTTGGTGAAACCTTTATTGAACTTTTCCTAGGCTTGGACCCACAGGCTTCCTAAAAGCATCCCCAGCCTCCTCTTGGGCTTTGTACAAGGACCCTCAGGCTTCTTAGAAGTTCTCAGCCTCCTCTTGGGCTTAGTACAAGAACCCAAAGACCTCCTACGGGTATAGGACAGAACCTAGTCATCTTTTGCTAGTTCAATCGTCTGGAGAGTCAGAATTCCAAAGCATCAAACCATTGTAGGGTTTATCTTCATCCCTTAAAGTTTCAGCTTCCTCTTGGGCTTCATAAAAGTAGACTTGGACAGTCTCAGCCTCCTCTTAGGCATCATACAAAGATCATCCTCCAGTTAGGAGTAAACCTCTTTATACCAGTAGACTTGGAAAGTCTCATCTTCCCTTGGATCTCAAAGAAACCCTCAAGTTTCCTAAAAGCACAGGAAAAAACCCTGATCATTTTATCAATCTCCAGCAGAGTTAAAACCTCCATAGGTTTTCAAACTCAGTCTTTAAGCTTTCATTCTAAATTTCCCAGTTATGGTTAAATTACCATTAGTAAAACCTTAACAGAATCAGAACCTCAGGGCATCTGATATTTCAACTCTTCTTCAATCCTCGACAAGAGTTGATTCCCCAATTTGGACCTGTCTCTGGATCTCAATAATCCTCAGCAGAAGCCAGCCTCCTCTTAGGCTTCATATAAGAATTTCCCCAGTCAGCCTCCTCTTAGGCTTTGTATAATGATTTTTCCTCAGCTTTTAGCCTCAATCGTGGGCTTTATACAAGATAGGTTATACTCTCCAGTTGAGTCAACAGCTTTTAGCCTCAATCTTGGGCTTTGTACAAGACAGATAAAACCTTTCCCCAGTAGAGTCAATTATTTTAGTCTCAATCTTTGGCTTTGTACAAGACAGACAAAACTTAACCCGGAAGAGTCAATCTCTTCAGCCTCAATGTTGGGCTTGTATAAGACAAATATAAAGCTCCCTAGTAGAGTCACCCTTTTAGCTTCAACCTTGGGCTTTGATCAAGGCACACAAAAATGAACATCCCCTTAGAGGAAATCAAATGTTCTCTCTGTAGGAAGGCATTTCTCTGTATATCACATCTCAAAACAAATAATCAAACAAACCCTAAATCCAGATAACTGGTGTAAGTGGCACACTTGTTGATTCAAAGATCCAAGTTGTAGTCCATCTCTTATCCTGGTAAACTTCATCTTTCATCTAATTTTTGTAAGTGGCAAGCCTCTGGATTATTTACATCCAAGTCAATGTCCCTCTCTTAGCATGGAAGACTCCTAAGGAAAAATGGCATTGTTCTACACTGAGTTAAAGTTTCCTCCTTCAGGACATCTCTCTTATAAAGGAAATTATGGCATTGTTGGATTCCATACATTTCAGTTAAAGTAATTCCCCTTTATAATCAGTTACCCAACAACTGTGATAAACAGGTGAGATATCTCCCTTTAGAGATGACAAATTCTCTCTCAATCAAACCTTTTAGCTCCAATCTTGGGTTTGAACAAGACACAAATAACCTTTAGCTTCAATCTTAGGCTTTAAACAAGACATCAAATATCTTTTCCTCCCATAGAATAGGAGGAACTACGATTACTCTGATTTCCCTGTATCTTTATGGAAATACGTAGGCATAAGATTGTGAAATCTTAGCGAGCACACAAATCAAAAACTTTAGGTCCAGCACTGTAAGTAGGATTATACCTAAGAGGGGGTGAATTAGTTTCCTTAGAATATTTTCCAGTTTTTCAATGAAATTGAATTTTACTTTCCTAAAGTTTCTATGTGATGAAATGCGGTAAATAGCGGAAAGTAAAGAACACTGAAAGATATACTGGTTCCCCTCACAGTCCGAGAGTACTCCAGTCCCCTTTCAACATGAAAGAGATTTCACTAAAATGTTAGATCTTAGACAAGACTACCTAGTCTTTCTATACTAGACCCTAACACACCACCAAGAACAATCCTCTTGGATTTTACAAGTTTAAAGTCCAACCGAGAACAAACCTCTCACAATGGACCTCTTGTATCCACAATTCGGATAACAAGGATTATAACAACCCATATAAGAGAAACAATTCTTCTCCTTATAGTCAACGCCTAAATCCAAACAATCCTTGGAACTTTAGGATTTTACAATAATTCTGAATTTTTGAGTAAGTTGTTGAAATTTGATTCTTCAATATATCAATCACAAGATTGATCTTATTCTTGAACAAGTAATCTTTATTCAGAATATACAAGTGTTTTATGATGCAAGAATGAAACTATAATTATTAAGATGAAAGTTCAATGTCAAAGTTTCACTCTTAGAAAATTCTGACTTTTTACACTTGAGAAAATGAAAGATTTTAGAGAATAAAGATGTTTGAAAATTGTATGCAAGAAGGTGAATTCAAAATCTAAAATTATGAGTTTTTTATAAGCCACTAAACACCTTTACAAAAGGGTGTTAATGTCCAAAGGTTGCCATGCATAAAAAACTATTTTCAAAAACTCATAATGCTGAAAAATAAAATATTTTTACATACTGGTTAAGTGTTAATCGATTAAAACTATTGAACTAGAATATGTTAATCGATTAACACCTTGCAACGTGCAAAAAATTCAAATTTTCTTAATGTTAATCGATTAACCAAAATGAACTACAAAACGTTAATCGATTAACCAGTGTTAAAAATTGAAAAATACTTTAACAAAAGGTATGAAAAGGAATGGTTTTCAAAAACAAATATTTTGATGATTCATGCCAAGTATGCTTGATGATATGAACACTTGTATATTCAAGAATAAGTTAAGTTCATATACCTTTTAGATTATGATCAAATGTTTGAAAATCTTCAAGACTTTTTGATATAATTGATACTTGAAACTTGATGCTTGACTTGAATCATTTCCTTTTTTATCTTCAATAAATTTGACAATGTTGTTGTCTTCATCAAAACACATTTGAGAATCTTGATTCTTCAAGCACCTTACCAAAAACAACAGAAAACCTGAAAACAACAAAAAAATTCTCTCAATTCTCCCAAAGGAAAAACTTTCCCAACCCATAACAGATAAACACTAGAAAGTAGAAAAACATGCCAAAGAAGATCTATGGATAACCATATATGAAATGGGTAATTGACAACTTCCCTTGGTATAACCTGACCCCGGACCCCCCAATCTCTTAGCATTTGTTAAAGAAAACATGTGCGTGCAAGGTTAGTTTTAGATAGCTTCCCTTTCCTTTCCAGCTTCATAGGATAAATAAGAAATCAGAAATTAACACCCAATTCTAACCATTGTGGTAAGGTGGTCACGTCACCGACAAAAATCGCACGCTACAGCCGCGGGGAAACTTTCCCATGGGCTACGGGCGGTCACGGGGTCCTCGGGGGGAAAACTCTCCCATAAACGACGAGCTGCCATGGGGTCCTCGATTTCTTCGGAGACGTAAAAGTCCTTTGGCTGAGTGACGCTCGGGGCGACTTGCAGTCTGTTCTCTACAAAGGAATGGGTCGTCTCCTCGACGCTTTGCGCGTCCCGTGCATCTGGTCGAGGAATGTCATTCCTATTTGTATACTGCTTTAGATGCCCCTTCTTGATTAGGATCTCTATCGCATCCTTGAGGTGGATGCAGTCTTCGGTGACATGTATGTGGCTCCGATGGAACCTGCAGTATTTGGACTTGTCAGTGTTTGATTTGGGGGGCGTCGGCTTCAGGAAGCGGATACCCCCTTTTTGAAATTCCGAGTTTATGCACTCGACTAAAATTTGCTCGCGGGGAGGGGTGAGTAGCGTGTACTCTGTAAACTGGCCAGCTGGACCTTTCGGCTCGCGAGAGTCCCTGGGACGATCTTCTCGTCTTCTCTCTCCCCCTCTGCAGGGGGCAGTAGAGTCTTCATTCCTGGAGCTTCGGGGGCCCTCCTGGTGTCGTGAGTCGCGAGCAACATGGGCGGCCTCCAACTCCCCGTACTGGATGTACGATTGGGCCTTGTGGAGAAGCTCTTCCAAGTTGCGGGGTCTATAGATACCCACAGCCTTGGCGAACTCCGTACGCAGACGCAGTCCTCGCTCGATCAGGAACTTCTTTATGTCGTTGGTAGCAGGTACCTCGACGGCTTCCAGATTGAATCTCTCGATGTAATCTCTGAGAGATTCGTCCCTCCCTTGGAGGATGGCTTCCAGGGAGGCCACCGTCTTCGGGTGGCGTCGGGACGCAGTGAAATGCCTGGAGAACTGTTTCTTCAGTTCTTTCCAAGTAGTGATGGACTCTGGTGCGAGGCTCTTATACCACGTCATGGCACCTTTTCGGAGGGTGGTCGAGAAGAGCCGGCACTTGATAGCTCCTCGGATATTCTGGTAGTCGAACATTGCTTCGAAGCTCTCGACATGCTCGTCCAGGCCAGCAATGTCGTCGTATGTCGCCAAAGGTGGAGGCTTCTCCATCCCGACGGGTATAGGAGTATCCATAATCTCCTTGGACAGGGGGGTACGCCGGTCGTCTTTGTCACTTCTAACTAGTGACTGTGAAGGGGAGTGATCGCCACGACTGCGTCTGCTTCGTTGGGAGGTACTCCTGGGCCGGCTCTTTGGCTTCTCGCCGTCAACTTTGCTCCTCTTTTGGATAGGGGAGCATCGTTGTTCCTTCCGAGCAGGAGACCGATTGCGCTTCTGGACGACCACAGGTTGGGGTCGTTCTAGACGCGGGCGGCATCCCACATGTTGGGGGGAAGAAGTACTCTGTGGGGGAGGAGAAGGACTGAGAGATGGACGGCGACGATGTCTCTGTGGGGGAGAGCGTTGTCGTCGGTCCCTTTCGAGCACTCATATCCTCACATTCCGATGGGAGATCAATAGGTTGGTCTCATTAATCAGAGCGAACAGCGCCACCATGTTTGGATCATCATTTGGTGGTGCGGGGATCGGCTGGTAGGCGGTCGGGTTCCCATCATGTTGGGCGGCATTGAAGGCCGCGTCATCAGAGGAGGGGGAGGCAGTACGCCCATCCCTCTGGTCGCCTTCTTCCACGTTAACGACCGTATTGGGATCGTGGTCGTCTCTGTTGTTGAAGGGAGTGAAGGCGGTATCTGGAGCGTTGGCGTCAGTTCGAGGGCTGGCCATGATTGTCAGAAACTGAAAGTTGCTTTGGTTTTACGAGGAGAAAAATAGGGAAGCAAAGGTTCCCACAGACGGCGCCACTGATTGTACCTTATCAGAAAGTAGATCGGTGGCCAGGAAACGTCGTGAGCTCCGCTACTCCGGTGATGGTGAGACGGTGGGAGGTGTACCTGCAAGGTACTCCGATGCTAAAGTTAGGAACGGAGCAAGCCAGTACAGAAAGTGAGAGTAAGAATTAGAATAGAATCACTGACCCTCTCATGAGAGAGGGTATTTATATTGTGCCCCCAGCGCTGGGCCAACGATCGTCTACACTTGGTTGGGTTGCTAGGCCCAATGCAGTTAACTTCCAGGGCTTACGTGGCGTAGAAAAGACCAGCACGTGGTCTTCGCCCTGGAGTAACTGTCCCGAGATCTCCAGAAAGTGGGCAAACCGACTCTTTCAGAGGTGGGTAGCTACCTGATGACGTATCCCTGCGGAAGGAGCACGTGGAGAACGTGGGGGAAAAGGCGTGACCCCTCCCCGGGGTATGTGACGTCTGCTCGATGGTAAGGCCATTGAGTGTGCCCGACAAGGAAGTGAATTGGGCCCTATTAGGCCTCACATCACATTATTGGGTTGGGCCTGCCCGACGGATGGGCAGGCGCCAGCCCAGTCCATAACAGATTTTATTAAGAAAAAGAATTTGACAAAGTGTGAAAATAGGCTCGATGAAATGTCCCGCAAAAATAATCAAAAAGTAGCACAAAAATATCAAAAAGAGTTAACGTACGCAAAGGGTAAAATGTAAATACGCGAATTGTAACGTACGCAAAGGTAAAACGTAAAAACGTGAATTGTAATGCAAGGGCCCAAATTGTGATGCAAAAGGTGTGAATCGTAATGCGAGGTCATGAGTTCTAACACGAGGGCGCGAATTCTAACGTGAGGGTGTGAATTCTAACGCAAGGGCGTAAATTCTAACACGAGGTCACGAGTTCTAACGCGAGGTTGCGAGTTCTAATGTGAGGGTGCAATTTCTAACGCATGGGTGTGAAGTATAATGCGAGGTAGAAAATTCTAACGCAAGGGCGGTGAATTCTAACACCACAAAAGTTAGCGTGCAAATTCTAACGCGATGGCGCAAATTCTAACGCGGGGATATAAGTTGTAACGCAAAGGCACAAATTGTAACACGAGGTCGCAAATTCTAATGCGAGGGCATGGATTCTAATGCGAGGTCACGAATTCTAATGTGAGGGCGCGAATTCTAATGAGAGGGCATAACTTAACACCACAAATTATACGAGATGAAATACCACATGCACACACGCAACGAAACGACAAGAAAAATCAAACACGTATACACAATAACCACAACCAACACGTATTCATCACAATTGAATCAAAAAGGGCATACAACATATAACGCACATATATCGAGTTAACGCGCGCGAAATGAGTTAATACGATGACGTATCATGTAACGTAGTGGCGTCACGCGCGAATTTTCACGCGATTATGTGTCACGTAACACAATGGTGCAAAATGTAATGCTATATACAAACACACAACCCTATGCTTTTAGGAAGCCTTTGGGCCCTTGTACTAAGCCCAAGAGGAGGCTAGGGAACTTCTAAGAAGCCTGTTGGTCCTTGTACTAAACCCAAGAGGAGGCTGGGGATGCTTCTAGGAAGCCTGTGGGTCCAAGCCTAAGAAAAGTTCAAGAAAGGTTTCACCGGGAATTAATCCTTTCTTTGTTGAACAGTTCTAAGGTTTGAAGAAATTCAAAAGAGGTTTCACCAGGAATTAATCCTCTTTGGGGAAATGAATTTCTTGTACACATATATTTCTAAGTTTTGACAGTCTTGAGAAAATTTTCACCGAAAATAATTCATTTCTCTGTTCCATATTGAATAAGCCCAAGAGGAGGCAGACTATATAGGGAATTTCCTATGAGAGAACTAGTTTTGACTAAGTTAGAAAATAACCTCTGGTTTGACCTAAGTGTAGACCTAACTGCTGGGAAAAAACTATAAACAAATATGCACAAGGATATATATACAGATGAATTAAAAAATATATAAACAAGTATGCATTGAATTTAAAAAGATGTTGGGTCTTGCCTTCTGATGAAGGGCCCAAGTGTATTATGAATGATTGTATTTATTACAACTGTATGATTAAGGTTTTAAGAAATTGGAGAAAGTTTTGAAAAAACCTTGAATTTGAATTTGAATTAAAAGAAATTTGTTTTAAAGAAAAGAATTTTTGGGGCTTATAACTCAAAGAGAGACCCAAGTGGTCTAAGAGCAGTTTCACCGGGAATAATGTCCCTCTTAGTACTAGTTTGAAAATAGACAGATGATTTTGAAAACAGAGGTATGGGGCTTACAACTCAAGGAGAGGCTCATGGAAGTTGTTTATTGTTAAAAACAAAGTTATATGTACAAAATATTAGGGCTTATCCTCAAGGAGATGCCCGTATGACTTATTTTGAAATAGGGATCGCACTGCGATACCAAAAGACGTTTTAGGACTTATACTATAGCAGAGGCCCAAAAATTATTTTTCTACAAAGAGGGGTTTGGGTCTTACACTCTATTAGAGGCCCAAAAGAAAAAGGAATGGGGCTTACAACTCAAATAGAGTCCCAAGTGATTTTTGTTTAAAAGGCGACGATCGCGCCACGGTTTCGAAAAAAACACAGTGGGACTTATACAATAATTGAGGCCCAAAATATTTATATGCAAGGAAGAACGGGTCTTACACTCTAATAGAGGCCCAAAAGATTATTTTTATATAAGAGTTGGGGCTTATAGCTCAAGGAGATGCCCAGATGAAAAACAGCGATTGCACCGTTTATTTTGAAAATCGCGTCGGGACTTATACAATGACTGAGGCCCAAAATTGTGTATTTACAAAGGGGGTGGATCTTACACTCTACAAAGAGGCCCAAAAGTGTTTCAAATGAAGTTTGAAAAAAATTAAAATCAAGGAAAACCCTAATTTTCATTTAAAAATATAATTTTCAAAGGAAATTAAATAAAAAATGATGTAAAATATCAAATATATTCAAAAACAAGTTGTGAACTTTGAAAAATATTTTGAAAAATCATGTTTAATCACATGAAAGCTTTAAATTCATTTGAATTTTAAAAATCAAGAGGAAAATTTCATTTAAAAATGTTAAAAAACAATTAAAATGAAATTCTTTACAAAAATTACAAATATATTAAATAAATAATATAAATTTGATTTTTTGTAGAATAAAATATTTTAACATTTTTGGGAATTTTTAAAAAAAGAACTAGTCACAAATAATTAAAATTGAGGGAGAAATTAATTTTTGAAATCAATTAAGAAAATAATTAAAAATTCAAATCATTTGAAAATGGCGCCAACGGTCACTTTCTTCTTCCTCGTGCCCGCGCCATGGATGATTTGTAAAACCTCACTTTTCTCTCTGATTACTCAATGGTTTTGACTTTTGTAAACATCAATCTCACTCGTTTTTGAACAATGATTCTAATGGTACCAATTAATTGCATTTATTTTAAGTGTGGAGTGAGAAATCAAGTGATGAACACATGAATCCTAATTTCTGTAAAAACACTATGAAATCCTATACACGATAGCTACAAAGCAATTGATTGAGGGGAAACACTCTGCATAAGTGCAGAAACATGTTTGTAACTTGAAAACACATTTATGATGCATGGATCATAGAGTTTGAGAGTTCAGGCTTACCTCTTGCAAGAAGAAATCGAATTGTGTGTTGGAGGTGTTACAGATGTTGTTTGATGACTTGGACAGCTTCAATGGACCTAATGTAAGGTGTTTGGAAGCTTGGAATGGATTGAAAGTGTCTGGATCTTGTTGTGGCATCTCAACTGCAGCTTTGACAAAAAGCTTGAGCAAATGGATACTGATTTGATTGATTATGGTGTTTCATATGTGTTTTGAGGTTATGGATCACTCATATATGATATATGTGAGGTGTTAGGATGGTTGGTTTTGATGGAATTGCTCTCTATTTGAAGATTCGCAACTTACTTGCCAAAGAAGGAAATTTTGGTTTTGAAGAGTGATTTGGAGGAAAACATGATTTCTGATGTTTCGGAGTGGTTTCATCAGTCATACATGACCTCTATTTATAGTAGAGGAAGTTTTTCTTGCAAGGAATAGTGAATGGAGGCTGGATCACTCCATTATCCATTGGAATTTGTCATGTAGCCAAAGTCTCCTCTAGCCATTGACTTGAGTCAATCTTGCAGGCCTATGGTCTTCTGATGCTTGGATTCATCTTGACTCATTTGTGATGTTGAGGACTGATACATGTCAGCTCTATGCATCCATTCAATGCTTCAAGGCAAATTTGAAGTTTTTGGAAATGAACTTTGAATGCCACATGCCTAAGTGATAGGATTTTTGACTTGGTGGCCTTGTGATCAGATTCTTTATCATTCATGTTGATTTTGGACAAAAATACAATAATGCAAGTGTCCAAAATTGCCTCAAGAAATCGTGGGAACCAAGTCATGTACCAATGTTGTTGTGTAGGCAGGGTGAAAAATGCCATTTTTTTAGGCTTATAACTTCTTGCTCAAGTTGAATCATGGGAGGCTCTTGTACTTTTTAGAAAGCCCCTATAACATAATTCAACTTTGATGTTTAACTTTGGTTTTGAATCATCTTGGATCATAATGAAAAATGGCCTCAAAGTTGGAGAAAATGCAAAACAGATTATGTCCAAAGTTTCACTAAGTGTTGAAAAAGTGTCCATTTTCCATTTTTGTGATTTTGATCAATTCATAACTCAAAATTCATAAGGATTTGGAATATGTTGTAGTTGACAATCTTGAAGTATATAATTAGAGCTTTCATTTCAGCTTTGGATGGAAGAAAAAAGGTTACTTGGATCACAAGTTATGGTCTTGCAAAGTTGGGTAAAAATCACTTTTTTTTTCATGACTTAGTGAAATTTCAAGTTTCTTAAGATTGCCCCTTTTGCAAGTAACCTCATTTTTCTTGAGTTTTCTTGATGGATAATGATCCAAACCATAAGTTAACATTGTTTTTTACTTAAGGGAGCCATGTTTGTCAAGAAACCTCAAAAGTCAAACTTAGTTTTGATCACAGTTGACTTTTTATCAGATGAATTTCAAACTTTGTGATTCTCTATGAAATCAAGTTCTTGACCTAATTCAAACCTAATGGATGGATTCCATAGGTGTTTTAGAGTGTCTCGAATCATGTCCCAAAGTTTGAGATCATGTCTTGCCCAAAAGTCAAAGATATGGTTGATTTTTTCTCAAAAACCCTAGTTGGTGGTCCAGATGAATTTGCATCTCTATACTGCTCATGAACCAAGTTCTTTGTGTTCATTTGAACTTGTAAGAGGATCAATATAAGATATTTGAGGTCTTCAAAGCATTCCTTGAAGTCTTGGTTCATGTCTTGCTCCAAAGGTCAACTTAGGGGTGAATTAGGTCAATAAACCTTAATTCCTGATCTTTTATGAATACATCCCTGAAGTTATTTTGAACTTATGATTGGATCCATGAGGTCCCTTTGAACTTCTTAGGTCATGTTTTGAAGTATTGGCTCATGCTCAGATGAAAATTTTCCTCTTGAGGCCTTGGTCGACCAAAATCCTAATTTGGTGACACTGGTGATCTTGAGACTTTATCAACTTGGAATGTTGCATTCCTATGCTTGATTCTTGATGTGTAAGACCTCTTGATCCTTTATGGATGTTTGAGAGACTTGACAAGTTGAAGATCATGTCAATTCTTGATTGATCCTTTGCCTGAATGCTTTAAGAGGGTCCAAAACCCTAATTCTTGATTAAGGTTAATGCTCAACAATCTTTGAGAGGATTGATGAGGCATGAAGATACATCCATATTGTAGTGATATTTAGCACAATGATGGAAAATCTTGTGGTCAAAATTTAGGGTATGACAGGATGAGAGCTTAGACTTCAAACCAGCAACCGTAAAACAGTTGAACCCTTCGGCCAAATCACCCTCCCATGGAGGTATTCCAGGCCCAGCAGGTATTCCACCTCTGATATTGAAATTGCTAACTTATCCCTCTTCACACAGGGTTTAGGGAGCTGGCTAAGAGGGATATTGCAGACATTATTGACAGCATCAACAAAGGATTTCGATAGTTTAGGGTTGGCAGCAGGGTTTTGTGTTTCAAGTGGTTTCTCCGTATCTATGAGGCAATTCTAAGGAATAATAGTTGCAGCCATTGGAAAAGAATGAGCAATGAAAAAAGCTTGAGAAAAATGAGAAAGAACGATGGCAAGGCATATATTCAATAGAGGTGAATTTTGTTTTTTTTACTTATTCCTTCAAGTTGATAACAACTAATAAAGGAATATGAAGAGAACGTAATACTTATGTTGCACACTTAGATGTCATTTGAATATTACCATTAAATTTATAACTAAGTAGACTTTTTAAAATTCTTATAAAAATCAAGAGTAGGAGCATTTGTTAAATAATTTACTAAAAAGAAATAGTTTTATTTAAAATAATACATTCTAAAATAGAATAAATAAAATATTTTGAAATAGTATTTGATACTACTTCAAATAATTATTACATGAGCAAATAAATATTTCTTTTTTTAAAACAAAATTATCTTAAAATAAAATTATTTTATAAAAGATGTGGTAAAAATATTGTAGAACACTCTAATATCAAATCACATGACAAATTGAACTAGTGTGTATAAAATAATAAATCATGAGAGATTTTAAAATTAAAACATAAAAATATATAGTTAAATCAAATATTAACAAAAGATTAAGGTAGAGACTTAAGCCTCCAATGCTCTGTTTGAAACCTCTAACTGATCATTTCATATTTACTAGTCATGTTGTTGGTGCTCAGATGGAGTAGAAGATCCAATTATGTTTTCAATATCCTGTAGATATTTTCCATTTAACTTTAATTTGATATTTAATGGATAGTATTTTGTTATAAACATGTGGAGTTTGTGGAAACATCTAGGAAGGAAAAATAGTGATAATTAATCAATTATAAGAGCCAAAGAAAATACAAGTGCAATGTTGGTTCTAGGCATGGGCTCAAAAACACCTTCACAGCTTGCCCAGGCCATTGCAATAGACTTGTAACAAATATTTGTATCACCAACAAATCCAAGTTGCTAATGCTGAAAGCCTGAAACACTTGGTTTCCATTTTATTCTCAAATGAAGGAAATCAATAAGCAAACCCCATTTTTCCAATCTACAAACCTCAATGATCCAAAACATGAAACAGATTTCTATTTGGCAAAATATAAACAGAGTCTATATCCATCTTGAACTGCATCCTCAAACAAAATCCCAGTATTCACAAGCAAAACATAACCATTGATATTCAAGACCAATAGAAGTCACACGGATGATGAAGCTGCCTCAAGTATCATCAACTTGCGAGTGAAAAACAAAACTAGGAAATGTGGTGGTTATATCTCTGCCAAAGAAACAGTTTAAGTCAGATTTTCTGCAATAGAAAGTGAAGAAAAACACAACCATGTTCTTATTATTAATAAAGTTTGAAGATTATGGCTCATTTTAGCAAACAAATCCTAACATGTTAGGCAAAATTTCACTCCCTGAATTTCAAATACAAATTGGTGATTAGTAACAGGAAGACACTCACTTCAAATACTGAAGAGTCATGTTTTTCAGAAGGGATGGATGCCGCAAGACAAGGTTTCTCCATTCTTCCTTGTCAATCTTCCCATCATGTTTTGTATCAGCTTCCTCAAATGTCTAAATATCATAAAAGATGTCGGTGACAAATCTCCAGAAAAGATTATGACAGCACAAAAAATGATATATGCCAATGTCCTCATTATCAACTCAACAAATATAAACCATGTCAACCTATGAAGTTCACAAGAATAACACTGAGAGAAGGTTTGCTTTAATTAGCAGATAGATCATGTGGAAGCTTAGGTCTGAATGCAAGGGAAACATAACCTAGAGCACACATAAGTGTTCCACTAATAATTAACAATGATATACAAAGATCAACAAAAATGCACCATCAAAAAGGGTACACGCTTAAAATTTGGAAACAAAGAAAAATTAATTAAAACAAAGAAGCGTAGACAACTGATTTCCAAACTATGCATGCAGCTTGTGTTACCAAGCTTCCATACGATTGCTTTTAGAGACTTTAAATAAGAGAGAAAATTATTCATGAATTTCTTACTTAACCAAGTAACCAAGAACAAAAAACTAAAATAACTTAGTAATAAAGAAGCAGAAAAACAACTTGTAATATGATTCAAATGTATCCTAGTGTAATAATGGTCATATAGATATGGCATGCAATATAAGTTGTCAAGTAAATGAAGCACCTTGTCAATAATACTTTCGATCACATCATCTGAAAGATTCATACCAGATTCAGCTAGAGTAGCCACAACCATTTGTTTTACCTACACATAAAAACACTGATCATCTATGCATATAAATCTAGGTTGTCAATTGTGGTGGATACAATCGCTATCACGGCACAAAGCGGGTAATGGCCAGCACAGCGCCCTCAGTGGGTTGCAGTAAAGTGATGCTGGTGCAGGCAAAGCGGCGGGTGTCACGGCACAGAAATGAGGAACAGATTGAATGTGGTGTGGCACTTATGAGCTGAACCAGATGAGAGGAGGGAGAAGTAAAAAAACAAAAGGACTTTGACACTCATGATTTCTGACCAAATCTGAGTTTCACGGCAACGATGAGGACCACAAAATATGTATTTTCCAAGTTGAGGCTTCTATTTTGGTTTTTGCAGCTGCACAAGTAGCTCTGGTTCTGTGCGGAAATGTCTGGATACAGACCACAGCTACACAACATTCCTGCTAGGTCTACTATTTTAAGGGTGAAGAAAACGTATGAGCCCTTAAGGCCCAATCTATAGAAAAATACAACTTAAATGGCTTCGTAAAAAATGTGGGGCCTTTGAGCAACACGGGTTTTTACTTGGTAATAAGAGACCAATAATGGAATATAATAGTAGAAACTAATACTAAAATAATAGTAAAACAATTACTTGTATTGCTTTAGTAAAAAAATACAAATATTTAAGTAGCAGCCATCCCACAATGTGCTTCTATTTCGGAATAGACAACCTAGTATCAAATAGTACGCGCTAATACCAAAAACATATTGTATTGCAGTATCAGATAGATTATGAACAAACAATGAAACAACTACAGATTTTTTAAAAAACTCAGTTAAATTATCGGAAGATCTCAAAGTCACAACCAACTACATCTAGGTTGTTCACAGTTCCCACATCAGTAATCTACTAGACCAGTTGTCAAATTCTGTCTTGAAATAAGGTCAGATACCGAAATATTACTAATAAATAATGCTATTGTTTAATTGCTGAATAGGTTATCATCTATGACAAAAAATCTGAGTGACCAAGTGCAAATCCTTGTCTTGGCCTTTAAACAAAGATGAACCAATCAACCTATTAAAACTCATGAGCGACTTGGGTTTTCATTTATGGCCTTGGACCACAAACAGTTTGAAAATACACTTGCATAAGTTGCAATCGGCATCAGAAAAATAAATTATGCAAGTGAAGGCTGATTCAAATTCCCAATAGATGATTCAATCCCCCTTGGTTATCCTGTGTCCTAAACACTATAGAGTAGTGATCCAATGTGGTGTGGGCAAAACTTATATAGTTGATATGAACATAAAAAATTTACCTCCTGTCTTTCAATAAAACCTTGCTGTTTGAGATCATACAATTGGAACGAAACTGCAAGAAGGAAACGTTGGGAATCCCCAATAAGTTTATGCATTACTACCCATAACAATGCAGTAAGGGAAATAAATAAACACTTGTAGAAACAACATATCCGTAGTACACCCGTCTCCCATGAATACCCTTTCCATTCAATATCCAAATAAAAATGTTCACTAAATGTTGGTTATTCTTACACTCAATCTTATCATCAATTGGTGCATTGGGATGAAAAACAGATAGAGCACGTGCAAACTCTTCAAAATCAAGTATCCCATTGTGCTTTGTATCAAACAAGTCAAACACCTACATAAGTATAAAATCACGAACAGGACATATTAATTTATTAGGTTCACATCATATTGTACTCTATGTATACAGTGTGCAGCTGAACTCATAGTCACATTAGATCATAACAATTGCCCCAAAAAAAAAGCCCATCTAGCTAATAACTCAGGAGGAAAAAATAACGAAGGCCCAAAAAATATCATATTATTGTTTTTTTCTTTCATCAGGTGGAAATGAAATAAAAAAGCAGTTGTTGAAAAAACAGATGATGATGCTCGGCAGCATACCCTGTCTGCAAATAAGCTCTCCTTCTTGTTTGACTTGAACAATGCCAACTGAAATTCTTCCTGTCATGTTAAATAAGGAAACCATCATAAAAAAGGCTTATGAACAAAAAAAATACAATGGACGATATGAGTTACTATTTGTTGTGAGTTATGCATAGAGCATGTAGACTTTGTTACAATTATGGGGTAGGCAAGGAAGAAAACCATCATCATCCATAAGAGTTGAAAACAGTAAAACACACATATTGTAACATGAACTGATAGAAGAACAGATCATGAGCATAGCTCACCTTATTAATTAGCCCATCGTCAATCACTGCACTGCTGATCTTCTTGAAGAGTTCATATAGTGCTTCAATCTCACTTACACTAACTGCACCGACAATAAAACAAATAAATATCCTCTCTTTTCTCCTTTTATTCTTTCCATTTTCTTATGCTTTTCATAAACAAATAAAAAAGAAACTTGAAAGAGATATGAATATTCATTCCGGTGAATCAAGTCTCAACAACAGGTTATAAATTCATCGCCATTTAACTATAAACCTAAGTCTTGAAAAAGCCTTTAGAAGTTTCTCCTTCAATAATTCTATACCCACATACGAAATCAAAACACTATTTGCAGATGCAAGAACATAGTAATTCACAGTGCTAACTCAAATTACAAACAACAAACTTGAGATGCGATAACAATTAATGACTAGTCTATTGCTTCACTGAAAATTCCTTACAACATGATATGGAGAAGGAAAAAAAAAGGGCAATAACAACATACACACTGTCTCTCTTGCAAGAAGTTCTGGATTTTCTAAACCTCTAGGTTGATTTGACGAATCAGAATCGCAACAATTTATTACAGCACCACATAAATGCTTTAATCCGTCTAGGCACTGCAACATGATATCTTCCAGATGTCAAAACACTCCATACCTGAAATCCAGAAACAAAAAAATAAATGAGTAACATTAAGGAGAAAAAAAAATTACTTTCATGATTGATACAGAACACAAAACAAAAGGAAGCTGCAACAATCATTAACCCAGTCGTATTATTAATAATGGTGACGCTAATGATGATCATACAATTCAATGAAACAGAATCAAGCTCTTACCACTGAGTTATATCACAAACAAACTTCATTTATATTACAACTTTACAATGCAATAAAATAATTCAATAAACATAAAACTATACTTTAACCTAATAGTTGAATGCAATAGTGTAAAGAAAAAGGGATTAACAGTACTACTGAACAAGGAAGGTGGTGCCATAACAATTGAAGCAAAATTCTATATCAGAACAAACAAAACCGATTCTCCTAAATTCAATAACAATTAAATAGGGTTACAAGAACAAATTGAGAGGCACAAACAGTTTCAGCATCATAGCAAAAAGCATAAAAATTGAAACAAGGGTTTGGGCCATTAATTGCAGAATCGAGAAAAAACTCACATTTGATAATTGATTAAACAAATTATGAGGGTTTGAAAATTGGATCTACAGAGATTGATTATTGATTAAATAATAATAAAAAGGGGAAAATGGAAAAATGAAAATTGAAGAGACTGATTAAATTTATTAATTAAGGTTTCGGGGGAGAGTAGAGAGAGAAAAAGAAAAGATTGAAAATTGGTAAATTAGGAAGAAATCAAAGGGAAAGGTAACTGACCCTGGGAGTAGGGAAATGGAATTGGAATAGAGGGTAACCCTAACCCCCTTCCCTTCCTTTCAACTTCAACTTTCTCATTGATCACCAATCATGTCACACGTGCCTCTTAACCGCTGGTTCACTCCATAGTTGTAAATCCATCTTTAAAATGGTAACAGAAATAATAACTTACCATAAAAGTTTAAATAGTATCCAATTTTTTTTTTTTTTGTAATTCTCTCTTCAAATATATGTATATATATATATATATTCGTTGGCTTAAGAAATACAATATTGTTGTGCATAAATCTTTGTAGTCTCTATAAAAGATATAATGTTTTTGTTACTAGGAAATCAAAAGTGTCTGAGGCAAATGTTATGAAGACGTGTTGATTGTCGAAACACTATTTCTCATATTTAACTACTTTACATGAAGTGATTTTGAGGGTTGTTTGTCTCATAGTAAAACTTTCGGTTTTTGTCTCATCAGTAGAAAAACCTCTTTCAAGTATATACACACGCATGTTTTCCTCATATCCCACTCGTACATCAAACATTTGTTGGCCTAATGCGCCTCTTTTTTCATAGATATTTTAGTCTACTAAAATATGTCAAATAAAGCATCCCTAACAAGATCATGTAGGTATTTTAAGCCTGAAAGCTCCCTACAATGAATTGGAAGGAAATAAGGGAATCATAAGGTTGGTATCTCATAATAGTACAATATTTCAATGATGACATATGTTGACATAGTCCATCAATATAGTAAGGAGAAAGTCCTGATCATATGCGGCTTACAAACAACCAAAAGATATTTTTATCTTATGGTAATGCCAAACTTTACATTCATGTCCTCAACAATTTTACTAAAAAGGGCATTCTCCATATCTAATTAGAATATGATATTAAGCAGTCTATAAGTCGTTATTTCACTTTTTAAAAGCAAATAAATAACATATTGCATGTTTGAAACCATATCTATGTAGTTCAAATATTTATACAGAATTATCAACTAAATTGGTTTAATTGTGTTGTGGGAGTTTTTACTATGGAGCATTAAACATTAGGTCAAGAGCAACACAAGTGAGAGAGACACCACATATTCACCCAAAACCTTAAGGTGATAGGTGTATGGGTACTCGCACTTATAAATGCTCAACTCTCCACATTTATAACCAATATGGGACTTCAACTCACACTTGATATATTATTCTCAACAAATTGGACTATATTGATGTATTTTGTCTTAGAAAATATGTTTTATCACATCAATATGTAATGAAAACAAGGGTGACTCAGCTTCTAGAAAATAATGAATCACCAATTACACATGTGGACCCACATGCAGAGAATAATTATGTTACTAACAAACCTACAATCGTGGGAGCACACCGAGGAGAGAGAGTGCGCAAGGAAAATAGCAGGCTCAAGGGATACGTGAGAACATGAGATCAACATGAGATCTATTTAAGGATTGTTAGAGAAATATTGATGGTTATGTGTGAATTGTGAAAAATCTGCTATTCTCTCCCTAATTCTTGTATGAACTCTGGTTGACTCTCACCTAATATAAGAAATCATTCACACACAAAATACTACAAATCACCATTTCCACTTGACTCTCACCTAATATAAGAAATCATTCACACACAAAATAGAACGGGAAAAACAGAGTGAAAAATTCACACAAATCTCCACCTACAACAACCTTATTATTCGTCTTTTCCTACTGCCAACCGGTAACCATAACCTCAACATTGAACTGGATCTTCAGTCTTCATCTTCACATATCAAACAACAACCATGTGAAACCTTTCACAGTGCAACCTCTGCCACTGCAAATAGGAAATGGACTCCACCATAAAGATCCATATTTGTCGCTCCTTTAATGTTCATTGTTGGTAGTTTCTTTTTCCTTGAATAATTTCTTGTATTTTTGTTGTTTATTTTGGTTTATTTTCAATCTTTTTGCTTCTCAAAGAAACAGATCAATGTTTGATTGTTGGCTTAATTTTAATTTGGGACAACCTGTGTTATCTTGTTCTTAGCATTTAGGAAGAGGAAGATGAAAATGAATGGGTAATGAGAGTGAGGATAGAATTTCTTGTGATGGTATACTTGATTATGATTTTATTTTGTTAGTTAGTGAAGGCCTACTAGAGATCCAATTAATGGTTACATGATTTATTGCTTACCTTACAGTGAATGGGAATAACATGTGCTAGTTCTAGATTATTTAGAAATGGAATTCTTAAGTAATGCTTTCATGTTTGACTTGATAATTGCATGCTTATTTGACACTACATTTAGAATTACATTTTAATTTCTGGATGATTGGAGGGGTATTTATTTCTAATTTTTTTTCATATCATTTATTTGTTTTTAATTCAAAAAATCATATGCCATATGTCCAAGGTTTGAAAGGTCAAAACCAGTATTTCTCTATTCGATGTTTGATCGTACTTTTGGTGTATGATGACTAGATGATGTTTTGACATGTATTTGTTGATTATATTTTTTGTTTGATCATACTTTTGGTGTTTGATGACTACATGATGTTTTACCATGTGTTTGGGGATTTCATTTGATGTTTGTACTTGTGACCCAATCCAAGGGAAAGGGAGCGTGTGTTGACTTATTGTCATGTGCATGTTCATTGTATGTTTGTTGCTTTTCCTTGCCCATCTTTGTCTTACACTTGGTCCAAGCCCTAGTCATAACCCAAACCCCCTTTTAAAAAAACAAAAAAAAAAATCTTTCATCTTTAGCAAACAATTTTAGCCAAAACACAAATATTTCAAGAGGTTCTTGTAAGATACTATAGATGCTTAGGGTGATAGTACATTCTCTTATTATAACCAACCCTCGTATCTTTGATCTCTTTATTGCTTTGCTTTTAGCCTTACTTTTTGCTTTGAATATTTTTTTTGGGTTTATATGATCTTTTCTCCTTTCCCTTAGAAAAATAAAAGTTCGGTGGTGACATCTTTGTTTTGCAAGTCAAGCTAATCAATAGCTTTGGTCTTCGACTCTTCACCACGACATATTGTTAAGGCAGTGTCCCTAGCAAAGTTTTATGAAGAGAAGTATACCTCCAGTACCAAACCACATAAAACCAACCCAGCCACTTATAATCCTAACTAATAATTCACCAACAAACCTAAAAATAACCACCATGTGGAATCAACAATCACCTCGGTCTCTTCTAGTTTAACAATATAGTTGTGGCTACCGTCAATATAAACCTCCACCATGTGGAATCGACAATCACCTCATCGACACAATCATTAGTTTAATTGTTTAATATGTAATTTTAGTCACTTTATTATAGTAATATATAAATTTGAATGTTATTTATAATATGGTTTAAATATTATATTTCATATTATATTTTTTATTGAAATAGTTAAATTAATTAATATTAAAAATTTTATTGAAATAAAAAATGGGAGATTATAAATAATATAGTCCTATTTGAAAATTTGAAAGATAATTTAAATGAGAAATTGAAAACGAACTTTAGAAATATATGAGTTTCGCTTAAGTAAAAGTAAGATGAAGTATATGAAATATAAGTTCAATAAAAATATAAGTGTTTTAAATATAGAGATACAAATTGAAGACCATACCATTCCACAAGTTATGTGATTTAAATATATTGGATTCATAATACAAAATTGTGGAGAAATAGAATGCAATATAAACCATTGAATTCAAGTTTAATAACTAAAATGAGATACAAAATCTCAAAATTAACTATTTGAATAAAAATAGAACATAAGTAGAAAATTTTACCCCATACCCCATCATTTATTCTCCTACCCCTAAATTATTTTTTTTTACCAAAATATCATCATATAAATAAGTGCAAAATTTTCTTAATTTAATTATTTGATCTACAATTTAATAAATAAATCTATCTTTAAAAGTTGTTTTATTAATATTCTCAGTAAATATGACAAGTATTATCTATACTATTATATAATCTTATAATGTCTCCATCAAAGATTTTCCGCTAAAATTTTTTCCTTTAATTAATTAATTAAATATAAATATATTTATTATTAATTCCATTTAAAACTTCTGACTAACTCGTTCTTATATTTTAAATAATTATTAATTAACAAATGCAATAAGACATGTATTAAAATTTTTTTAAATGCAGCCACCTACCAAAAATTAATTAAATATAAATATATTTATTATTAACTCCATCATTTAAAACTTCTAACTAAGTCACATTCTTATATTTTAAATAATTATTAATTAACAAATGCAATAAGACACTCCTAATTTTTTTAAAAAAAATAGTCATCTACCAATAATATGTTAACATAGTAACTACCTAACATAATTTTTCTCTTCATTTTATTAATTAATCTTTTATTATTATTAATTAAATGATAATTAAATTAAAATATTTAACATGTTTATTTCTCAAATTTCTCTCCGCTCAACACTCTCTATTTATATCATACAATAAAAAAAATAAAAAAAATAAAAAAATTAGACATATAATGTAAACCTTAAATTTACTTAATACAAAAATAAATTAATAAATATAATTCATAAAACGGTTAAAGTTTTTTATAGTCCCACTAATTTCATTTTAAAGCTAGTAAATAGTAAAATAAATGTATAAATTGATGAGATATAAATTTGATTAGTGGGAAGATAATTTTGTGAAAAAAATAGAATAAAGTGATGAGGTTAATTGATAAGATATAAATTTGATTAGCGGGAAGATAATTTTGTGGAAAAAATGAAATAAAGTAATGAAATTAGTGGGGCTATAAAAAGTTTTAACCGTTTCATGACTTATATTTATTAATTTATTTTTGTATTAAGTAATTTTAAGGTTTGCATTATATGTCTAATTTATTTACTTTTTTTTTATTTTTTAATTTAATATTACTATGTGTCCTATTAATGTGGAGTTAGAGAGATGTTATGAGTGGAGAAAAGTTAATTGTTTGTATGATATAAATAGAGAGTGTTGAGCGGAGAGAAATTTCAGAAATAAACATGTTAAATATTTTAATTTAATTATTATTTAATTAATAATAATAATATTTAATTATTAATAATAAAATATTAATTAATAAAATGAAGAAAAAAGTTATGCTGGGTAGTTATTATGTTAACATATTATTGGCAGGTGGCTGCATTTTAAAAAAAATTCTGGAGTGTCTTATTGCATTTGTTAATTAATAATTATTTAAAATATAAGAATGTGACTTAGTTAGAATATTTAAATGATGGAGTTAATAATAATATATTTATATTTAATTAATTTTTGGTAGGTGGCTGCATTTTAAAAAATAAATTTAGAACATGTCTTATTGCATTTGTTAATTAATAATTATTTAAAATATAAGAATGAGTTAGTCGGAAGTTTTAAATGGAGTTAATAATAAATATATTTATATTTAATTAATTAATTAAAGGAAAAAAAATTAGCAGAAAATCTTTGATGGAGACATTATAAGATTATATAATAGTATAGATAATACTTGTCATATTTACTGAGAATATTAATAAAACAGCTTTTAAAGATAGATTTATTTATTAAATTGTGGATCAAATAATTAAATTAGAAAAAAATTTCACTTATTTATATGAGGATATTTTGGTAAAAAAAATATAATGTAGGGGTAGGGGAATAAATGATGGGGTATGGGGTAAAAATTTCTCATAGGTATTGGTAGAACATTGTCACAAATTTTAAATCACGTAGCCTATTTATATAATTATAGAAGATTTCTTAATACACCCCAGAGATTTCTTAGGCACCGCGCAAAATTCCTTTTTTGCCCTCTAATCCGGAAGAAATTCTTATAACTTCGCGCCACAGGCTTCTCCCCCTCATTCTTAACTTTTCAGAAGGCTCTGGCATGAAGTTATAAGAATTTCTTCCGGATGTGCACATGAGAAAACATTCCGGATTTGCACATCCGAAATAAATCAACGTTTTTTAAAAAAATTGTGCGTTTGAATGTGCACATTCAAAATTGAGAGGCAAAAAAGAAATTTTGTGCGGTATCTAAAAAACTTTTGAAGTGTATTAAGAAATTCTCTAATTATATAGCCGGTAAAAAAAGAGTGGAACACTATATGGAAAAGATGCCCAAAATATTTCATATAGACCATTTAGTTATAAGTTATATTTTATTATAAAAATTCAAAAAGTAAGACATTTGAGTAATAATTTTGAATGTAGGCAATTAAATCCAATAGCATTTGAATGACATACTAAGAGTACTTGTCAATTTACCTGGAGGTGTTGAGTTTGATCTAGTTATAAATTCGAAGAAGAGCTTTGCTTTTTTATTGTAGTTCTTCTTACTATTTATAAAAAAAGTTGGTCAATTAAGAAAAATTAGCAGCACTATAATAAAAACAAGTCCGGGATAAACACAGTTTATTTTTATATAGGCAGAGAGTGGCGGAGTGAAGCTCATAATGCTGAAAACTGCCCCAAACTGCCCCAGTTGCCACAAAGTTTATTCAAACAAACAAACAAAACCCTTGCATTTTGCATTGGAAAAATCATCGATATTTTAAATCATTCCATAACTAAATAAGAATTGAAGCTGCAAATTGCATATTTTTCTAGGACGGTTTAAACTTTCAATTCTTCAATTTATTATTTTTCTCAATCTGCAATTTTCATGCTATGTTCCGAATAAATTACCCTTTTTAGTATCAACTTCCAACTTTTAGCTTCAACTAGTTTCATCTCTCTCTTCAATCTCTATTTCTCTTGTTATTCTCATCTTTTTTTCCATCTCTAATGCCAAAATTCCATCCATTCTTTCTCTCGTGTTTGCCATAGGTAATTTCTCTTGTTCAAAGTACAGGAGCTGCACTACGGTTCTTAACGGCAGAAGCTCGTTCTTGACGGCTTGGTGGCACATTTCCGCTGTAAGTTTCTGGCAATCTAGAATCCCACATAGTCTCTTTTTATCTGCTTTATTCATATCAGGATGTACCTGTTCGATCATGCATTTGAATTTGATCACATTAATCAAATAATCATAATTTTCCACTTAATTACCTATATTGATTTAGGGGCTGTTTGGATAAACAAATTAATTAGGCATTTGCATATCAACGACATTGCAGTTATCAATTGAGTTGTACATACGGGAAGTGTATAAGTTATTTCTATAGCAAACCACAAAATAAAGTCAAACTATTTTCGGATTAACTAGAAATATACCCGTGCATCCGCTCACGTCAATTTATTTGATAACATATAAAATGTATTTAGATTCACTCGTAACACCTGCTGATGTACCTCATGGTTGGGCTCTACCTTCCTTATATGTCAAATGTGACGCTATAGCTGGTCGTTTAAATCAGATCTCTATTTCGGTACAACGAGAAAGGGTTTACTATGATTAGTGCAGTCAGATTTGTGGAACTAATCATACCTTTACGCCTATCGTCGTAGAAGCTGTTCCTAGTAAAGATTATAGTTCTCGGGTATTCAATCAATCCCACAGACAGGGGAAGCTTAAGCGAAATGAAAGAGTAGGGTGAGGGATAAGGGGGGAAGCAACTAAATGGAAGGCTTCGCTCGCTCTAACACTCATTTACTAGATAGCGAGTTTAGTGCATAAGCCCCTTTAGAGATAGGGGCGAGTGATACACGAGCTCGTAAGTCAAGTACGGAACGAGCAAAGGAGAGTGACTTCATCTTGCTTCTGGCGAAGCTTCTAGAAGGCCCACCACTTCACAGGACCGCTAGCGAAGCCGTATAAAGGCAAACAACTCGTATAGCTCGCAATAGCGAGCCTACTTATTGTTTTTTTTTTTTTGGTTTACTTTACCGTGCAAGGAAAGTCGAGAAGTTCTATCAATCAGTTTCACAATTATGCTAATTGATAAGTTTAAAGAAAATAAGGAAAATAGGTTATTAGGTTCTTTTAGTGTTCAAGTTAAGCATAAAGTATTGTATTCTGGTTTGATATGTTATTGCCACAAACTCTATATTATATTATTATTAGAGTCTCAAAGCCCTCAGAACCTGTTGAGAATTACAAACAAATTGTTTTCAACAAGAATGGTGTTATCAAATATCCGCAATGGCGGATATACGTGGCGGTTATTGCACTAGCCGCAGTGGTAAATATTGTCCGATATTACTGGTTTTTACGCCATAATCCGCTATAACAGCGCCACAAAGCGTCTGGTATGGCGGGATTTTGGCTCTCCGCCATGGACAATACTGATGGGGAAACAAAATCAAAATAGACGATAGTTTGGTGACTAAAAATTAATACAGGAAATGAAAGTAATAAAAGTATAGTATTAGTATTTCACCTTAAGGTAAATGTCAATTGCCTTGTATAGATCATTGTGGTCAACTCGAGCGATGCACGGCACCGTTTCAGCAAGAGAAACAAACTTTGAGACTTGCATATTTTCATCCATAGCAACCACTTGAAGATAGGAATCCATGAGTTTTGCAACATTTCTGATTGATCTGCAAAAGTAGTTGTTATCCACAACACTAGGGGACATTCTTTTCCAATGCTTGAGGAAAGTTTCCAACACTGCTAGAACTAAATCGATATCATAATAATACCGGTCGGAAGAGGTTTTTGAAGGATAAACTAGGTCACTCATTGTTGCCTCTTCAAACTGTAAGCTAGCTCTTCTTATTAGTTCTGTCTTTACCAATAATGAGGCATTCAAATGGATTGAAATGCCGAGAAGTCTAAACAAAAAGCCAACTAAAACCGACCCTTTATCTACCGGAATCATGCTTACAATTGTTTCAAGAATTTTCCTATTTTTCACCTTAGATTCTTCTGTTTGAGATGCTGAGCTGTCTGAACTTTTACTAAGCTTTCTGATGTCCGGAAGCCACCGACACGCGTAGACATGTAAAGCTTCGCCGATAAGTTGTGGAGGATGCACGTAGGTTGATTGAATACTCATTATTAAGCACTTGAAAAGATCTATGTCAAGATCAGAAACATCCTCAGTCCACCAATCCTTTGGGAAAGGATGGTGCTGTTTTTTCGTGTAACCGGGTCCAGAGTAAGTGAAAGACCAATTAACCTGCATAGAATCATCATTTGTAAGCAACAAAAACAAACAAACAGTCATGCACATAAATCCGAGGAAATTATAGTTTGTCTCTGACCTCGTGCGAGGGGACGAGAATTTTCTCAACGATGGAATCGAGGCACTTTCTGACAATACCGAGATTCTCAGACCACTCTGGTAATGTAACAGTAGTCTGAAGAGTTGCAATGGGATCCTTCCAGCTTTCAAGAATGAACGAGTTGAAGAAAACCTCTAGTTTTCCTTCAAAGTTTCCCTTTGCAATACCATCATTCATTATAAGGAACTTGGCGGCAGAATATGCAGTTACAAAGTCACGCGCACTAATTTCTATAGAAATTCCGTAACAAAACTTTGCACAGATTTCAAAAGCTTCTTTCCCTCCAGGTATATCATGAAGCTCCATATTGACACCCTCTGAATCACTAGATTTGTCGCAAAGCCTTCGTAGGAGACCACATTTTGGAAGAAGCGCATCCTTGTGTAGAAGATAAGTAACATCATTGATTTGTATTACAATGTCTGAGGGTATATCTGATGTCAATGTTCTGCATTTATGAGAATACGTGTTAATTTTCGAAAAGATTTTTTGTAGACAGATTGTTAATGAAATGAATGAATGATTATGTGAATACCTGGTAGATTGTTCAGTGTAGAAAGTATCTGACTTTGTCCCAAGTTTCATGAACTTCATTTTGGTTTGTCGTTGTCTATACGAAAATCGAATAAAATCAGTGTCTATAAATTCAGAAGATTGTATTTAGGGAGAAACTAATGTTTTGAAATAGAGGTGTTTGGTGCACAGAATCTGGATTGTCCGGAAGATTTATTTATTTTATACAATTAAGATTTATGGAATTCATTAGTCTGTTTGACTAATCTTGTAATTATTTAAAAAATGACAATCAATATTTTTTGGTAACAAGCGCATTATAAATATTGATTTCTTTTTATTAAAGAATTTGACTTTTGTGGGAGTTTTTTTTTCATAAAAATCAAAATTACGCTAAGTTATTAATTGAAGATATTTTCCATTATAAAATATTGAATAATAACTTTTTTATTAAGAGAAAATAAGATATGCACCGAATCTAAAATAAATTTATACGGTTAATCAATCACCATCATATATTTCACCATATTAATTTATAAATTTTAATTTAATTGTATGACATGTCATACTAATGACTTCCTATTAGATGACTTATTTTACACGGTGATATCCATTAAACTCTTTTACTAATCACATAATGACATAATAGGTTAAGTATTGTGTAAGAGTATTTGAGTAGTTTTTATTTTTTTAGAGAAAAATTCAAAAATATTTGATAGGGAGGTTTGAATTTTGAATTATTCAAAGACTAATATTATTTATTTTTCTCTATAAGCCATTTTCATAATTTTGGTGGATATATAGAAGGTTCCATCCATGTATTTATTAGGCTATTTTTCCATATATAAGCTATTTCTTTTCAATTACACATTGGTTATTATTATAAACAACACAAATTTTTTTAGATTTATTGAATAATTGATATATTTGATATATAATAACGTCTAAATACATCATTTATTTAATATATTTAAAAATATTTTTATTATTTATAATAGTGATCAAAAAGTATATGTGACTAGGTCAATGCCCGTGCGTTGCACGGATTTATTATAAATAATAGTGTTATAGTATTATGTATTTATGAAAAAATAGAATATACACAGTTAGTTTAAAATAATTTTACACTAATAATCAATTATAGATAGGTATTTAACTAAATCATATTTAAATTTTAAAATTATTTTAATAATATAAAAGAGCAAAGGTAGTGCACTGACAGTGTAATTTTATTTTACATTATCATCCAATAGAATTATAACATTTCGTTATGTTATATCAGTATTTTAAAATTAAACTTATGATTTGGTGGGATACACGCCCGTAATTGGTTGGCGGTGTAAAAATATTTTACACTATCGGTGTATAATCTTTTTTCTCATAATATAATAGATTGTTAATTTTTAATTGTATGTCAGTATAAAACTATTTAACTTTATGCATGTCGATAGTTCACAAAATTTATATGTTATATCTGAAATTAAAAAACATATATAATAGAAGATTTATTTTCTTGAAACATCTACATATTATTAAATAACTGAATGAATTGATTACGGATATTATGATTCAATTTTAAATATGTGTACTTAATTATTAGAATAATATTTTGTCTATTTAAGCAGATTTAATTTTTTTAATTTGGTTTAGCCCTCTGTTTAAAAATATTTATTATAAATATTTGTCTAGTGTCTTTTATGTATTGATCGTTGAAAAATATATCCTGTATTTTTTTTATATATTTATCAATAGAAATTTGTATTGTATGCTTTTTTTATATTAATCAATCGCAGATATGAATAATATATTTTGTAATGTCATAATAATAATAATAATAATATGTTATGTAATTTTTTAAAATATTAATAAGAGATAAATATTTAGCCAATTTTTATATATTAGTGACAAATTTTTGTTAAGTATTTTTTATATTAATCAGTTATAAATATTTTTCACTATTTTTATACATCATTAGAAAGTATTTGGCACATGTTTTTTTTAATAAGTAATAATGACAAATATTTTTCCTTGTTTTTTCTAGGATATCAATAACAAACGCTGTAATTTTTTGGAGAAAAAACTTGCATGGAAACATACCTAAATTCGTATTGTTAGGAATAACCAATGAAAAGAGAGAAAATTTTTAATTTATTATAAATTTAATTTCGTTTTTAATTGGAATCATGGGGTGGTGGTTATTATGCAGGAAAAAGAAACTATTATTTTTTTATTTTTAATTAATAAAAAAAATGTTATTGGTTGTTTGTAAATACACGTGTTATGTTGGTTCTTATGCAAGTATTTTTCATCTTTTTGATGCCTGACTGTTGGAGTGTGTTGGATTTTTTTACATCTAATGATAGGAAGATAAATCTAATTTGCTAGAAAATAAAAGAAAGACAAACTAAATAAAATAAAAGAGACATTTGATTTCATTGATTGATTTCTAATATGTCAAAGACACTACATATATAATGATACTAATGAGCCAATGACTAAAATACCCAAATACTAGTGGAAGCTCAATTCAATAACAATTAAACTAAAATACCAACTAATATAAAGCCTTAAATTAATAAACTAAAATATAACTTGATATTCTCTATCATTGCCGCCGGGTTCACTTGAACCTTGTCCTCAAGGTTCTAAAATCAATATGAGAATAGAGATATTTTTCCCGGATCCCACTTCTTGAACTGAGACAATTTAGAAGTTGGAACTGCTGGCATTTGAACTTCCGACAAAACAGCCAACACATTTGCTTCAAATAGAACAATAGAAGCCAAACCAAAACCAACAGCAGTTCTGCTAATAAGAACAAGACCTTCTTTTGGCTGCAAAACAAAGAACTCAGAACCAATATTTGCAAGGTGAAATGCTTCTTTCGCATTAAGAATTTCACCCAAGGGTCCAACGGCTTTCGAGTTCAGTGTTAGATCGTCTAAGGGATTTTTCATTATGCATGCTTTGTTGAGAAACCTTAATTTCTCAGTTGGTACTAGAAGATTGGAATCCTTGTCATGATGGTAGCTACCATTCACATTCACATCCTCTTGTGGTAACTGCAAAAGTCTGTTTCTGTAAAAAGCTACAAGAACCTGTGCTAAACTACTCAGAATGTTCCTCTTAGGCTTAACATCAATTTCATTTAGAGCTTCATTGACAGCAGATACATTATTGCTTTGGACGGCAATCATGGAAGGCTTCATCAATTTGAGGTGGCCAGCCTGCCGCATTATGTCTACAACACGAGTATGGTCCACATGAAGAGCAATTACATTTAGAGGATCATTTACTACTTCAGGATGTTCTTGCAAGTAGAAGTGAACAACTTTATAGTAGAGTTCCACCCTGGAAATTTTAACTATAATATCTTTGAATTGCATGTGGTCCTATGCTTCAGGAGAGTGATTCATTACAGTAGTTGCAGCATTATCAAACTCATCATATTGGACGTACAAATATGTAAGTTCTTTCCAGTGCTGCTGCTCATCACATGCTCGAATAACCTTTGGAATATTAAGCCGGCTTGAGAACAACTTAATGTGTTCCATTAGCTTCTCAGAACGATATCTTGCGTAAAGAACGCCCAATTCAGTAAAGATTTCCAGATGTGCTCGCTCCAATCCTAGCCCACTCTCCATTAAAGAAATGAGCTCATTGAAGCATCCTCTGTTCTGATAAAACTCACTAACCTCTTCCAAATCATCCACCTGAATGATGACATTGAGACCACAAATCTGAGCTAAGCGGAATTCCTCGGCATCAACATAGGCAAAACAAACTTTCTTCCGAGTTTTTGGGTTGTTTGCTCTTCTGGCAGCATCAACTGCATCCTGAAACTGTTGAAGCTTAACCAATGTGACTGCTAATTTAGCCCAGTTAGAGATAAAAGCAAATATAATTTTTGCAGCCTCATATAAAGCTTCATCATACAAGCGGTCTCCAACAACTGTTAAATTGGCAACGTGCATCAATCTAAACTCTTCAATTTCTGAAATTCTGGCACAGATATCAGATGTCCTACACAGATGTTGAGACCCTGATATCCAACACAATGAACAAGTTAACAATAATAATAACAGTGCAGAAAGTAAAGAACACAGTGATATGTTTACCCAGTTCGGATCAACAATCCTACTCTGGGGGCTATCAAGCCATGGACGAACTCAATATGCGATAGTATCAATTCACAGATCATACAACAACCACACCCGGTTACAATCTGCTCACTTAATCACTACCCTTCCTATGACTTCTACCTAAGACTCACCTAGGTATGAGGCCCTCCTCAAATCCCTCTTCAATCACAACCCGTGATTGGTTCCTTTCAACATAAGTAACAAAACGAAAGCCACACTTTCAAAACACACAATTCTCAATACTTCAAAGCTTATGAGAATTGACACACAAGAAACTCAATGCTTAGAAGCTTATGAGTAACTGACAGAACTTACAACACAAAATCAGTCCTTGTACTGTTATCAGAATGATATCAGTTAGGCTCACAAATAACACTTAAAAACCCTAACAAAACACACGTAAGTTCCACACCTAAACTAGGTTTACACCAGTCAATATATAGCATTAAATCTGGACTGGATTGGGCTTCAAAACGCAGCAAAGAGACTACACACAATTCTGCAAAATAAACTCCAAGAAAATAGGTCTTCAATCTAAAGTTTCCTAATATGTCTCCATATTTAGAAAACGCTGAGAATCCGAAAACCAACACAAAAACTCAACCAAAAATACTTTGGATGCCACATAGGATAACTAAATATTCACAGAATATTCAGTAACAAATAACAACTAACAGAATCTTCCTTTTAAACCAATAACAGACGCGATGTCCTATGATCCAGGATGGGACATCTTTATCCGACATGTTGAATGCAGAAAATTAGAACACCTTGTTTCAACATCTTGCTGCTAGAATAGTTTTAGCAAAATAAATGCCAACCACAAAAACAAAGAAATAACAATCTCCCCCTTTGGTTTATTTTGGCTAAAACTACACACCAAACAAATCTTGCAAAGATAACACAAGCAAAACATCCATATCAGAGACAACAACGAAAACACACAATAATACCAACACACAGCACAACATAGCAGCAAAAAAACTCCCCCTCAACTGCTGCAACACAACAACATTCAACATTCTCCCTCTCAGCTATAGCAACACTCAACATTCTCCCCCTCAGCTGCAGCACCAGCACAAGCACAACACAAGCACACTACTCCCCCTTTTTAGCCATAAATATGACAAAGGCAAGTAGAACAGCTCAAAACAAAAACATAATATAGCAAAAGATAAAGTTCAGAAGTAGAGACAGAAATATAGTTATCCTAGGTGTTCAGTCAAAACAGCACCAACAACAACAAAACAAGCAAAAAAAACATCAACTTCTGTAGATATTCTGCAGTTATTCTGCAGCACCATTATCATCTTCATCTGACCCAGATTCCGCAATTTCTTCACCCTCTCCATCAGTCTCAGCATCAATATCACCACTCCCAGATACAGAGTCATCTGAACCCTGTTCACTCTCTCTATCAGATCCACCAGAGGCATCACCTTCAGCAGTTTCTTGGTCTTTAGCAACTGTTCTAGCAGAAACATTCTTTTTCTCCATGAAAGTTTTAATTAACTGTTCAAGTTTGGACTTCCTAGCAGTGTCTTTTTTGATGGAATCTTCCAGTTCCTTGCACGTCTCTTGCAGCTGTGCAATGACTTCATCATCAAAGGTAGCATGACTGGAGGTTTGAGAAGATGTCCCAACAATGTCTGAAACATGTGCCCCACCCAGTAACTTATAGTGTAGGGACATATGAGGTTTTCTTTTAAGGGCACTGTCACTTTCTAACAAGAGGTTAGGAAACTGATCTAAAATAACACCACAAATCAGGGATAGAAAGCAAATAGGCATCTTGACAGCAGTTGGACTTGCTTGTTTCAGGATTTGTTCAAAGATGTATGTCCCAAAATCAAAAGAGACCTTTTTCCCAATAGCATAAATGAACCTACCAAGTATGGAGGAAATAGTAGATGTATGATTGGTAGGTACCCAATTCACAACAGCAATCCTGTGGAGAATAGCATATTTAACACTCAGTTTTCCAGAGGATAACTTTTCTTCATTTGGCCAGCGTTTAATACAACCACCTGTAATCTCCTTACACACTTCATTGTCTGTGACCTCTAACTCAGGCTGAGGTTCTTCACATCTGCCCAGAAAGGTATTGATTACTTCAGGAGAAAAAATGACAACTTTTCCTCTCACAGACACTTTTCTGAAGTTGTTACTCCTGTTATCATCACAATCTTCAGGAATATTCACAACAAATTCCTTGACTAATTTCTCATAGCAGGGTCCTATCTTGGACACAGTTCTCATCAACCCAGCAGTTGCAATAAGATCCATGATTTCTTTGTATTTAATGAAATCCTTACCCAGCTCTCTCTCCAAGGCAATCCTCCTTTGATCCACAACTCTCCACCTATCTGCATTCCTTGTAGAACCATCAGCATAGGTCTTTTTGCATGTAGAGTTTTTCACACCAATGATGTCTTGAACATCTATTGCAGCCTCATATTCAGTCTCACTGTGAGCAGTGACTTTTCTCTTCTTAGTTGGAACAACAACCTTACTCCATTGTTTAGGAGGCCCAGCTCCAACTTTTCCCTTGGTACTATCCACACCTCCAGACTTTCTATGCAATTTTGCAGACTTTGAACCTTCAATCATAACAGTTTTCTCTCTTCTTCTCTTAATTCTCCTTAACATCCCAGCAATGGGTTCCTCATCAGAAGTGAGATCATCAACATTAATAACTACATCAGCTTTCTTTTTACTCCTTCTTTTGTGACCCACATGAATGGGGACACCATCATCAGTCCTATCTGTAGGGCTGCCATTGGCATTTCCTGTCAATGATGTTGGAACATCAGACCCAACATCTGTATCAATTCCACTCAAAATCTTGGCAACAAACTTCCTAAGTTCCTTATCCTTTTTTACTACATCAGCATCAGTAGGATTCTTGTTTATACCACATGATTCAATAGCATTCTTCTTTTCAATCAAACCAGACTTAGACCCTTTTTCAAACAAGTTTTTTCTAGGGCTTATTTGGTATGCATATAAACTAGTCATCAAGTGAACTTTCTTCCTAGATGAAAAAGGTTTAGACTTCTTACCAGGAATATTGACATCCATTGAGTGAGGAACTTGTCGTTTTCCTTTAGGATCAGCCGGTACTACGTTCAAGGGAGCAATGTCAAGCACAAGATCTGAGAGGTTGATCATGCGAAGTGATTCATCATCTCCAGCATTGGTCCGAGGAGATCCTGAGTTATCAGAAGAGCCATGCATGGATTCTGATGCATGATGTTGAGACATTTTCGATTAATCACAAGGCACAATATTGATGATGTTAAGAGAAAACCCTAAAGCCCGTGAACTTTGGAGAGAAAGGGCAAGAGGAATTTTTGTAAAATATGTTTGATGTAGGTAGAGTGTGTTTACCCGCCTATTTATACTTTTGAGAAGTGGGCCCAGAAAAGCGCGGCAGTCACAAACTTTGAACATCCGATTCGCCTCAAACGTGCATCCATCAAACTTTCCTTTCAAATTTTCCGCGCTGACATACTTACTAAGTTTAATCTTATTATCACAGTTCACCATGCTAACATTTTGAATTACTTTAAAATTGATCAACACCTGTTCTAACTCAGTATTCTTTCCAATAGCTTTCTTAGTTTCCAAGCATATTGCAGGGCTCTCAGACCTCCACAAATAATAATTATCTGATGCTCTCTCGCCTCTCATGACAACCTTACCCTTCTCATTTGTTATCAGACATTCAGAATTGGTAAAGTTGACCCTGAGGTCCTGATCACATAGTTGACTTATGCTTATCAAGTTTGCATCTAAGCCTTCAACAAGTAATACCTCCTCCAGATTGGGTTGACCTGTACAGTCCAATTTTCCAACACCCATTACTCTCGCTTTTGATCCATTACCAAAGGTCACATAGTTAATAGAATGAGACTTAACATCTGACAAACATCCCTTGACACCAGTCATGTGCCTAGAACATCCACTATCAAAGTACCACGTTTCCCTTGTAGAGACTCTGAAAGACTTATGAGCTATGTGTTCTTCCACAGCATTCTTGGGAGTCCACACCTTCTTTGCTCCAACCCAATCCCGTTCCCTACTAGACTGTAACCCAGTTTTGGGGTAGCCATATAATCTGTAGCAAAAGGGTTTTATATGGCCAAACCTTCCACAATAGTGACATCTCCATCTTTGATTTTTTTTTCTTGTGCAATTCTTCTGATATCTGTGAGGATGTTGCAACATGTTATATAGCGTCTTCAAATCTTTCTTAGATTGAGCAGGTGTCACTTCAGGCCATTTTCCCTTGTCTATCTCACTAGAACTTTCAAACCCAAAACCACTAACATTTCCAACATCTCTCCCTGACTTCAGAATCTCATCAAGCACATCAGAGCTACTATTGAGCATTCTGACAGTCTTGATGACATTGTCCAATTTTGAATTCAGAACAATCACTTCACTTTTCAGATTAGAGATAGTAGACAAATGCTCTACCTTTTTCAGCTTTTAGATGAGCAATAACTCTTCTTTGTTCTTCTCTCTGCTGACATACTTCTTCACTTTTAATGCATAAATTCTTATAGGAAACAGCCAACTCTTCAAAGGTAAGTTCTTCACTGACTGACTCTTCATCAGACTCACACACACCTGTTAATGCCATAACCGGCTTTCCAGACTTCTCATCAGTTTCAGTTTTAGAGTCATCTTCTGACCATGAAACTGATAACCCCTTCTTTTGCCACTTGAGATAAGTGGGACACTCAGATTTAATGTGCCCAAAACCTTCACACTCATGACACTGAGCTCCTTTCCCTTGGTTAAAATTTTCTTCAGTACTGGCATTTCTCCCAGCATTCTGGTCTTTGCTGATGTCGCATGGCTTGTCCCTAACATTTGATCTTAACTTCCAATCCATCCTTCTGAACACTTTGTTGAATTGTTTGCCAAGTAACACCAGGTCTTCTGAAAGACCTTCATCTCTATCCAAATTACTTTCATCTTCTGAGTCACTTACCTTTGACACAAAAGCTATACTCTTCTTCTTTTCAGACCTTTCACTGATCCCCAATTCAAATGTTTGAAGAGATCCCACAAGTTCATCCACTTTCATCTTATCTATGTCCTGAGCTTCCTCTATAGCAGTCACTTTCATGTCAAATCTCTTAGGTAGAGATCTGAGGATTTTTTGACCAGTTTTCTATCAGACATCTTTTCACCTAGGGCACTTGAAGCATTAGCTATCTCAATAATGTTCATGTGAAAATCATGAATGCTCTCATCTTCCTTCATCTTCAAATTCTCAAACTTGGTAGTGAGAAGCTGAAGTTTTGGCATCTTCACCTTTGAAGTCCCTTCATGAGCAACCTTCAAGATCTGTCAAGCCTCTTTTGCAATGGTGCAGTGTTCAATCAACCTGAAGATATTTTTGTTAACACCATTAAACAATGCATTCATGGCTTTGGAATTTCCCAATGACCCTTTGTAGTCTGCATCATCCCAGTCTTCCTCTTCCTTCACCACATCAGTAGGCTTACCTTCTCCATCTCTAACCTTTGGGGGTTCCCATCCTTTGATAATAGCTTTCCATGCTTGATCATCCATGGATTTGATGAATGCTACCATCCTTGGTTTCCAGTAGTCATAGTTGGAACCATCAAGCAGAGGTGGTTTGTTCAAAAATCCTCCATCCTTGTCCATTGCACCAGAAAGTACCTTCCCTGAATCTCACCCAGAACCAGACAAGGGTGCAAGCTCTTGATGCCAATTGAAATTCGGGCACAGATATCAGATGTCCTACACAGATGTTGAGACACTGATATCCAACACAATGAACAAGTTAACAATAATAATAACAGTGCAGAAAGTAAAGAACACAGTGATATGTTTACCCAGTTTGGATCAACAATCCTACTCTAGGGGCTACCAAGCCAGGGACGAACTCAATATGCGATAGTATCAATTCACAGATCATACAGCAACCACACCCGGTTACAATCTGCTCACTTAATCACTACCCTTCCTATGACTTCTACCTAAGACTCACCTAGGTATGAGGCCCTCCTCAAATCCCTCTTCAATCACAACCCGTGATTGGTTCCTTTCAACACAAGTAACAAAACGAAAGCCACACTTTCAAAACATATAATTCTCAATACTTCAAGGCTTATGAGAATTGACACACAAGAAACTCAATGCTTAGAAGCTTATGAGTAACTGACAGAACTTACAACACAAAATCAATCCTTGTACTGTTATCAGAATGATACCAGTTAGGCTCACAAATAACACTTAAAAACCCTAACAAAACACACGTAAGTTCCACACATAAACTAGGTTTACACCAATCAATATATAGCATTAAATCTGGACTGGATTGGGCTTCAAAACGCAGCAAAGAGACTGCACACAATTCTGCAAAATAAACTCCAAGAAAATAGGTCTTCAATCTAAAGTTTCCTAATATGTCTCCATATTTAGAAAACGCTGAGAATCCGAAAACCAACACAAAAACTCAACCAAAAATACTTTGGATGCCACATAGGATAACTAAATATTCACAGAATATTCAGTAACAAATAACAACTAACAGAATCTTCCTTTTAAACCAATAACAGACGCGATGTCCTATGATCCAGGATGGGACATCTTTATCTGACATGTTGAATGCAGAAAATTAGAACACCTTGTTTCAACATCTTGCTGCTATAATAGTTTTAGCAAAATAAATGCCAACCACAAAAACAAAGAAATAACAATTTCACCAAGCCGATCAATCTTTGCATAGGCATAAATAATCTCATTGTCCATCTTGGGCTCTTTGGTCTTCTGCCTAACCATGAGAAGGTACTTTACCAGATCATGGTATGTCTCTCCATCTTCAGCAGCCTTTATAAACTCTAAGAAATGAGTTGAATCATCTGTGCGAATGAACGACACAATTGCATCATTTACTAATCCTTCTCTCAGTTGTGCCTTCGCCACCTGGCTCCAAACAACATCTTCTTCAACCCGAAAAGCAAATTCCACAGTACGGTCAATAGTCTTAAGGTTATCTAGCAGAACATTAGCAGCCTGAACATTCAAATTAAATTTCTTGAAAATAATAAATGCTTCTTCATAACAAAAGTTTCTAGCCAAATCCTTTGCCTTATATAATGCCAAGTCCACATTCACAGTCAAAAGCTTCTCTTTTGGTATCATTGTCACCATCGTAGCAACATCGGGCACCAAACATTCATCACCAATCATAAGCCTCTTAAACAAATCACAGCTCTCTCCAACAACACCATTCTCAGAATACGCACACATAATCGAGTTCCACAAAACCAAGTTTCTCTCCGACATTCTTTCAAACACCTTAACTGCACTCTCCAGAAACCCAAACTTCCCATACATAGTAGCAAACGCGTTCCGAACAAACACGTCGGAGAAAAACTTCGTCTTCAACGCAAACGCGTGAATCGCTTCTCCAAGTTTAACATCAGAGAGCACCATACACGCCTTAATAACGCACGGCAACATGAAGTTATCTGGCGAAAACTCAGTGACGGTGAACACTGATGCGTCTTGTTGTTGGTTTTCGGCTTCCCCTTGTTGCTCTTCGTCTTCTTCTTCTGTTACTTCCTCTTGATCTTGTTCGTCTGCTTCTTCCTGAACAATAGTAGGGATATTGTTAACCTTATCATCAAGGAAATCAATTGATTCTGTGAACTTCAACATTTCGTCGGTAGGTTCCCTTTTCTCCTCACATAGCAGTAGCAGGTTGTGCCCTAATTCTTTTTCTGATGGATGTTCTTGATTTGTTTCCAGAATAACTTGTAGAAACTTTTGTTTATGTTTTTTTGAATGACAAAGCTTTTGAAATTTTGTTTGAGAAGTTTTCTTAAAACAAAGGTGAAACACTTGCAAATGCTTCTCAAAATCTCTTCTATTATTGTTTGTTGGTTGTAGTGGTATGTGACAATTGTTGTAGTAGTATGAATAATGAGATGATGAATATGATGAATATGGGTTAGGTGGAGGCGGTGTATACCCATGATTAAAATACAAACAAGGTGATGGACTTGTAACATATGGATTTGTGTAATAAGGGGAAAAGAGTTCTCATGGAAAGGATGGAAATGAAGGTGTTGTAGGAGTTGGAAAAGAGGGGTTTGTAGGGTAGGTAGGAGGAATACTCCATGGATGATATAAAGGTGTATGATAAGGATAATCCATAGGAGGATTTGAGTACATGATGAGAGCACCGATTGATAGAAAGATAAATCTAATTTACTAGAAAATAAAAGAAAGACAAACTAAATAAAATAAAAGAGACATTTGATTTCATTAATTGATTTCTAATGTGTCAAAGACACTACATATATAATGATACTAATGGGCCAATAACTAAATTACTCAAATACTAGTGGAAGCTCAATTCAATAACAATTAAACTAAAATACCAACTAATATAAAATCATAAATTAATAAACTAAAATATAACTTGATACTCTCTATCATCTAACTCTTCCAAATTTCTTATGACAACTGACATTTATAATATTTTCATTGATATTTGGAGAGTTAGGAATGTTTCCCATTTTAATGACTCGCTTGTTATATGGGGGAATACATTGCTTTTCAATTTTTTTTCTCAAGTTTCTCTTGCTGGTAAATGTTTTAAATACCTTTTTCAAATTTTTACGGTGGATTTTATTTTACTAAAGGCATCGAATTCAAATTTCTCCCCCTTCTCCTAAGATTGTAAAGGAAATTGTGTAGAACCCCCTATTCCTAATTGGATCAAAGGCTACTGTGATGATGTCTGTGTTGATAATCTCGGCCTACGTGGTATCTTTCGTAACAGCTCAGGAATGCATTTGGTAGTTTTTCTTGTTTTTTGGGTCATGGTGACTTTTTTTTTTTGAGATTATAGGTGTGATTCTTTCTATTGAGCATGTCATCTCTTCGAATTGAAATTGGTTTTGGTTGAAAATGGACTCCATGCTACTTATTATTTTCTTTGATGTAACCTGATTTGGCGCCTTGGAAAGTTAGAAACTGTGGAAATAATTGTGGTATTAAAACGGTCTTTTTTTGGCCACCCACATTTATAAGAGACAATTATTGTGCAAACATTTTAGCTAACTTAAGCCTTAACTTCTAGAATTTATTCGTGTTGGGATAAACTCTATTGTGGTGTAACTAATGTTTATATAAAGAACCTTCATAGTTTGGTAAGCTTTAAGAGTTTCTTAACTTTTGAGGTTTTGGCCTAGTCCCCTCATTTGTGTACATCATTTCATATTTAATTAACTTTTGAGGTTTGACCTAGTCCCTCATTTGTGTACATCATTTCATATTTATTTCATTTGTATTATGGCCTCTCTTTGAAAAAAATAATAATAATTTGTCTTGTGCTTTTTTATATCTATTGTCAAATATATTTCTGAAATATATGAATATTCTTTTAAATTATAAAATACTTATATGTCTTATGTTTGTGTTTTTATTAAAACTTATAATTTATATATTATAATTAATGTTATAATTTTTACATAAAAGTATTAAAAATTTATTGAATTTAATAAACAAAATTAAGATAAAGCATATGTGTCGTGTTATGAATTGTACGTTTTAATAATTTTTTGACTTAAATGCACTTTTGGTCCTCCTAATTTGGACAATTTCAATAAATGGTCCCCCTATTACAAAATCTGTGAATTCGGTCTCTTAAGTTAGATCTACTTTGGATTTACTTGGTTTCCCATTCAATTCTGATGATGTGCCATGATTTTTTAATGATGTGACAGTCTTGTATGTATTCCATGTCACCAAATATTATTATTTTAATATATAATTAAATAATTATATTTACAAAAAAACCTAAATCATATTTTAATTAAATATAATATTATTATAATTGTTTAAAAAATATGGATATTAGTTATAAAAATCATCGGAACTAAAAGTTTGTCTTCCTCTCCCCCTTTCCATTGTTCTTCGTCTTCTTCTTCCTTGTGACACTGTTCTTTGTCTTCGTCACTCCGTTTTTTCAAGTTAACATTAAATTCATCTATTAAAATGTCACAATAGTCTGGTTGTAGCCATGGAAGCAGGTCTTTAAGTCGTTCGAGGTACCTATGCAAGTGTGGTCTTGACGCTCCGTTGATGACGACATGGACGGATGCGAACCCAAACCGTCGTTTCTATGGCTGTGGGATGTATAAGGTAAGCATAAATCTTCAATTGGTTTACAAAAAAAAATTAATTTTTGCACTCAATTATCTCTCCGTTGGTGTTAACAGATCCAAGGATACAAAAATGTACTCACTTTGTGTTGGGAAACAAGTGTGAGTTGTGTTGAGAATCAAGTATGAGTTCTAAGTCCCACATTGCTTAGAAAAATGGAGTTTAAGCACTTTATAAGTAAGAGGACCCATACACCTATCACCTTAAGATTTTGGGTGAATATGTGGTGTCTCACTCACTTATTTGGGTGACTCTTTGGCCTTTAGGTGACCCATCACTTCGCTTGGTTGGATGAGGAAATGAATCCTAGGGCAAAAGAGATAATTTCTTCACTGTTAAAGAACTTGAATGAGGAGAAGGATATGGTTAACACCCACAAAGCAAAAGAGGACGAAATAAAGATGAAGGTGAAGATCTTGAAGAAACAGTTGAAGATTACCTGAATTTTGTTATTTGTAATGTTTTTTTACATTTGTTGGAACAACAATGATGAAATATGATATGTTATGGACCCGTAAATTTAACATAACAATGACCTATAACAATGGCTTATAATTTGACATACTCAGATCTTTTAATTTGACATAACAATGCCTTGTAATTTGACATACTTAGATCTTTTAATTTGATAGTGGACAATGCCTTATAACATAATGACTTATATTAGTCTACAACAATATGACAGAACAATGCCTTATACACAGTGACGTATATTAGTCTGCAACAAAATGACAGAATAATGCCTTATACACAGTGACATAACATGGCTCATAATTTGACATAACAATTCCTTGTAATTTGACATACCAATGCCTTATAATTTGACATTACACCAATATGACAAAACAATAAGCAAAGGGCATTCCATTAACATACTTAGATATTTGTCTGCATTACACCAAAATAACATTGTTTGATAGTAATATTATTTAACCAAAATAACACTCAAGACACAACTTGAGTCAAAATGAAACCTAGAGTATATTACTACCCAAAAGATAACCATATACATTATTTAAACCTAGAATATACTACTCTTATGTTAGTTGTGGAGCTTGTGAATTTTGACCAATTTCTGTTTGTTTGTCTATAGACTTATCCTTCATTTTCTTAGCCTTCTTTGGTTTATTCCCACCCTTTGGAATAACCCAATCTGCAGCCCTTTTTCCTTTACAGATCCTCTTGTTATGCCCCATAGCACCACATTTTGCACATGTCACAGTAGAAAACCTCCTTGGAAGTATGTGAGGATTTCTAGGTTCATCATTTGTTTTGTTCCTCTGTTTTTTTGGCCTTCCAATGGCTCTTCTCATAACAGATGGTGCTACTGTACCATGATCAGCTACAGACCATAATTGTGGTTCATTGGTCGGAAACACAATGTGGGAGTAAGTTTCCAAAAATGTTGATTTCCTGTTTAAAACATAATCCAACCATAACAGTCAACAATTTATACAAAAATAGTCAACATAAGTAGTAAATAAGTATAGTACAAAAGTCAAACCTATAACATGCAACAACATAATCCTCCGGCTGTTTCTTGATGTTTCATATGCATGCAATTACATGGAACACAAGGTATACCAGACAATTTCCACTTCCTACATGAACAAGTTTCCTTCTTCAAATAAACACAATAAGCATCAATGCCATTATTGACACCAAATATGGATAGGTTATCATCACCATGCCATGTAGGACTCCAACCTTATGCTTGCTTCTTATTCTTCTCAAGTACCAACTGAATTTTAAGGCACATGGATCCTGTGTAGCCCCGTAGCAACTCCTTCTGACTTGCAATCCTCTTGGTGATGTAATGTTTGATGCCTTCCAATAGGGTGATAATATGCTTCTCCCTATGCTTTAGAATTGACCTATTGAATGCTTCACACATGTTGTTGACTTGTAAATCACATTTTGAATAAGTGCTGAAGTGTGATCTGCTCCAATGGCTAGCAGGGACATCCATCATATCTTTCCATGCCTCTTCTTTCATCGCCTTCATTTTCAGCATAGCTTTTTACCAAGCAGGAACTGTTGTTGGCCTACCAGCTGCCCAAAGTACTTCCTTGAATTCCAAATCAGGGTATCTCTTCTTCCATTTTCCATACAAATGCTTAACACACAATCTACACCCCACATTGGCACTAATGTCTTGAATAGCTAGAACATGTCCCTGTGACAAATGAATAAGAACAAATGACAATTAATAAAACTTTAAGTGTAAAAACAAATGACAGTTAATAAAACTTTAAGTGTAAAAACAAATTACCTTTTGTTGATCTGATATAAATGAATAAGACATATGATTGTAACCTTCCAAATCATGTAGAAGAAGGTCTAAAAAATATTACCATGATTCTTTTGTTTCAGCTTCCACTACAACATATTCTATTGGAAAAATCTAGTTATTATCATCCCTACCTATTGCTGACATTAACTGGCCACCATAACCTCCTTTTAAAAATCATGCATATAACCCAATAAGTGGCCTACATGTCTTTGCAAAACCTACCTTGCAAGCCCCTAAACACACATAAATTCTTTCAAAGACATGGTTGTCATTACTATCAGCACAGTGAATTACAACAATACTATTAGGGTTTGATTTCAAAATCTCTTGTCCATAAGATCTCAAATGAGATAATTGCTCAATACTAGCCCCTTGAACTAACTTTATTGCTTTCCTTTTGGCCCTATATACCTGGTTATCTGATAGTTTCACTGCCCATTTCTCAACAGCTTCAGTTATAAGGCCTGCTGGTTTCAAATAGGGACTATGTCTAAGAGCGTTGGCAAACCTTTTGGCAAGCCACTTTGTCTTTGCACTTCTATTGGCAGCAGTCATGTGACATGTATGTTCTTCAATCAAACTCATAACTTGCCAAAATTGGTTACCAATTCTTTTACTAAATCTCATATAGAACTTACATCCATCAGTGCATTTCACCATAACCCTTTTGGAATCATTATTCTTAATGAATACATTCTTCTGATTTTCCATCCCATAGTCCTTGATTGCATCCCTAATGACTTCTTTGTTAGTAAACATCATGCCTAGTTGAAATTCCATCCCCTCGCCAAATTTATATGTAGGAAACTTCAGTCTCTCTTCATCATCACTTCCAGTGGGTATATATAAATGGTCTAGGTTCTCACTTTCATCATGCACCATCTCAACCTGATCTACATTCGTTTGGCAGCTAGAAACCTCACTTAATGTCTCTTGGGGAAGAACCTTAGTCCAGTTCATCTCACTCACATATAAGTCTTCACTAAAATAGAACTCACTATCATCAAAACTACTCTCACTTGCAACATAATCCTCATCAATGTTATCTTCTCCAACATCATCAACATTAGTATCTCCTACAACTTCATCATTGTTATCATGCACATTAGAATCATTAATCACTTCTTCAGCAACACCATTAGTATCATCTTCACAATCAGCCTCAAGGTTAACACCTACTCCAACACCATCCTTATTAACATCTACACTCTTAAACCCAGTACATTGTACATCACCTTCACCATCATCCTCAATGTTAACATTAACTTCACCATCATCAATAATCTTAGGTATCCCCACACTATGCTCCACATACAAATCTATTACATCATATCCTACAACATCTTTTGAAAACTGCAGTACATCCTGATCATTGTTCAAGGGTCTAAGACCACGAGAAAAGCTATATCCAGGGTTCCAATACCACAAACACTTTATATTTATGTAACCCTCACTCTTAATCATATCCTCTAATTCCATGTACGACATATAATTGATATCCCAACTCCAATTCATCTCAGTAACTTCCCCATTTACGTACCACTTAACATGTGTCTCAACTAATTTTTCCCTATGATGTATTCTCAACCTAATTTTACTAGTCTTAGCTGGACTGAGAAAAAATTGACAAAACTAGAATCAAACAAGCATAAAGTCACACCAAGGACCACAATATTACATAAACAATACTAAACAGACGGGACCACAAGCACGACAATAATACATTAACTAAACCAAACATAAACTGACACAAGGGACCACAAGAATACATTAATTGTACTAAACAAACTGACACAAGGGACAAGAACACGTACCTTACACAGTATTGGACTATTTTGTTTCTCTCCTTTTGACTTGCTGGGTTCGTCATCTTCGTCAAAACCAAACACCTATGAAACACGGCTACACAACGTCAATGTGCACAGTTGAACGCTTTGGACTAGGGCTGTGATTAAGGGATTATAGAATTTTTGCTTGTAATGAAGGATGGGTGTCAATGGGGGCTTAGGGTTTATAACCTTCTGAAGAACGATGGTGTGATTTGGGGAAAAATGTTTGACCTTTGCCTATATTCTATTTTCATCAATTTATAATTTGTTTCTTTAATTTAAAAAATTAATTTTAATAGTTTCTACATTAATTTATCCAATTGGAATTAAAATATTAGAATTTGATGACATGAATCCTAGTGGTACATGTCACCTCATTAATGAAACTGCCACATAATAAAAAAAAAGGATAGGGGGTCATACAAATCTAAAGTCCATCATAATCAAGAAACCAAATTCGCAGGTTTTATAATAGGACGACCAATTGTTTAAATTGTCCAAAATAGGAGACCAAAAATGAAGTTAAGCCTAATTTTTTAAAAATTGCCCATTTCTTAAGAAATAATGTGGAAAAAAAATGTAAAAAAAAGTTATATTTAGTGTAATCTAATTTCTCTCATTTTTTTTTATGATAAATTATGTAAAATACATGAATTTTAAATGATTATTTTGTAAAATATACTTGTTCCAGAATATGATTTTTATCACAAATTATATTTAGGCTTAAATGCAGTTTTAGTCCCCCTATTATTGATTTTTCTCACTTTTGGTCCCCCCATTTTCAAATCCTGGATTTTAGTCCCTTAAGTTTCATTTTATGAGGATTTTGGTCCCCCGTCCCAATTTTGACCCAACTGTTCATGTACGGACATACACTGTTCATGTACGGACAAAATGAACAGTACACGACCGTACATGAACAGTTGGGTCAAAATTGGGATAGGGGACCAAAATCCTTATAAAATGAAACTTAAAGGACTAAAATCCAGGATTTGGAAATGGGGGGACCAAAAGTGAGAAAAATCAATAATAAGGGGACTAAAACTGCATTTAAGCCTTATATTTATTCTAATTTTTATATTGAAGATGTAAAAAAAATCAAATTAAGTAATTAGTGAAGAATATTTGTCTTTTGTATAAAGTGTATGCGTCAATATTTTCTTTAGTACTATTTTTATTTTCTTTAGTACTCATTATAAAAAAAATAATGTGACAAAAAATTTGGTTATAAAGACCTCTGAGTCCGTTTGTTTTAATTTTTAAAAGTTAATTTTTATTGTACTAAATATATATTTTTAAAAATAAATTTAAATTTTATTTTAAAGTTTCAAAAGAAATTATATTATATATTTTTTATAAAATATTATTTTAAGTATTTTATCCTTTTTAATAGTTTGTTTTTGTATTAAAAATTAAAAAAAAACCTTAAATTTAAAAACTATTTTAATAACTTTTCATATGAATAATTTTTAAGATAATTTTTTAAAGAATTAATGTAATTTCAAATGTATTTTAACTTTATTTTATGTATATTTATTTTATTGGATGTCAAAAATAATTTTTTAATTTATAAAAAGTGAATTATAAATTTGAAAATTTATAATTATTTGCAATAAAATTCATTTTCTGAGATAATAAAAAAAAATAAACAGACAATGAATAGTTAATGAATTATAATCATTTTCCATTGATTTTCAATAATATTATCAAAATATATTGATTTTAACTAATTCTTTAATGAGACACCCGTGTCTTGTGTTTTATTTTTATACGCTCTGAAATTACTTGATGTTTAATTTTTAAGATATAATAATATTAAGTTTTATGATTAATTTACTTTATTAAAAAATTATCAATTATAAATTTTAAATATTTTTATTTTTATTTAAAAATATTTTAAAAAATTAATTAACCAATTATTGACAAAACATTTATCGCATATGATAATTATAACTTATGAAGTTTAAAATAAAATAATTTTATAAAAAGTGTAAAATATTTATAATCATTGTAATTTAATTATTTTATTTTTATTTTGATATTATTAAAAAATATTAAATTATTTTAATATTAATTTTAATTTAAAAAGAATAAAATTATTTAATTAATTGATGATTGATATTTATAGAATCTTACTAACGAGTTTATCAAAAACACTCTTTTAAAAATTTAAATAAAAAAATATTAAAAAAAAAAAAACTTAACCATTTTAATTTCCGAAGCGTGCACACTCTCAAGAAAAACATTTTATTTTATCCTTTTAAAATGTGATCCTCGAATATTTGTTAGTATTTCTTATATTTATATACTACTTATGTGAATTATAAATAACAAATAAATAATAAATAAAAAATAAAAAATGAAATATTCAATATGATATGATGAGTAATATGTGGCTAATTAATAAGTGGGGTATTATAATTAATTTGGTTAAACAATACGTTGATAATTAATAAGCGAGGGTATTATGGAGTTTTTGGTGGTAGTCTTTTTTTCCATCCTATGTTTATAAGAGATATCTTCTAATGTCTAAAATCTCACAATTAAAATTTCAACCACCCAATTTAACTTAATTTCAAATTTAATTTACTTTAAATACGAATGAGTTTCTCAACTTAATTTAATTTAAAAATAATTAGCCAAGTAATTAATCCTCGTCACTGCCCAAAGATATTATGTTCACCTCTTTCTTACTAGGTTGTCATTCATAGCTATATAGAGGTGTGTTATTTGAACACCTAGCCGGCCGAATGTGTTGGATCAATGTCTCATAGAAAACCCATTTAAGGATATTGTGTATTTATTGGAGAAAATATGATTTTATTATAATTGCATTATCTATCGTGTTATGGAAGTAACCTTCAAAAGAGTTTGCATTGATTAAAAATTGACTATTTGTGCTAAATTATATATCGTGTTATGGAAGTAACCTTCAAAGGAGCTTGCATTGGTTAAAAATTGACTATTTGTGCTAAATTATTATGGAAGTAGCCTTTAAAGGAGCTTGCATTGGTTAAAAATTGACTATTTGTGCTAAATTATCTATCGTGTTATGGAAATAACCTTCAAAGGAGCTTGCATTGGTTAAAAATTGACTATTTGTGCTAAAACCGTGAGATCTTCCGGCCACAAAATTCATATGCGACAATCAAGTTGCACTTCACATTGTATTCAATTCGATTTTTCTTAAATGGATCAAACACATAGAGATAGATTATCATCATGTAAAGGACAAGACACTTTTACGAGAAATTTTACGAGAAACCACCATAAATTTTGTCAAATTTAAAAATTAATTGTCAGTATGTTTGCTAACATTTTCAAAAGCTTTCAAGTAGATTATATTTCTAACAAGTTCGACGATATGACATATATGATGATTCGACTTGAGTAAAATACAATTGGTATTGATATTATATTTTTTGTATTCAGTATTTATTTGATTGAAATACAATTCACATGATTATAAATAAACATTCATCACGGTCTCATTTCACATACAACCATTATACACATAATCTCAATAGCCATATCTTCCTTTTCCCACCAAACATAAATAATGTAAAAAAAATTCAAAATAAAAAATCCCTACATACAACTTGACAGGAAAAACAGTACAAGATTATTTAGTTATTACATCTTTGATAAGGTAAAAAATTAAGAATGTAAGCTACAAATTGCACATATAGGAAAGTTTAAACTTTGAATTCTTCAAAAGATTATTACTAGTAACTATTTCTCTCTATCTGCCCTTTTCATGCTATGTTCTGATTTACTTCTTGCCCTTCTTATCATATTCTTAGGATCAACTTCCAACTTGTAGCTTGAACTACTTTCATCTTTCTCTTCAATCTCTCTTCCTCTTATTACCATCTTTTTTTCCATCTCTAATGCCAAATTTCCATCCATTCTTTTATTTCTGTGCTGATCTTTTTCTCTACTTTCAACAATCTGTGTGGCTCCTAATGATTGCTTGCTTTGGCTATCCTTTGTAGTTGTTCTTTGTTTTGCTCCTAGAATTATCTCATGCTGTTTTAACAGTTTGTGATTGTTGTTTGCCATAGATTCTTTCTCTTGTTCAAAGTACAGAAGCTGCACCACAGTTCTTAATGGCAGAAGCTCGTTTTTGACAGCGTGGCCGCGCACTTCTGGCGTGAGTTTTTGGCAATCTAGAATCCCACATAGTCTCTTCTTGTCTGCTTTACTCAGGTCAGGATGTACCTGTTCGTTCATGCATTCAAATAATCAAAATTTGTCACTTGAAGAATGTCAATAAATAAGTTCAAATAAGTGCTTATGCTGGTATATTAGGCATGCTCAAATAAGTACATTACCTTAAGGTAGATGTCAATTGCCTTGTATAGATCATTGTGGTCAATTCGAGCAATGCTCGGCACGGTTTCAGCGAGAGAAACAAACTTTGAGACTTGCATATTATCATCTCTTGCAACCACTTGAAGATAGGAATCTATGAGTTTTCCAACATTTCTGATTGATCTCAAAAAGTAGCTGTTATCGACCGCACCGGGGGACATTCTTTTCCAAAGCTTTAGGAAGGTTTCCAACACTGCTAGGACTAATTCTATATCATAATAATTCTGATCAGAAGATGATTTTGAAGGATAAAGAAGGTCACTCACTGTTGCCTCCTCAAACTGTAAGCTAGCTCGTCTTATTAGTTCCGTCTTTATTACCGACGAGGCATTCAAATGGATTGAAATGCTGAGAAGTCGAAACAAGAATCCAACTGAAACAGAACCTCTATCTGCAGGAATCATGCCTACGATTGTTTCAAGGATTTTTCTATTTTTCAGCTTAGATTCTTCTGTTTGAGAGGCTGAACTGCCTGAACTTTTATTCAGCTTTGTGATTCCCGGTAGCCACCGGCACGCGTAGACATGCAAAGCTTCGCCGATAAGCTGTGGCGGAAGCACGTAGGTTGATCGAATAGCCATTATTATGCATCTGAACAAATCTATGTCGAGATCAGAAACATCCTCAGTCCACCAATCCTTTGGGACAGAATGATGCTGTTTTTTCGAGTAACCAGGTCTGGTGTAGGTGAAGGACCATTTCACCTGCAAAGAATGAACCATCATTTGTAAGCAACACAAAACAAAGAAAGAAAATCGATATACACGGAAACTCGAGCAAGTTAATGTTTGTTTTTAACCTGTTGTGAGGGTGTGAGAATTTTCTCAATGATAGAATCAATGCACTTTCTTACAATACCGAGATTCTCCGACCACTCGGGTAACGTAGCAGTACTCTGAAGAGTTGCAATTGGATCCTTCCAGCTTTCAAGAATGCATGAATTGAAGAAAGACTCAAGTTTTCCTACAAAATTTCCCTTCTCAACGGATTCGTTCATTCTAAGGAACTTGGCAGCACAAAATGCAGATACAAAGTTATGAGCACTAATGTTGATCGAAATTCCATAACAAAACTTAGCACAAAGTTCAAAAGCATCTTCCCCTCCAGGTATATCATGAAGCTCCACAGTAACACTCTCCGCGTCACTAGATTCGTAACAAAGCCTTTGTAGAAGGCCACATTTCGGAAGAAGCGCAAACTGCAGGTAGAAACAACATAATCATATAGACGAACTAATCTCAAAATTTTTGTTATTCATAACCACTTAAGTTCTCAGTCATTATTACCCGATGTAGAAGATAACTAACATCGTTGATTTGTATCATAAGATCCGAGGCTATATCTGATGCCAATGTCCTGTAATTACAAGAACACATGTTAATTTGCGAAAGGATTGTTTGTTAACAGATTGTTAATGAAATGAATGATGCTGCTGTGAATAATACCTGGTAGCTTGTTCGGTGTAGAAAGTATCCGACTTCGTCCCAAGTTTCATGAACTTCATTTTGATTCGTCTTTGTCTATACCGAATCGACAAGAAAAAATTTGGTTAGATGACATGCACTGCACACCTGTCTCTACTCTCTAGTAGAAGCACTTTGAGAAGTTACTTCTAACATCAAAGCTGATGCAGAATACTCTCATTGACCAACATCAAGATTCTGATTTTTCTGCCTCATGTGTCTGTTCCTGGTTACATATGTAACAACAAACTCAACCAACAACAATGATAATTGAAATAACTGTTGGCAGACAAACTTAAGCTACTAATAAAACATATTCAATGCTGTGTCTCTTCTTTTTTTCAAAAAGGAAAAAACAGGTAAAAAAAACTTCTAGTACTGTGTTACTTAACACAAGGAAAATATTATTGATAATGTTTTTTTGATGCTAAGTCATTTTCATTGTTGTGTTTGTGTCTCCAAGAATTTGATTCATAAACACTTTCTTTTTCTTTTTTCAGTTGAAACTTTTCTCATAAAAGAATCAAGAATTAGAAGCAAACTTTTAGACTTTTTTATGCATAAAAAAATAGTGTAACATTACATCATTAATTACCTCATAAAACCATTCATGTTTTTTTTTATATGCTTCAAATCTAATACATGACTCAATGGTTATTTTACTTGGATTTCATTTTATCATTTTGTTTTTGTCACTTTACTTTTGGAATTTTTTAAGCAGAAGAACATATACTTTTTCTTCAATTTTCTTATCTTCTGCAAAAGTGCTATTCATCTTTATGACATAAAATTAACTTTAAGCTTTTAAATTATTTAATAAGTTGAGGAGTGGAAAGTAAAAAAACAATGCTATGATTAAATTACTAGTACTACACCATGCTTATTAAAAACAAATAATAATAAAGCACTTCATCAAAACAGTACTAAAGTAAAAAAAAACCAGAGAGTTTAACAAGAAGAGTTCATACCTGTAATATATATAATTATATAATATTGGTGCTAGATATTGAATCTTAGGAAGAAGATTCAATCTTTAGAACTGAAAAAAGTGTATAGTTTTGAAGTATGTGTAGAAATTGAAGAAGGTAGATGAAACGGCATCAGTATTTGAATGTGAGAGAGAGAGAGAGAGAGAGAGAGAGGAACTAAAAAAAGGGTGAGTATATGACAATGTTTGGTGAATAATCAAGTCAAGTGTTAGGGAGAGAGAGGGAGAGGTTAGTTGGGATTAGTCAACATAGTAATGTATCAAAAGCATGCCATCATAATTATGCTCATTGATAAATATAGAGGTTGAAAATTGGTGGTGTATGATTGAATATGAAAAAGCATGGAGGTTGCATGGGACCAAGTGTGTGCTTATATAAAAGATCTTGTGTGCATCCTTCATCATGCTACTCCCCACTATACCTCACCCTTGATAATATTCTTCTTTCTTCTATTCTTACTTCAATGCTTTGTTTGGACTCTCTTATGTGCATGCCTTCCACGTGTCTTTATCTCCACCGTTCGTTATATCATCTAAGAGCATCTCCAACCGTGAACCCATTTTTGGGTTCTTTGTGGGACCTATTAAGACACGTCAGTTTGAAGCAACTCAATTAATTTTTCACTTCAATGATATAATTCTGAAGAACTCATATTGGGTCCCACAACTTTACTTTATATATTAATATTTTATTCATATTAAATTTTATGTTAAATAAATAAATAAAATAAATAAAAATTGATATAAAATAAAATAAATAAAATTCAACGAACCAGTTGGGTGCCGTTGCTTATCTTTTAGCCGTTTGTCACGCTGGGAAAGGAAAAGGAGAAAAAGTTGGGTGCCACCTGGCAAACCCATTCAACGGACCACCACTGGAGGTGGTCTAAGAGATCGTGATTCTTAATCGTAGATGCGGTCACGTTTACTCGAGTATGACTCATAGACAATTCAAAAGAGAAAGGAGGCGAAAAAACCGATTAAACATATCTGTCTTTGCATTTGACCTAGTTGTTTGTTGAAAAAAGACGACTCTCACGTATTTATCTTTGTGTTTAACTAACCATTCGTTGAAGGGAGACGTCTTTTTCCCGTGTAGAATAATTCAGGACTATTGCTAGTACTATTTATATTTTTTTTTATATTTATGTTGCAAGTATAATTTAAAACCATTGATAAAATTGTTCTAATTTTGTGCGTGTGGATTTGTTGTTTTCTGTTCACTCACACACTCGTGTGTCAATCGTTTTGCTCACCTTGGGACCCATAGGTTATAGATAGATATGATTCTGTGTAATGGACAAACAACCCTACCAATCTTTTTTATTGGCCTCAAACAAGATGTGCTAACTACTCCATCAAATAAGAGGCTTCTATTATAGAGTAAGCACCTAGCTATAACGACAAAAAACAGTGCGTTTGGTTTCATTTGGTGTCAATCAATCTTAAAAACCTACTAGAAACATACTATTTACTTAACATACATTATAAAGGTTGAGCTAATGACAACTTAAATTCTTGAATCATATCACAACATATTTAAGATTCTCCTATTATTAGGGTATTATGTCGAATTACTTAGTTTACGATCTAGTGATTTAGTTCTAAACATCAGTGTGTTAAAATGAATGTCACTAGAATAGAGCGATTCTCATCTCATAAATCAGTTTTATAAAAATTGTGTTAAAGACAACTTAAATTTTTAAATAATATCGCAACATATGTAAGATTTGTCTATCAAGTCATTTAGGTTACGTTTCAATGGTCTAGTTCTAAACATCACCGCGTTAAATCAGTGTCACAAAAATAAAGCGATTCTCATTTCAATAAGTTAATTTTGTAAAAATTGAGTTAAAGACAACTTAAATTTTTAAATGATATCACAGCATATACAAAATTTGCTAATCATCATAAACATTAATATGTTAAAATAAGTGTCACCAGATTAAGGTGATTCTCACAAGTCAATTTTATGAAAAATTAAAAGACAATTTTATTCAAGTTACGCTTCAATAGTGAAGAATGTGAACATTTTTAATGACATCAATTTCCTTAATGAGTACTACCTAGCTATACCTATGAGGTGGAGCTGATGACGAGCATGATGAAGATCATGATCATGATGAGTTTTTTAATTAGATTTTGTTACTATTTTGCAGTATCCAAACTAACATCTTTAAGGAAAAAAAGAAATAAAGGCCAAGCATGTACCTTTATATGAATTGTCAGTATCAATGTGCATTTGTTTATTGTTTATGAAGTATGCTATGCTATGGAAATGCATTGTTTAATACTTAAAGGAGACGGATGAAATAAACTGTCCATCTTTTGATGTAATACTTAATCGAATTGCTGCATCAAATCCTTCACTTTATTCTTTCTTGGTTGGATTTCTTTATGTTTTCCCAACAACATCGTACTATCTTAAGTAAGACGAATCTCCCAAGAATTTTAGGTCTCAAAATTTTAGTTTACAAAAAGATTTCAAATTTTTTTAATTTAATCTTAAATATTTCAAATGACATATATTTTACATAAAATTTTATTTCATTGTTGAGTTGGTAAAAATGAGATTCTATATCTTTTTAGTCTTTAGTTCAACTTTTATTAAATACAAAATTTAATTTAATTTATTTATTTTGAAGATCTAATTTATTTATTTAGGTTTGAAATGTAGTTTATAATAATTTTAGATTTGAGTATAATCTTTTGGAAAGTTTTTATTTTTAAAATGTTTATATTAAACATCTCATTTAAATCAAAAATTTATTTATGTTAAATTACAAAATTGATGAAAATGAGTATTTATTTGAATTAACTTATTTGGAGACTATTTCTTTGAAAGAGCTTATCAAAACTTATATAATTGTTTAGAGGTTATTTTTAACTTATTTTCATAATAAATTTTCTAATATAGTTAAACTTTATATTAGTATTTAACTTGACAACTCATAGAATTTGATTATATAAAATATTATAAACTTGAATATACTTTTGGTTTTTTATTATTTAAAATATAAGTTTTCATCATACATTTTAAAAATTAACTTTTTGATCTCATAGTTTTAGTATTTTCTTATTTTTGGTCCCTCACTTTATTTTGGAGTCGATTTTACTTAGATAATAGTGTTTAAATATACTAATTTAATAGTAGTAATAAGTTATCTTTTTAGAACAATTTTATTGACATGTTATGTTAAACTTGTCTAGATAGACAAAATTGATCCAACAATCAAAACATAAGAAAAACTAAAATTAAATATAAAAAAATAATTTTTAAAATGAATGGATTAAAATTTAATTTCAATTAAGGTGGAGATTGTTGGAGTTGGTTGAAAATATACATGTTGAAGAAGTCTCACATCGTTTAGTTTTGTGAATAAAGAGAGAGTTTAAGGCTATATATAGGATACAAATTTTTTAAAGTCTCACATCGCTTAGTTTTGTGAAAGAAGAAGGAGTCCAAAACTATATATAAGATTCAAGTTCTTCGTTCCAAAATGCACCAGTCAAAAGCACTTTAACATTGTATTTGACTTTCTTATACAAGAGTGTTGTGAGACGTAGTTCTGATTGTTTATTTACAACGACCGTTGTTTTTTCTTTTGTGTTGTGATTGTGTTTCTCTTATTTTTCTATGTTTTGTTTATTTTCTTCACTACATGTCCCTCACTTTATTTTGGGGTCGATTTTACTTAGATAATAGTGTTTAAATATACTAATTTAATAACAACTTTTTTTTTTGGAAAATGAAATATATTATTACCAAAAAACAGTGAATACACGCCGAAATATTTCCAGGCATCCAAATGGCTACAAAACTTATACACAAGTCAATTATAAGCTACTAAGGTACTCATGAATCTTTTTGTATGCATTGGCTCTATGAAGCACTATCTCCTTAATTATTTCAATATTCAATTCCCCCTTGCCTTGTCTTGGAAGTTGATCATGTTCCTAGTAGTCCAGATGTGGTAAACTGTCTCTGCCATCACACCTTTTAGTAGACGAGCTTTCAAGCTTTTACCTTTTGAAATATTTACAAACCATGTCATATTGATATCTCTTGGAATTTGAACTTTAACATATTGGGTTATTTGATTCCATAACTGTCTTGTAGCTTTGCATTGAAATAGCATATGGTCATTGGTTTCTTGATGAGTACAGAATGCACATTGGCCATCAGTGGGAATGCCAAAGCGACTTAATTGGTCCTTAGTCATAAGACAGTTTTGGCAAGCCATCCAAAGAGTGAAGCAAGCTCTTGGTCTTGCAAAGTTTCCAAACATCAAGTTTTTCCACGCAACTGTAGGTTTATCTCCTCTTAAGTAATCATACATATTTCTGGTTTTGTAGGATCCGGTTGCAACTGTTAGATTCCACGGTTCAGACTGCAACATTTGACCCCGATTCTTAAAAATCGCTTTGACAATCCATGAGCTATTTGAAGCTGGTGTATAGTGGGTTAGATCCTGGTTTTTAATGTAATAAGCATTCAACCATTTAATCCAAAGGATATCTTTCTTCATCCACACATTCCACATCAGCTTTCCTATCGTAGCCTGATTCCAACAATGTAAGTCTATGACATTTTGTCCTTCTGCTCCTATGGGGTTGCATATCTGGTCCCAAGAGATTGGTGCTTTTCTGCTCTTCTCATCCTTACATGTCCAAAGGAACGTTCTACATAGCTTCTCTATGTGTCGAGTAATCTTCTTAGGTAAAGGAGATTTGTAACCAGTAGTTTGACACAGCGAAGAGGACACTCTTAATAAGCTGCAGTCTAGCTGCATATGAGAGGAACCGAGTGCTCCAATGATTAATCTTATTCAGGATCCTATCAATCAGAGGTTGACAATTATTAATTGTCAGTTTCCTGCTGTTCAATGGAATTCCTAGGTATTTGAATGGCATTTGTCCCATTTCCAGGCCTGTTACTTGTTGGATGTGGATCCTCTCAATATCATTAACACCAATAATGTAGATTTTGCTTTTCATGGCACTCATGCTTAGACCAGTTGCAGCAGAGAATTGTTTAACTTTTTCCATCAGCAGTTGAATGGACACATTGTCTCCTCTAGTGAACAAAAGTATATCATATGCAAAGAAAAGGTTTATGATATGAAGCTTCTCACACTTTGGATGAAAGTTGAAATCAGGTGTGTTCTTCAATGATTATAGAAGTCAGTGGAGGTATTCCATAATGATTACAAAGAGTAGGGGTGAGATAGGTTCACCCTGTCTCAGCCCCTTTCTAGCTCTTAGGATTTCAGATGGGCTACCATTGATTGAGAATTTATAGGACACAGAGTTTACACATGACATGATCCAAGTAGTGAACACATTAGGAAAACCTAGCTCAAGAAGAATGTTGTTGAGGGATGTCCAATCGACCGTGTCATAGGCTTTTTGGATATCTAATTGAACCATACACCTTGGAGATACATGTTTCCTACCATAGCCTCTCACTAGCTCTTGAGCTAGCATAATATTGTCATGAATCACTCTGCCAGGAATAAAAGTTGACTGGGATTGTGACACCAGCTGATCAATCACAGAGGCAAGTCTTTTGGTAAGAATTTTTGATATGATCTTATAAACTGTAGTGCAGCAAGCAATAGGTCTAAGATCCTTTACAGTTTTAGCTTCAGTGCTTTTGGGAATCAGAGAAATAAGGGAGCAATTGAAGGCTTTGTACATGTCATTAGTGGTAAAGAATTATTTGACTGCATTATTGACATCATGTTTTACTATGCTCCAGGTTGCTTTGAAAAAGTGAGATGTAAATCCATCCACACCAGGTGCTTTGTTCTCACTAATTCTATTCAGAGCCTCCCAAATTTCATTGTCTTGGATTGGTGTTATGAGCTGCTGAGCCTTCTCAGGTTGTAAGGTTGTGCCAGCCCTATGACATTGATGTATATGCCTTTGAGCAATTGAGAATCAGTACCAACCAGTTGGTTGTAGAATTTCAACACTTCCTGTTCAATCATATCAGAAGTATTAAGAGTTTCACCAGTTAGGCTAGTCAGCTTATACACACCTTTTTGCTTGTTCTTTTCCTTAAGTGAAACATGGAAATAGGCATTGTTACCATCTCCTAGCTTAAGCCAGTTTATCTTTGACTTTTTCTTTAGAATTTCCTCCTCAAGATTGTTAAGTTGTATCACATACTCAGTGCCATTTTTCACCTGTTGCATTATATGATGATTGAGAGGGTCTTGTTGCAGTCTGGCTTGGGACTGGTGCAATTCTTGTCTAGCTTGCTTCAATTTCTCCTGATTTGTAGTGATTGTTAGTTTCTTGGATTGGCTAGAATTTTGGTAAAACAAAGGTTGTTCAATGTTGATGTCAAGGTGGTGATGTTGCAACATTGAGTCTTAACACTGGGATGTGTTAAGTAGTGAAGTTGTTCAATGTTTGATGTCATATGGGTGATGTCACAACATTGAGTCTTAACACTGGGTTGTGTTAAGTGTTTAAGTTGGATGTCTGATGTTACATGCGATGTTGTGACATCAGGTCTGCAGAATTAATAACATCAGGTTTGTGATGTTGTAAGGGTTTGCGTTTTAGCTGGATTTTGGGAGAGCTGTTAGTCTCATTGGTTGCGGATATCTTGGGATAGATATTTTTTGTTACAAACAGATTTGATGCAGATTTGTAGGGAGGTTTAAAAGCTGAAATTTAAGAAGATTTTGAGTGAGAAAATCTATTTTGAAGATTCAGTTTTAAATAACAAATCAGATCAAATATTGTAGCAGGTCCAAGCCCAATTAAAAGAGCTATATAATGCGCATCATTCCTGAAGGAAAAGTAACGAAGAAAGTGAGCTAAAGACTGAGAGTCGATTGAGTCTTCGTGTTTTGTAAACCATTCGAGTGTGAATTGGTATTGTTGTTTTGAGTTGTTCTTGATCAAAGCTGTGAAGCAGAATCAAGTAGTGTTATTCAAAGTGTGTGATATTTGAATTATATCACTGAAGTGTTTTAGGGATTGAGTAGTGTTCTCATACTTAAGTGGTCTCTTAAGTAGAAGGTTCATTAAGTAGTGATTAAGTTTAGAAGATGTCAACTGGGTTGTTGAGTCTGTAAATTAATACTACTGATAGTGAAATTCATCCCTGGCTTGGTAGCCCCCAAACGTAGGTAGTTAGACCGAACTGGGTGAACAATTCATTGTGTTGATTTATTGCTGTTATTGCATTGTCCATTTGCAGAGTGTGTTGTTGTGACATCGCACCTTAACATCACACATCTGGTACCAGAATTTCAATTGGTATCAGATCAGGCATCCTGTCTGTCTCTGGATGAGATCTAGGGAAGTTACTTTCTAGTGTAAAGATGGACAAAGAAGTTGGAGGATTTGTCAACAGACCCCCTATTTTGGATGGCTCGAATTATGATTATTGGAAGCCAAGGATGATCACCTTTTTGAAATCCTTGAACAGCAGAGCTTGGAAGGCTATAATTAAAGAATGGAAAGCACATGTTGTGTTTGAAAAAGATGATGTTGGGAAAGATAAAGAGGGCACCTCAAAGCCGAAGCCTGAAGAAGAATGAACCAAGGAAGAAGATGAGCTTGCCCTTGGCAATTCCAAAGCTTTAAATGCAATTTTCAATGGAGTGGATAAGAATATATTCAGGTTGATCAATACCTGTGAAGTTGCTAAGGAAGCTTGGGATATTTTGAAGGCTACACATGAAGGAACATCTAGAGTTAAGATGTCAAGACTTCAGCTTCTAACATCGAAGTTTGAAAATCTGAAGATGAAGGAAGATGAGACTATCCATGACTTCCACATGAGTATCCTTGAGCTGTCTAATGCATCCAGTGCTCTTGGAGAAAAGATGTCAGAAGAAAAGCTTGTAAGGAAAATCCTTAGGTCCCTTCCTAAGAGGTACAAGATGAAGGTGACTGTAATTGAAGAAGCTCAAGACATCAGCAAGATGAGGGTTGATGAGCTCATTGGATCTCTTCAAACTTTTGAGCTTGGGTTGAATGAGGAAGAACAAGAAAAGAAGCCAAAGAGTATAGCCTTGGTTTCAAATGATCAAGAAGAGAAAGGGAAAAGTGTTCGAAAGAATGAACAAGAACTTTAAGCCTAATGTCAAGAACATCGCTTCTGACATCAACAAGTCTAAGGAGAAGATTGAAGATAAGACTGCTCAAGACAAGGGTGTTCAGTGCTTTGAGTGTGAAGGTCATGGACATGTTAAGAAAGAATGTCCCACATTCTTGAAGAAGCAGAAGAAAGGAATGACAGTTTCCTGGTCAGAATCTGAAAGTGAAAGTGAAGGAGAGTCAGCCAAACATGTCAAAGCTTTAACTGGAACAATGGTTTCTGATGGTGACTCTAGTGATGAGGAACTGACGTTTGAGGAGTTAGCATCCACTTATCAAGAGCTTTGTCTAAAGAGTGCAGAAATCTGTCAAGAAAGTGAAAAACAGAAGAAACAGATTGTTCAGCTTGAGACTGCTAAAGCTGATTTGGAAAATGAAGTCTTATTAGTCAAAGCTCATCTTGATCATATGACCAAATCTGTTAGGATGCTGAACTGTGGTACAGACACACTTGATAAGATTCTTCAGTCAGAGAAAGCTGCTGGAGATAAATCAGGTATATGATATGTGGTTGAGGAAAAGGGTTCTACAGAAGTAAGCACTTCAGGAACAAAGAAGGAGGTGTCCCAACCAATGTCTCAACATCAAACAAAGAGACAGGATCCTACACCTGAGAAGGGTGCTCATTCACAGCCTCAGAATGGTGAGAAGAAGAATGGTCCTCATCAAAGGAAGATGCAGCCCCAAGGAGCTAGTCAGTATATGCCTCCCCAATATCACAAGAGCATGCAAGCTGCCAGGTTCAAACAGAACATGTCTCATCAGATGTCTCAACATCAGGGAAACTGGTATGGATATGGATATGGATACAATAATGTTGTGCCTCATTACTATGGAAGAAGGAAGCCTCATCACCATATGAGACAGCCTAGGAGACAGCATCCTCAGTACAGGAGAAGACAACTGCACCATAGAAGACAGGTCAACTATGGTAGAAGGAGACATCATTATGGGTGGTAGCACCAACAATATCATCATCAAAGTGGCAGAAGAAATAATCACTTCAGAGATGATAGAGTCAGATGCTTCTATTGTGGAAGGTTTGGACATATGCAGTACTCTTATTTTAAATTACATGGATATCCATAATCTGCTCCTCAAAGAAAACTAAAGGAGGTCAGGCCCAAAGTTGTTAAACAATGGGTTCCTAAGGAGAAGGTGAAATGTCTTTTAGCCCACACCTCAGATAGACAGGTTGATAAGGATACATGGTACTTTGACAGTGGATGTTCAAAGCATATGAATGGATTCAAAAATCTGTTAGTTGAAGTCAGTCATTGTCCCTCTCATGAGGTTATTTTTGGCAATGGTGAAAAAGGTGTAGTTGCAGGAGTTGGAAAAGTGAAAGGTGATGGTAGACCTGAACTTGACAATGCTCTTTTTGTCAATGGTTTGAATGTTAATTTGATAAGCATAAGCCAACTGTGTGATGAAGGTTACAAAGTTAACTACACCAAAGATGAGTGTGTGGTAGCTGATGAGCGTAATCAGGTTGTTATGAAGGGTGCCAGATCCAAAGATAACTGCTATCAGTGGATACCTCTTGAAGTTAATTCAACTGATGATGTTCAAGCTGATGTTATAACATTAGACTATGACATCAGGTGTGAAAGGATGTTGAAAGGTCAATAAGTTTTAATGAGCTCTGATGTGAATCATTTTGAATTTTTAAAAGGTAATTTAATTTGGAGGGAGAAAATCAGTGATTGGTCATTAAGAGGTACTCAAAATCAGGCGCCTTACCATATTGATTCTATATCAAGATTCATCAAAACTTTCTCTTCTCAACTGTTCATCTCCCTTAATCTCAACAGAATAGAAAAATCTTCTCTAAACCTAGTCTGTTACAAAGGAACGATGTCTTCCCCATCCAAGAAATCTGGTTCTCCAAGTCTCGAGCGAGAAAAATCTAGGGTTTCGTCAGGTGAGGAACGTGTAGCTATGAATGTAGAACCCATTTCTATGGTGTTCCCAGATTCTGGACCTTCTAATCCTGAACCTAAGAAAGCTACAACCAAGTTTAATAATAGTGAAACCATGAGACTTGTCACTAGCATTATTTTTGGTGATAAATCTGAAACCAAGTCTTCCACTTTTCAAGCTGTTGAAGAGAAGTTTAATGTTGACAGACCCTTGGGGAAGATTGGAGACAAGATCCTTGATAAGGGTTTACGGGTGAAAGGAATCTCTGTTCCTTTAAGACAAATGCCTGCTGAACAGGTGAGGTCTCAAAGTGATGACCTTGATGAAACTGATGATGTCAGAACATCAAAATCTAGAGTTGAAGTTCAGAGCTCTAAAAGAAAGGATCAAATTGAGATAATAGATGTTGATGATGAAAGTGTGTTGCCTGAAATAGAAAAAAGAGTACAGGGAACTTATGTTGAGATATCTTCTAAAGACAATGTGATCTTGCAAAAGACTAGCAAGAAGAGGAGAATCTTAGAAGAATCAGACTCTGAGTTTGATGTTGAAGAAGATGTTTAAGACATCACCCCTGTCAGGACAACCATATTGAAGAAAGTTACTGATCAAGTTCCTGATGTTCAAATTGACAACATATCATTTCACTGTGCCAGTAATGCATCCATGTGGAAGTTTGTGTGTCAGAGAAGAATAACTGTGGAAAGACAGCTTGGTACAGAGGCTCTAGAAAATAAGGAAATTGTGGATCTGATTAAATTTGCTGGCCTTATGAGGACTGTCTCTGGATTGTCAAGATGCTATGATGGATTGGTCAGAGAATTCATAGTAAATATACCTGAGTCCTTTAATGACAGCAGAAGCCTGAATTTCAGAAGGATATATGTAAGGGGTAAGTGTGTGTGGTTTTCTCCTAAGGTGATTAATGCTTATTTAGGAAGAAGTGAGGAAGACTATGGAGAATTAGAAGTGTCTGATAATGCTATTTGGAAAGAAATCACAGCTGGTCAAGGAAAAATCTGGCCTTCAAAAGGGAAGTTATCAGCAAGTTTATTAAGTGTGAAATATGCTATTCTTCATAGAATAGGTGTTGTTAACTGGGTTCCTACAAACCACAAGACCTCTGTTTCTGCTGGTTTGGGCAAATTAGTTTATGCCATTGGAACAAAGAAACCATTTGATTATGGCTCTTACATTTATAATCAGACTATCAAGCATGTTGCAACAAGAGCTGTGAAATTGCCTATTGCATTTCCATCCCTCATTTGTGGGATAATTCTGTCTCAGCATCCTGGGATTCTTCACCAGTATGATTGTGTTTGTAGAAGGAAGCCTGACTTGTCTTTTCATCAGAAGTTGTTTGAAGGAAAACATGTTGCTGATCACGTCAAGACATCTGCCTCAACATCTACTCATCATACTCATGTCAAGACTGATATGATTTCTGAACTGGAGGAAGCCTGTAAAGAATTAGATGAAGTCATCAGAGTAAGCACTGAAAGAAAGGAGAAGTTTAAAAGATTACTTATGACTCTGAAGATGACAGAAAAAGAAAGTGAGAAAGAAGTTGCTGATAAGAAAGATGAGTCTGATTGCTCAGAAGAAGATGATGAGGATGTTGATCATGGAGATGGATCAAGTGAAGACTAGTTTATTTGCTTTTGCTTCTAAGTAGTTTTAGTTTTATTTATGCTGGTTTTGATTCTGTACTGTTGTGCTTGGTTTGTAATATGAATTTTGTGCAAGTATATGCACCTTTTTGTTCTATGATTTATTTTGCCTGGTTGCTAACTGTGAGGCTGACAATAAGAGCTAGGGTAGTACTAACTGTAGTTAGAGTTACATGATGGGGTTTGTCTAATTGTGGCTTAAAAGAGGGGAGAAATAGCCAAGTGAGCCAAGTGTATCAAGTGAGCCAAGTGTATCAAAGAGTACAAATGTCAAATGCTGCTAAAGTGATGTGATGCAGAAGTGTAGATATTAAGGGGGAGTAATTGCTGATCTGCTGAAAAGCTATTATGCTGGTACTTGTTTTGAGGGGGAGCACCATTGTTGATTGTTGAAGATTATAGCTGTTGAAGATGGTGCTGCAGCAGGGTTTTGTGTGAAGTGAAGTCTTTATGTATTGAAGATGCTGCTGCTTGAAGGTTTAAAAATATTCAAGTTTATTCCGCTGCTAAAGTCTTTGAAGGTGCAGAGATTGTTTTAGCCAAAATTAGCCAAAGGGGGAGATTGTTAGTTTCTTGGATTGGCTAGAATTTTAGTAAAACAAAGGTTGTTCAATGTTGATGTCAAGGTGGTGATGTTACAACATTGAGTCTTAACACTGGGCTGTGTTAAGTAGTGAAGTTGTTCAATGTTTGATGTCATATGGGTGATGTCACAACATTGAGTCTTAACACTGGGCTGTGTTAAGTGTTTAAGTTGGATGTCTGATGTTACATGCGATGTTGTGACATCAGGTCTGCAGAATTAATAACATCAAGTTTGTGATGTTGTTAGGGTTTGCGTTTTAGCTGGATTTTGGGAGAGCTATTAGTCTCATTGGTTGCCGATATCTTGGGATAGATATTTTCTGTTACAAACAGATTTGATGCAGATTTGTAGGGAGGTTTAAAAGCTGAGATTTAAGAAGATTTTGAGAGAGAAAATATGTTTTGAAGATTTAGTTTTAAACAACAAATCAGATTAGATATTGTAGCAGGTCCAAGCCCAATTAAAAGAGCTATATAATGCGCATCATTCCTGAAGGAAAAGTAACGAAGAAAGGGAGCTAAAGACTGAGAGTCGATTGAGTCTTCGTGTTTTGTAAACCATTCGAGTATGAATTGGTATTGTTGTTTTGAGTTGTTCTTGATCAAAGCCGTGAAGCAGAATCAAGTAGTGTTATTCAAAGTGTGTGATCTTTGAATTATATCACTGAAGTTTTTTAGGGATTGAGTAGTGTTCTCATACTTAAGTGGTCTCTTAAGTAGAAGGTTCATTAAGTAGTGATTAAGTTTAGGAGATGTCAACTGGGTTGTTGAGTTTGTAAATAAATACTACTGATAGTGAAATTCATCCCTGGCTTGGTAGCGCCCAGACGTAGGTAGTTAGACCGAACTGGGTGAACAATTCATTGTGTTGATTTATTGCTTTTATTGCATTGTCCATTTGTAGAGTGTGTTATTGTGACATCGCACCTTAACATCACACATCTGGTACCAGAATTTCAGTGATCTTCCTGGTTAAAGGCTTAAGTTGCTGCTGCAGTCTGTTTAGTTTAATCCAAAGGCTCTTCATATAACCTCCTTTAACAGGTTGCTCCCAACTTCTAGCTATAGTATGCATGAATCCCTCATCCTTGGTGAGGCAGTTTAGGAATTTAAACATACTATTTCTTCTGTTCCACTGCACTGGCATGTTAATCTTGATAGGAGTGTGGTCTGATATGTTTGGTGCTAAAGTTTCCACCACTGCATCCTGATATTTCTGAAACAGAATTACCTAACACCCTATCAATCTTTGAATGGATTATACCAGAGGTATGCCTATTTGACCAAGTGTAATATGATGCCGTTGAAGTGGCTTCATATAGACATGCTCTTTGCATCATATCTCTTAGATCTCTATATTCAGCCTCAACAACTTCTTTGCCACCTATTCTATCATTACTAGATAGCACATTATTATAGTCTCCAACAACAATCCAAGGGCCTGAGATGTGTGACCCTATATCCTCTATTTCTTTCCATAAAAATCTCCTCTTCTCCAGCTGATTAAAAGCATACACAACAGTGATTGATTGACAAACAGTTTCATCCAAGGCAAGAACCTCAAGGTGGATGTATTGAGCATGAGTTTTTAGTATCTTAATCCTAATTTTATCAGGTTTCCACATGATCCAAATTCTTCCATTATGGTGATTGTCATAGTTGTCTACAAAGTTCCAGTGATTACCAAATTTCTGCCTAATTCTATCTGCCTTATCTTTTTTTATTCTAGTTTCCAGCAAGGCACAAATTGGTACATTGAAAGATGAGATATACGAGCCTATCTCTCTGTGCCTTGCTTCTTTATTCATGCCCCTAATGTTCCACGAGGCTAACATGGATCCACATTCTCCCTCCCATTAGAACAGTCTCCAATTCTTAATGGGGTAAATGAGTTTTGGAAGTCCACACTAACCTTATTTCTGCCAGGAGTTCCCTCTCTTCTTGTTCTGCCCACCGTGGCAGGTTTGGTGACAAGAGACCACCCTGATTCTGATTTCTCCAAGTTTGAGGTGTTTTCCTGTTGGCTCGAGGGTTGTTGCAATTGAGTAATCTGTCTGTTTAGGTCATTATCTTCAGTTTGTTTCACATTCTGTGCTGTCTTGCCTTGTTGCTCTTTTGGTTCAACTTTTTTCCCACACCTTCATGGCTTTTGGTTATGGTTTTGGTTTGTCACAATCATGACCTATCTTTAAGCATCTGTGGCAAAATGTTGGCCTCCATTCATACTCAACCCTCTGTTCCAATAATTTCCCATTGTGATCTCTAATATTAATTTGATCTCTTGCCTTTTACGTTATTTCAACCTCAATTAGCACACGAGCATAAGAGATACGCAACTTTTTCACAGTGCATTCGTCAGTTGTTACCGGTTTCCCAATCGCACTTGCTATCTTAGATAAAATTTTCTCACCCCAAAGGTGCAGTGGGAGGTTTGGGAAAGTAACCTACAGTGGTAGAACACGCAACAAGTCCTCTTTCCACTACTACGAAAAACCCATTTAGCAACGGTTGGGAATGACATATAATGACGCGGGCGAAGGCGTTGTTATGTAGATTGTTGTTGTAAGTTTTTCTTTTCTACAACGGTCTGGAAACCGTTGTTGTATTCTGGAAGCGCGTGATATATTGCAACGGTTAGGTATTTCAACCGTTGTAATATATATTAACTATCACAACGGTTATCAGTATGAACCATTGTCATATATGTTAACTATCACAACGGTTATTTGTCTCAACCATTGTGGAATGTATCCTTAGTTTATTAAATACAAATGTATATTGCTTGTTTTACCATCCACCTTATTAAAGAAATACAACCATTAAAATTGGTAAAGAACTATATAATATGAAAATTAAACTGTTCTTGAAAACCAACTTAAACACACCACTGTTTTCCGAATTTCATCCATTTCATTCCGCACATTTTATGTTCCTTAACATAAAATTTATGGTTCGATGGTAGGTTTCCTTCAATCCATCGATATCTTTTGTTATAGTTTACCTCATCATCGCCAAAAATCACCACCATTTTATCATCATAACAATGATCATGATCTTAACAACCACGACGATTAGTGACGACGATGAGGTAAACTATAATAAAAGATATCGATGAATTGAAGGAAATGGACCATTGGACCGTAAATTTTATGTTAAGGAACATTAAATGTGCTGAATGAAATGGATGCAATTCAGAAAACATTGACATGATAAAGGTTGGTTTTCAAATACATCCTAATTTTTAGATTATAATGTTCTATAACAATTTAACTGATTGCATTTTCAATAAAAGGATAGTGAAACAAACGATATACATAGTATATAATAAACTAAATTTCATATACAATATCAGAATGAATTTATATATATGTACCTTATCAGAATGAATTCATATATAGGTACCACCATCATCATCACCATGTGAAACAAATCCTAAGAAGTGGGAAGCAATGATGAAAATTAGTTAGTATTAAATTTAACTATATACAATATACATAGTATATATATAATAAACTAATGTTCTATATCAATTTAACTGATTGCATTTTCAATAAAAGGATAGTAAAACAAACAATGTACATAGTATATAATAAACTAAATTTCATATACAATATAAGAATGAATTCATATATATGTATCTTATCAGAATGAATTCATATATATATGTACCACCATCATCATCACCATGTGAAACAAACCCTAAGAAGTGGGAAGCAATGAAGAAAATTAGTTAGTATTCAAAACAAAACAACCAAAAGTTGAAACAAAACCCTAAGAAGTGGGACTGTACCATTACAATGAAGTTCACCTTGCTTGTGAAGCATTGAAGTCAAATCTGCACAAAATGAGAATAATCAACAAAAACAACATGAAGCAAACGAGATAATGGGAACTATTTAACAAAAAGATTGAAGTAGAAGACTACCTTATTTTCCATAAACAATATGTACATTACGCTTGCTACCGCCAGCATCATCACCATGTTCATCTAGTTTTAGATTCTGCAGGAAGAACTACAAGGAGGAAGAAGCTTAAATCAAAAGCTTCATACTTCTTGTATTTCTTCTCGCAGATTCTAAAAAAAGATGAAGTTTGGGTGCTAGGGTTTCGCTGTGAAGGAAACGGCGCGACTGTCAAAAATGGAAAGTTAATTCCCTTATATAGGTAAATGTTTCACAGCGGTTTTCTTAAATAACCGTTATGATAGATTATATATTAATTTAATAATATCACAACGGTTAGTTATAATAACCGTAGCGATACCCCTTATACGTGGTACAAGGTTCGACACCAAGCAACAACATTTTCCTAAAATTACGCCTGGATTATAAGTGATATCACTACGGTCATTACTTATAACCGTCGTGATATTATTAACCGTTGCACTTCCCAATATATGAACGGTTTACAAGAAAATATAGTTCCAGAATATGAACGGTTTACAAGTTATCATCATTACAAGCATTAAACTATTAGTCTTTTCATCTTCAACCTCATCTATAAATAGACAATTTTACATATATAAATAAATATTCTTCGTAACAATAAGTTCAACAAATGAGAATCCTAGAAACCTCAATGAGGAACGTCAGGTGCCAATCCAGGAGGTCGTCCAACCAGCAACTGCCAACTTCAGGGATGCCTTAAGGGTAAGGAAGGATAAGAAGAAGAAGAAGAAGAAGCCAAAGAAGAAGAAGATAAAGAAGAAAAAGAGGCCTGTATATTATGATTCTGATGAGGGGAGTGAGGAGAGATGTCTAGATTATGAAGATGCATTTTATGCTATGGGCTCTGACAATGATCTTGATATGTAATATGTTTATCAATGTACTCTCAATGGAATATTAAAATAAAATTATGTCTATATATGTTCATCTCTTACAGTTTTATTTTTAAAGTTATATATATACTCTATTGCACTTAAAAATACTAAAGAATACATTGCTGTGAATCGAAGCGTGATACATGTAGTACAACGGTCTTCTAATACAAGCGTGTTAAAATGTAAAAATATGGAAAAAAATATAGAGCTGGGAATCGAAGCTTGTTACACAGCTTGTATTACAACGGTTATGTAATACAACCGTCGTTAAATATGACGTTATAAAATTTTAATCGTGTTACAACGGTGGGATACGAAACCGTGGTAAACCTGGCGTCGTTAATGGGGTTTTCGTAGTAGTGTTCATTTCAAAATCAGGTGTCCATTCTCTGATGAATATAGGTTTACCATATATAAAATAAGGCCCTTGCGCCATAACCTATTGACGATCGGTTTCCTCCTTGAATCTAACAATAAAGTACCCTTCGTCGTTATAGTATAAATCTGGAAGTGAGACGAAACTCCAAGTATTCTCCATGAATCTTTTGACTGCATTAATTGATAACGAATTCCTAGGCGATTCGTTATCAATGAATGCAGTCAAAATTTATATTAAAGTTGTCTAGATATTAAAGTTATATTAAAGTTGTCTAGATAGATCAACATTTATATTAAAGTTATATATTAACTGAATATCAAAAAATAAAATTTATAACTTAATACAATGCAGTCAAAATTTAATTTTTAACTTAAAGTTGTCTAGATAGATAAAATTGAACGAACAATCAAATCATAAGAAAAATAAAATTGAATATCAAAAAATTAATTTTTAAAATGAAGGGACTAAAATCTAATTTTAAAATGAATTATAAATTTAAGTCAACATTATATTTCAATTTTTTTTGGAAAGAAAAAGATATATTAATCCGAAAAACAGTTAATACAAAGCGACCAAAAGGTCCAGCTAAAAACACCAACCGAAACCGAAAAACTAAGTCATCATCAATTGAGCTACATGCTCACGAAGATTTGGCTTCCTCCAAACTCTATTCACTATAATATCTATAATTTTCCTATGTATATCTATTCTAGTATCCTTCGTTTTATTCTATGTGTCTCTATAAACCACTTCATTCCTATACAACCAACATTCGTATATTGTCTTCGCAAAAGCAGTCTTCTAAAATTTAGCTCTCCAATGTTTCTTGCTGCTGTTATAGATCTCCTACTTCATCTCATTATCCCATCCTTGAGGTTCATGATTTGCATTTAGCCATTGAAGGACACCTGCCCAAATTTCCTTCATGGTTTCGCACTCGAACATTAAAGTTAAATTAAAATATTTAATTTAACTTAAAAAAAAATAAAATTTATAACAGTTAATACAATGCAGTCAAAATTTATAACTTAAATTTATATTAAAGTTGTCTAGATAGACAAAATTGAACGAATAATCAAATCATAAGAAAAATAAAGTTGAATATCAAAAAATTAATTTTTAAAATGAAGGGACTAAAATCTAATTTTAAAATAAACTATAAATTTAAGTCAACATTATATTTCAATTTTTTTTGAAAGAAAAAGATATATTAATCCCAAAAACAGTTAATACAAAGCGTCCAAAAGGTCCAGCTAAAAACACCAATCGAAACCGAAAAACTAAGTCATCATCAATTGAGCTACATGCTCACGAAGATTTGGCTTCCTCCAAAATCTATTCACTATAATATCTATAATTTTCCTATGTATATCTATTCTAGTATCCTTCGTTTTATTCTCTGTGTCTCTATAAACTACTTCATTCCTATACAACCAGCATTCGTATATTGTCTCCGCAAAAGCAGTCTTCAAAAATTTATCTCTCCAATGTTTCTTGCTGCTGTTATAGATTACATACTTCATCTCATTATCCCATCCTTGAGGTTCCTGATTTGCATTTAGCCATTGAAGGGCACCTGCCCAAATTTCCTTTATGGTTTCGCACTCGAACATTAGATGTTGCAAGCTCTCCTTCTCGCGACAAAACACACAATTGTCCTCATTAATCATCCCAATTTTTAGCAATCTATCATTTTGCTGCCAACCATTTATGACAAGCCATCCACAACATAAAAAGCGCTCTAGGTCTCGCTTCATTATCAAACAAGATTTTTCTCCAAGGAACCTGTTCAGAATGGCCCAAGATCTCATAGTAGAACTTCTTATTCATAAATTTACCTGTAACACCCCAAAATTTGCCCTCTTACTTTTGGCTAACTGGCTTATGTTTCTTTGCATTTCTTGCATTAGCATTTGTGCATAGCTTTGGTTCTTAGCATGGGATCAAGGTACTTGGTTCATCTCAAAGGAGTATCAAACCTCAAGGTGGTTTGAGGGGTTCATCACATCTTCATAAGATCAAGAATGGCAAGGGATTTCAAGTGAATCTGTTCCCCCTAATCAGTTGGTCCAAATTAGGGTTTTGGTTCCAAAAGGACTTCTTGAAGGGCTTTGTGGATTCAAGCATGCTCTTTCATGGTTTCCATGTGCTCACAAACACTCATGGAGGAAAACTTGGCTAGTGATTCATTGTGGAAGATGTTCAGTGGATCAGTTACTTGTGAAGTAAGCAAAAGTCAACAGTTCAAAAGGAAAGTCAACCATGGGTTTTCAAGGGTTCAAATCATGTTTCCCAAGTCCATGTACCTTTATTTGGTCAAGGAATAGCATGGATGACATCATTCTTCAAGAATCAAGAGTTTGTACAAAAGTTACTAAATTTGGAAAATAACCTATAATGAGAACTTTCCATTTTTGGCAATTTTTCCACCACATTCAACTTGACTTTTCATCATCAAGGAAGCTTCAAATGAATTTTCCTCCAACATGAAAGTTGAAGATCTTTCTCTCCCATTTCCAAAAAGTACTAGATGGTTTCCATATCATTTGTAGAACTCAAGTTATGGTCAAAACAATGCAAGGTGTATTTAAGGTTTTTCACATGTACCACTTTTTCCACCTTTTGGATTTTGGTACAAATTGACTTGTAATTGGTTCTATTGCTTCAAGTCACATTCTAATATCCAAGTACACTTCATTTGGCACAAATTTGGCCCTTGAATCAAGTCATTTCATGCCATATTCATCACTTATTTAACATTATGCAAAAATGCAAATTGATTCAAACTCACCAACCAAGTGATTTCAAGGCCCATTTCCAATCCAATTCTGGTAAGTACAAGATTTGTGGGTGATCCATCACGAAAACCTTACCAATACACGCGTGGAGGAGGGTGTACAACTCAAAGTGCAAATTTGCAAAATCATCCAAAACTCATTAATCAAGGAATTAATAAGACCTTAATCATAATCAGGGGAATAACCAAGTGTATATAAGCTAACTCATGCCCTCATTGCTAGGTCATTCACTCTATTTTGGTCAGAATCCATTTTTCACCCTAAACCTTCTCCTCTTCGAATCTCACTACTCACAAGAGTTTTTCACAAAATTCTTTCACATTCTGAATCATTGGGCTCCATAGAACACAAATCTACCATCATCTGAAGCTCATAACAAGGATATCATAGGGTTCGAATTTGGAAACCTCTTCTTCAAAACTCAAGATCTAGGTCAGATTCAAGCTCTAATTGAATTTACTTTGCAATTAGAGACTTCCGAGGTGTGATCTGGAGCTTACAGACGGGTTTCTAGGAGTATTTTGAGCTCTTCAAGATCTCAGGTTAGTGGTGATTTCATGCTCTTAGAACTTAATTTTTTTATGTGCATAATGATCTATGAGGTTCACTGAGTGTGCTGATGTGTTTTGTTTTGAGTTTGGACGTGTATCATGAGAGTATTTGATGGTTGAAGTTTTTGGATCCAAACTTATTTCATTCAATTCTCATTATTGTTGCATTGTTTGTGATTTTTAATATGATATTTGAGATCAGCATGTGTTTCTAAGTAGAACTGTGGTTTTGTTTTGAATTTATGGAGATTTCATGGTTTAGTGTCACCGGATAAGACGACCGGAGCTAGGGCTCCGGCGTCTGGTTCACTTTCAGGTGGCCTGAGGTTTCAATGAAGGTGACGAAATCATGGCCGTCCATGTTTAGATCTGACGGTCCTTGCCTTGCCATCTCATTCAAATGCACGCATCTAATTGGTTTTGATTTTAATAAGCGTGTGTGTTAGTCCATGGTTATCATTGTGTGCATTAGATCCTAGCCATACATCATGCTTACTTTATGATCTGTTGACTTGTTTGCATGCGTTAGATTAATCTTGTGATTCACAAATTGCCAACGCATTAAAACATCCACTTGCTTGTCATGTGACTTTATGATGTGTCCAGATTGATCTTTGTGTGTGCCTGCCTATGTTTAATATTGTGTGCTGTGAATCCTGGCCTTTCATCATGATTACCTTGGAATCAGTTGACTGCGTGTGGACCTTGGGATCAATCTGTGGCAGTGATTGAGTCAATCTGCTTGACTCAGAGCCTGGGTTAAGAAGCGCATTGGGCTTCTACTCTTCACACCCCCCAGTTTGATCCAGCCCATTTATTTCAACATGGTTTTCTGTTATTTGCGCCCCCTTGTTTTTTTTTTATTTCATTTCATTTTATTCTTTTTGCATAGTTTCATTTTTAATTTTTAAAAATAGTTTTATGCATCCAAAAATTATAAAAAAAATCATGAATCATCCTTAGGGTTTTATAAAAGTTTTCCAAATTTTATTTTCCATTTTTATTTTATTTTGTGTATCTGAATTAATTGTTTGATTAATTTCTTTTGAATTTGTCTCAATTGCGCACCCCCTGCCTTGTTGATTTTTGTTCTCATCATCCATACATGATATGCATTCCATTATTTTTGCATACTTCAAAGGACACTTTGAAGTTCATAAAAACATTTTTCTCATATTTTTAAAATCATTTCATATTGCATTTTGGTCTTTCTCTTTTGCATATTGAATCATGTTTCTTACTTGATCTTTGCTTAATTGTTTGAGTTGTTTAACTTGTGAATTTGTGTGAGATCTTTTGACATGTTGTTAGTATCTGACTTTGGTCATTTGAGTTTTAATTTCACAATTTTTAAATGTCATTTGATATATGTTTGCTTATTTGTGCTTAAATGACTTATGCATGGTTATATCTTGACATCTCTTTACACATGTTGACTTGCCTTGCCTATTTGCTTGAGTTTCCTCTTGATTCTTTGCATGTGCATTTGATATGATGTTTACCCCTGGTTGAGGTCCCTTGTGACCAAATTTTTCCATTTGTGGATCTTGTTTGGGTATGTTTTAAGGGTTTGAACTTTGAGTTTCCATTTGTGGATTACTTTGGTGCATGTCTTGAAGGTGTTGCTTGATGTTTGGACTTGTATGACTTGAGTTTGGTTTTGATATGATATTGATGCATATGCTACTGCCCCTTGAGTTTCTTACTTGGTTTTCATCTCACTTGAGCGTAGTTAAATGCATTGGGTTTGAATTGTATGATGAATATCATTACCTTTCCTTTTGTGGATTTCTTTGGTGCATAATGTCTCATGCTTTGATTTCCTTTTGCATATGTGAATTGTTGATGATAATATGAGCTTGGTTCTGACTTGTTTTCATCTTCATCTTGCCTTTCTCATTTCATTGTGATATGAAGTCCATGCATGCTTAATTGTGCATTCCATACAAGTATGCTTGCATTCTTTCATGATTACCTTTGCATGCTTAGTTGAATTGTTTTGTATTGATCTTTGAAACATGTTTGATGATTTGAGTTGGACATTTATGATATGATGTGCTTGCTGCCACTTATTGTATCTCATCTTCTCCTTCTCTTTCTCATTTCTTCTCTTTCACTCTTTCTCATCCCATGAATCTCAAGACTTGTTTAAGTCTTGGATTCTTTCCCTTTAGAGCTACCTAGTCCAACTTAATTTTTGATTAAGCTTGGAGTAGGATTAGCATTAGGTTTTAGGTAGTCGTCTTTCCTAAGCCTCACTAACCATAGGTCATCCATGCATGATAACATTAGGACTCTTAGTTTCCCTTTAGAGTTTCCTTTGTGTCTTCTCTCTTCTCATCTCAAAACTTCTTGAAAACACTTAATAAAGATAAAGTGTATTGCGCACGAGCCTTAAGCGTAGGGAATGAGAAATGAGGGGCTTCCTCTCATCTTTCTAGAGTGCTTAGCGGACGTTCTGTCTTGGGACGATTCGTTAAATATTCGTCCCTGTGCCCTAGACTTTGGTGCAATGCAAGTTATGAACTAACTTAAAACACTTCTGTCTAAAAAACACAAAAACAAATTCAAATCTTTTTATCCTTCGGGATTGTTTGGTTCCAGACCATTTTCAGAAAAGAGCACGGTACCTTCCGTCTGAGTCGCAAATAGGCATCGACCCTAACAGCTGGACGCGAATCTAACGTCGCTCATAAAAAACACTTACCCATTCGTGGTCGTACCCACGAACTACATTAGCTCTGATTCCTCTCTCTCGTCCGATTGAGGATATGTAGGCACAAGACGGCGATGTCTTGGCGAGCAACCTTCCCCCACAGTTCCCGTCCGAACTATGTTGACTCTGACTTTCCCATTGCACTGAGGGAGTACATAGGCCTAGGGCATAGAATATATCCTACCGAGTCTGTCTTAGTCACCCCATCCCCATTTTCTTTTGCAGCCATAGATAGTAGGACAACTCACCCTCCATTTAGACATCAAGCGTGGATCCCATCGAGTACGATGGATGCGTGGGGTGCTAACACCTTCCCCTCGCATAACCGACTCCCGTACCCGGACTATGGTTGCGATGACCATGTCTTTCTCCCTTTCTCTTCAGGTTTATGCAGTGTTTCCTTTCCCTCTCTCGGGATAAATACACATTGTTGCCGACTCTGTGTTTTTCTGCACCACTCTCGCGTTTGTACCGTTGGATGTGAATCTTTCGGGAGCGACAACTGGCGACTCTGCTGGGGACTTTGGTTGACCTCTTGCTGGTCCATCCCCTTTATCGAGTCGATCCTAGCGCTTGTTTGTTTTTTCGTTGGGTGTTTTTTTGTGCTTTAGTATGTTGTATATTACTGTTTACAGCTTTTATTCCATTGCATTTCATTTTATTACTATCATACTGGATATTGCTGTGTTGTGCTAGCTGGTTTCTGTTTGGCAGGTTGGGTTGTTCTGAGAGATAAGCCCAATACCCAGGCTTGAGTACACCCTAGGACTAGAGTGGAAAGAAGTGAGACCTACGTGCCCGCTTGGTACGTTTGTGTGTTCACGAAATTCATAACCAGACGAGGCTATCTTGGGACGCATTCTGACGTGTGTGTCTTGCGCATGTTAGGGTGTTGATCTAGAGAGCTGTCGACTCTGGTGACCGTTTCTCTGATACCTCAGTTGCGTCTCTCCTCCCGAGATGTGACAGTGGCAGACCACGTTCTGAGGCAAACCCATTGCACATTCTCGATCTGAGGACCCAATGCTGAGGGACTCGCATAGGATGACCTTATTTTTTAGGGGAATCAGTTGAGGCCTCCTCGATTGATGATGATGCCAAACCAGAAATGGTGAACGTATCATCATTTCTAGACCTGAGAGCCCAGGATATTGAGGATCCTTGCCTTTCTAGAACCCTCATGTGAGATGGGATGGGTGTTTACAGATCTGCAGGTAACCGAAACCTTCAACCTACCCGATTTTCTGGATTTCTCATCAGTGTTTGATTATCTGGGTTTCTGGTAATCTCAGTGGTTCGGTATTCTATAATTCTGGTTTTCTAGGTTGTGGTTCTTGTTCAGTTAGTAGCACAGTACATCCAGCAGCGATGCCTTGATCCCATGCTTGCATGTGCATATCATTTTTCTTGCATTCTAACATGTTTGACATTTTTCAGGGTTTGCATCTTACTCTTGATTCCGGTTTTCTGAGGTTGCCTTAACATGGATGTCCAGAGAAAGAAGACTGTTGCTTATTCGTTCCCAGACCCGATCTTGATGTTGATTCACAAGCTGATTAGTATGGCTAGTCCCGGAGTTCGTACAGAGTTCGGTGGAAAGTATGGGAGACTTCTGAAGTTTGTCTACAATATCTCCAAGTATGAGAAGGATGTCATTCATACACTTCTTCAGTTCTATGATCCGTCTTTGCGTTGCTTCACTTTCCCAGACTATATCTTGGCTCCAATGTTGGAGAAGTTCTCATTTATTTTGGGAATCCCCATCAGGCATGCCATAGTATTCTTTTCTGAAGAACGCCCTAGGATAAAAGAAATGGCCACTGCTCTTCATATTGGTGAATCTGTTCTGAACGGTAATATTGTGGAGAAATAAGGAGCTAAGGGTTTCTTATTGAAGTTCTTGTTTGATCAAGCTTGCGTACATGTTAAGGAGAAGAATTGGACTACTTTCCAAGCTATTCTGGCTATGTGCATCTATGGGATTGTCCTGTTTCCCAATGTTCCTGATCTGGTGGATATGCATGCTGTCAGGATCTTTATTTCAAAGAATCCTATACCTACCTTGCTAGGCGATGTGTATCACTCAGTCCACTACAAGAATGAGAATATGCATGGAAAAACTGTGAGTTGCTGTGCACCACTCTTATCTACTTGGTTTTTGAGTCATCTCCCCGAAGCTGGCGCTTTCGTTGATACGAAAGATTCTCTGAAGTGGTCAAAGAGGTTAATGGGCTTGACTGCTGACAACATTGTTTGGTTCAATCATGACTTGCTAGGGATGAAGATTATTTGCAAGTGCGGAGAATTCCCTAATGTACCCTTGATAAGGAGAAGAGGTAGAATTAATTATAATCCTTCCCTTGTTATCAGGAAGTTTGGTTATCCTTTGCGAGGTCCACCTGAAGAGCGAGATATCAGAGAATCCTTATTCTTCAATGGTACTGGGGATCAAGAGATGATAAGGAAGATTGTGAATGCTTGGAAGCAGGTGACCAAGAAGGGAAAAACTTCATTCGGGAAATGTAACAACCGGGCCTTTCCTTCCTATGAAGAGTGGATTAAGAAAAGAGCAGAAGAGGAGCTCCTTCCTTTCCCGTTGGAACCACCTTTGTATCCTTTGAGGCTCCAACGACTGTTGATATAGAGAAGTATGATAAGTTATGGGCTGAGAAGGAGAAACTCCGAGAGGAGAATCGTGAGCTGGGCAGAGAGGTTGGTCAGTTGAAGCACGAAAAAGGCGAAGCTATCCATGTTGCCAGGTTGAAATCAGAACTTTTGGCTGTAAAGGAGAAAGAATTGTCTAAGGAAGCCACAGCCAGAGATAAAGTGGCTCAAGCATTGAAGAGTGTTAGCAAGGTCATTTCGTCCAAAAAGAAAGAGTTAGCTTATGCTATGTGAAGAATTCACAAGTTCCATGACCGTCAGAATACAGCAATTACTGCCAACAGGTTGAAAGAGGATAAGTATCTGGAGCAGATCAAAGGTTTGAAGACAGAGCTTCGGAAAAAGGATAAGGAGATTTTATCAGGGATCTTTGAGAGGAGAGCAATTGAGGAAAAACATAAGGAAACCATGGCGGATATGGAACAGCTGAAGATCCAAGCCGAAGTGAAAAGAGCCAGAAGCGAAGGTCCAAGTTCAGGTGGAACTTCTGGAGATGATGATTGGGAATTGCATAGTCGTTATTTAACAGGAATCTTGCATAGGAGAGATCTTCTGATTCAGGAGTTGATTCAGAGACCAGAGCATCCTAATACCAAGAAGCTTCTCAAGGAGGTGCAGAATTGGTGCAAAAAGAATGACGAATGGGGAATTCTAGCACGGCTGAGTCTTGATGATATGCTTTAGTTTCCTTGCTATTGTTTTCTTTGTATTTCCGGGATCACCGCCAGGCTTGTTGGTCGGGATCTTTTGTTTATGCTTATTCAGACTTGTGTTGTAACAGATGCTTTTTCTCTTTATATGATCGGGAATTCAGTTCTCTTCTGTTGTTAAAACTGGAATCAAGGGATAGATCGCCTTGATAATGTTCATACATGTTTGCATTGTAGGTTATCTTGGTTTCTCTCGGTTTCTTATGCTCTCTCTTTTTGACAGTCAGGATTGATCAACCAACTCATCAGTATTCTACCAGGCTTAATCAAAGCAGAGTGATGGACAAAGTTCAGGCATACATGGCAGCTATGCAAGCTCGCATCGATCAATTCATGGAGATGATGCAGGGTGTGGTGCAGAGTCAGAATGAATTCAGAACTCTAGTTCAGCCTTTGGTGTCGTAGGTTGATGAAAATGGTATCTTACACGGTGGTCTTCTTAATCGTGTTATTCCTCTGGGCGGAGGTGGTGCTGGTATCAAAATTCCTATCCCTGGTGCTGGTGGACAGGGTGGGATTCCTTTAGTGGTTGACGAAGGAAGCACTGTTCGAGCTATCCAGGGCCATCGTTTTGATGATCAACAGGATTATGTTTTTTCAGTCAGAAGCTTGGACGCTGGTCTTCTCCTGGTCAGTGATGAGAGGATCCGTTTAATTGAGGTGCAACTGAAAGGGGTTGTGAAGCAGGATGATCTGGGAATAGATTTGGACGACCTAGGGTTAGTCCCTGATATTGTCATTCCACACAAGATTCAGATTCCTACACTGGAGAAGTATAATGGCTGTACTTGCCCGAGAACTCATGTAAAGGCGTATACCAGGAAAATGGCTGCCCATGTCAAGGATGAAAAGCTAATGATGCAATTTTTCCAAGACAGCCTGTCCGGCGCGTCTTTGGAGTGGTATATGGCACTGGAAAGTAGAGATGTTCTTACTTGGAGAAAGTTAGCTGCAGCTTTTATCAGCATTACCAGTACAACACAGACATGGCTCCCAATAGAACTCAGCTGTTGAGCATATCCCAGAAAAATGATGAAAGTTTCAAAGAATACGTGCAAAGGTGGCGTGAATTGGCGGCTAGGGTGCAGCCACCAATGCTGGAAAAGGAAATGTTAGATATGTTTATGGACACACTGCCTAAGCACTATTATGAAAAGCTATTGCCTTGTTCGCTAGGCAAGTTTGCAGATGTGATTGCGATCGGACAAAAGATAGAGGTTGGAATTAAGGTTGGGAAAGTTTCCAGTGGTGACGGATCGTCCTCCGGGCAGGGAAAGAAGCCATTTGTGAACTATAGAAAGAAAGAAGAAGCCAATGTTGTATCATTCTACTAGGGAAAAGGGAAACAACATCAGGGTCGTAATCAACAGGTAGCCTCGGTAACAATTCCTGCAGCGCTTCCACCTCAGCAGCAGCAGGGCCAGACTTCACGTCAGTATCAGCCAAGCCCTAAGCAGAACCGACATTTTGATACTCCACCTCTACCTTATTTGCAGTTGTTTCAACATTTGCTACAATTGAAGTTAGTTGAAAAGAGGACTTTGGCTCCTCCTGTTGGTAATCCGTCTCCCGAGTACAATCCTAACGCCCATTGTGATTTTCACTCAGGGGCACCATCTCGAGGACTGTAAAGCTTTCAAGCACAAAGTCCAAGACTTGGTAGATTCAAAGGCTATCAGCTTTGCTAATGATATACCTAATGTTGTGCAAAACCCGATGCCTGATCACAATGGGCCGAGGGTGAATGCGATAATTGAGGAATATGAAGCTTTGAATTTGATCATGGATGTTGAGGAGCTAAAAACTCCGCTGGTTGTGGTTAAAAACAGGTTGTTGAAGGGTGGCGTCTATCCGGGTTGTGATGAGAACTGTTCAGATTGTTTGAAAAAGGACAATGGATGTGATTCGCTGAAGAGGGGTATCCAGAATATGATTAATGAGGGCTGCTTATAGTTTGATAGAGGTAATCAGTAAAAAGAGGTTGTTAATGATGATGTTGCTACTATTGTTATTCCTTTCAAGACAGTTGTAATATCAGGGCCAACGAGACCAGCGCCGGTTGTTATTTCAGGTCCCAAACCCATTCCGTACGAAAGTACCCAAGCCGTCCCTTGGAATTATGATGCTAGTGTATTTGTTAATGGGCAAAAGCAGGAATTATTGACTACTTCACCAGTGAGTTCTAGTCCTGAGGTTAAAGTTGAGACTGATGTTATAACCAAAAGTGGTAGAGTGCTTACTCCTGTTAATGATCAACCCAGTACTTCTAGGCAAGGTAAGGGAAAACAGGTAATGGATGGTTATGTTCAGACTTCAGTGATTGTTGATTCTACAGTAAATCCAGTTGATGATGCTTTTTTAGAAAATGTGGAGGAATTTATGAGACTTATCAGGAGAAGTGATTACAAAATTGTGGACCAGTTACATCAAACCCCGTCGAAGATTTCCATTATTTCGTTGTTGTTATGCTCTGAAGCTCATAGGAATGCTCTTATGAAAGTTTTGAATGCAACCTACGTTCCTCAAGAGATTTCTGTTAACCAGCTGGAAGGGGTTATAGCGCACGTGAATGCGGGTAATGGCTTGGGTTTCACAGATCTTGATTTGACTCCTGCTGGGAGGAATCATAACAACGCTCTGCATATTTCGTTTGAGTGTCGTGGTTCACTGATGTCACATGTTTTGGTTGATACTGGGTCATCGTTGAATGTATTGCCAAAGAAAGCATTAATGAAGTTAGATACCAGGGGAATTATTTGTACACCAAGTGACTTGGTGGTGTGAGCTTTTGATGGCTCGAAGAGATCTGTCTTTGGTGAGATTGTGCTTCCGATCAAGGTTGGACCGGAAATCTTTGATGCAACATTTTACATAATGGATATTCATCCAGCATACAACTGTCTGTTAGGTCGTCCTTGGATCCATGGTGCAGGCGCTGTAACCTCCACTTTGCATCAAAACCTGAAATACATGGTTGATGGTCATGTAGTGACAGTGTGCGGAGAAGAAGACATAATGATTAGTCAGCTGTCAACCTTAAATACGTGGAAGTGGATGGTGAAATCCATGAGACTTTGTGTCAGGGGTTTGAGAAGGTGAAGGTTTCTGAAGATGTTCTCCAGTCTGAAGCTATAGTGCAGCCTGCAGGGGAAAATCAGCATGGGATCTCTATGTCTTCGTTTAAAGACGCCAAAGCTGTGGTTGAGGCTGGTAGCTCACAAAGGTGGGGCCAAGTGGTTGAGGTTCAGGAGAAGAGGGATACTTATGGATTGGGATACAAGCCATCTAGGAGAGATGGGGATCCTTCCAAATTCTATGGCCCAGTCCGTTTCACTAGTGCCGGTGTTTTCTTCGACAGTGTTAGTGCCATTGAGGAAAAAGGGGACAGTGATTGTGACATGGATAGCTGGATCCGCCCTTACGTCCCAGGAGAAAGTCCGTGCAACTGGTTTGCTGAAAGAGTCATTCAAGTGACAAGCTTCGAGTAATTACTTTGTTTTCCTATTATGCTAATCCTACATTCTGCCCAAGACGTAGTGATTTTATTTGTAGGGCTTTTAACTGTTGCATGTTTTGCTTTATCATCAATAAAGGACTTTTCACACTCAAATATTTTGATCTCTGTCTTTCTGCTTTTATTTTTTATGCATTAAAAACCCATATCAAAATGGCAATGTGTTTCTTTTGGTTGCATACATAATAAAACATACCTCATCAATCATGCAGGTCTTTTTGTTCAGATGACACCGATCATGACTCAGCCATAGCTTGGTATGACTTTGACAATCCAATCTATCAGGCTGAAGAAGAGACTGACGAAGATTGTGAACTGCCCGAAGAGTTGGCTAGATTGTTGAAGCAAGAGGAGAGAGTCATCCTACCTCATCAGGAGGAAATTGAGATTGTGAATCTGGGAACAGAGGACGCCAGAAAGGAAGTAAGGATAGTGGCTGCATTGGAAGACACTGTCAAGGGAAGATTGATTGAAATGCTCCGTGAGTATGTGGACATCTTCGCCTGGTCTTACCAAGACATGCCTGGGCTCGATACTGATATTGTTGTAAACCGGCTACCACTTAAAGAAGGTTGTGCTCCGGTCAAACAAAAGTTAAGAAGAACTAAACCGGAGATGTCTGTCAAAATCAAGGAAGAGGTTCAAAAACACCTAGATGCCGGCTTTCTTGCCGTAACAAATTATCCTCCATGGGTTGCTAACATCGTGCCTGTACCTAAGAAGGATGGGAAGGTCAGGATGTGTGTTGACTACAAGGATTTGAATAGAGCAAGCCCAAAGGATGATTTCCCGCTCCCTCACATTGACGTGTTAGTTGACAATACTGCTCAGTATTCTGTGTTTTCCTTCATGGATGGCTTCTCTGGGTATAACCAAATCAAGATGGCCCCAGAGGACATGGAGAAAACAACATTCATAACACCGTGGGGAACATTTTGCTACAAAGTGATGCCCTTTGGATTGAAAAATGCAGGGACAACTTACTAGCGGGCGATGGTGACTCTCTTTCATGATATGATTCACAAAGAGATTGAGGTCAATGTTGATGACATGATTGCGAAGTCACAGACGGAAGAAGAACATTTGGTAAATCTTCAGAAGTTATTTGAAAGATTGAGGAAATTCAGACTGAGGTTGAATCTGAACAAATGCACCTTCGGGGTGAGATCAGAAAAATTGCTGGGGTTTATTGTTAGTGAAAAAGGTATCGAGGTTGATCCTGCGAAGGTAAAAGCCATACAAGAAATGCCTGTGCCAAAAACAGAAAAGGAGGTTCATGGTTTCTTGGGGAGACTAAACTACATTGCTAGGTTCATCTCGCATCTCACGACCACGTATGAACCAATCTTCAAGTTGTTAAGAAAAGATCAAGAGGTCAGGTGGAATGAAAATTGTCAAAAGGCGTTTGAAAAGATTAAAGAATACTTGCAGGAACCTCCGGTCCTTATGTCGCCAGTGTCAGGAAGGCCTTTGATTATGTATCTCACGGTTCTTGAGAATTCAATGGGGTGTGTGCTCGGTCAACACGACGAGTCAGGTAGAAAAGAGCATGCCATCTATAACCTGAGTAAAAAGTTTACTGATTGCGAGTTAAGGTACTCGATGCTGGAGAAAACATGTTGTGCACTCGCTTGGGCCGCTAAGCGTTTGAGGCAGTATATGCTAAACCACACAACCCTATTAATTTCGAAGATGGATCCGATTAAGTATGTGTTTGAAAAGCAAGCACTTTCTGGTAATATAGCCCGTTGGCAGATGGTTCTGACAGAGTACGATAGTCAGTATGTTTCCTAAAAGGTCATTAAGGGAAGTGTTTTGTCAGAATATCTTGCTGAACAGCCAATTGAGGATTATCAACCGAAGAAGTTTGAATTTCCGGATGAGCATATCATGTATCTGAAGATGAAGGATTGTGAGGAACCTTTGCCTGATGAAGGACCTGAGATTGGATCTCAGTGGAAGATGATTTTCGATGGAGCTGTTAATTCATATGGTAACAGAATCGGGGCAATCATTACGACTCCACAGTGTTCTCATATACCCTTTACCGCCCGATTAGAGTTCATATGCACCAATAATGAGGCAGAGTATGAAGCATGCATCATGGGGTTAGAAGAAGCGATTGATTTGAGAATCAAGAACCTCGATGTTTACGGGGATTCTGCGTTGGTGGTTAATCAGATTACAGGTGAATGGGAGACTCGTCAAGCGAATCTTGTTCTGTATAACAATTATGCCAGAAGGTTGTTACCTTTCTTTGACAGAGTGGACTTCTATCACATTCCCAGGGTTGAGAATCAGATGGCTGATGCATTGGCAACGTTGTTATCAATGTATCAAGTGAATCGTTGGAATGAAACTCCTTCAATCAGAATCATGTGCTTGGACAGACCTGCTTTTGTATTTGCAGTTGAAGGGGTATCAGATGGCAAGCCTTGGTATCATGACATCAAAGTCTTTTTGAAAAGTCAGGAATACCCAGTTGGGGCATCTTCCAAGGATAAAAAGACATTGAGGAGGTTATCAGGAAACTTCTTTTTGAACAGAGACGATGTGTTATACAAGAGAAACTTTGACATGGTCTTGCTACGTTGTGTCGATGAACACGAGGCAGACCTGTTAATGGAAGAGGTTCACGAAGGTTCCTTTGGTACTCGTGCCAATGGGCATGCTATGGTAAGAAAATTGTTAAGAGCGGAGTATTATTGGATGACTATGGAGTCTGATTGTTTTAAATACGCCCGAAAATGTCATAAATGCCAGATTTATGCCGATAAGGTGCACGTACCGCCTACTCCTCTGAATGTTTTGCCGTCACCTTGGCCTTTTGCCATGTGGGGTATTGACATGATTGGGAAGACCGAGCCGACTACTTTGAATGGGCATCATTTTATTCTGGTTGCCATTGATTATTTCACGAAGTGGGTGGAAGCAGCATCGTACGGCAACGTCACCAGACAAGTGGTAGCCCGGTTTATTAAGAAGGACATCATCTGCTGGTATGGAGTCCCGGAGAGAATCATTACTGACAATGGTTCAAATCTGAATAATAAGATGATGAAGGAGCTATGCCAGAGCCTTAAAATCGAACATCATAATTCTTTTCCCTATCGCCCGAAGATGAATGGGGCTGTTGAAGCGGCTAATAAGAACATAAAGAAGATTGTGCAGAAAATGGTAGTGACATACAAGGACTGGCATGAGATGTTGCCTTACGCTTTGCACGGATATCGTACTTCGGTACGACAATTAACTGGGGCAACTCCTTTCTCACTGGTGTATGGTATAGAAGCAGTTCTGCCATTAGAAGTTGAGATTCCTTCTTTGAGAATTCTGACAGACGTGAAGCTTGATGAAGCTGAGTGGGTGCATTCCCGACTGAATGAACTGAACCTCATTGAGGAGAAGAGATTGAAAGCCATTGCGCATGGCCGGTTGTATCAGAGCAGGATGAAAAAGGCATTTGATTAAAAAGTGCGTCCTCGGTGTTTCCAAACTGGTGAGTTAGTCCTGAAAAGGATCACTCCTTCTCAAACAGATCACAGGGGCAAGTGGACTCCGAATTACGAAGGGCCATATGTAGTAAGACAGGTTTTCTCTGGTGGAGCCTTATTACTCTCGACTATGGATGGAGAAGATTTTACGTCCCGTGTAAACGCGGATGTAGCAAAAAATACTTTGCATAAAAGAGACCCGCTGAACATAAAAAAAAGGTTCAGGCAAAAATGGGGCATCCTGGCGAACCATAAAAAGAAAAGGTTCGGGCAAAAATTAGGGATAAAAAGAGAAAAAATAAATAAACCCGCAAGGTTGAAAACCTGAAAAGGCAACCTTGGCAAAAAAAGGGTATCCCGGTGGATTGAAAACCCGAAAAGGGCGATCCAGGCAAAAGTTAGGGATTTAAAAGCAAAGACTACAATCCGCGTTCGATCTGTGATCACTATTCACACTTGGAAAATTCGAAGGAAAGGAATCAGTCCAGTCATTCATCTTCAAAGGTCAAAGCATCCGCGGATAAACAAGTCATATGGGTTATAGCTGAGTCGAGTCATGGTGGATGTCTGTTCCCCACATTGCCGACATGTGTATTTTCTTTTACTTTTTGCGCAATTACCTCTTTACAGGAATTGTTTCCAAATGTAAATGTCTATTTACAGGCCAATCCATTCAATAAAATTTGCATTTCACTAAAAAAGCTTTCCATTTGTGTTTTTGTTTTACCTATTTTGTTTGTGAAAATGTCTGATATGTTTGATAAACATTACATGCTAAAATGTTGAGCTTTATGAAACAAGTTAGAAAACGGTGTCAATCGCTTAGGCGTCAGTCGCTGTGATGATAATCAAAGTAATCATTTTTGCACATAGACCTTTCTGTTGGTTTTGCAGGATGACAGGTGTACCTCCCCAGTAGAGTTGCTCTCCCAAACTTTGAAGTTTGATCGTCCTCAGCAGTTTGATACTCTCCCCAGTCAGAGTATCGGGGATCGTCTTCCTCAACAAAGTATAAAGAAGTGATTTCCCAAGCGGAGCCATTGAGGATCGTCCCCCTCAGCAGGGTATAAGAGGTTTACCTTTAGCCAGAGTTATGATTTGGCTCGTCTTTCCTCAGCAGGAGTGCAGAGGGTTGTATACCCAGTCGAGGTTGTGTTTGGATTATTATTCCCAGCAAGCATTCAGAGGTTGATTGCTCTAAGGTGGATTTTTTTGTATCTCCAGCAGGAGATTCATGGACAAAGATGTTATTATCCCCACAAGGTCCTGGGGTATACTTTCCTCAGTTGGTTAGAAAGTATAGTCTCACCGACAACGGTTTAATCTATTCCCCAGCAAGTTGAGGGTAAAGTTATTTCCTTAGCAGCAGATTAAGCTTACCGACATCCCCAAGCAGAGTCTGGTGGTGAATGATATCCCCAGCAGGTCCTGAGTCCAATTGTTTTTGGCAGGCGTCAAATCCAAGTTCTGAAGTATTTGGTGATCCCCGGCGGAGAAGTTTCCATCTTCAGTATTCATCTCCCTCCCCAGCTGAGTGGGTATTTTCTCAGAGTTTCATCTATCTCCTGCAGAGTTATTGATCTTGATATTCCCCAACAGAGTAGGTATTCTCTCGGGGATTCGTTCAACTCCAGCAGAATTTGTGATCATTGTCTTCCTCAGCAGAGTGAAGTTTTTCTCAGCAGGGTCTCTTATTTTGGAGGACAATTTATTTTTGTCGTCCCCGGTGGAGTTTGCCTTCGCCATCAACATTTATTTTGCTGAGGCACCTCTTTTGCATTGCATAAGCATTCTTGCATGGCATCCTCCAAAATGCGTAGCATTTCCACTTCGTGTGGAGCATTACGGCAAAATTCAAACATATGCATTCAAAGCATAAGCCAGGTTTGATATCCTTTACCAGATTCTTTCCCCGACGGAAAGTAACAGTTCAGGAGACGTTGTTTAACGCTACACCGCAACCAGTGGATTCGTCCTTCTTGTTGGTCCTTCCTGTACTCCCCCCACAGAGTTGTCTGTTTAGATTTCTCTTTTCCCCGGCGGGGTCATCTTTGCAGAACTATTGATTCTACATATTGTTATTTGAAAGTCTACCTTCGGCTTAGTCTTTCTTTAAAAGTCCACCTTCGGCTTGGTCTTTCTCTTTGCTCGATTTCGCCTTCGGCCGTCCTCGCACCCGCTGTTATCTTGTTATCCCCAGGAGAGTCTACCTTCGGCTTAGTCTTTCTTCAAAAGCCCACCCTCGGCCTGGTCTTTCTTTTTCGAGCCCACCTTCGGCATGGCCTCGTATCCTTTGTTTGAGAGTCTACCTTCGGCTTAGTCTTTCTTCGAAAGCCCACCCTCGGCCTGGTCTTTCTTTTTCGAGCCCACCTTCAGCATGGCCTCATATTCTTTGTTTGAGAGTCTACCTTCGGCTTAGTCTTTCTTTGAAAGCCCACCCTCGGCCTGGTCTTTCTTTTTCGAGCCCACCTTCGGCATGACCTCGTATCCTTTGTTTGAGAGTCTACCTTCGGCTTAGTATTTCTTTGAAAGCCCACCCTCGGCTTGGTCTTTCATTTTCGAGCCCACCTTCGGCATGGTCTCATATCCTTTCTTTGAAAGCCCACCTTCAGTTTGGTCTTTCTTTTTTGAGTCCGCCTTCGGCCGTTCTTGTAGCACCTTTATATCTCCCCAGCAGAGTCCACTTTCGGTTGTTAAACACTTACCTGTGATCCCCACAGGTTGCAAACTTCCTGGTTCTTTTTGTATTCAATCACCTTCTACCTTGAATGTCTAAGAGCCGTTGCTATCACCCTTTCAGGTCCAAGTTGATTGAATAGGGGCAGCTGTAACACCCCAAAATTTTCCCTCTTACTTTTGGCTAACTGGCTTATGTTTCTTTGCATTTCTTGCATTAGCATTTGTGCATAGCTTTGGTTCTTAGCATGGGATCAAGGTACTTGATTCATCTCAAAGGAGTATCAAACCTCAAGGTGGTTTGAGGGGTTCATCACATCTTCATAAGATCAAGAATGGCAAGGGATTTCAAGTGAATCTGTTCCCCCTAATCAGTTAGTCCAAATTAGGGTTTTGGTTCCAAAAGGACTTATTGAAGGGCTTTGTGGATTCAAGCATGCTCTCTCATGGTTTCCATGTGCTCACAAACACTCATGGAGGAAAACTTGGCTAGTGATTCATTGTGGAAGATGTTCAGTGGATCAGTTACTTGTGAAGTAAGCAAAAGTCAACAGTTCAAAAGGAAAGTCAACCATGGGTTTTCAAGGGTTCAAATCATGTTTCCCAAGTCCATGTACCTTTATTTGGTCAAGTAATAGCATGGATGACATCATTCTTCAAGAATCAAGAGTTTGTGCAAAAGTAACTAAATTTGGAAAATGACCTATAATGAGAACTTTCCATTTTTGGCAATTTTTCCACCACATTCAACTTGACTTTTCATCATCAAGGAAGATTTAAATGAATTTTCCTCCAACATGAAAGTTGAAGATCTTTCTCTCCCATTTCTAAAAAGTACTAGATGGTTTCCATATCATTTGTAGAACTCAAGTTATGGTCAAAACAATGCAAGGTGTATTTAAGGTTTTTCACATGTACCACTTTTTCCACCTTTTGGATTTTGGTACAAATTGACTTATAATTGGTTCTATTGCTTCAAGTCACATTCTAATATCCAAGTACACTTCATTTCACACAAATTTGGCCCTTGAATCAAGTCATTTCATGCCATATTCATCACTTATTTCACATTATGCAAAAATGCAAATTGATTCAAACTCACCAACCAAGTGATTTCAAGGCCCATTTCCAATCCATTTCTGGTAAGTACAAGATTTTTGGGTGATCCATCACGAAAAGCTTGCCAATACACGCGTGGAGGAGGGTGTACAACTCAAAGTGCAAATTTGCAAAATCATCCAAAACTCATTAATCAAGGAATAAACAAGACCTTAATCATAATCAGGGGAATAACCAAGTGTATATAAGCTAACTCATGCCCTCATTGCTAGGTCATGCACTCTATTTTGGTCAGAATCCATTTTTCACCCTAAACCTTCTCCTCTTCGAATCTCACTACTCACAAGAGTTTTTCACAAAATTATTTCACATTCTGAATCATTGGGCTCCATAGAACACAAATCTACCATCATCTGAAGCTCATAACAAGGATATCATAGGGTTGGAATTTGGAAACCTCTTCTTCAAAACTCAAGATCTAGGTTAGATTCAAGCTCTAATTGCATTTATTTTGCAATTAGAGACTTCCGAGGTGTGATCTGGAGCTTACAGACGGGTTTCTAGGAGTATTTTTAGCTCTTCAAGATCTCAGGTTAGTGGTGATTTCATGCTCTTGGAACTTAAATTTTTTATCTGCATAATGATCCATGAGGTTCACTGAGTGTGCTGATGTGTTTTGTTTTGAGTTTGGACGTGTATCATGAGAGTATTTGATGGTTGAAGTTTTTGGATCCAAACTTATTTCGTTCAATTCTCATTATTGTTGCATTGTTTGTGATTTTTAATATGATATTTGAGATCAGCGTGTGTTTCTGAGTAGAACTGTGGTTTTGTTTTGAATTTCTGGAGATTTCATGGTTTAGTGTCACCGGAGAAGATGACCGGAGCTAGGGCTCCGGCGTCTGGTTCACTTTCAGGTGGCCTGAGGTTTCAATGAAGGTGACGAAATCATGGTTGTCCATGTTTAGATCTGATGGTCCTTGCCTTGCCATCTCATTCAAATGCACGCATCTAATTGGTTTTGATTTTAATATGCATGTGTGTTATTCCATGGTTATCACTGTGTGCATTAGATCCTAGCCATACATCATGCTTACTTTATGATCTGTTGACTTGTTTGCATGCGTTAGATTAATCTTGTGATTCACAAATTGCCAACGCATTAAAACATCCAGTTGCTTGTCACGTGACTTTATGATGTCTCCAGATTGATCTTTGTGTGTGCCTGCCTATGTTTAGTATTGTGTGCTGTGAATCCTGGCCTTTCATCATGATTACCTTGGAATCAGTTAACTGCGTGTGGACCTTGGGATCAATCTTGTGGCAGTGATTGAGTCAATCTGTTTGACTCAGAGTCTGGGTTAAGAAGCGCATTGGGCTTCTACTCTTCACACCCCCCAGTCTGATCCAGCCCATTTATTTCAACGTGGTTTTCTGCTATTTGCGCCCCCTTGTTTTTTTTTATTTCATTTCATTTTATTCTTTTTGCATAGTTTCATTTTTAATTTTTAAAAATAGTTTTATACATCCAAAAATTATAAAAAAAATCATGAATCATCGTTAGTGTTTTATAAAATTTTTCCAAATTTTATTTTCCATTTTTATTTTATTTTGTGCATCTGAATTAATTATTTGATTAATTTCTTTTGAATTTGTCTCAATTGCGCACCCCCTGCCTTGTTGATTTTTTTTCTCATCATCTATACATGATATGCATTCCATTCCTTTTGCATACTTCAAAGGAAACTTTGAAGTTCATAAAAACATTTTTCTCATATTTTTAAAATCATTTCATATTGCATTTTGGTCTTTCTCTTTTGCATATTGAATCATGTTTCTTACTTAATCTTTACTTAATTGTTTGAGTTGCTTAACTTATGAATTTTTGTGAGATCTTTTGACATGTTGTTAGTCTCTGACTTATGTCATTTGAGTTTTAATTTCACAATTTTTAAATGTAATTTGTTATATGTTTGCTTATTTGTGCTTAAATGACTTATGCATGGTTATATCTTGACATCTCTTTACACATGTTGACTTGCCTTGCCTATTTGCTTGAGTTTCCTATTGATTATTTGCATGTGCATTTGATATGATGTTTCCCCTGGTTGAGGTCCCTTGTGACCAAAATTTTCCATTTGTGGATCTTGTTTGGGTATGTTTTAAGGGTTTGAACTTTGAGTTTCCATTTGTGGATTACTTTGGTGCATGTCTTGAAGGTGTTGCTTGATGTTTGGACTTGTATGACTTGAGTTTGGTTTTGATATGATATTGATGTATATGCTACTGCCCCTTGAGTTTCTTACTTGGTTTTCATCTCACTTGAGCATAGTTAAATGCATTGGGTTTGAATTGTATGATGAATATCATTACCTTTCCTTTTGTGGATTTCTTTGGTGCATAATGTCTCATGCTTTGATTTCCTTTTGCATATGTGAATCGTTGATGATAATATGAGCTTGGTTCTGACTTGTTTTCATCTTCATCTTGCCTTTCTCATTTCATTGTGATATGAAGTCCATGTATGCTTAATTGTGCATTCCATACAAGTATGCTTGCATTCTTTCATGATTACCTTTGCATGCTTACTTGAACTGTTTTGCATTGATCTTTGAAACATGTTTGATGATTTGAGTTGGACATTTATGATATGATGTGCTTGCTGCCACTTGTTGTATCTCATCTTCTCCTTCTCTTTCTCATTTCTTCTCTTTCACTCTTTCTCATCCCATGAATCTCAAGACTTGTTTAAGTCTTGGATTCTTTCCCTTTAGAGCTACCTAGTCCAACTTAATTTTTGATTAAGCTTTGAGTAGGATTAGCATTAGGTTTTAGGTAGTCGTCTCTCCTAAGCCTCACTAACCATAGGTCATCCATGCATGATAACATTAGGACTCTTAGTTTCCTTTTAGAGTTTCCTTTGTGTATTCTCTCTTCTCATCTCAAAACTTCTTGAAAACACTTAATAACGATAAAGTGTATTGCGCACGAGCCTTAAGCATGGGGAATGAGAAATGAGGGGCTTCCTCTCATCTTTCTAGAGTGCTTAGCGGGCGTCCTGTCTTGGGACGATTCGTTAAATATTCGTCCCTGTGCCCTAGACTTTGGTGCAATGCAAGTTATGAACTAACTTAAAACACTTCTGTCTAAAAAACACAAAAACAAATTCAAATCTTTTTATCCTTCGGGATTGTTTGGTTCCAGACCATTTTCAGAAAAGAGCACGTTACCTTCCGTCTGAGTCGCAAACAGGCATCGACCCTAACTGCTGGACGCAAATCTAACGTCGCTCATAAAAAACACTTACCCATCCATGGTCGTACCCACGAACTATATTAGCTCTGATTTCTCTCTCTCGTCCGATTGAGGATATGTAGGCACAAGAAGGCGATGTCTTGGCGAGCAACCTTCCCCCACAGTTTCCGTCCGAACTACGTTGACTCTGACTTTCCCATTGCACTGAGGGGGTACGTAGGCCTAGGGCCTCGAATATGTCCTACCGAGTCCGTCTTAGTCACCCCCATCCCCGTTTTCTTTTGCAGCCATAGATAGTAGGACAGCTCACCCTCCGTTTAGACAACAAGCATGGATCCCATCGAGTACGATGGATGCGTGGAGTGCTAACACCTTCCCCTCGCATAACCGATTCCCGAACCCGGACTATGGTTACGATGACCATGTCTTTCCCCCTTTCTCTTCAGGTTTATGCAGTGTTTCCTTTCCCTCTCTAGGGATAAATACACATTATTGGGTACTCTGTGTTTTTCTGCGCCACTCTCGCATTTGTACCATTGGATGCGAATCTTTCGGGAGCGACATTACGCTTCCAATTCAATTCCTGCCATTGATTCAAGCCCTGCACAATTTCCCTTTGTTTCAGAATCTGCCTTAAAATCCAAGAGCAATTGGTTTTTACGGCCACATCCATGACATGATTTTTCTTAATGTCGTACGTGTGTATCCAACGCACCCACAAACTATCGGCTTTCTTGCATAAGTTCCAAAGCAATTTAATCATGCATACCTTATTCCAGCTCTTAAGGTTTATGACATTCATACGACCTTGATTCTTAGGCTCGCAAACTTTGCTCCAAGCTATGAGAGCTTTCTTGCTCACGACATTTCTACCCGTCCAAAGAAAGTTCCTACACATAGCCTTTATTCTCGTCGTCACACCACGGGGAAGAGGAATGCATTGTAACCAGTAATTTGTGATGCCAAAAATCACACTATTTATCAGTTGTATCCTCCCTGCATAGCTCAGCAAATGGGCACTTCAGTACTGAATCCTAATGTAAATTATCTCCACAAGGCACACACATTACTCAACCTATTGGACATGATTTTTGATATGATTTTGTACACATTCATACAACAAGAGATTGGTATGTATTCCTTCATGGTCTTGGCATGTTCATGCTTAGGAATTAAGGTCACTAAAGTTATGTTTAATTTCTTCTCCATCACACCTTTATCAAAGAAATCCATCACCACTTTTATCACATCATCCTTCACCACATCCCAAGAGGCTTTAAAAAATTTTGTTTCAAAACCATCAACCCCGGGGGCTTTCAAGTCACCAATGTTTTTCAGTTCTTTTTCAATCTCAACAACAGTTATGGGCTTCACAAGCATAATTCTATCCTCTATATTAACTTGGGGTCCATTCCTTAAGGCCTTAATATCCACACCTTCCATATTGTCATGTTTAAACCCCATAAGATTTCCATAAAATTTCAGAGTTTCCATAGCTATATCTTTATGACTCATAGCCACAATATTATCATCTCTATAGAGCTGATTAATCCTCATAACTTTTTGCTTACTTCTCAAATTTTCATGGAAATAGGCATTATTGCCATCTCCTAATCTGATCCATTTAGTTTTAGCTCTGTCTCATAACCTGCTCATCAATTTCAATCAATTCCATGAGCTTTTCATTCCAAAATTTCTCCTGCATAATGATTTGATTATTCATTCTATCAGATTGTAACCTTTCCTGAGCCTCCTGTAATTTACATCTAGCATCCTCAATCTGGTGGTGGATTCCAATCAAAGGTTTACTCATCTTTCTAATCACTTGTTGTAGCCTCACCAGTTTCCTCCACAGAACACTGCCAGGATTACCTATGATTGCCTTATTCCAGCTATTAGCAACTTCTATACCATACCCATCCATATCAGTTACCATGTTGATAAATTTGAACCCATAATGATTTCTTTTAATCTCTTCATCACTTTTAACACACAACAGGCCATGGTCAGATATACATGGCTCCATCACATTCAAGGTCTTCTTGATGTTTTCCTGAATCCACTCAATATTTGCAATCACTCTATTAATACGTGAGTATATGGCACCATTAGCATGTTTAGTAAACCATGTATACTTATCACCTTTGTTTTCAACTTCAAACAAACCAGCATTCTCCATCATACAACCTAAATCCTTATATTCCCATTCTTTCACACTTTTACCTCCAATTCTATCTTGGATGTGTAGGACACTATTAAAATTTGCCATCACCATCCAATGGCCTTGTTGATTTACACCAATATCTTCAATATCTTTCCATAATTTTTTCCTATTATCCAACAGGTTAGAAGCATAAACAGTCGTTATCCAATTTTGGAACATACCATCCAAACCATATATACCACAAAGAATAAGTTGAGAGGTACTAGTTAGTTTCCTAACATCCACTTTACTTCCATCCCAAAGTATCCACACCCTACCATTATCATGTTTTTGGTAGTCATCAATGACCTACCATAATGTAAATTAATAAATTTAAATTATTAAAAAAATTAGGCAAAATAACCTATTTCGTCCCTTAACTTTACCCTAGGGTCCAGTTTGGTCCCTTAACTTTAAAAAGTGGCTAGTTCGTCCCTTAACTTTTAAAATGGTGTCAAAGTAGTCCTTGCCATTAGTTGGCTCAAACGTCCGTTTTTCTTGGTTACGTGGCAACTGACATGGACTTGGAACACCATCTTCTTCTTTCTTGGTTATGTTATCAATGGTCTCCCCTATTTCACTTGTTAGGGCAAATTGAATTCCTCTTATTTCTTCACAGTTTCATTCAAAAATAAAAGCTAGTGTTCATCAAAGCATGAAATTGGGTTGTTCTTCGTCGATGTTGAGTTCAAGAAGTGGGGATTCAGTAGCCAGTGAAAGTTCAAGAAGGAAGCCCATGTGTCATTGTGGAAACATGGATGTTCTTCAAAGGGCAAAAACTGTGAAGAATATGGGGAAACTATTATGGGGTTGTCCCAATTATAAGGTATCCAATATATTTTATGTGTGTTTACTTTCTGTTATAGATTCATCTTGAACCTCTTTAAATGCAAATTTCAGATGCAAACTAGATGCAATTATTTTGGTTGGTTCAATGAGGATGCGTGTGATAAGAAAGAAGAATTTTTTATGCATAGGATGGGTGTGGTTACAAAGGGACTGGATGAAGCAAAAAAAAAGACATTGAAGAACTTGGGAAAAATCTGATGATTATTGATGCTGAAATGAAGAATATCATCAAGTGGAAAAAAATATGGAATTTGATTTATTTGATAATTATCATTGTATTGATTTTTAGAATGAATTAGGTTAGTTAGAATGAGTTAGTTGTTTGTATCAGTTGTAATGTTATCTTGAAAGTTTGTATTTGATGTTATCTTGAATGAAAGTTGAAATCTTTTAAGAATGAATTTTATGAGTTTGATCTTCACAATCTGTTTTTAATGTTGTAACTAACCTGTAATTTTTGGGCATGACCTATAAATTTGGACATGACTTTTAAATTTGGGCATGACCTATAAATTTGGGCATGACCTATACAGTTTTGTTCATAACAGATTTGGACATGACCTATAATTTTTGGGCATGACCTATAAATGTGGGCATGACCTATAATTGTTCCATTACTAGAAGTGATCTATAGCAGAAAATGTTCACAAGCAGAATATGTTCATAACAGAATATGTTAATAACAGAATATACTCATAAACTGGAGTAGATAATTTTGTCCATAACAAAAGCACCAAAGTGCACCAAACTACAATCAGGTTCATAACAGAAGCTCCAAAATACACCATAAACTTGTTCAGCACCAAAGTGCACAAAAAAACACAATAAACTTGTTCATTACTTCAATACCATAGTGCACAAAATACAACATAAACTAATTAATCCTAAATATTTCTAGGGATTCTTCTTTGGAGTTGTCCTCTTAGTTGGAGTAGATCTCCTTGTGACTGGACCAACAACATTCTTGGATGCAGACAACCTGGTTGTAGGCCCAAGTGGAACAAATGGCCTTGGTGCCTTCCTAACAGGTAGCTTTTGTATCTTCCCCTTGGTAGGACCATGAGTCTTCTGGGCAGCCTTCTTCTTAGAGGGTTGCGTAGAATGTTGGACAGTCTGGGTTGTTGTCTGAGAGGCTTGGGTAGATTGTTGAGCAGACTGAGTTGTAGTATGAGATTCTTGGGCAGATTGTTGAGTAGTCTGAGTAGAAGTTTGAGAGGCTTGGGTAGATTGTTGGGCAGCCTGGGTTGTTGTGTCCTTACAAGTAGACTTGTAGTGTCCTGCTTTCTTACACCTACTGCACTCTACCCTTGGCAACAACTCATCCATAGTGGGTAGCAGACCCTGCAATATAATAAAATGTAGCATAAAAATATAGTATGATATGTACCATAAAATGTAAGAAAAACATAAGAGCATAAGAATAAATGAAAAACTTGCCTTTTGTTGGTCTGAGATGAAGGTGTAAGTCATGCATTGCTCTTTGCCTCCAAGGTCATCAATTAGTAGCTCTAAAAACCAAGTCCAACTATCCTTGTTTTCACCCTCCACAACTGCATATGCTATGGGAAGCATCTAGTCATTAGGATCCCTCCCTAAAGCAGCCAGAATCTGCCCTCCACACAACCCCTTGAGAAAACACTCATCTAGACCTATTACATGCCTGCACAACTTAAAGATTTCCTTGCATGTAGCATAGCATATGTAGAGCCTTCTAAAATATGGCCTGTGATCCTAAACACCTTATAGTACATGATCCACATTGATCTTAATTGTTGACCCTGGATTGGCTCTTAACAATTCATGACAGTAGTCATAGACCCTTGTGTAATCTCCCAAAAATGATCCATCAACATAATCTCTTGCTGCATACCTTGCTCTTATTGCCTTTGTTTTGTTCACCCTAACATTCCATTTTTTTGTGCCTTCTCTTTGATATCCTTTATGCTCAACCTTGGATTATTTTTCAAACTATTCTGAATTCTTTTACTCAACCATTTTGTACTCATTAGTTTGACATTATACTCCCTACTACAACTGTGTTTGTCAACCACCTTCCTGAGTTGCCAAGTGTCTTCATTTGACAACTTGCTACAATATGTCTCCCACTCACAACCAACCTTACATTTAACCCTTACCCTAACTCTGTCATTCTTTACAAACCTTAGGTCTCTACCATTTTGCATAGCATAAGATGTAATTGCCTCCTTAAAATCACCCTTTGAGCTAAAATACACTCCCACATCCCACTTGTAATTTGCCATGTCTTTTGGTTGTCTAAAAATTATATGTTTTATTCTAGGAACTCCACTACTATCATCACTGTCACAGCCGCTTTGCATGTCATCATTGTCATTGTCTCTCCCTTTATCTTCTCCAGACTTCCCATTATGTTTTTGGACTTTTCCATTACCTTCACTTTCAACACCAATTAGGGTATCAAGTTCATCCTCCTCAATCTCATCAAACCCATCAAACTCATCCTCAAAAGTCCACTTCTTATGCACTATCATACTTGTAGTCCTCATCTTCACTATCATCCGAACTTAAACCAACATCATCTACACTAACTCTAGGTTTAACTTGTTCAACACCAACATTAAGTTCCTCGACATTAACTTGTTAAACTCTAACATTTATTCCCTCAACTCCAACAGTACCCTCATTCACAGCAGGATTAACATTATCTACACCAGCATTACCTTCATCTAACCCAGCAGTGGCTTAACCAACTACAACATCACCTTCCTCCATCATAGCAGTGGTTTGTTCACCTCCAACAACATCATCAACCAGTTGACTAAGTAACTCCTCCACCTCATCCACAATTTCTGCAGGGCCCTCATCAACATTGTCAACAACAACATCACAGTAGTCAGGTTGAGACAATGTGTGTTGAATGTAAATATTAACACGTTGGTGAACCCTATACATATCTGCTATTTCTAATGCACCCTTGTCATCAACAAGTGCATTCATACCAAATTGAGGGTCCTTGTAATAGATTGTTTCAAACTCCCTATAACCCAAGTCTTTTAATACACCAACTAGCTCAAAATAACTCTATTTGTCTACATCTACCCTCAAATCATCTACTACTCCATTCTCATATACATTTAGACCATCATCAGTGAATTCACCACTGTGATGAATTTTGAGATTAATGAATTCAGCCATGACACCTAACCTCATTATCTAAATAATTAGAGTTTACCCTAACAAATTAACATAAACCCTAAATCTGAACATAAACCCTAAATTTTCGTAAAGACCTAAATCAGAAAGCAATGAACTAACCTTTTGATAAACTGCAGTAGATAGTCTTCAATCCTTCGTGTCTGCAACAAACCTTTGCAAAAATCCTCTGCGTCTGCTTCAATCCCTTTGCGTTTTCCCTAGTAAAGCTTCGTTGAGCTTCTCCAATTTCTTTTAACCTTTTGATGTTCTGGACATACGAGGTTAACTTTTTGATGTTCTCTAATTTCTTTTAACACATCCTCATTTCCACGTCAACCACAGAAAGTCCACCTGGACATACGTGACATGTGATTTCAACCTTTGACTAACGGAACCAAACAGAAGGATAAACGTGGCACAATTTTAAAAGTTAAGGGACGAACTAGCAACTTTTTAAAGTTAAGGGACCAACTGGACCCTGGGGCAAAGTTAAGGGACGAAAAAGGGTATTTTGCCAAAAAATTAATAAATTTATACTATAATTCAAAATATAAAATATAATGTAATAAAAATAGTGATAAAAATATTATTAATATGATAATATATTTGTCCAATTAATTCGACTAAGCAGTGCTTTAAAAATCGGACTGAAGGTCAAATTCGATTTAAAGTTTAGTTAGTTCAACCAATTAAACCTACAATTAAATTGTTTATTAATTACATAAAAATATAGAGTTGGACTTCATAAATAAGTTCTACATAATTATATATTCAAAATTTAATAAAATAAATATTTTAAAAATTTATTACCAATTTAATAGAACAAAATGAATACAATGAATAGTAAACATAATGATACAACACAATAGTATACTTAATTCTAACTTTAACTTAAAAATAATTTGAATAAACTCAAAAATTATAATAAAATAATAGAAAATAATAAAAATAGAAAATAAAATAATAAAACATAATATCTAAATTAAAACTCAAATAATGTAGAATATCTAAATTAAATAGGATATACTATAAAAAATAAACAAAAATAATATATTTAATTCAAGAACAAATCAAATTAAAATTAAAGAAAAATAATAATACCTTAAATAAAATAAAAACGTAAACCTTCAAAGAAAAAGAAACATAAAATTATGATGGGCGAATGTGAGTTGAACGACAATTGACGAATCACAACATTAAAACGATGATGATTAATATTGAGTTGAACAACATTATATTTTGAAGAGACGACATGATTACTATTGAGTGCGACTAAAAGAAACAAAACTATAATAGATAGATTTAACTTATAAATTTATGTGGTTCCAGAAAAAACAAGAGTTTTTTTAAGGGAACATGTTTTAAGTATTGTTGTTGACATATTAATATTTTTTAATTCTTTTAATAAAAAAAAAAACTAAAATTGGTCAATGACAATCATTTCTTTGAATTGGATGATTTTATAAAATCAACGATTCTTTGATACGAATGATTTTGAATCGTTCAATTTTATTTTTTTTTCAATTTTACGTTAGTTATGACCGAAATATTGTTTTACAATGCTAATGGAACATACTTGTTTTGGGCCGGGCAAAGCTACATGCCCTTAACGACCAGGCCCAATCCACCATATTTGGCGAACAGGCCCAATAGACTCAATATAGCCGTTGGGCACAATACAACCGTTGGGCACAATATAGCCGTTGGGCACGATACAGCCGTTGGGCACGTCCCCTCCACGCGCATTGTGATTCACGCGACCAACTGCCTCCTCGGATATAGCGAAAACAGTTAGAAAGACCACGCGCTTCACCCTCCACCTGGCTGCACCTCATTGGACGACCAGGCACCTTGTTCGCCAACAATCTCCCTATAAAAACCCCTCACTTGAGAGGGGCAGGTATGACAAATCATATACTTGACTTTTTTACTTGCTTTCCCCTTTTCTATTGACCAAATACTTACTTTGGCATCGGAGTACCTTGCAGGTACCTCCACCCCCTTTTCCTCTCCTACGAGCATCAACTCTTGTCCTACACGAAGGCCGCGACGATCTCCTTCTGGTCCCCTCCGATCAGTGGCGCCGTCTGTGGGAAACTTCGCTTCCCCGTCTTTTTGAATCAAGATCCCTCATCTTTTCACCCAAAAGACCAAAGCTTTCATCTCTCTCCAAAATCCCAGATCATCATGGCTTTCGTCAAGAGTGATACCCACCAAGAATCTGTGGCCGCCGCCGCCAATGTCGACAAGAATGCTTTCGTCAGGAACATCCCATCCGAAAACGCCCAGCGCAACGATGGACCAGCTTCCCCAAAGCCCGACGAACAAAGGCCACGGGCACAAGCCGTGGAACTTTCCTTCGAACCCATTCCGGTTCCGCAAGGCGCTGATCCGACCACCTCGGCGCTCATCGCCTCTTTGAACAATTCTAACCGTTTCATCATCCAGCAGGGAGAAAAGATCAGCGCCCTCGAGCACGCCCTTTAAGAGCATCACACTTCGGAGACGCTGAACCTCTCCCCGCCTCCGTGAGTTCACTCAAAGCGGAGACGTGATAGTCCCTCCCCGGTCAAGATCAGGGAGTCCAACACCCGACCGTGCTCGCCGACATCGTCGTTCTCCTAGGACAACTAGGCACTCCCCTGTTTTCAAAAGACATCGACACTCGGACAAGTACGAGCGCAGGCATACCCGCGGACACTCTTCTCGCCGCAGTCAAAGCCGCGACCACAACACTTCTCCCTCATTCTCTCACAGCTCCAGCAGTGATGACGAAGCTCAAGGCCCATTCACAAGGAACATTGTGGACACCCGGATCCCCCGCGGTTTGGAGAAACCTCCCACACTAGCTACGTACGATGGCACGTCATATCCTCACGAGCACCTGGAGAACATCGAAGCTATGCTCCAATACCACGGCGTCTCCGGAGCCATTCGGTGCAAAATATTTCCCATCACCTTGAGAAAAGGTGCGATGACATGGTTCAAAAGACTCCCTCGTGGATCCATCTCCTCCTGGCGCGACCTCAAAGGCCAATTCACCCGCCATTTCACATCCTCCCGACGACATCCAAAGACGGAGGCAACGTTATAAGCCATCATATAGGGTAGGGAAGAACCTCTGCGGGAGTACATCGAGAGATTTAATAAGGAGGCAGTGGAAGTCAGAACTTTCGATCACATGAAGAAATACCTCCTCGAGAAAGGACTCCGACCGAAGAGCGACTTCCACAAAGCTGTCGGGATTGAAGCTCCTCGAACGCTGACAGAGCTTCTCCACATGGCCAAAGATTACATCCGCTACGAGGAGAAGGAGGTCGCGTATCGTGCCCGGGATGCAAGAGATCGGGAAGCACCCCGAGCTTCCAAGAAGGAGGAGCCAGAGCCATCCCGTAAAGGTAAGGATAAGCGACGGGAGGAGCGTCCCCGTGAAGGGAAAGGGCCAGCTGGCCGATTCAATGAATACACTGTGCTCACTACCTCACATGACCGTATTCTCTTCGACTGCATCAACACCGAATTCAAACAAGGAGGTGTCCGGTTCCCTAAACCAACCACGTCGAAAGGAAACATCGACAAAAGTAAATATTGTCGCTTCCACCGTAGCCACGGACACGTAACGGAAGATTACGTGCACCTCAAGGACGCCATAGAGATCCTCATCAAAGAGGGTCATCTGAAACAATACGTGAAGAAGGGAGAGTCCTCCCGACGAGACATGCCTGATCCCAAGAAAGAAGCAGAATCAACCCCATCCAGTCCTCCCCCACAGGTCGCAATGTCTATCAGCCGACCAGAGGACTTCCTCGTCCCTGAGCACTTCGTCCCAACTTCCCAGACATCCATGCACAGCACCTGGGAAGCCTTTCCTACGGCCATGGTTATCTCATGCGGGGGGTACCATGAGCTCACGATAAGATCTATCAAACGAAAGTTTGAATAGCTAATCGACAGCAGCCCCGACCAGTTGTCCACGGTCGGCAAGGGAAAAGGACGGTCATAGCCAATCACGTTCTACAGAGAAGAACTCCCCAGAGGATCGCCGAACTCCCACATTCCTCTGTTGGTCCGGGCCAAACTATCATCTACCGACGTGCGGAGAATCCTGGTCGACCAGGGTAGCTCCGTAGACATCATGTACTCCAGCTTGTTCCGCGCGCTGAAGCTGAATAAATCTAATCTCTCCCCATACGTAGGATCTGATCTCCAAGGAATCAACGGGGCTACGGCCCGACCTTGGGGTTACGTGGAGATACCAGTCACGTTCGATGAAGAAGAGGCATTACGGACAATCAAAACACAGTTCTTAGTCATTGATTGCCCGTCGCTCTATCAGTGCATCCTCGTCAGACCAGCTCTTGCCGAACTCGTTGCTGTCCCCTCGACGGTCCACCTCAAGCTCAAGTACTATACTGAGAAAAGACACGTCGCGACCCTGCACGGCGACATCTAGGCTGCTCGCAGATGCTTCGAGGCCGCAACAAAAGGGCAAAACCAGATCGTAACAACAGCAAAATCGGAAAAACGCACCAAGAAGGCGAGGTTCCAGCCGAAGACGGCCAGCCGGAGAAAAAGCCCACGCTTCCCGTACACACCATCGACCTCGACAACAGGATCACCAAAGATGGGAACGAAGATCGGGACGAGGACAAAGAAACAGGAGTAACAAGCTCCCAGTCTCCTACACCTCTGCGACCAGTTCCAGATGGAGAATTTGAGATCATCACCTTCAGCAACAACCCCAACAAGGGGGTGAAGATAGGCGCTGGTCTGCCCGACGAGGTAAAGAAGGAGTTGAAGACATGTCTCGACGACAACGCCGATCTCTTCGCCTGGAGTACTGCAGACATGCCCGGTCTTGACCCAGAAACTGCGCGCCACCACCTGACCATCAATCCAGCCACCCTCGCCATTGCCCAACGACGAAGGAAACAATCCGAGGAAAAGGCACAGGCTGCCGAAAAACTTGTACAAGACCTCTTAGAGGCAAAGTTTATTTCCGAGGCCAGGTATACGACCTGGCTCTCAAATATTGTACTTGTAAAGAAGAATAATGGAAAGTGGCGCATGTGCATTGACTACACTGATCTCAATCGGGCTTGCCCGAAAGACGCTTACCCACTACCGAGCATAGACAAGCTCGTAGATAACTCCGCAGGATTCAAGCTCTTATCCTTCATGGACGCTTATTCGGGATACAACCAAATCCCGATGGCAGACGAGGACAAGAGATACACGACATTCATGACCTCCTCAGGGAATTATTACTATAACGTAATGCCCTTTGGACTAAAGAATGCCGGGGCCACATACCAACGCATGATGAACAAAGTATTCCGAGCAGAAATTGGCGATATGCTCGAAGTATATATGGACGATATGATCGTGAAATCCCAAGAGGAATCTGACCATACCACCCACTTGCGCAAGGTGTTCGACCAAGCTCGAGAATGTAAAATGCGTTTTAACCCAGAAAAATGCACCTTCGGGGTGCGAGCAGGAAAATTCCTCGGATTTTATCTCACCGAAAGAGGAATAGAAGCAAACCCGGACAAATTCCGAGCACTTATGGAATTCCCCACGCCACGGTCGAAGAAGGCAATACAATCTCTCAACGGGATGCTCGCGTGCCTTGCTCGCTTCGTAAGCAAGTCCGCCCAGTACGCTCTGCCTTTTTTCAAATTACTCAGGATGGAGGCAAATTTCGAGTGGACGGACGAGTGCGAGCAGGCCCTCGCCCATTTCAAGCAAGCTCTTTCCGAACCACCAGTATTGTCCCGACCAGACCGCGGGGAAACCATATACCTGTACCTTTCAGTGGCCAACGAAGCGGTAAGTGCAACACTTATTCGAGAGACTACGGATGGGCAGAAACCCATCTATTTCACCAGTAAAGCCCTACAAGGACCTGAAGTCAGGTACACGTAAATAGAACGAGTAGCCCTTGCTCTCATAATTGCCGCGAGGAGACTCAGATATTACTTCCTGGCACACACTATCGTCGTTAGGACCGACCAGCCAATCAGGCAGCTGTTAAGCTGACCAGATATGGCGGGCAGGATGCTAAGGTGGTCCCTTGAACTGACCGAATTTGACATTCACTACGAAGGGAGGAAAGCCCTCAAGGCACAGGTTCTGGCCGACTTCGTGGCAGAAATGACTCCGGATTCGTCCTCTCCGTGACAAACACCGGAATGGGTCATTTATGTAGATGGCGCATCGAGCCCCTCGGGCAGCGGAGCAGGAATTATCCTCGAAAACGAGGAAGGGACTCTGATCGAAGTATCACTGATCCTTTCTTTCAAAACATCCAACAATCAAGCCAAGTATGAAGCCTTCCTCGCAGGATTACGACTCGTCAAAGACGTCGGTGCGAAGAAAATAAAAATCTGCACTGATTCCCAACTTGTGGCATCTCAAGTACGAGGAGAATTCCAAGCAAAGAACGACCAACTCGCCAAATACTTGGCCGTGGTGAAAAACAAAATGGCGGAGTTTGAAGCATGGGAAGTTCAGCACGTCCCGCGCGAACAGAACACACGAGCAGACGTCCTCTCTAAACTAGCCAGCACCAGGAAAAAGGGTGGAAACAAATCCGTCATACAAGAGATACTGGCTAGCCCGAGCATTACAAAGCCCGACCGACCAGATGTTAACGTCGTCGGAGAACCCCATTATTGGATGACCCCAGTATACAATTACCTCACCAAAGGGGAACTTCCCAAAGATAGTAAGGAGGCCAGTGTGACTAAGCGATGGGCCTGCTCGTACATACTAGTCGAAGACAAATTATATCGACGAGGATTCTCCATTCCCCTGTTAAAATGTGTCGACGAAGCTCAGGTTCCCGAAATATTGCAAGAAATCCATGAGGGCATCAACGCACAACACCTAGGGGGAAGATCCCTGGCTCAAAAAGCTTTGCGCACAGGATACTACTGGCCGACCATGCAGCAGGACGCCAAAGAACATGTACAGAAATGCGACCGTTGCCAGCGCCACGGGGACATGCATCTAGCGCCACCCAACGAATTGAGGACCCTCTCCTCGCCGTGGCCCTTCGCCTGGTGGGGGATGGACATTCTCGGCCCCTTCACAATGGGATCCTACCAAAATAAATTCCTAATCGTGGCCGTCGACTATTTCACAAAGTGGATTGAAGCCGAAGCGCTCGCCAAGATCACAGCCTTCAACATACTGCGCTTCTACAAAAGAAACGTCCTCGCCAGGTTCGGGGTACCCCAAGCCCTCGTAACCGACAACGGAACTCAGTTCACGGACAGAAAATTTCAGGACTTCATCGCCAAGCTAGGAACGAAACAATATTTTACTTCGGTCGAGCATCCCCAAACCAACGGGCAAGCTGAGGCCGCGAACAGAGTAATCTTACACGGATTAAAACGAAGGTTAGGCGAGGCCAAGAAAAGGTGGGTCGAGGAGCTCCACAACGTCCTTTGGGCATACAGAACGACACCCCATTCCACCACCGGGGAAACCCCTTTTCGACTAGCATACGGAACAGAGGAAGTAATACCGGTGGAGATAAGGGAGCCCTCCAGAAGAACAGAAGCTCTGCTCGACGAAGAGATGAACGATGAGGCTCTGCGCGAGGAACTCTATCTGGTCGAAGAAATAAGATCAGGGGCTGCCCTCCGCGAGGCCACATTAAAACAACAAATAACGCTGCGACATGATGCCAGGGTCATAAAGCACGACTTCCCCGTAGGCAGTGTGATCCTGCGCAGAAACCAAAAGGATTCTCGCGAAGGAAAACTGGCGGCAAACTGGGAAGGACCCTATAGGGTCAAGTCTAAGACGGGCACGAGAGCGTATTACTTGGAAACACTGGACGAAAAACAGCTTGCTCGACCATGGAATGCTGAAAAACTCAAGCAGTACTATAGCTAAGTCCTTAACCACGAGGATAGACAAGTCGTCAGCACAGTCACCCCAAAGCGGTGAGATCTGCACGACCAGTGTATCGTGCCCTGGTGAAGCACGACACGCATTACAACGCCGGCCAGCTTCTGCTCTTTGTGCGAGCAGATCCTGCGCACAACGGGGATACCTCGACCGAGCTCCGCCGTTGCCGCACCATTCAGGCAGGACACCTAGCTCGCGATGGGAACAGTCCAACCCTATGAGACTAGTACCTCAAACGAAGTCCTAGCCTCATCGTGGGCGGAACCACTTCGCCCTCCTCGGTAGGTTTTACGCCTAGCCGGGGACACACGCACACATAAATAAAGAGCAAAAATTCATAATAAAACGTCCACAAAACCAAGTATATTAAAGTGTCGACCACGACCGGGCAATGTCATAAATACAAAGAAGGGCAGCGCCCATACACTGAAATACAAATTAATAAGGGAACGCAGACCCACAAAACATGGTAAAAACAAGTCCTATCCTACGACTTCACTTTCTTCTTCGGCAGGGACAACGTGACCGTCCACCACTCTGTTAAACAAACCCATTCCTTCCGTCAGGAGCTGCACGTCGGAGTTGAGGGCCACCATCTGCTCTTTAGCCGCATTGAAGCCAAACTCAGCCGCTTTCAGGTTATCTTCGCCGAGGATTCGGATTCTCCCGATCAAGTCGGTCCGCGACTTTAGAGACTGCTCGTCATCATTTTCATCCGGGGCAGCTGAATTCAAACCTTCAAACTCAGAAATCCTATCCTGCAGCCTCTTCTTCTCCTCGTCAGCCTTGAGCGCGACTAACTTCAGCTGGGTCACCTCCGCCTGGAGCAGCACCTTGGCCTCCTCGTGACCTTAAAACTGTTTTAAATCGTTGAACAACTTGTTGTTTTCGCCCTCCAGCTCGGCTATTCTATTCTGGTAGGTCACAAGGCTCGCCCGAGTAGTGGCTTCATCATCGGCGAGGACAAGGGCAGCTTCAAGGACCCTGAACATGCCCACCACATCCTGGCACAACTGTTTCCTCCTCGCCTTGGACTTGGCATTCAAAATGGTCGAGGCTTCAGAATCATGGACCTCTATCGAATCCCCTTCAACGAACAAGTCCCTACGCGTGTAGCAAGCGGGCAGAACGAAATGATTAGCCCCGGATCCCCCAGGACCGCCGGCCGCAGGAGTCCCCGCAACGTCTCTCTTCCTCTTAAGAGAACCCTCCGGGGTCAGCGGCGTTGGGCCTCTCTCCGGGACGGGAGTAGATCCAGGAGTAAAAATCTCCATCACAGTCTGCTTGGGCGCCCCGGCCTTGGCATCAGTGGTCGCCTTCTTGTGAACCTTCGCAGCCTGCGACCTTATTAGACGCTCCCGCATGTCAGCCATCATACCTGCGAACATACGCATCAGGTCAGAATCAAGAATTTAAGAAAACAAAACCAAACAGTGAAGCATACCAAGCAAAGTCATAGCGTCGTCGTCGTTATCACACTCAAGGAGAGCTTTAACATTAATATATCTAGCTGCTCGGATAGGCCCGTCCTCCCCGACCAGCTGATTCCCGTCCCGATCGACGACGTAGGCCGGAGAAAAGCTCTCCACGTAAGCATGAAGGATCCTGTACGACTCCTTATCAGCCGGGCAAAGCTGTTCATGCTTCACCAGGAACTGATCTGTTCGGCGTTTAAAATGAGTGTAGACCCATTCCAAAGGGAAAATGGAGACCACACTATCCCTTTCCCAACCATCCACCATCATCCTCTCAATGGCCGAAATGCTCCTCTTCGCCTCCTCGGTCATAGGCCTCACGACCAGAAACCTGTCTTTGAAATTGCGTATCGAATCAGAATACGGCCAGAACAGCCTATTCTGTTGCTTAAACGATACCCAACTCTGTTTCGATCCCGCCGTACTCCGCTGAATTTGGAAGAGGCAAAAGAAGAGATCTGTGGATGCCCCGATGCTGAGGTAACGACATACTAACTCAAAAGCACGGATAAAGGCCAAGGCGTTCGGGTGAAGCTGGGACGGGCACAAGGCCAGGTGGGTGAACAGAGAGGATTAGAAGTCAGTGAAGGGGAGACGCATTTTGGCCTCCGTAAACGCAAATTCGTACATAGGAAAGCGAAGCCCCGGGTACGAGGAACAGATCATATCGTGCTCCCCGGGATGAAAATCTTTCCAGACCCGTGGAGCATCCTCGTCGCGCCTCTCCAACAGGTCGAAATCCCTTATCTCCTCCTCGGAGAAAGTTGACGGAAAAGACAGGGGCTCATGTCCAAGCCAGTCAAGGTCCCCTCCCGCGACCTTGATATTCGAGTAATCGGCGGACACACTGGGTCCCTCGGGTACATCCTGTGCGTCGGGCATAGCTTCATCGCGGGGTTCAGCCATTTTCACCTGAAAAGCAGAGAAAGAGAAGTGAATTCGAGGTCCATGATCAAATCCACCCTTCCACCACTAATCAAGTGAAAGGGCGTTAACGAATCCGAGGACAACCACGTGCTCGCATCAATTATTTATTAATAGCTAAGAGAGGTCCCCGCGACCAGGACTCATAGAGGCACATACGAGGACGCATGTCCGTCCCGCACTCACACTAAGATCCCGAACAGGCCTAGTGCCCGACTACAAAGTAAACTATACACCTAACCAGATTCTACAAAGATCTACGCTAACAATTTCTACAAAATTCTAGAAACTCATAAAGTTCATCATGTTCTTCATAAAATTTCCTGGAATTCATATGCTCATCAAAGAACACATGAAGTTCAACCGGAAAACATGAAGTTCTACCGGAAAACTTATAAAAATATACAGAAAGGAAGAGAGAACTTACAAGTAGAAGAAGAAGTTGACGGTGGCGAAGAGAAGCTCCGGCGAAGACCAATTGTAGAGCAAACGAGAGCAAAGAGTGAAAAACTTGTGAAATTATGAAAATGAAACCTTCCCCCACCTTTTTATAACCATTTGATCGTGGGGAATCGTGAAGGTCATCATAGCCTATACGCCCCTAGGACTGACAAAGGCCATAAATGCACACCACGTGTCACAAAAACTCTTCGCCTGGTTCAGCACAGAAAATACACTAACACTTGGCTACCACGAGCAAGTCTCTTCGTCAAAGTAAACTCATCCGGGCAGAATTGCTCGCCAAAAAAAGAAAAAAACTCACATTTTTCCGAAGACGCTGCAGGCGCTGGTCGACGTCTTGCATTAATGGATGACGACCACGTCTCGTCGGGTACAAAAGGAACATCCCAAGCGGGCATCCACCTCCCCGACAATGTGGTCGAAATCGCAAGTGCCTAAAAGTCATTACTCTCCAACAGAGTAACGACTTGGGGGCTCCTGTTCTGGGCCGGGCAAAGCTACATGCCCTTAACGACCAGACCCAATCCACCATATTTGGCGAACAGGCCCAATAGACTCAATATAGCCGTTGGGCACAATACAGCCGTTGGGCACAATATAGTCGTTGGGCACGATATAGCCGTTGGGCACGTCCCCTCCACGCGCATTGTGATTCACGCGACCAACTGCCTCCCCGGATATAGCGGAAACAGTTAGAAAGACCACGCGCTTCACCCTCCACCTGGCTGCACCTCATTGGACGACCAGGCACCTTGTTCGCCAACAATCTCCCTATAAAAACCCCTCACTTGAGAGGGGCAGGTATGACAAATCATATACTTGACTTTTTTACTTGCTTTCCCTTTTTCTATTGACCAAATACTTACTTTGGCATCGGAGTACCTTGCAGGTACCTCCACCCCTTTTCCTCTCCTACGAGCATCAACTCTTGTCCTACACGAAGGCCGCAACGATCTCCTTCTGGTCCCCTCCGATCAATACTCATTACAAATTTTTAGTCTAATCGATTAATCCAACCAGTTTGGTCAGTTTCTTAAAACATTAGTTGAATAGGATTTCAAATTCACATCTCAAGTCTTTTTTAATGTGAAATTTGATTATTAATTTATTAGAATGAAACATTTTTAAAAAGTTAATGGAGAAAACAAAATTTGAATTAAAGGATACAAAAATGAGTTATATGAAGAAGGTACAAGTTATATAAGTAAGGCAAAGAAATGACTCACTACCATTTATTTTTCAACTAATTAAAAAGGTAAAGAGTCATTACATCTTATCTACTTTAACACCCTCTTACCAACCCATGCACTTTTTTGTTGTTAAACAATGCCATGCAGTCAAAAATTTCAACCATAAGATATCCAAATGCGTAACTAAAGTGGGTAAAAATCAATCAAACAAGATGTTCACATGTTAACTATTGATTTTGATTAGATGCAAACATTGGCGTGTTTAATCGTAACTCAAAAATTTTCTTATAAAAGTCGTTAATTAGTTATGATTATGTCTGGTATAAATCATGCTAACCTGTCGTTTTTAAAGAAAATTTAGTAAAATTATCACAATTTTATGTAGTCATAATGAATAATGACAAATATATGCAAGTATATAATACTCTCTCGGTTCATAATAATGAATTATGTAAAAAATAATAATGAATCATGTAAAAAAATTATCATAAAGTCTCGTTAAATCATGCAATGCAGTTGATAATTATGCAGAGACATTAAATATAAGAATGCAGATTGAAACATGTAACATCCTATTATTTATTTACTTTTAAAAATTATAATTTAAAGTAAACTAAAAAAATTTACTCTTGAAATAACTTTATATATATATATATATATATATATATATATATATATATATATATATATATATATATATATATATATCCATATGATGTAATGTAATAAGTATATGTAAGAAAGAATTAGATGAAAATGGGCATAGTCAAATGAGCCTTCATGATTATGGGTCATACCATTCCATATTTGAGGAATCAGGTGTCCCAAAAATGTTTGACTAATGGGATTTATTGAATGCAATGCTCTTATTTTGTTCCCTTGTCTAACAATTTATCTTATTGCAAATCCTCTCTTTACAACTTTGTCAGATATTGTTTATCATTTCATGGACTAGTACTTATTCCATTCTTCATATTTTTATTTAAATACACATATTAGTGCATATTAGTGCATTTATCTCTAATATTTGATTTTACACACATAGTAAAATATACCCTTAATTTATTTAGTAAAAATAAATTCCTATATATATATATATATATATATATATATATATATATAGGAATTTATTTTTACTAAATAAATTAAGGGTATATTTTACTATGTGTGTAAAATCAAATATTAGAGATAAATGCACTAATATGTGTATTTAAATAAAAATATGAAGAATGGAATAAGTACTAGTCCATGAAATGATAAACAATATCTGACAAAGTTGTAAAGAGAGGATTTGCAATAAGATAAATTGTTATATATATATATATATATATATATATATATATATATATATATATATATATATATATATATATTTAAAAGATAATAAAAAAACATGATTAATTTATTATGATGAATTAAGGACGTGGAGAATCTCACATTATGTTAGATAAAGAATATGGAGATGAGAGAGAGTATTGTAATGTATCAATCCAAAGTTAAATGTCTCGCAGTAAATAAAAAATCAATATTAAAAACTAAAAGACTCAATATCTAATATTTTAAAATTTTGGGAGATGATGTACAATATACAGTTAAAACTCTATAAATTAATAATGTCATGACTGGAGAAATTTATTAATTTAAAGAGTTATTAATTTATCGATAAATTAATAATTATTAATTTAAAGAGTTTTTAAGTAATTATACTGTACATACCAAACAAAAAGGCAAATTGATTTATGCCTCTTAGAATTACGTTGCAGCGAACCTTGGGACTCAACGTAAATTAGTAACTACTGTGTTCATATGCATTGGAAATCAATAATGACTTTTGAAGTAAAGTAAATGTAAACAAGAGGAACAAATGTGTTCAATGTATATTCTTAAGCAAGTTTGGCATACTGTATATAAATTACATGAATGTGTTAGAGTATTCAAATCATATCTCACAAGATGGCTTCTCATCTAAAAGGTGTTGCAAAATCAACTATGTCAGATCAAATACGTAAGGAGTTGTGTGAGTACAAGAGAGATAATCCTGCAAGCACACAAAAAGACTTGCAGAGATATTGGATGGGAACACTCTTCACAACTTTATGATACAATACAAAAATACAACACCTGAGCTATTGGGTGCAATAAGAAAAGTTAGAGATGAGCTCCAAATAGACTTGAACTTTAAAGGAAAACAGACAACTATTGAATCATATTTCAATAGAGTGTAATATATTTTTTTCAGTTTCTATGAATTATTAATTTATGATTTTCTTGGGACCGAAAATTATAAAGGGATCTCCCGAAAAATTATTATCTTATTATTTTATCGAGTTTTTCAATTTTTTACATTGGCCCAAGTCGGGACCGGACAAATTTATTATTTTAGAGAGTTTATTAATTTACCGAGTATTAATTTAAAGAGTTTCTACTGTATAAGTTAAATACAACGGTATTCTTCTAATTCATCTCATCAATACAGTGCCTTACATACACAAAGTATTAAGTGCAAAATACATTACTTGTATCTCAAGGAATGTAATGCTTATTCAAAAACTAACTATAACCAAGCTTTGCAACAAACCCTTCCTTATTTTGATTTCTATTACATGTAATCAATCAAATAATACTAGACAAGTCTTGCATTCCTACGCCATCTCTTAATCTAATGAAAGACTCAAGTTTCAATAGTTTTGTGAGGATATCAACCAATTAATCTTGAGTGTTATAATGTCTTCACTCAACCACTACTTCCTTAGTGAGATCTCTTAGAAAACAGAACTTAACATCAATGTGTTTGTATCTGCCTTGCATAATTGGATTCTTTGATAAATTTGTTGAAGGATGACTGAACTTTTCTTTTGAGTTATCTTCAACTTACAAATTGAAGTTCATCTCAAGCTAACAAATACTCAAACTCATCCAACAATTTGAATAATCAATTATTCAAAACATCTTACATGATGTGGTATTTTTGGATCGAATTTTAGTCTCAATAGGGATAGCTTCATGTTTTTACTGGAGTCGAAGATGTGCATGTTGAAGTCGAAGTCCGCTTATGTATGCAGTTGTATAAGTTAGCTTGTTACTTAAGTTAGCTTAGTACTTAGGTTATTTTAGGATTTAAGTTAGCTTGTAGTCTATAAATAGGCTGCTCTCTCAAGTTGTTGAGAGAGGGTTAAGGTTGGTTGATATTTGCTTGTAAATAATTTTCCCTAATTGTAAAAGTAAATAGTAAAACAGTTTTAACCAATTCTTGTTCTTCTTCTTCCCTATTCTCTCTCTTTCGTAAACCTAAAAAGGGTTTCTTGTGTTTGTTCAAGAAACTCAATCTTTCTCGTTAGTTTTATTTGTTCCTGGTGCGACATTTGTCACAACAAACTGGTGTGGTGAGTGTGGGTCAAGATGTTGTCAACGAAGTATGAGATTTAAAAATTCACCGATGTAAATGATTTTGGTTTATGGCGTTTGAAGATGCAAGCCCAACTGGTTCAATAAGGTTTGTTATAAGCGTTGAAAGGATTGGAGAAAATGGATGATTCCCTAACTGAAAAGGAGAAGATGACGATGATTGAGAAAGCCCACAATGCCATCATATTGAGCCTTGGTGATAAGATTCTCCGGCAAGTCTCGAAGGAAAAGACGACAGTAGATGTGTCGAGCAAACTCAAGGGTTTGTAAATGACTAAATCCCTGGTAAATTTTCTCTACCTGAAACAAGCATTGTATTCATTCAAGAAGAGTGAAGAAAAATTCTTGGCGAAGCAGTTGGATATGTTCAACAAGTTGGTTCTTGATCTTAAGAATATCGAGTTCAAATTTGATGATGAAGATCAAATGTTGCTGCTATTGTGTGTTTTACCAAGATCTCATGCTCACTTCAAAGAAACTCTCTTGCATGGAAGAGAGTCCCTGACCTTTGAAGAAGTTTAATCATCCTTATACTCAAAGAAATTGAACTAAAGGAAAGAGAAAAAGCCATCATTTGTTGGAGAAGGTTTGTCCGTTAAAGGAAAGTTCTCAAAGAAAGATGGTAGGTATGAGAGGGAAAAGGGTAAAGTTCTACATAATTCTTATTGTGATAATGGTCCTGCTATAAGGTGTTATCTATGTAAGAAGGAATGTCATACAGGAAAGGTATTCCTTGGACGTCTGCATAATCATGTTGGTAAGGATAGTTCTAATGCAACCATTGTGCAAGATGATTATGAATTATCAAATGTCTTGGTAATTTCAAGCAACGACTCTAGCAAGGAGTGGATAATGGATTCAGGGTGTACTTGACACATGAATCCAAACAAATACGTGTTTGAGGAATTATGTGATCAAGATGGTGGATCAGTGTTGTTGGGAAACAACAAAGCTTGCAAAGTTGTAGGTATTGGATCTATAAGATTCAAGCTCCATGATGAGTCAATAAAGTTGTTGAATGGTGTCAGGTATGTACCTGATCTGAAGATAAATTTGATATCTCTTGATGAATTTGAAAAGAAAGGATATGTTTTCATAGGAGAACAAGGTATGCTAAAAGTCATGAAGGGGTCGAAAGAAGTCTTGAGAGGCGCGAATAAACAAGGCTTGTATACCCTTGAGGTTAAGGTTGTAAGTGGATCAACAGATTTTGCCTCCATGTAACTTGTGTCGAAGACATAACTGTGGCACATGAGATTGGGCCATGTCAGTGAATAGGGTCTTGTCGAACTGGGGAAACAGATTCTTCTATTTGGTGACAAAGATAAACAAAGAACATGTGGATCCTTTGATTACATTCATACTGATCTTTGGGGGACTGCAAAGAATTCTTCACACTGAGGTGCAAACTATTTTCTATCCATGATTGATGATTATTCTAGAAAATTATGGGTATTTATCCAGAAGACTAAGGATGAAATTTTTGAAAATTTAAAAATTTGGAAGACCCTGGTCAAAAGTCAGACTAACAGGAAGGTAAAGAGGTTGAGAATTGATAATGGCCTTGACTTCTACAATGAAGCTTTCAGAAATTACTGTAGTATGTCTGGTATTGCAAGGCACAAGACTACTGCGGGTACCCCTCGGCAAAATGGTCTGGATGAGAGATTCAATCAAACAATCCTGGAAAGGGTTAGACGCATGTTGGTTAGTACTGGATTGAAGAAGGTGTTTTTCGTTAAGGCTGTTGTGACAGGAGCCTACCTGATAAATAGGTGTCTCCCGAATGGCTTAGGGATGAAGAAAACTGAAGAAGTCTAATCGAGACATCCACCTAATCTTGACAGACTTAGAGTATTTGGTTGTTTATCCCATGCTCACGTTAGGCAAGACAAGGTCGAACATAGATCTATGAGATATATGTTTTTTGGATACCCTGAAGAAGTAAAAGCTTATAGGCTTTGGTGCCTAGAGCCATGTCACAAGAGGTGTATCACAAGTTGAGATGTAGTTTTCAATGAAGTAGAAATGGCGTTCAAGAAAACTGATGATGTTAGTCAAAATGCAGATATCTCTAAAGAAGAGCTAGAACATTAAGAGATTCATGTTGAGGTAGAGCATATTGATGCTGAATTGCATAACCCAGACGAAGTCGAAGAAGAAGTACACGTTGCTGATGAAGATGAGAAGACTAATAATTACTACCTGCTGGCAAGAGACACATTGAAAAGAGTCATCAAGCCACCTCGGAGACTTGGTTATGCATATCTCATAGCATTCATCTTAATCTCTATAAGTGAGGTTCTTGATGAAGAACCTAAAGACTACAAGGACGATGTGAGGAGTCGAAATAAGACTGAGTAGCTGATAGCCATGAATGATGAGATGAAATCTCTTCATGATAATAACACTTGGGAGTTGATCAAGAAACCTGCTAGAGCCAAGCTAGTCAGCTGTAACTGGATTTTTCAAGGTTAAGGAAAGAATCAAAGGAGTGATGTCGAAGGGATTTAAGGCAATGTTGGTTGCTATATGGTTCACTTAGAAAGAAGGAGTCAACTTCAATGATGTGTTCTCTCCTGTTGTAAAGTACAAATCCATTAGAATATTTTTATCCTTAGTGGCAAAGTCCGACCTAAAAATTGAACAAATGGATGTGAAGACAACCTCCATGTATGGGGATCTAGATGAAACAATCTTGATGAGGCAACCTAAAGGGTATGCAGAAAAGGGAAATGAGGGGTATGTGTGCAAACTGAATAGGTTTTTGTATGGCCTGAAATAATCTCCTCAATAATGGAATAGGAGATTCGACAAGTTCATGGAACACATAGGTTTCACTAGGAGCTAGTATGACCACTGTGTTTACTTTTGATTTCGACTTGGAAATTCACTTATTATTTTGTTGCTTTATGTGGATGAAATTCTCATAGTAAGCAACACTGTCGAGGATATAGTAAAGGTGAAGGCAAAACTCGATAATTAGTTCGACATGAAGGATCTAGGAGCTTCCTTTAGGATTCTTGGGAATGACATCCGGAGAGATAAAATGCAGTTGAGATTATGCCTATCTCAAGAGACAAACTTGAAGAAGATTATCTACAAATTTTATATGTCGAATTCAAAACCTGTTGTAACACTAACAAATCCTCAATTCAAGCTGAGTACGACTTAAAGTCCTAGTACTGAAGTCAAAAGAGCCTATATGAATAACATTTTTTATGCTAGTATAGTAGGTTCTTTGAAGTATGTTATGGTTTGCTCCTTTGTACTTTTCTTTGTTTTTAATAAATAAATCAATTTGCTCCTATTATTTCTTTCCGTTTTAATCTTCTACCTTACCAGTACCAACATGAAAAAGAAAAGGAAACGTCACTAAAAAAAGAACGAACAAAAAAAATCAACATTGAAGCTCCCTTGTAGAGTGAAAGTTGATGATGAAAAGGAAAACCAACTACTTGTACTAAATATCTAGATACCTAAGCTAGTAAGGTTTGAGGCAAATATTTCCATTGTTCACTTTTGTTTCTTATGTGAGTATCCGTGCAGTAGTTATTTTCTAAAATTTGCATTGTTTGTACTTAGTTTATTGGTATGATAAATACACACCGAGGCTGTTTTTTCTGAAAATTATGAACATTTTTAAGCCACATCGTTTTAATATTATTGTATCCCTTGCTAACTACTTTGAGCCTTAGTCATTCTTTTGGTGACATATCCTAACATATAGCCATTTGACTTGAAAGATTAATGCTTTCCACCCTCTTTGGAGTTAGGTAGAAAATTTTATTTTCCTTGTCTGATGCAAAAATATGAGTTTGGGGTTGCTCTTGAAAGTTAGTAACGTTTAAGTTTGTGGTTGGGGTACTAGATGTTAGACGATGGCTTGGATCTAGAAGGGGGGTTGAATAGATCCCACAATTTATTACACGCTAATGGTGTTCCAAAATTAGTTTTAAAAATTTAATATGGAAGCAACCACTGAATCAATTCGTCTACAACGAACCGCTACTAGAAAAATCGGATATGTGTAAAGCCACTACGAATGATGCGGCGGATGAGAAAACCAAACAGAATCAATAATACACAATGTAATCAACTCAAATATATGCACTTGATATTTTTCAATCACCAACGGGTGAATACAACAAACTTAATTCACAAAGCGCTTTAGAAACTTGTGCTCAATTATTTTATCAAACACTTGGCGTGCGAGGCACTCCAAGTGTAAATTTCAAAGCAATGTGAGTGTAGAGCTAATCCAAATACAATCCAAGGGATTGTAGTGTTTTTACAAATCAATCATTCAGCTCTATACTACACTACACCAGAAATTTTCAATCAATTGATATTCACAAGTTTAAATAATATCAAAAACGTAAAAGAATAGGGAAAGAGAGAACAAACACGATTTGATTAGGCAGTTCCCCAATCGTCCTCACTAAGGGTACCTCTACCCCCAATTCCAAAAATGGAATTGAGATATGTATATATTACGGTTGCAATTATTTATACAAGAGAAAAACTGATACACCAAACCCTCAAACGTCTTTGATGTCGATGCAAAGTCTTCTCTCCCCTTAATTCAAGTTGAATCAAGTGCCTCAAATTTGGTTAAACAAATCACCGTCTCACGATACTCGATTGCAAGAACCCGCAACTCTTCAATCCCCTTCACTCGGTCGATTTTGATCTTCCACAATTCGATCCCAAATCTTTCTTGTACAATCCTCCGATTGTTGCTACTAGACTGACCGAACACTCCGTTCTTCAATCACCTTCGCACGGCTGCATCCTTGTAGAGAAATGATTTGTGCAAAACCCCCCAAAATCACCCGGATTCTTTGAGGACAAAACCTAGGGTTTTATTCAAGAAACACCCACTGATTCTCAACCCAGCACGAAGGATCCATACACCTAAGTCTGAACGTTATCACTTCACAAGATACACAACACTAACAAAAATGGTTATGTGTAGTTGTTAGAGAATTCAAGGTTGAAGATGAAGATGAAGAGAAAAATCAATGCCTATTTCACGTTTCTTGTTCTTTTGATGTAAAAATGAGCCAAAACAATATATATATAATGCTATAACAAAGTAACAAGAATAACAAACATTTGAAATCAGAATACAGCAGAAAAATAGTGCAAAACTAGCGAACGGTCGACCTATGCAAATGAGGGGGGTCGACCTGAGCGACCCCGTTACTACAACTACGCAAAAACAACATATTTGCATCGACCAGAACAGGACATGCGTCGACGCAAACCTCCCAGTTTTAGACAATCTCAAATGCAGACTGTATGAGTCGACCGGAGGGTCGACGCGAGCACTCCAGCTGCTAACTCTAAGAAATGAAACATAGTTGAGTCGACCGGAACAAGGTTGTGAGTCGACCCAAACCCTTGAAACTTGCAAAACTCGATAGTTTGGCATTCCTAAAGGTTCCTAACAACACCTAATGCACATACATCATTATCACCATGATTAAGCACATAGAAAAACACATAGTATACATTCTATATGAACCTACATGTGTATTATATATATATGCTAGACATGATATGCTATTCTACACATAAATATTTTGACATCATTAAAACCAAGTACAGAGACAACTTACCCTCACATAGTCCCCCTTTTTTATGATGGTAAAACAGTAGCAAAAAGTCAAGCTTGAAGTATCATCCTCCCCCTAACTTCATGCATCCGTTGTTGTTTGATCAATCACAATAGTTGTTATTGCTTGTGGTTTTCTTCTCCCCCTTTGACAACATCAAAAAGAAAGAAGGAAGCAATAGATCAAAGATACAATATTGAATTTGGCATTTTTACAGAATTTGTAACACGTAACCATTAACACACATCCACATAAAATGATTGTTAATGAGAAACATAGTAAGATAAATAGAAGCATGACAATAAAATTAATAAGCCAAAATGCTCAATAAACACATAATAAGATGCAGTACATTGTCACGGCATAGGAACGCTAGAAAGCAAAAAGTACAAGATCACAAAAAGGTGAAAACACATAATGAAAAACACACAATAGAGTCATTAAGATGGAATGCGAAAAAAAAAACAAAATAACACGACACAAGCATAGATGATATGAGATGCAACAAAAAATCCTCAAGGCCTCCTCCCCCTAAAGTGATGGCCTCTTCCGCGATAATGATGATCATGAGGTGGTAGTGGAGGTTGTATGTCCAATTGCTCAGTCAATTCCAACACAACTTGGTTCAGAGTGTTGAAACTAGTTGTAAGGGCACGGTTTTGGTTAGCAGCTGTCGCAACCATGGTGTTGAACCTTCCCATTACATTGTTGGCAAAAGAATCGAAGTTGTTGGTGTGCGCTTGAAGCTCATCGTGGAGTTTCGTGAAGTGTTCATCTTGATCTCTGGCAAACTGCTGCTATTGGAGTTGCATGTTCCTCATAAGTTCAAGAAGTTCCTCATTATTTTGTTGAGGACGCGGAGGTGATGGAGGTGTAAAGTAGGAGTCTTGGTAATCCAAACCTTGAGTTGATGGCATATAATTAGGACCAAGAGAGGTCCAACCAGTATATTGCCATTGACCCCAGCCTTGGTCAATCTCAGTTTCCATGGTAGATGATTGAGGCATCCATGCACCGGTATGTTGCCATTGACCCCAGCCTTGGTCTTCCTCAGATTCCATGGTAGATGAGTGAGGCATCCAAGCACTGTTATCTTGACCATCAACACCTGTATCCATCTGATTTTCTTCGTCATCTTTACTTTGTTCTTCTTCTTCCTCGTCTTCTTCTTCATCACACTCATCAGATTCCTGCAAAACAGCGGTGTTTGATTTCACAATATACCGATACCATTTCTCTTTAATATCCCAGAGATGCCCCATCATGGTCAACGTCTTCTGACTATATTATTGGTCGGTGGTGAGAGATTTATACGAAAGACTAGGAACACAGATTTCTGCATGGTTGAGCACAGTTTGGATGAAGGAGGCGTAAGACAACGCGGTCCCTCTACCGGAGTCACGCAGAGCGTACATCCTGCTTGCAAAATAATAAGGCCAACTAATTTTGATTTTATTTTTCAGAATGTACATCAAGTGGACCTCAGGCTGATCAACCCTAGAATATCCGCCTTTCTTGGGTCGAAGAATATGAGATACAATCCACTGCAGAATCCTGTCAACGGGTTTCAAATGCCCGGTTGTCACCGTTTTCGGAAACATATCACTGTTCATAACTTGTTCCGAATACAATTTCTTCAGCATAGAGTTTAAAGCACTCTTAAATTTATAATTATCAGTAGTCTTTGTATCAGTCGCATGTTCTGCAGGACCAACATTGAGCACAGACATACTAAACAAATCCATCCAAGTAGAATCCTTTATCGCAACAACTTTATCCCCTAGCTTACAGTTAAACATATAACCATAAAACTTACCCATCAAACCAGTATAGAAGATTCGAACTAAGTCCTCATTGTATTTAGTATCACATTATAAAAATTTTCTGAAATTTTGAAAATCCAACAACTCCATGACTTCCTCTATATGCATTCTTTTAGCCGCACGACGGTAGTAAACATATTGCTTAATAATAGAACGTTTGCTCAATTTGGTTTCATATAGAGCAGAGAATTCATCAGATACAAGAGATGAAAGTGTTATCAGTGAACTAGGAGGAGGTTGAGAAGTACCAGCTTGATATGATGGGTCCCTTGTGACTCTTTTGCGAGTAATTCTTCGAGAAGCCATTTAGATAGATGCTTGAGAAGGATGAATAGTGACTGAGTTGTATCAAGTTGATGAGAAACCCAAATGTGGTTGTTGAGAGATTTGGGGTTAGGGTTTGTTTATAGAATTTTTAGGGAAGAGGAAAAGATGAGGAGAATGATGCAACGTCTTGATGCAATGAACATAATGTGATAATGACACTTAAAAGAATCATGAAAAGCATAAAAACCAATAAATGGGTCAAAGAAAAACGTGAAACCCAAGAGTTTTTCAGAATGAGTCAGCGACGCGTCGACCGATGGCCTGTGTGCGTCGACACATACTTGTGTATTTTCTACAATAAGAGATATCAATGCTTTGAGTCGACCAAAGGGTCGACCTGAGCATCCCAGCCTCTAAACGTGAACAAATCCCATATTGGTGAGTCGACTGGAGTCCTGTTTAGGTCGACTCAACCAGTGAAACAATGCAAAAACCATATAGATGTGTCATTTATGCAATAATTTTGGATAAATAAGAAGCCAACACAAACATTAAACATTTAAATGGATAAAATATGCTTAATTTTGCAATAAACATCAATTTCAACACTCAACATGGTACATCCACTTAAAAAAAGCTTGTTAAGAGGAACGATATTACCTTAATCATGATTGACGATGAATGCCCTCACATATAGCTCAATAATTCTTTATATTGTTAGTCAAAGACATAAACAAGCACATATATATGGAGAGCCAATATATTTATGAGATATCAAGCACAATCCGAGATGTCGAGAACATCTAGTTCCCTATGGATGTGAAAGAAAAGCTCTGTAGCGAGTGGTTTTGTAAATATGTCAGCAAGTTGATTTTTAGTGCCAACATGCTCGAAGACCACATCACTTTTCTCTACATGATCCCTAGGGAAGTGGTGACGTATTTCGATATGCTTGCTGCGTGAATGCAATACAGGGTTCTTGGTCAAATTAATGGAACTTATGTTATCGCATAAAATAGGAATACACTCAAGTTTTAAATTGAAATCGAGCAATTGTTGCTTAAGCCATAGGACTTGAGCACAACAACTGCCGGCGGCAACATATTCCGCCTCGGCTGTTGATGAAGAAACGAAAACTTGCTTTTTGCTATGCCAACTCACCAAGAAATTTGAGAAAAAATGACATGTGCCACTAGTGCTTTCCCTATCCGACTTGCACCCGGCAAAATCGCAATCGGAGTAGCCAACCAAGGAGCAATCACAACCCTTGGAATATTGTTGGTTGTAGAATAGGGAAAGCAGCAAAAATATTTATTTTCGGAAGAATTTCCTCCGGGATTTATGTCGTGTCCACAGAGATCGGTTCGAGGGAAAGAATGTCGTTCGACAGTCTCTCGCGTTTATGAGTTTGGATTAAAATGGTTTAAAGCAAGAAAACCGAAAAGTAAACATTAAAACATAAAAAGAATTCATTCTTCATAGAGAAGAACTTATCAGGCGTGCACATAATCGACTCCTCACAAACTTAAACTTACCGACCAGTTATACTCAACCTACAATACCCCTCAATATCACCCAACATCGCTCACAACAAAGGTTATGTCTAACGCAAAGTTGAGAGAACAACCATGTTACCCTCATCGACATTCTCGCACGCGACTCAAGACACAGAGGCATTAAGCTTCGACGCTTATTGAAGATTGTTAGCTCTTAAATCTATCTCTAGAGTCCAGAAACTAACAAATAATCATCCCTAATCGAAGTTTGCGAGGATTATCTCTAACGCAACTCAAATCCCGCGCATAAAGCAAAAATCAGAGACAATCACCAATAAATATTTGTAAAGCAAGTTTTATACAACGCCATGGACGACAAATATACATGAGATCATAGTCAATACATATATAAAACCCAACAAAGAAGAAAAACACAAAGAAGAAGAGAAATGAACCAAACATCTCGCGGATTGTCAGAGCCGATCGACGATCAATCTATCCTGGATCATTCACATGCAAGCTTCCATGATTTTTTCTAAGATAATCTACTGAAAAATGAAGTTTGATGGAGTTGGGATCACAAAACCCCAAAACCATCATAAAAAAATAGTGTTTTTGGCCTTAAATGGTGTTTTTGCCCGCACAGCCTCGTCCGACGGTGTTTTGGGGCGCCCGGCGGCAAAAGGCGGCTTATTTTGCAAGTTCCAGTAGTATTCTGGAGCGCCCGACACTGAAATTACCGCCCGGCACTGCTTCGCCCGGCCCTGCTAAGGCGCAACATGACAGCAAAAATTCTGCATTGTTTTATTCGTAACTTTTGAACCGTAACTCCGTTTGTCGACCGGTTTGAAGCGCTGGAAAGCTTATTCAATGCTCTATACAATAATGGAAAGATATCCTTGATCAAATACCTGTAAAAATAAATGAAAATCAATTAAACTCAATGATATTTACACGATAACGCAATATATACACTATAACGTAAAGTAAACGTATTTACAAACAAAGCGGGGTTTATTCGTACGATATTAACAAAAAGTATCGATAAGTGCAACAAAACTTATATAAAAAAATAGGTACAATTTGAACTTATCAAACTCTCCCCAACTTACATAATTGTTTGTCCTCAAACAAAAATCAAACAACTCAAAGAAACAGAGTGAAAACCAAAGAATCACGAATCAACAGGTTTTGAAAATCGAACAAATGAATGGTTCAAATGAAAATGGTACACACAAAGTAAATACTTACCACTAAACTACGACGATAACATAGTCACGAAACAAATGCAAAATACAAAAATCATGCCAAACATCCTAAAACAACACAAGTTCCAAAGTGAATCACACCTAGCAAAAACAATCATCGGTAGATGAAAAACACAAAATAAGGTACTTATCACTCACACAACAATCATGCAAACAAAAGACTAAATGATGCAACCATCCAAAAATTCACATTGAACATACAAAGGCAAGAATCACAAGGACTTTCAAGGTTGTAGCGTGGTCGGGTAAACAAACAAGGGGCAATTTCTAAAGGTAATTGAAACAAAAACTTGCCTAAACCTAAGGGAGTGATCAACTCACAAAAGTTCAAACACCAAATTCCAATCAACTTCTTCTATCATCCTAAGTGTTACATAAAACACAATACTTATTTACCACAATTATTTGAACTCTTTTTGTTTCCTTTTTCAAGGATTTTCTGTTTCTTTCTTTTTGTTTTTTTTTCTTTTCTTTTTCATATTTTTCTATTTTTTCTTTTCTTTTTCATCCTCATAGAAAACAACCAATGAGTAAACAATCATTCTCTCCCCAACTTGAATTCAACCACATCATCATGTGTGTGGAATTTGGATCGAACTCTAGAAGAAGCATGCCGTCGAAGTTGGATCACATGCTGCTGTCGAAAAATAATGCATGTTTGTAATCGAAGAGTGTTCTAACATGTATTAGTTAATATTGCTAGGTTTGTTAGCATATTGAATTGGGCCTTGTGTTAAGGATCCAATTGTTTAAGTTAGCTTGTACCCTAAGTTAGCTTGTAATGGGTAATTGTTAAAAAGCCCATTAGTTTAGTGTGCTAGTTTTATTATAAATAGCATGCTAGTCTCTCATTCTAAAGTGTGACAAAACCTAGAAAGAGTGAGAGTGGTTAGTTTGTTATTCTTGTATACTTGTAATCCTTATTTTAAGGAGAAAGGAAAGAATAACAGTTTTATAACCAATCCTTGTTGTTTACTCTTGTTTTCTTTGTTAACCCTAACCCTTGTGAGTTTCTTGACTGATCAAGGAACCAATTATACTTTGTTCCTAAGGTATCCGATTCACAACAAATTGGTGCGGTGAGCGTGTAGAAGATGCCTTCAACAAAGTATGAGATCTAGAAGTTCACCGGAGTGAACGACTTCGGTCTGTGGCGCTTGAAGATGAAAGCCCTACTGGTTCAGCAGGGTTGTTTGGAAGCGTTGAAGGGAATGGCAGCCATGGATGATGCGTTAACGAAAAAAAAAAGACTACCATGATCGAGAAAGCACACATCGCAATATTGTTGAGCCTTGGTGATAAGGTTCTTCGACAGGTATCAAAAGAGACGATGGCGGCGGGATTACGGACGAAGCTGGAAAGTTTGTATATGACCAAATCCTTGGTGAATCGTCTTTACCTGAAGCAAGCCTTGTATTCGTTCAAGATGAATGAAGAAAAGGCTTTGGCTGAGCAGTTAGATTCTTTCAACAAACTGATTCTTGATCTTGAAAACATTGATGTGAAGATTGATGATGAAGATCAAGCATTGTTGTTGTTGTGTGCTTTGCCCAAATCGCATGCTCACTTCAAAGAAACTCTCTTGTATGGAAGAGAGTCCCTGACCTTTGAAGAAGTTCAAGCAGCCTTGTACTCTAAGGACCTGAACGAACGAAAGGAGCATAAACCTTCGACGATTGGTGAAGGTTTGGCAGTTAAGGGAAAATTCTTGCGAAAGGATGGTAGGTTCGACAAGAAGAAAGGTAAAAGTCAGCAGAAGTCTTCTAGTGGCGAAACATCTGGTTTTCGATGTTATCACTGTAAGAAGGAGGGTCACACAAGAAAAGTGTGCCCTGAACGCCTGAAAGATCATGGAGGTAAGGATAACGGCAATGCAGCCATTGTTCAAGATAACTTCGACTCATCTGATGCTCTTGTAGTTTCAAGCGGCGACTCAAGAAAAGAGTGGATTATGGATTCTGGATGTACTTGGCACATGACTCCAAACAAGAATGTGTTTGAAGAATTATGTGATCAAGATGGAGGATCAGTGCTGCTGGGAAACAACAAAGCTTGCAAAATTGCAGGTATTGGATCCGTGGGATTCAAGCTCCATGATGAGTCAATAAGATTATTGACTGAAGTTAGGTATGTACCTGACTTGAAGAGAAATTTAATTTCTCTTGGTGAATTCGACAGAAAGGGATATGTTTTCAAAGGAGAGCAAGGTACCCTGAGAGTCATGAAAGGGTCGAAGGAAGTCTTGAAAGGCGTGAAAAACCAAGGCTTGTATACCCTGGAGGCTGAGGTTGTAAGTGGTTCGACAAATGTTGTATCCACGAAACCTATGTCGAAGACAGAGTTATGGCACATGAGATTGGGCCATGTCAGCGAAAGAGGCCTAGTCGAATTAGGAAAGCAGAACCTGCTAGGTGGTGACAAAGTCGAAAAGTTGGAGTTTTGTGAATCTTGTGTATTTGGTAAATCCTGTAGGGCGAAGTTCAACAAAGGCAAGCAAAGAACACATGGATCCCTTGATTACATTCATGCTGATCTTTGGGGGCCTGCAAGGAATCCTTCGCACTCAGGTGCAAGGTATTTTCTATTCATCGTTGATGATTATTCCAGAAAACTATGGGTATTCATTCAGAAGACGAAGGATGAAACTTTTGAGAATTTCAAAAGTTGGAAGATTCTGGTCGAAACTCAAACTGGCAGAAAGGTTAAGAGGTTGAGAACCGACAATGGCCTTGAGTTCTGCAACAAAGCGTTCGACAGTTACTGTGTTGAGTCTGGGATTGCAAGGCATAAGACTGTAGCAGGTACTCCTCAACAAAATGGCTTAGCTGAGAGATTCAATCGAACAATCCTTGAAAGGGTTAGATGCATGTTGGTTAGTGCTGGATTGAAGAAGGTGTTTTGGGCTGAAGCTGTTTCGACAGCTGCATATCTGATAAATAGATGTCCTTCGACTGCATTAGATATGAAGACACCTGAAGAAGTTTGGTCGGGAAATCCACCTAGTCTCGACAGACTGAGAGTATTTGGCTGTGTGGCCTATGCTCACATTAGGCAAGACAAGGTCGAACCTAGAGCTCTGAAGTGCATGTTCATGGGATACCCTGAAGGAGTCAAAGCTTATAGGCTATGGTGCCTAGAGCCAGCTCACAGGAGGTGTATCACCAGTCGAGATGTAGTTTTCAATGAAGCTGAGATGGCTTTCAAGAAAACTGATGTTGCTGACGAAGAGCTGGAACAGGGAGAGATTCCTGTTGAGGTGGAGCATATTGATGCTGAAGTACGTACCCCAGATGAAGTCGAAGACGAAACAGGAGATTCTGTCGAAGATGAGGAAACTGATAATGACTACCTGTTAGCAAGAGACAGGTCGAGAAGAGTCATCAAGCCACCTCAGAGACTTGGGTATGCAGATCTTATAGCTTATGCCTTAATCTCTGCAAGTGAGGTTCTCGACGAAGAACCTAGAGACTATAAGGAAGTTATGAGGAGTCGAAAGAAGACTGAATGGCTGAAAGCCATGGATGACGAGATGAAATCTCTTCATGATAACGACACATGGGAACTGATAAAGAAACCTGCTGGAGCCAGGTTAGTCAGCTGTAAATGGATTTTCAAAGTCAAGGAAGGAATCGAAGGAGTGGCGTCGAAAAGACACAAGGCAAGGTTGGTTGCTAGGGGGTTCACTCAGAAAGAAGGTGTCGATTTCAATGATGTGTTCTCGCCTGTTGTAAAGCATAGATCCATTCGAATGTTGTTAGCCATGGTGGCACAGTTCGATCTTGAACTGGAACAGATGGATGTGAAGACTGTGTTCTTGTATGGTGATCTAGATGAAATAATCCTGATGAGGCAACCTGAAGGGTATGTCGAAAAGGGGAAGGAAGATTATGTGTGCAAGCTGAATAGAGCTTTATATGGACTGAAACAATCTCCTCGACAGTGGAATAGGAGATTCGACAAGTTCATGGCTCGCATAAGTTTCGTCAGAAGTCAGTTCGACCACTGTGTTTACTTCAGATTTTGACCGGGTAATTCATTTGTTATTTTGTTGCTTTATGTGGATGATATTCTAATAGCAAGTAACAATGTCGAAGAGGTAAGGTTGGTGAAGGCTGAACTCAGTAAGGAGTTTGAAATGAAGGATCTGGGAGCTGCGTCCAGGATTCTTGGGATTGACATCCGAAGAGATAGAAAGCAGTCGAAATTATGCTTATCTCAAGAGGCATACCTACTGAAGATTCTCGAAAAGTATGGTATGTCAAATTCAAAGCCTGTTGTAACTCCCACTAACCCTCAATTCAAGCTGAGTATAGATCAGTGTCCCAGTACTGATGTCGAAAGAACTTATATGAATAGCATTCCATATACTAATATAGTCGGTTCTTTGATGTATGCTATGGTCTGTACAAGACCTGACATAGCATATGCAGTGAGTCTTGTGAGCAGGTACATGTCGAATCCTAGAAAGGCTCACTGGCAAGCATTGAAGTGGATTTTAAGGTACATAAATGGGTCTCTGAATAGAGTCCTAATTTATGGTGGAGCCTTGGGTGAAGATAGTAAAGCAGCAGTCGAAGGATTTGTTGACTCTGATTATGCAGGTTGTATGGATTCCAGAAAGTCTATTTCTGGATATGATTTCACAATGTTTGGCACAACAATCAGTTGGAAAGCGACGCTCCAGAAGGTTGTTGCCTTATCAACCACTGAAGCTGAATATATTGCCCTCACTGAAGCTGTGAAGGAAGCATTGTGGCTTGAAGGTTTTGCAAAGGAGCTGAAACTTCAAGGTCGAAGTATCACTGTTAAATGTGATAGTCAAAGTGCAATACACCTGTCGAAGAACTCAGCCTATCATGAGCGAACCAAGCACATTGATGTGAGGCTGCATTTCGTCAGAGGGGTAATCGAGCGTGGAGAAGTCCAAGTGCTGAAGGTTTCGACAGATCATAATGCTGCTGATATAATCACCAAGACATTGCCAAGTTGCAAGTTTTTCCACTGTATGCAGTTGATAAAGCTGCATGAAGAAAGCTAGTTTGTTTTCTTGTTGTTAGAGTTAGATCCAAGGTGGAGATTTGTTGAATTTGGATCGAACTCTAGAAGAAGCATGTCGTCGAAGTTGGATCACATGCTGCTGTCGAAAAATAATGCATGTTTGTAATCGAAGAGTGTTCTAACATGTATTAGTTAATATTGCTAGGTTTGTTAGCATATTGAATTGGGCCTTGTGTTAAGGATCCAATTGTTTAAGTTAGCTTGTACCCTAAGTTAACTTGTAATGGGTAATTGTTAAAAAGCCCATTAGTTTAGTGTGCTAGGTTTTATTATAAATAGCATGCTAGTCTCTCATTCTAAAGTGTGACAAAACCTAGAAAGAGTGAGAGTGGTTAGTTTGTTATTCTTGTATACTTGTAATCCTTATTTTAAGGAGAAAGGAAAGAATAACAGTTTTATAACCAATCCTTGTTGTTTACTCTTGTTTTCTTTGTTAACCCTAACCCTTGTGAGTTTCTTGACTGATCAAGGAACCAATTATACTTTGTTCCTAAGGTATCCGATTCACAACAATGTGAATACTCCCTACTTTCTAAGGCAAGGTAAAAATTCATACAACAACATAAAGTTGAGGGTTCAAGAAAAAATAAAATCCATTCAAAAATAAGTGAAATAAATACTCATAGACAAGCATTAAGTTCAAATAAAACATGGATCAAAAAGCTCAAAGGGGTTGCGAAAGATCACATGCTCACAAGGTGAATGACTATTTGGCTAGGTAGTTGTGCTCAAAATGAAACAAAATGCCTTGATTCTTTTCATGCTTTCACATAATCAAGACAAACAACAGATTAAGCATAATAAAATCTAGTTAAAACAAGAATGTTGGTACTCCGTGCATATATGAACAATAGAAAGCTTCCTCACAAAAAGGTGGGAACTAAAGTGATTCACACAAGAACAAGTGTACAAAAGAATGAATGACATAGAAGTTGTAAAAAGCCTAAGTATCATGAATATGCTAAAGTATAGAAAGTGATAAACACATACCTTGGACGCGTACCAAACTTTAAACACTATCATTACCATACATCCGCAAGTTGAAACGATCAAACTTGGAAAAACACCACATTTCCTCAAGCTACTCAAAACAAGCTCATTGACAAACATGAAAACTATTAATATAAACAAACTGAAAAACCAGTAGAAAATTCATTAAACAAGTTGTAAAGTGAAGATTTGAGAATTTATGAAAAATTTGAGTACAACTTGTTTAATGAATGTTCACCACACTATCTAAGCTAAAATGAAAAAGTAATATCGAAACAAACAAACAACAAAAGAAAACATGCTTGTTTTACGTTGTAAGCTCGACGCCTTTACAATGCTTAGCTAGCAACTTCCTTCCTTTATGCCATGGTTATGCCTCACCGTGCAAACCAAAAGCAAGTGTCCTAACCAAACACTTAAACAAACGTTAATCTATAAGTATCAGTATAACAAGTGAAAATATACAATATATACGATATCTACATAACTCAAAAACAAAGAAACTATCGCAATGCGATTCAATATCAAAACCGATCCCCGGCAATGGCGCCATTTTATTGGTTACAGAATAGGGTAAGCAGCATAAATATTTATTTTTGGAAGAATTCCCTCCGGGATTTATGTCGTGTCCACAGAGATCGGTTCGAGGGAAAAAATGTCGTTCGACAGTCTCTCGCGTTTATGAGTTTGGATTAAAATGGTTTAAAGCAAGAAAACAGAAAATTAAACATTAAAACATAAAAAGAATTCATTCTTCAGAGAGAAGAAACTTATCAGGCATGCACATAATCGACTCCTCACAAACATAAACTTACAGACCCGTTATACTCAACCTACAATACTCCTCAATATCACCCACCATCGCTCACAATAAAGGTTATCTCTAACGCAAAGTTGAGAGAACAACCGTGTTATCCTCGTCGACACTTTCGCACGCAACTCAAGACATGGAGGCATTAAGCTTCGACGCTTATTGAAGATTGTTAGCTCTTAAATCTATCTCTAGAGTCCAGAAACTAACAGATAATCATCCCTAATCGAAGTTTGCGAGGATTATCTCTAACGCAACTCAAACCCCGTGCATAAAGCAAAAATCAGAGACAATCACCAATAAATATTTGTAAAGCAAGTTTTATACAATGCCATGGGTGACAAATATACATGAGATCATAGTCAATACATATACAAAACCCAACAAAGAAGAAAAACACAAAGAAGAAGAGAAATGAACCAAACATCTCACGGATTGTCAGAGCCGATCGACGATCAATCCATCCTGGATCATCCACATGCAAGTTTCCATGATGTTTTCTAAGCTAATCTACAGAAAAATGAAGTTTGATGAAGTTGGGATCACAAAACCCCAAAACCATCCTCAAAAAATAGTGTTTTGGCCTTAAATGGTGTTTCTGCCCGCACAGCTTCGCCCGACGGTATTTTGGGGCGCCCGACGGTGAAAGGAAGCTTATTTTGCATTTTTCAGTAGTGTTCTGGAGCGCTCGGCGCTGAAATGACCGCCCGGCGCTGCTTCGCCCGGCCCTGCTAAGGCACAGCATGACAACAAAAATTCTGCATTATTTTATTCGTAACTTTTGAACCGTAACTCCGTTTTTCGCCCAGTTTGAAGCACTGGAAAGCTTATTCAATGCTCTATACAACAATGGCAAGATATCTTTGATTGAATACCTGCAAAAATAAATGAAAATCAATTAAACTCAATGATATTTACACGATAACACAATCAAAGCGGGGTTTATTTGTACGATATTAACAAAAAGTATCGACAAGTGCAACAAAAATTATATACAAAAATAGGTACAATTAGCTCTTATCAAACTCTCCCCAACTTACATAATTGTTTGTCCTCAAACAAAAATCAAACAACTCAAAGAAACAGAGTGAAAACCAAAGAATAACGAATCAACAGGTTTTGAAAATCGGACAAATGAATGGTTCAAATGAAAATGGTACACACAAAGTAAATACTTACCACTAAACTACGACGATAACATAGTCACGAAACAAATGGAAAATACAAAAATCATGCTAAACATCCTAAAACAACACAAGTTCCAAAGTGAATCACACCTAGCAAAAATAATCATCGGTAGATGAAAAACACAAAATAAGGTACTTATCACTCACACAACAATCATGCAAACAAAAGACTAAATTACGCAACCATCCAAAAATTCACATTGAACATACAAAGGCAAGAATCACAAGGACTTTCAAGGTTGTAGCGTGGTCGGGTAAACAAATAAGGGGCAATTTCTAAAGGTAATTGAAACAAAAACTTGCCTAAACCTAAGGGAGTGATCAACTCACAAAAGTTCAAACACCAAATTCCAATCAACTTCTTCTTTCATCCCAAGTGTTACACAAAACACAATACTTATTTAGCACAATTATTTGAACTCTTTTTGTTTCCTTTTAAAAGGATTTTCTGTTTCTTTCTTTTTCTCTTTTTTTCTTTTCTTTTTCATATTTTTCTCTTTTTTCTTTTCTTTTTCATCCTCATAGAAAACAACCAATGAGTAAACAATCATTCTCTCCCCAACTTGAATTCAACCACATCGTCATGTGAATACTTCCTACTTTCTAAGGCAAGGTAAAAATTCATACAACAACATAAAGTTGAGGGTTCAAGAAAAAACAAAATCCATTCAAAAATAAGTGAACTAAATACTCATAGACAAGCATTAAGTTCAAATAAAACATGGATCAAAAAGCTCAAAGGGGTTATGAAAGATCACACGCTCACAAGGTGAATGACTATTTGGCTAGGTAGTTGTGCTCAAAATGAAACAAAATGCCTTGATCCTTTTCATGCTTTCACATAATCACCACAAACAACATATTAAGCATAATAAAATCCAGTTAAAACAAGAATGTTGGTACTCCGTGCATATATGAACAATAGAAAGCTTCCTCACAAAAATGTGGGAACTAAAGTGATTCACACAAGAACAAGTATACAAAAGAATGAATAGCATAGAAGTTGTAAAAAGCATAAGTATCATGAATATGATAAAGTATAGAAAGTGATAAACACATACCTTAGACGCGTACCAAACTTTAAACACTATCATTACCATACATCCGCAAGTTGAAACGATCAAATTTGGAAAAACACCACATTTTCTCAAGCTACTTAAAACAAGCTCATTGACAAACACGAAAACTGTTAATATAAACAAACAGAAAAATCGACAGAAAATTCATTAAACAAGTTGTAAAGTGAAGATTTGAGAATTTACGAAAAATCCGAGTACAACTTTGTTGTACCCCAAAATTTTCCCTTAGATCCATTGATTCTCTTGCATATCATATTAGGGCAATCATACTGCATAGCTAACCCTTTTTACCAGGTTCTTGTTTGTGTTTGTTTTTTTATCAGGTTTATCTTGAGGAGATTCAAGAGGTGGGTAATCAAGATTTTGAATGGAGCATTGAATCAAGCAAGCCCCTCATTTCAAAGAGATGTCTCTGTAACCCTCTCCTTGATCCTCTCCATAACCAAATACCTATCCATTTTATTCACCCTCAATTGTCATCTTTAATCCCAAACCGATTTCAATAATCATTTATTAACCTTTTTTTTCTTATCCAAGTATCCATTTTCATACCCATTTTCAAATCTAAAATCTTTCCATTTATCCATTTTTTTTAATCCATAAATATCTATTTCTATGATCCATTTTCCATTATCGATGCAAATATCCAATTCCACACATTTTTATCTCTCAAGTCCATATTTAAGATCTTTTCTTTTTTTTTTAATTCAATTATCCATTTAAATCCACATTTCCAATTATCAATTTTCTTTTTATCCATTCCTAAATCCAAATTGCATTTTTATTCATCATCATCCAATTACCAAAAACTTCAATTTCAATTTCCAAATTCATTCCCAATCTCACTTTTATTCAAGTAAAGTCATTTTAATTTATTTCAAATTCCATATCTCAATTTCATTCAAATCCATGATTCCATTTTTGAGTTCTATTCACAATTTCATATTCAAATTTTGTCATCAAATTCTATTTAATTTTATTTTTAAGATCAAGTGTCTAATGTTATTCCTTTTTTTTTAACCAAAGATCATTTCCATTTTCCCACAAGTTCTTTATCCAAACTCATAATTTAATTTGCTCTTTTTAAAACCAATTTTCATAAATCCATTTCAAAGTCCATACAATCTAATCCAAGCCCATTTGCCATAAAATAATACTGAAAAAGAAGGGTCCCATAAGTGGTACGATTGATTCTTGCCACACAACAACACATCTGCTACAAACTTGCTTGTGCATAACTTTGCCAACGGCTAAAACCGTACGTTATCCTGCACCACAAAAACAAACCTCAGCAGTGTGAAAACGACTTCACAGCAATGGACAGATTGAGATTTTGAAAAACAAGGTTTGAATTGAGAATATAAGTAGGGGAAGTAGAGAGGAGAATGGAAGGGGGGAAAATTAAAAACACAAACCAGAGAAAACCTGGGAACAAACTTTCTGTCTTCAGTAACTTCAACCTTCAAATCCACCCTCCAACACGCCCTAGTTACTCACTCAGAAAAAAATGGCGACGTTTCCATTGATTCAGCGTGCACGAACCACAACGTTTTCTTCCTCTTTTTCATTCAAGCTACGAACAAATTACGTCTATGGCAACCACTTCTGTCAAACCTTGAGTACCTCTGCTCTCCCAAACAAGTACGATAGATTCCCTCATCAACCTCAGCAACAACCCTCTGATCGCAACATACCCTTTCAACCTCCTCCTCAACACTTCAATCATCACAATCAATTTCCTCACGATAATCATAATGCTCAACAGGGTCGTTTTTCCCCTCAACCGGCTTGGAACCCCAAAATCAAACCTAGCCTTCATCACCTCTAACCCTCCTTCTGCGGATTACAAACCGCCACCCCCCAGAACTGTGCACCTCAATTAACAGCAACACAACGCCTCCTTCAATCACACCCAAAACCATCATCAAATCTTCGAGACGATTCTTCAATCACAAGCCCGTTTCACAGACCCCAATCGAAACCTCACTCTTTTCTCTAACTCGACCCAGCCGTCATTTTCTTCAATGAACCCACTTCTCATCCAAATCAAATCAACCTTCAAAAAATCATAGAATCATAAACCAGAAGGGAGATGGACCAGAAATTGTAAGCAACCAAACTTGATCCAAATCGAATACGAATCAAACTTGTGGAGATTCAAAACTGAAACGCAAATCATGGCTCACCTGAGTCAAACGCGAGTTTGAAACCAGCCACCTTCAACCCTCGATAACCACTATCTCGCCTCCGTGTCCTTTACGACCGTCGCCGCCATCACGAAGAATCACCGTATTTCCATCGTCCTCAAACATCAACAACGACTGAAAACAAACTCAACCTTCACAACTCTGTCTCAGAACCTAAATCACTCAAAATCCCCAGAACTAGAGAGAAGAAGGGAGAGATTTGGGGACGAAAATAGATCGAAACAACCCAAAGCGGACAAACCTAATTTGAGAAAATCTGAGCACGAGAGAGAAAGCAGACGAAAATGGAAGGAGAATGAAGAACTGCATTGTGAGAAGGTTGATTGGTGTGAGGCGTTTCTCCTCTCGTGACCCTGTTCCTTTCTTTGACCTTCTTTCTATGAACTAATTTGTTTTGGATAACCTGGCTACCGTGTTTTGTCTTGATTATATTTCCATTTCCTCCAATTTGTGCTGACCCTTTTTTTAAAAAAATGAATTTTGTTTTGGGGTGATGGGCTCTTCTTAAAGCCCGTGTGATCCCATGCGTGGGTGTTTTATTCGTGGGATGATGGGCTCGCGAGTCCATAGGATTTCCACTCACACCCCTTCAAAAATCCAGCGCCCCCATCCTCTTTCTTTTTAAAATCATTTTTATTTATCAACTTTTTTTTAACAAATTTTTAATCTCTAGTTTCTATGTTTTACTCATCTTATTCATGTTAATCCACTTAACTTAGTGGTTCATTGCATTTCATTTATTTTGGCCAATGATATCATATAAATCTTGACTTTGGTGATTGTTTCAAAATCACTAAAAATCTAGATTTGTAGGAGGCCACCTTCTATTTCATCTATTTTGGTCGATGAAAGTTAAAAATCTAAGACTATCGATTTGTCGATTAAATCTTGATTTAAACGGGACCAACTCAATTTTATTTCGATTCTATTATGGTCGATGAAAGTCAAATATCAAGATTATCGATTTACTGATTTAAATTTTGATTAAGACGAGATCAACCTTGCTTTTATTTCATAATCTTTATTTAGGCCGATGACGTTACACAAATCTTGACTTTGATCATTTCAAATCAATAAAGTCTTGATAAATGTGAGGTTACTTTTTATTTATTTTTGTTGGTCAATGAAAGTTAAAAATCTAAGATTATCAATTTCTCGATTAAATCTTGATTTAGACGAGACCGGTTTTATTTTCATTTCGACTCCACTTTCTTTATTTTGGTCGATGACATAACAAACCTCATGGTTTTGTTGATTTCATTGAGTTGACAAGACTTTGATCAACACGAGACCACTTTCTCTTTATTTCAATTTTATTCACCTATTTAGTCAATGAAGGTCAAGAATCATTGATTATCGAGTTCTCGATTAAATCTTGATTAAGACGAGACTATTTCTTTTTTTATTGCATCTCATATGTTATTCATGTTTATTGCATCATCTTATTTGAATTATTAACTTGTTATCTTTTAGTATTTTATCAACTGCTATTTCTTTCCCCCATTCCAAAGGAAGGTTAAACATGTTGACTCCTAAAGTCATGACCTCCCACCTTAACCTAAGTAACCTCTTAGGAGAAAACTTTATTTCTTGGCCTCATCAGAGCCATAGAAATCACAACTAGCTTTAGGAAGGAGTTCTTAAACTCTTAGTGATATTCATCATAATGAATCATCACTTTTCCCATTGACTAAAACATAATCATAGGACCATCCAACTAGACTTAGAGAGTTCTTAAACTCTACAATGAGCTTGTACTCATTTCCCCTGTGAATGTTGACCATAGTCAATGATTCAGTAGATGTAGAACTACATATACTCTGATTCTATTCCTGAGGATACATAGGCGTAAGGTGTGATGCCTTATCGAGTATACTTAGATACTAACCCCTAGGGTTTCAACCTTTAGCGTAGAACCTTTAGCAAACATAAGATAACATTAACAAGAGGCTCCCGTAGAGTACTACGGACGTTTAGGGTGCTAATACCTTCCCTAGGCGTAACTAACCCTCGAACCTTAGATCTCCCCCTTTAGGTTTTTCTAACGATCTTGAACCTTTCCTTTGGATAAATCAAAGTCGGTTGTAAAAGAAATATGATGCAAATTAATTAATAATTTGTTATCTGATTTTCACCGCAACAAACTTGTTTAATGAATGTTCACCACACAATCTAAGCTAAAATGAAAAAGTAATAACGAAACAAACAAACAACAAAAGAAAACATGCATGTTTTACGTCGTAAGCTCGACGCCTTTACAATGCTTAGCTAGCAACTTCCTTCCTTCATGCCATGGTGATGCCTCACCGCGCAAACCAAAAGCAAATGTCCTAACCAAACACTTAAACAAACGTTAATCTACAAGTATCAGTATAACAAGTGAAAATATACAATATATACGATATCTACACAACTCAAAAACAAAGAAACTATCGCAATGTGATTCAATATCAAAACCGATCCTCGGCAACGACGCCATTTTATTGGTTGCAGAATAGGGTAAGCAGCAAAAATATTTATTTTTGGAAGAATTCCCTCCGAGATTTATGTCGTGTCCACAGAGATCGGTTCGAGGGAAAGAATGTCGTTCGACAGTTTCTCGCGTTTATGAGTTTGGATTAAAATGGTTTAAAGCAAGAAAACCGAAAAGTAAACATTAAAACATAAAAAGAATTCATTCTTCAGAGAGAAGAAACTTATCAGGCATGCACATAATCGATTCCTCACAAACTTAAACTTACCGACCAGTTATGCTCAACCTACAATACTCCTCAATGTCACCCACCATCGCTCACAATAAAGGTTATGTCTAACACAAAGTTGAGAGAACAACCGTGTTACCCTCGTCGACACTCTTGTACGTGACTCAAGACACGGAGGCATTAAGCTTCAATGCTTAATGAAGATTGTTAGCACTTAAATCTATCTCTAGAGTCCAGAAACTAATAGATAATCATCCCTAATCAAAGTTTGCGAGGTTTATCTCTAACGCAACTCAAACCCCGCGCATAAAGCAAAAATCAGAGACAATCACCAATAAAGATTTGTAAACCAAGTTTTATACAACGCCATGAGCGACAAATATACATGAGATCATAGTCAATACATATACAAAACCCTACAAAGAAGAAAAACACAAAGAAGAAGAGAAATGAACCAAACATCTTGCGGATTGTAAGAGCCGATCGACGATAAATCCATCCTGGATCATCCACATGCAAGCTTCCTAGATGTTTTCTAAGCTAATCTACTAAAAAATGAAGTTTGATGGAGTTGGGATCACAAAACCCTAAAACCATCCTAAAAAAATAGTGTTTTTGGCCTTAAATGGTGTTTCTGCCCACACAGCTTCGCCCGACGGTGTTTTGGGGCGCCCGACGGTGAAAGGCAGCTTATTTTGCAAGTTCCAGTAGTGTTCTGGAGCGCCCGGCACTGAAATGACCTCCTGGCACTGCTTCGCCCGGCCCTGCTAAGGCACAGCATGACAACAAAAGTTCTGCATTATTTTATTCGTAACTTTTGAACCGTAACTCCGTTTTTGCCCAGTTTGAAGCACTGGAATGCTTACTCAATGATCTATACAACAATGGAAAGATATCCTTGATTGAATACCTTCAAAAATAAATGAAAATCAATTAAACTCAATGATATTTACACGATAATGCAATATATACACTATAACGTAAAGTAAACGTATTTACAAACAAAGCGGGATTTATTCGTACGATATTAACAAAAAGTATTGATAAGTGCAACAAAACTTATATACAAAAATAGGTACAATTTGCACTTATGAAATACCAAAGCCCATACTTTGGAGTACCGGAGAGGTATCTAAGTATGCGCTTAACGGCTTTCAAGTGAGATTCCTTAGGACGTGATTGATACCTCGCACACATGCAAACACTGAACATAATGTCGGGTCGTGATGCGGTAAGATAGAGGAGAGATCCAATCATACCTCTATACTTCTTTACCTCTACATCCTTACCATTCTCGTCACGATTAAGGTTAGCATAAGTAGGCATCGGAGTATCAATTGCCTTGCAGTTTACTATGTCAAAACGTTTGAGAAGCTCAAGACAATATTTCGTCTGACTTACAAACGTTCCCTCTTCGAGTTGTTTGATTTGCAATCCGAGGAAATAGTTAAGCTCCCCCATCATGCTCATTTCAAACTCGCCCTGCATCAAACTAGAAAACTCATTGACCAAGGTCATGTTAGTAGACCCGTAAATGATATCATCAACATAAATTTGTACCAAAATTAAATGTTTTCCTTGATGTTTAATAAACATGGTTGTGTCAACCTTGCCTCTTGAATACCCTTGATCAAGTAAAAATTTGCTTAGACGTTCATACCAAGCCCTAGGGGCTTGTTTGAGTCCGTACAAAACACGTTTAAGTTTGTAAACATGATCAGGCTATTCATGGGATTCAAAACCTGGAGGTTGGGCTACATAAACCTCTTCATTGATGTATCCGTTAAGGAAAGCACGTTTAACGTCCATTTGAAATAATTTGAAATTTTTAGTGTAAGCATAAGCAAGTAAAAGGTGTATAGCCTCGAGTCGGGCAACCGGCGCATAAGTTTCCTCATAGTCAATTCCTTCCTCTTGGTTATACCATTGCGCTACAAGCCGCGCTTTGTTTCGAGTTATAACTCCATTTTCGTCGAGCTTGTTCCTTAACACCCATCGGGTGCCGATTACTCGATGACCTCGTGGAGGGGGGACAAGGTCTCAAACCTCATTTCTCCTGAATTGATTTAGTTCATCTTGCATTGATAAAAACCAATGCTCATCGAGTAATGCCTCCTTTGCTTTTTTAGGCTCAACTTGCGAAACGAAAGCGGAGTAATAACAGAAGTTACTTAGCTTGGAGCGGGTTGTTACTCCCTTAGAGATGTCACTGAGAATGCTGTCGATGGGATGGTATTTGGAAGACTTCCAAGCTGGAGGAAGGTCATCTTTATTAGACGGATGATCCTCCTCACTCTTCATAGGTTGGTGATCTTTTTCCTCCTCAATACGCACTGCTTCAGGTTGATCAATTCCTTTATCAGTGTGCTTGAGTATGTCTTCTGAAGATACACCTGCACCATGAAAAGAACTACCTTCTCTGACATTTTTCGAATAAGACTCATCAAAAGTAACGTGTATCGACTCCTTAACAATATGTAACCTCTTATTATAAATCCTATATGCCTCATTTGACTGAGAGTATCCAAGAAAAATACTCTCGTCGGCCTTAGCATCAAACTTACCAAGTGTCTCTTTACCATTATTCAACACGAAACAATTACAACCAAAAACTTGAAGGTGAGAGACATTGGGTTTTCTCCCTTTTAAAAGTTCATACGGTGTCTTGTTTAGAATAGGCCGGATGAGTACCCTATTCAAAACGTAACATGCCGTACTTATGGCGTCGGCCCAAAAGTATTTTGGAAGTCCACTCTCATTGATCATAGTCCTTCCTAATTCTTCCAAAATTCTATTTTTACATTCCACAACCCCGTTTTGTTGAGGGGTACGTGGTGCGGAAAAATTATGATCAATTCCATGGCTTTCACAAAATGCTTCAAAAAGATGATTTTCCAACTCACCCCCATGAATCTTCACTCATGGTGACTAGACACTTGTTGCCATTCAACGATACCTCATTTAAGTCTAGCATATAGACGTTATTCACCCTCAAGCCCTTAAACACATCCTTTTTATCACTGTTCTCAATTATGCAACAATCCTTAGAAAAAGATACTTTATAGTCCTTGTCATATAATTGGCTAATGCTTAAAAGGTTATGTTTAAGGCCTTCAACTAGAAGCACATAAGAGATAGTAGTAGATGAGGGGTTACCTACACTACCTTTGCCAAGAATTTGTCCCTTGTTGTTGTCTCCGTAGGTAACAAACCCCTTTTTCTTTGCCACAAAGTCGATGAAAATAGATATGTCTCCTGTCATATGTCTTGAGCAGCCACTATCCAGAACCCATCTTCTTTCGGTGGTCTTAAGACGTTGTACCTACATAGTCAATCAAGGGAAAGTAGGTACCCAATTCTTATTGGGTCCTTTGTGGTGAGTGAAACCAGGATTACATTTGGGCATCCATTGATAAATTCCTTTTGGAACAAGAAATCTTCTAAAATGATATTTAGCAATAGTATGACCCCGTTTGCAACAATATAGGCAATTCTGGTTCAGTTGAGATTTACCTTTGCTATCTCTATCTCGAATCACATACGTATACCTTTGATACAGATTATTCATACTTTCTCGATAATGTGATCGATCAATAGTAAAAGTAACTTTAGGCTTTAGAGCCTTGTCTAATTTGTCCTTAAGGGTTTTCACCTCTTTTTGCCAAATATGACAAGTATCACAACCCCAATTGAACCAAGGAGACTTGTCCTCTTCAATCTCAGCTTTTGATGTATCCACCATAGAGTTTTTAAGAGCTTCCAATTCCTTTTCAGAATCGGAGATCTTTCTCTCCAAATATGAAAAAATCTTTTTGTTCAAGGCTAAGCGTTGAAAAGCTTCCTTAGCCTCATGGTGAAACATATCAAAAGCTTTTTGTAATTCTAAATGAGACATATTATTAGAGTGACCGTATTTAGAGTGTTTTACCTCTTTCTTCTTGTTTCGATGTGCCATAAGACATAGATTAACGGATTCACTTTCGTCACTTGAGCTGTCATCTTTTTCCGACTCACTATCGCTCTCCCAAGTGATGTATGCTCGTCTAGATTTATTTGACTTTTTGTGTTGACGACTCTTATCCTTATCCTTGTCTTTCTTGAGTGATGGACAGTCCGGCTTGTAGTGCCCGGACTTTTCACAATTGTAACAAGATCCTCTTGACTTGCCACTCTTTTTGCCTTCAGTTTTTGATTGCCTTCTAAATTTGACGAGATTTTTATCCGAGTGCTGAATTTCATTCGTTCGAATGTACCTATTGTATCTTTTCACAAATAGCCCCATGTCATCACTTGAATCATCATCTTCATCATTGCTGGTTTCATTTTCACTTTTCTCTTATGATGTGGACTTTGAATAAGAAGCCTTAAAAGCAATCGACTTCTTTTCCGTTTCCTTTGTTTTCTTGTTCTTTACACTCTTCTAATGTTTTTCCAAGTTGATGAGCACTTACTCATGTTCATCGAGTTTGCCAAATAATATCATGAGGTTTAGAGTAGTTAGATAATTGGCCTCCTTGATTGCGGTGACCTTCGGCTGCCTTTCCCTGTTAAGACACCTCAAGATTTTATTAGTAGCAACCTCGTTGGGAACTGGTTTACCAAGTGTATGTAATTTGTTGATTATATGAGTGAACCTCTTTTTCATGTCAGCAATGGTTTCCCCTTGCTTCATGTAAAAGAGATCGAACTCATGCGCTAATGTGTTGATTCGGGCCAATTTCACATCATTAGTGCCTTCGTGGGCTACTTGTAAAGCATCCCATATGGCTTTGGCCGTTTCACAATGATAGACTCGATAATATTCGTCAACTCCCAAAGAGGAGATCAAAATATTCCGAGCCTTCCAGTCATAGCTGCACTTTTTCTCATCCTCATCATTCCATTGTGCTTCGGGCTTGGGAACAACAACACCATTTTCATCGGTCATAGGACTGTTCAAAATAACATTCCAAACCTTCCAATCAATGGAATTTATATGCACGCGCATACAATCTTTCCAGTAGCTATAATTCTCGCCTGTAAAAACTGAAGCTCTATTATAAGCCCCTTTAGGTTCGTTCGCCATTTTCTAAGAAATTATTTCTAAGTACCAGACAAATCGGAGCTCGTGATACCACTTGTTAGACGATGGCTTGGATCTAGAAGGGGGTTGAATAGATCCCATAATTTATTACACGGTAATGGTGTTCCAAAATTAGTTTTAAAAATTTAATGCGGAAGCAACCACTGAATCAATTCGTCTACAACGAACCGCTACTAGAAAAATCAGATATACGTAAAGCCACTACAAATGATGCGACGAATGAGAAAACCAAACAGAATCAACAATACACAATGTAATCAACTCAAATATATGCACTTGATATTTTCCAATCACCAACGGGTGAATACAACAAACTTAACTCACAAAGCGCTTTAGAAACTTGTGCTCAATCAATTTGTCAAACACTTGGCGTGCGAGGCACTCTAAGTGTAAATTTCAAAGCAATGTGAGTGTAGAGCTAATCCAAATATAAACCAAGGGATTGTAGTGTTTTTACAAATCAATAATTCAGCTCTATACTACACTGCACCAGAAATTTTCAATCAATTGATAATTCACAAGTTTAAATAATATCAAAAACGTAAAAGGATAGGGAAAGAGAGAACAAACACGATTTGATTAGGCAGTTCCCCAATCGTCCTCGCTAAGGGTGAAAGCACCTATTGTTTGACTAAATTTTGCTAAAACAATCTGATGATAAACTTGAAGATTCTGCAGAAGAAAAAGATGTCGAAGGAAATGTCTCGACATCCTGTCTGACTTGGTAAGTTAGCAGGTTTCAATCTGTTGCAAGAATTAAGGAACATATCAAGGGAACATAGAATCAAAGAATGAAAGCCCAAGACAAAAAGAAGACTATATAAGGAGACTTATACCTAGGGTTAAGTACTATAACTTTTGTATCGCTTATAACTTTGTAACCTAGTTCTCTTGTGTTGAATAAGGGTTTAGGGTTTGAGAGTCGTTGGCTCTCTTAGGAGTTGTAAGTCTCCACTCTGTAATATGGGATGCAGAGTGGAAGGCATAGGTACAGGGACACGACCAGAAACCTATAGGTAATGGTTGTTGTATTGTTCTTGGACGAAGCTTTGAAGCAAGTCCAAGATAACTTGGAGGTCAAGAAACCGCGACAGTTCTGAATTGGCGGAAGACATAGATATCACAGGTTGTGATTGGGATGTGAGTGGGGTATCTCATATCAAGGTTGTAAATGGTTGAGTTTAGCCTTGATAAAGATGTTCATTGGGTAGATGTTAGGTATAAAGTTGTAAACGGGGGAGTTTAGCTTTGTAACAGTTCTACAGATAGTGAAGTCTTCATCCTGGATTGGTATCCCCTAGATGTAGGTGAATTGCACCGAACTGGGTTAACAATTACTGTCTTATTTAACATTTTGCAATTTACATATTTGTAAATGTTCTTGACTGACATGTTGGATCAGATGTCGTGACATCTGAGAGTGTGCAGTTCTGATATTCAAAGTATCAGTCTGCAGTTGCGCCTCTGAATTTAAAAGATTATGCAGCACAATGTCTTGACATATGTTAGGACATCTGCTGTCTGTTAGGTGTCATGAAGTGCTTATTTTCATAATTGATTTTGATGCCTTTAAGCTCTTTTAAGCTCTTTAATCGGGAAATGACTTATTAATTAAGCGATTCTTGCATTTTTGTGAGATTTAGGTATTTTGACGTGTTTGTTAATTTTTGCAGCAATTTTGGTGAAAATATCGTGGCTCGATTCGCACGGAAACGAAGAAATTGGAAATTCTGCGTGCCGCAATTTAGGCCCCTGCACTGCCCGGCCCTGCAGGGGAGTTGCTTCCCCATTTTTGTTCAAAGTTCCAGCGTTGTGACTAGCTGCGCCTCTTGAAGACCGCTCGGCCGTGAAAGCATCGCCTGACGCTCTGACGCCATCGCCCGGCGCTCTCAGATATTTTTTGAGCGCCACGTGACACTGTAGCTGTCACGTGGCCTCACTTTATGGTCACCGCCCGGCCGTGAAAAGCACCGCCCGACGCTCTTGTCTGGGCTGAACTTGTTTATAGTCTCATTTTGTGGATATTTTGGATTATCACTTTTCATTTCACTCTTTTGTTATGCTTCAATCCTTGAACCTTTGAAGATTGAAGCTCCAAAAGCTTTGCAACATTACTTGTCATCCAAGCTACCATGAAAATGAGTAGCTAAGCATCTCTTGTGTTAAGGTTAGATGTAGTTGATCTTGATCATATGTATTTCTTTTGATCTTTTATATATGAACAAGGTTTATGATCAATATAGATGGAGTTATTTGTTCTTAATGATGTATTTGTGGTTTGTATTACTCTAGACATAGATTCTACAAATCATGACCTAATAATTTCATCTCTTAAAAACCAAACTCTAGACATAGATTTGGGATTTGTTATTCGCTTTGTGTTGATCTTAACGATTGTTGTTTCGATTGTTAGCGTGAGACATCATCTAACGGTCTAAACAACGATACTCACGACTTTGCTTTAGACATAAACTTAGTCGAGAGGATACGCAGTTGTATTGGTCGGAAGCTGAGTTCATATGCTTGATTATTCGAATATGTGTGAAAAGGATTAGTGAAACCTAACCTTTACATGTTTTTCTAAAAACTTACAAACTCTTTGCTACAAATTTACTCTTTTCTACCAATTAATGTTAACCAAAATCAAGAACCATTTGAAACTCTTTAACTTAAAACGTTACGACTATTGAATGGCAGGCATCTAATATCGCACAATCCCTGTGGAGATGATAAAAACACCCTCTAATACTATTTCAACAAAATGGCGCCGTTGCCGGGGATCGTTGTTTGATACTGCAAGCATTGCAATAGTTGTTTTGTTTTAAGCTTGTTAACTTTTTCTTGAACTTGTTAATTTGTTTTGTTTAATGTGCAGACTTTGTTTTATGCGAGGGAAACTACCGGCGGACCAACTTCTGTTCGATCCTAAGATTGAAAGAACCGCTCGTAGAATCAATAGCAGAACGAGACGAAGGAGGCAACTAGCTAGACAAAGGCAAGAACAAGAGGGAAGTTCGACTTCTACACCACCACCATTTCCACAGTTACTTCTAGCTATGGAACATCCACCACCACCACCACATGCTTCTAGACCGTGTACCAACAGTCCAAGACATAATGCACAGTTTGCTCGCAATGCTCACAACGGTTGGCATTCAGAAATGAAGACTAGTATTCTTCAGCTTCTATATCAGAGTCCTTTTACTGGTATAGATCATGAGGATCCTTTTACACATCTGACAAAGTTCTATGAGATTGCGGGAGCAACTGTTGCGCCCGAAGCTGAAGAGGAATCTCTGTTTAAGAGACTATTCCCACATTCCCTCATTGGGAAGGCCAAGGAATGGTATCTTGATCAGTCGACGGCAATAATGACTGATTGGAATTCACTTGAAGAAAATTTTTTGGAGCGATTTTTCCCACATAGTCGTTTCATGGAGGCAAAGACCGCAATAGCAGTGTTCACGCAAGGTGCCAACGAATCTCTCAACGAAGCGTGGGAGACATTCAAGTCTATGTTGAGAAAATGCAAGGGGCATGGCTTTGATGAATTGTCTCAAATTCATATTTTTCGGAATGGACTTCAACTAGTGCATAAAACCTTGTTGGATGCCACCGCTGGTGGATCCTTAATGACCAAAAGTGCCGAAGAAGCCATTACCATAATTTACAAGATGACGTTAAATGATCATCAGGGAAGCCATAACCGTGGCCCTTCTCAAAGGACTCCGTGAGTTTTGGAATTGGGAACCAATGATGCTATACTTGCTCAAAACAAGTTATTATCCCAACAAGTTGAGTTGTTAACAAAACAAATGTCCAAACTTCCTCAACAACTCAAAGAGATTCATGACTCTCCGAGAAAGAGTGTACATGTAGCTTGTTGTGAATTGTGTAGGGGAGATCATCCTACCGGATATTGTCCTCCGGTTATGGAGGAGGTAAATTATGCTGGAAATCCAACTCAAGGTTATCAAGGACGACCTCCTTACCAAAGTGCTCAACAACCGTACCAAAATCAACAAGGCTATCAACCTCGAGGCAACTACCAAAATCAACAAGGATGGAGACAAAATCCTTACCAACCACCCCAAGAGCAAAATGGAAGTTCAAGAATGGAGGAGACTTTCACCAAATTCATGCAATTATCAATGGCAACTCAAAAGAGTACGGAAGCTTCGATTAAAAATCTTGAATTGCAAGTAGGGCAACTTGCCAAGCAATTAGCCGAAAACCAACCGGGGCCATCCTTCTCCGCTACCACTCAACCAAACCCCAAAGGGGAGTGTAAAGCCATTTTCACAAGAAGTGGTAGAACAATTGGAAGAGATGTTGAACATGAGGTGGTAGTTGAAAAGGAAAATGATATTGTGTTGGAGGAAGTCGAAAAAAATAATGACAATGGTGTAGTTGAAAAGAATGATGAAGAAGTGAGGAAGAAAAAAGAAAAAGAAAGAAAGGAGTTTGAGAAGGAAGTTTTACAAAGACGATTACCATATCCCCCTACTCCAAAGAAAAAAGAGAAGGATAGGCATTACACAAGATTTTTGGAGTTACTTAGTCGGTTACAAGTAACTGTACCTTTCTATGAAGCTCTTGAACAAATGCCTAGGTATGTCAAATTCATGAAAGACGTACTTATGAAAAAGAAGAGGTGCACTGACAAAAACAACATTGATCTTAATGTCGAGTGTAGTGCCGTCATCCAATGTGTGCTTCCGCGGAAATAACAAGATCCGGGAAGAGTGGCTCTACCTATTACAATAGGTAATGAATTTAAATGCAAAGCTTTGGTTGACATGGGTGCGAGGATGAGTCTAGAACTCGTTCGTATGGTGTTGTGGAGGATGTGCTGGTAAAAGTGGATAAATTATTCTTTCCTGTTGATTTTGTGATTGTTGAAATGGATGTGGATGAAGATACGCCGATCATATTGGGCCGACCATTCATGAAAACCGCCAAAATTTTGGTGGACGTTAATGAAGGCTTAATGAAAGTGCGGATCAAGGAAAGTGGTAAGGAGGAAGAAGCTTGTTTTACATTGTTCAAAGGAGTGATGTTTGTGAATCAAGTGGATGAAGTCGTGCAAAAAGAAAAAGACTTGAAAAAAGAGAAGTTGGAAAGTGTAGCATTTGAAAAGAAAAAGGATGAAGATGCAATGGTAGTCGTGATGAATTCATGTTGGGATTAGTCGTTTTTTAAGAAAAGGAGACCAAAAACTGAGCACGATAACGGATGAGTTTGTGTTCGCGTAGTGTGTTCGTTTCGGTAGCCAATTCTTTAGCTTTTGGTTTCGAGGCGTCTAGTCTCCGGACCGTCGAGCTTATCCGACGTTAAACAAGCGCTTGTTGGGAGGCACCCCAACATTGTAAGTATTTCTCGTTTTTTTTAGTGTTTTAGTGTTCGCATTACTTTGAGTTGTGTGAGGTTTCTGCATTGTAGTTGAATGTGATTTTGGGAGCAAGAAAATGTTCTGCTGCACTTTAGCAGAGATTCTACTAACTAGTGTGGAGCGCCCGGTGGTAGTTTCATCGCCCGGCGGTGCGAAAATTTTTAAAGAGGCCTCGCCTCTGATTGGCCAGGCGAGTGAGTTTAGGGTGGGAAATTTAAACGTTTGGTGATAAACTTATAGGTTTAGTAGCTCCATCTGATTTGTTTTTGTCCATTTTTCCCCTGGCTATTTAAAAAGGGCTTGAGAGAAAGTTTTGAAACTTTTCTCTCATTCTCTCCCGTGAAAACCCTAGCTCCCACTCTCTCACTCCTTGCTCTCTTACTAACTCTCAATTCAGACCTTCCAAGCTTAAGGTATGCATGTAGTTTTTGTTCTTGTTTGTGCTTCTTTTCTTAATCATGTATAATTGTAGAAATAAATGTGGTTAGGATTGTGTGATGGTTGACATAAATGATTGTTAGCTAGACATCCTTCTTCATCCTTGCATGTTTATGTTGTTGTTGTTGTCTGTGTTGTTTATTGATATTGGGTTGAAGAAGGATGTGGGAGAAAAGAGCAGAGCTGCTTTCAAAAAATTGTTTCTGATGTCGTTATTACCGCCCAGCGGTAGAGGGGCGCAGAAGCGCTCTTGTGTCGCCCGGAGATGCTCAGGCGCTGGCCCTATTTTTCCCAGTTTTGGGATTTTACTGTTTGCTTCATTTTTATTTTCGTATGACTAACAGTGCTAATGTGAATGTTTGTGTTGTGCTGTTTGTGTTTGAATTGTGCAGATGTCTCACCGCTTTGCTCCACAACACAAATCAAGGAAGCAGAAGAATATTGCTTCCTCATCTAATATTCCATTGGAATTTGATGGGAGCCGGTTTTTGTCTGCCGAGCATGAAGCTCGAATCAAGTCTCTGAAGGGCAGAAGTGTCCTCTCTAAAAAGATATTTGCAATCAACCGTGAAGGAGACTACAGACGGATCCAAGCGATCTTTGAAAAGAAAAGATGGGATAAGCTGATGAACCCGGCTGATCGCGTTTGTTACCAGCTGATAAGAGAACTCTATGCTAACGTGCTTCAGCCCGAAGGAGAATTTTACAGATTCAAGACCTTCGTAAGGGGTCGAGAGATCAGTTTTAGCAGGGATACCATTAATAGGCTCTTGGGCAGTCCTAGTAGCTTGGGAAGTTTGCAAACCGGTGATTATGTGAAGCTTTCAGCAGCAAAGCATGATCACAAAATGGTAGCCAGTGTGATCCTCAAACCAGGGTGCAAGGTCGATCGGAATGCTAAAAGGGAGCCGATTAAATATAGTTGGAAATTCATGACTCCTGAGGCACAGGCTGTTCTCCTCTTGCTTTGCTATAACGTAAAGCCACAACATCACCGTTCCTCTATCCTTCTTGATACAGGACTCCTTATGTACTGTATCATGGAGGACAAGGAGGTGGATGTCGCTCAGATCATTGCTTGGGAGATGAAAAATTTTGTGGATAATACTCGGAGGCTAGGAGTGCATGATGATGCTCCCATCATCTTTCCTTGTCTGGTTCAGGCTTTAATTTATCAGACTGGCATTTTGATTCCAGGTGTGATTAATGAAAAACTTAAATTTCTGGTGGATGACAACTACTTGGATCGGTTTTTCAAGCCCAAGGAAGAAAGAAAGAAGAAGAAGGCTGCTGAGTTGGGAAGTAGTTCAGGTGTTCAGGAGGATGCGAGTGGCTAATCCGTTTTTGATATGAAAGTGGCGTTTAACTACACTTGGGACATGGGTGAGTCACTCCATAGGTCTAATCAGTTTAACTTTGATTGTATGCAGCAGATGTATCATTTTCAGACGTACCCAACGGAGTACACTCCCTTTCCTTCAAGGGAGGCGTTCGACGCCTATGCAAATTGGCCTGGGGACAGGCGCCCGTTCTTTTCAGAGGGGGCAAGCACCGGAGGTGTTGTTGCGGATGATGATGATGATGATGATGGTGATGAGATGCAGGACGATCTCAATGATATGGTTAACTAGGCTTCAAAGTGAAAGATTTTATTTTGTCTTTTCATTTATATGTTCAGTTTTTTTTAGTATGTACTTTTGGATCGCTTAGGCGAGGATTTCGATTGTAGTGTTTTGTCGCTTAGGTGAGTACAATTTCGGTGTTTTTAACACCATAGTTTATAATATTTTCAAGTTGGTTGGTTTAGTATAAATTCTGTTTTTATTTTTTTTATGTATAAATTCTATTTTTATTTTTTTTCTGATGTGTTGGCGCAAAGAAAGTTATGTTTGCCCTTAATTTTTGGAAAATTTTGTCTGATAGCACAAGAAGAAAGAGTGCTTTGTTAGCATTAAACATTGATGGCAATGATAGAATTCTCAATTTTGTGCACAATCAAAGTGTGAATGTGTTGTGTAGAATTTTAACATGGTTGGGAGTTAGTGCTTTACACAAAATTATGGTAATGCATTATGTTGTAAATACTTATTCATTTGTGATCAATTAGGACAAAACCACAAAAGTGAGATGCTTTCTATTGTTCACCAAAAAGAGAGTCAAGTAATCATTGTTTTACTCGTCTTGTTCATGTTTAATCTTGTGAGTTGTTTTAAATGATTGGAAACTTAGAAATGATCAAGGCACATTTTTTAGTACGATGAGGAAAACCACCAGTCCATAAACACTTCATGTAACCTTGTGTGAGTGTGTGCGCATTTGAACCTCTTTTGAGCCTAAAAGAAAATTTATGTTTGACTCATGAACCCGAACTTTAACCTTGTTGAAGAGCATTTCGAATTAAGTGTATAGTATTGTTGAAGTTGGGGAGATTGGTTCATTATGATAAGAGAGAAAGGAATGGTGGATACAATGCATTCTCAAATGAATTCAATAAGAGAATGAAAAAGGAAAGAAAAGGAAAAATCAAAAGAGAAAAAAGTAGAAGAATCAAAGCAAGAAAAGAGAATGCATTGTGAGAATAAGTGTTGGAAGTTTGAGCAAGAAGGTTTGTGTTTAAAAAGAAAAATGCTCTTCATGAAATTTATCCTTTTTTGATACAATGGTTGTGTACATATGTCCCTTGTTTTTACCCCGGCCATGTTACAACCATTAAAGTCCTTAGTGATCTTTGTTTCTACTTATTTTTGATAACTTTGCGAGATGAATGCATGAATGATTCTGGATGTGGCAGGATTGCTTGTGAGAGTGTTTTATCCTGTGTGAAACATTGTACATAATGTGTTGATAATAAGTGAGTTTAGGTGATTCAACTTGAACTTGTATGTACTTGATGTTGCATTGTATGATGTTGTGTTTAGAACTTTAATTCATAATCATGTTTTGATTCTATGTAACTTTGTGAAAATACTTTGTGCGTGTATGTGTCGAGTTTGAACCATTAATGTTTTTGGTTGATTTGGTGGTTTGAGTCTTGCTTGTTATTGTTTACAATTAATTTTGTTTGAGGGCAAACAAATATGCAAGTTGGGGAGAGTTGTTAGGTGTCATGAAGTGCTTATTTTCATAATTGATTTTGATGCCTTTAAGCTCTTTTAAGCGCTTTAATCGGGAAACGACTTATTAATTAAGCGATTCTTGCATTTTTGTGAGATTTAGGTATTTTGACGTGTTTGTTAATTTTTGCATCAATTTTGGTGAAAAGATCGTGGCTCGATTCGCACGGAAACGAAGAAATTGGAAATTCTACGTGTCGCGATTTAGGCCCCTGCACCGCCCGGCCCTGCTAAGGCGCAGGAGGGTCTCATTGTCCGGTGCTGCAGGGGCGTTGCTTCCCCATTTTTGTTCAAAGTTCCAGAGTTATGACTAGCTGCGCCTCTTGAAGACCGCCCGACCGTGAAAGCATCGCCCGGCGCTCTGATGCCATCGCCCGACGCTCTCAGATATTTTTTGAGTTCCACGTGACACTGTAGCTGTCACGTGGCCTCACTTTATGGTCACCGCCCGGCCGTAAAAAGCACCGCCCGACGCTCTTGTTTGGGCTGAACTTGTTTATAGTCTCATTTTATGGATATTTTGGATTATCACTTTTCATTTCACTCTTTTGTAACCTAGAATATTGTGTGAAGGAGAAAAACACCATTGTTACTTATTTTCTCAGTTTCAAAGCTTTTATGCTTCAATCCTTGAACCTTTGAAGATTAAAGCTCCAAAAGCTTTGCAATATTACTTGTCATCCAAGCTACCATGAAAATGAGTAGCTAAGCATCTCTTGTGTTAAGGTTAGATGTAGTTGATCTTGATCATATGTATTTCTTTTGATCTTTTGTATATGAACAAGGTTTATGATCAATATAGATGGAGTTATTTGTTCTTAATGATGTATTTGTGGTTTGTATTACTCTAGACATAGATTCTACAAATCATGACCTAATAATTTCATCTCTTAAAAACCAAACTCTAGACATAGATTTGGGATTTGTTATTCGCTTTGTGTTGATCTTAACAGTTGTTGTTTCGATTGTTAGTGTGAGACATCATCTAACGGTCTAAACAATGATACTCACGACTTTGCTTTAGACATAAACTTAGTCTAGAGGATACGCGGTTGTATTGGTCGGAAGCTGAGTTCATATGCTTGATTATTCGAATATGTGTGAAAAGGATTAGTGAAACCTAACCTTGACATGTTTTTCTAAAAACTTACAAACTCTTTGCTACAAATTTACTCTTTGCTACCAATTAATGTTAACCAAAATCAAGAACCATTTGAAACTCTTTAACTTAAAACGTTACGACTATTGAACGACAGGCATCTAATATCGCACAATCCCTGTGGAGACGATAAAAACACCCCCTAATACTGTTTCAACACTGTCTGCATAGGCCAGAATTTCAAAGGATACCACTGCCCCCAATTCCAAAAATGGAATTGAGATATGTATATATTACGGTTGCAATTGTTTATACAAGAGAAAAACTAATACACCAAACCCTCAAACGTCTTTGATGTCGATGCAAAGTCTTCTCTCCCCTTGATTCAAGATGAATCAAGTGCCTCGACGCGGTCGATTTCGATCTTCCACAATTCGATCCCAAATCTTTCTCGTACGATCCTCTGATTATTGCTACTAGACTAACTGAACACTCCGTTCTTCAATCACCTTCGCACGACTGAATCCTTGTAGAGAAACGATTTATGCAAAAACCCCCCAAAATCACTCGGATTCTTGAAGGACAAAACCTAGAGTTTTATTCAAGAAACACTCACTGATTCTCAACCCAGCACGAAGGATCCACACACCTATGTCTGACCGTTATCACTTCACAAAATACACAACACTAACAAAAATGGTTATGTGTAGTTGTTAGAGAATGTAAGGTTGAAGATGAAGATGAAGAGAAAAATCAGTGCCTATTTCAAGTTTCTTGTTCTGTTGATGTAAAAATGAGCCAAAACAATATATATATATATATATATATATATATATATATATATATATATATATATATATATGATGCTATAACAAAGTAACAAGAATAACAAACATTTGAAATCATAACACAACAGAAAAATAGTGCAAAAATAGCGAATGGTCGACCTATGCAGATGGGGGGGGGGGGGTCGACCTGAGCGACCCCGTTACTACAACTACGCAAAAACAACATGTTTACATCGACCGGAACAAGACATGCGTTGACGCAAACTTTCCCGTTTTAGACAATCTCAAATGCAGACTGTATGAGTCGACCGGAGGGTCGACGCGAGCACTCCAGCTGCTAACTCTAAGAAATGCAACATAGTTGAGTCGACCAGAACAGGGTTGTGAGTTGACTCAAACCCTTGAAACTTGCAAAACTCGATATTTTGACATTCCTAAAGGTTCCTAACAACACCTAATGCACATACAACATTATCACCATGATCAAACACATAGAAAAACACATAGTATGCATTCTATATGAACCTACATGTGTATTCTATATATATGCTAGACATGATATGCTATTCTACACATAAATGTTTTGACATCATTAAAACCGAGTATAGAGACAACTTGCCCTCACACTAGAGAAATTGGTCAAAAAGAAAGAAAAATAAAATAAGAAGTTAAAAAAATTACTTCTTCCAAAAAAAATCCGTGAAATAAAAATAAATATAGGACCAACAATATGAATTATCTAGTACCGAATGAACAACAAAAGAGTGATATAAAAGGAATCAGATAACATTAGGAAAACTAGGTACTTAACTCCAAAGTTTTAAGCCTACCAAACTAAATTATCCTACACTAACATAAGCCATGTCACAACCTTGAAAAGACCTCAAAAAGTGTGTGTGTGTGTGTGTGTGTGCGCGCGCGCGCGCATGTGTTTAAATATGGCCTTGATTGACTTTGATAGAAACTTTACAAACTCATTATTAAATGCTTTTGTATGTTGATTTTGTTTGTCAAATCAAGTGAATATATGTGAGATGAGGTACAAATTGAGTGCTTGTTTGTTTGGAAGAACTTTACCGAGATGATTGGATTGAAGTAGGGAACAAAATTGTTGGTCAGTAAAAAAGAATGTGACGTTCATTGGTAATGGTAAACATTTTAATTCAGATGAAATATTTCAGTGAGCAGACAGATTACTTGAGGACAAGCAACATAGTAAGTTTGGGGCTGTGATGACACTCTCTCATTACATAATATTACGAGCGAAAAATCGACAAAAACGGTAGAATAATGAACAAAAGCCAAGATAAAGTGCGGTAGAAATGAACAAAAACTACCGAGAGGAAGAAACTTAGGACTTAAAGAAAATTTGAAGAAATAGGAAAAAAAAATTCATTTTTTCATATGGAATTCTTGCGGATGCAATGCTAGCATCGTGGGTGTGATGACCTCACATCGCGGTCTCTATAGCTTACAACGCGGGTGTGATGCAGTGTTAATCTTACGCGCGCCAGTTGCTATAAATAGGTCTTTTGGTACTTTTTTAAGGGTTCTAAATTGGAGATAGAAAGAGATGAATATGAGCTTTTGGGAGCACGATTTTGAGAGCATTAGAGTCATTGGAGAGCTAATTTCTCATAGATTTTGATGGAGAATTACTATCAACTCATGATAATTGTTATATTCTATATGAATAACTTAGTTATTCAAGATTATATTTTTTTAGATGAACCTTTTTGTACTCTGTTGGATCATATGACTGTTTGAGATTAATTAAATGCTTTTATGTTATTACTATTATTTAATTGTTCTTAATCTTAATGTTTTTTGTATGTTGACGAATGCATGAATCGATATCAGACGAGTAAGGATTATTGACTGTAAGTCTACCGATCCGATCTACGACAGTTATTCAACTTAGTAATTAACTAGAAATATGCAATTATAAGTTGTGGTTTTTGAATTAACGAACATATAACTCCTAATTTAACTTTGAATTGATCTCGGGAATTAGGAAATTTTCGTGTATATTAGTGAGTTGTACCGTGAGGAATCAGGTACAGTGGCCTTGTTAATTCGCTATGATATTTTAACATAATTATAATTCTTTTAATACACAATTCATCAACATGTACAATTAGGAGATTCGATATAAAAGATCTAATCGTCTTTCGCACCGTTATATACTCGTTCTTATTTTAAACCAAAACACCGTCAACACCCCCCCCCCCCCCCCCCCCAACAATTTCTTTTAAGTCACATTATTTTAGCTTGTTAAGTTTACCATTCATTTAGAGACGAATTTATTTTATTACTTTGACACTACTAGCACTCTTTCTAGTTTAGTTCATCATACAACAAAAATAAGTGTTTTTCTGCGCATGTTATTTTTATGATACGATATCAAAATCGTTCAACCATCTTTATACTTTTAAGAAAAGTATAGGTAAAGATTATTGTTTCAATAACTAAGTTACAATAAATGGTAAATGACAATAAGGTTAAAAAATAAAATGAGATTGATGAGCTTAGAGCTCATTATTATATCCCCATGTATTATCGTGATAAGTTATACATATTCAAGTCAATAGTTAATATCATCACCTATTGCCCTACGTATGTTGTTTATGTTTAAACATTGACGCAAAATCAATGGTATTGCTTAACTGACGATCTCTTAGTCGGTTAACCAATATGATATTATTAAGTTTCGACAATATGTGTGAATGCTAAACCTAAATCCGTATCCACGGTTTTAGAATTTAATCGATGAAAATCTTTGACCTAGTTATAAAAAAATATTTCTCAGTATCAATTCAAAACCGCTGTAACAAGTTATAATTAGCTAGGTTATATCAAGCACTAAGAACAAAGATAATCATTAATATTAATGAATAATTAGAACATAACTCCATGATCTAGAAGAATATATGGGTATTTGAAAAATTACATCTAACCCCACCAAAGAGAATTTAGCTACTCTTACTCATAGTAGCTTTACAATGATGATCGAAAAGAAAGAGATAGAAAAGCATCAATGGCGATTTCTTTGATCAATAGTAGCTTTACAATGGCATCAATAGTAGCTTTACAATGATGAATTTTGCTACTCTTATGCATAGTAGCTTTACCTTCAATCTTCAATACCTCCATTGGGATTTCCCCCTCTCAATTCTCTTTGTTCTCTCTACTATCTGTTTCTCTACATTTGAATGAATGAATTTTTCAATAGGTTGTGACTTCTATTTATAGGGGTTTGATAGAACATTTTTGCCCAGCAAGCATTTCCTTTCTTCGCCATAATGTTATGTCCATCTATTCCATTAGAGCTCTAATCGCCTCATTTTTTTCAGCGAGGAAAGCCTTTCTTCACCGTAAAGAAACTTATCCCAGAAGTCATCTGAACCGCCTTTGTTTTCACCCAACGATACTCTGCTAATCAGCATCTTGGTTTTGTGATTTTCTTTAGCATTTTCATCTGTAGTTGTGAATGACATAGTTAAAATGTTCACACAGATGTTTTATTTACTTTTATGACAAATTGAATTGTGATGCCATTTTAGATCAATTCCCAATACTTATTTAGTCAAAGCAGATTTTTCATCAACATTGACCAATAATCATAGAAACCATCGAATCTGAGAATGAATTGCAATGATTCAGTCATGGCGAATATAATTGATGCAAGAACTTGAAACTGATAGAATTCAAGAATGGAGAATAAGAAGAAAGTGCGTGAAATACGATTAGCGGTTGCAACTATTTTTTTCAGTTTGAGATGTTATGGATCAAAACTAGTTGCGATGATGCCACTTGTTGAATCCAATTATATTCCTCTAATTCATTTCATCAGCACAACAATGCCGTATATACCCGGTATTAACTGCACACTACATTACTTCTATCTCAAGTAATGTAATGTTTATTCAAAAACTAACTAAAACAGGGTCGTCTTTGAGACAGTACAGGGTCTCACATTTTTTCATAATTAAACTATGACAAAAAGGGTCTCCATACACATTATTCTTGGTTAAAAAGGGCCTCTTAAAAGTAACTTACGTCTCAAATGAAGTTAACTTTAAATTTTTACACAGGGCCTCTCAAAAGTTTGAGACGGCTCTGAACTAAAACCAAACTTTACAAGAGATCATACAACATAGACATTGTTTAATGATATGCTACAACATACATGACTCTTGTTAACGATACAAGACAGAAGAACCAAAATTTTGATATCTATCAATGCTAGACTCTAACTTATCATTTACAACATAACAGTTAGTAATATCTCCAATCATTAACCTTGTTTAATGATTTTTCAGCATCATTATAGCTCTGATTTTATCACCATTGAAAGAGAAGAAGTGATCTACATGACATTCTGATCATGAGATTATCGACAGATAGCGCTATCAAGTTTCATACGTCAATATGTAGTGAAGTTTCATGATGTTGTGAGACTATTAGCTCGATTTCCTAGTTTTTCCAAATACTCTTTCTCAACTAAACTAAATGTCAACTTTAATCGTTCTTGTAGATTTTTTAAAAGGTTCTTTGTGATCCTTTTCTGATGTTTTGTTTTTTTCAACCATTCAATTCCAAATAATACTTGAACTTTACATCCCTTCGCCTTTTGGACTAACTCGTCAATTTGATAGCGAAGATGCAACTGTGAAATTAGAAAACAAAGATAGAACAAATAAGATACATATTTCGACGAATAAATCAGAGAAAGACAAGGAATAAGATGAATTGACTTACTCACATTAAAATAATCACCAAGAGGAACTCCATGAAAGTTCATTACTTCTTCCAAAAGCCAACCATTTCCATCCAAAAGAGATCTTTGTTGAGTACTCGTTACTTCGACTTTATAACGTGAAATACGTTTTTCAAATTTGTAATATACCGCCCTTTCATAGACATTGTTGTTCTCGGATACCCAAGGGGTATAAGAATAACTAGCACAACCAGATTTTTCCATGATCCTACAATCCAACTCGCCTCCACTGAATAGCTCCATAAAGAAACTGGCCTAGATTAATCAAAGAAAATTAAAATAATAACCAAATGCATATATTGGCAAAGTTGTACAATAAATAGAAAACGGAACAAGAGAGAGTGATTACAGGAACTTGAAGAGCACAAGAATGAACTTCGGACATACTAACTTCGCTGCCAATTAATGTTACACTCTCTTCGCTGGTAACACTTTCGTTTTCAGGGTCATCTTCAACTAATTGGACCTTTTGTTCGATACTCAAAGATCTCGCCTTCCAGAGTGCCATGATAGTCCTATATTAGCAGAAGAATATATTTTTAGATTCAACGAATGTTATAAGTTTAAAACTATAAACTTTTTTTGAGATAGTATACCTGTTTGCAACATTGAAAGATACAAAAGATTGGAAATGGAACTTGAGTCTTCCTTGCTCATCTTGCGTTTTTGCACCGTGTTTTGCATCCACGCCTCTCCCTTGACGAAGAGTTACGACAATTATTGGACTGCCCATTGATGAAAATGTAGGAGGAACGACCTGTATGTCTTCAACGTCTTCCCAAAGCAAAAAGAATTTCGTCTTGTGTCCGAACAAATTTGCATGAAATCCAATTATTCTTGCTGAAACAAATAGACGACCCTGCCGAGATCCATTGGCAACTTGATGAGATAAATAATACTAATAAAGAAACATGCGCCAACATAAAATTTGACCGCTTTCAAAATCACGTAATGTAATAGCTGAACCTGTAGGGGCATTTTTCTTTTCAAATGACAGGTGAAATCATTGATGAGAAATTCCTCAGGTGGAAGTCCGAAGAGTTTCTGAAAGGCTGAATTTGTTTGAGGAGATCGCAAATTAATCTACAATTTTGTAAATAGATAAAGAAAAATAAGCCAAAAAAGTGATCCACTGACAATATACATTAGTACAGCATAACGAAGAAAAACTACCAAACAACTGATAACACGAACGGATCCGCACCTTCTTCCCGACTTCTTTCTCCATTTTACTTATATAGTGTTTAACAACATTCCCGCCTCTAGTGTTGTCCAAGAAAATTTTTAAGTGCAATTTAGCGTGGCATGCGAGAGGTAACTTTCCTTCAAGAGTCACCCATAAATCAGCAAGATCCGATATGTTTGTTTTAAGGAAGTTGATTTCAGCACGTCCTAGAGATTGAGGTTCGTCAAAGGGTCCGTCAAAGTCATAAACTTCCACATCCAACACAGATGGAGGCTCATCCATTGCATCGAATTCAAATATTTCTGCAAAGATAGTCTTCATCGTCATAAATTAAGCCATACGATATGTAGGGGAAAAAAATCAAACTTATCGGTTAGATGCTTAAAGGTTCGTATTTGACTTATAAACGCGTATCCAAATGAAAAATGATATGAGATATTCACCATTCCATAAAGGATCAGATTTGCGGAACTTGATTGAGCTACCTCTTGTTTTTCCATTGCAAGTAAAAACAATATATGGATTACAAAGTCTGCTTGAATCAATAGCCGGCATATTGCTTCCTTCGAGTAAGGCCACGGTTAGTAGCCATCCATCTCCTTGTGCTTTAATTCCATGATCACTACCTAAGATCGAATGACGTATATGAAAGAAAAATAATGAAGAAATGAGACAGACAGAAAATCAAATGACGTATATGAAGAAAGAAAAATGAATCAGTTTGAACTAAAATATGGTTAATAACATACCTTTTCGTGATCTAGCTCGCATGAAACGCAAGATCAAACCCCACATGCGTTGACCTTGAAGAGTTAAAATAGCACAAACAGCAAATTCACTTATCGAATCTGGCAAGTCAAGTCCACAAGACTCGAGCCCTTGAATCATGGTTGGTGTAACCAACCAGATGTGGATAAGAACATACAAGCCCATTAAGAAAGTTGAGATGAACGTGAAATTAGCGAAATAATGCATTGCGAACTTCCATTCTGAATGAGGCTCCGCCTTTAACGACGCTAAAGCTTGTTCCTTGGTGGAACCAAGATCCTTTGAGTCAACAGGCTTAACAGTTTGAGATAACAAAATGGCATACTGATCGAAGGATTCCTTCATACCTTGTCGAGCTCCGTTTTCTATCACTCCTTTCATCATGGTGCTTTGTAAGAAATTCATTCTCCATGAAATCACAAGTCGTGAACATTGTTCTTCTAATGACAACTCTGGTCCAGGAGTGATCACGTAAAGTACTTCCGCCTTGAACGTGCTTCCATACATAACATCTGGAGTGCTAACACTTGCCAGAACCGCAAAGTTCTTCCCATCGGCTTTCAAATACGTTTGTTCCTCGTAGGCTTTTATAGCCTTCATTAATTTAGTGGCAGCCTTGATGTATGTAAGCGATCTTTTCAAGGTTCTATTCTCATTCTCTAACTTCCAAGGACCCGTTTGCACGTCTGTAGTACCTTGTACTTCCGCTACTGACTTGGTAAAACTTGAACTCGGTGAAAATAGTAATACATTCAAGTCTTCTGTTGCAATAACATATAATTGATCGATAAGAACCCCTCCGGGTAAGTTGCTAGGAATTTCACTTTCTTGATCTGCAGACTGCATTTTTCTCACAATTTCTTCAAAAGTTTCATCAGAGGCCTGCTCCTCCGTTTTGGTCTCCCCAACTTCAACTTTATCCATCTCCGATAAGTCAGAGTCCATGCTTATATTAGGTGAAACCGAAGGCGTGTCAGAAATTTTATTAAATATTTGAGCAAGTCGGCTGGCAAATGTTTTTTGTGAACTTTTCTCATCCTTAGAAGAAGTAATTTCTTCCCTGACAGGCGAAGACGAGTTCGATCGCCCATTGGATGATTGTGAAGGAGAACAGGTAACCGCATCAGTATATTTTCTTGAATGTGATAACTGATCACTAGAAGCATTTGATTCCGTCGATGCATGATTTTGAGAAATAAATATACTCAAATGAATCTCACCTATCAGAGCAAAAAAAGTAAATATCATAATTCAAGTTTAAGTTCCTATAAACTAGCATGAAACCAATATAACAACATAAATTTCACATAATACAATAAACAGACAATCAAATTGAGAAACAAAAGAGTTTGTTCTGTAACACCGACACCTCTGAACAAAGACGTGTCAGGTGTGTCTGTGTCTGTGTTTCTTAGCTAACAAGTCTCAAGCAGCTAAATCATGAACAAATAAGTGTAAGTATATATACCACCCTCCTTATTCTTGAACTTCTTCTTCTTGGATTTCAACGAATACCAAACATCGCCGAGGGATTTATTATCCTCCTCGAAAACAAGTGAAATCGGAAGTTTAAGTCTTGCAATCAAATGATTATTATGAATGAACTTCTCTTCATCCTTGATATCCTTGAGAGAGATAACAAGTTTTTCTTTAAGGTCATCAACACAAAAAGAGAATTGTTCATCCCAAATTGGTGTCAAATTCTTTATCACCTTTGTTTTAAACTTTTGTTTTCCAACCTTTAACTGCACATATAGTTCACTCAACCCATTTGAATCCAAACCCACCAAGTTTTTTGCCTCAATCACACGAACCACAAGCTTCATTATTTATACAAAAACTCAAATTCTTCGCCAAAAAAATCTAAACTTGTTTGTTTTTTCACTAATCATGATGCATCATACAAACATCCTTAAAAAACAATCAACCAAATTGATCAACACAGATCAAACACATGATCCAAAGCTTGTATCAACAAAAAAATTCAATTTTTTTCAAAAAAATTGATTCATAATGCAAATTGTTGCAAATTCAAGATGGAGAAAACTATTGATCATTGAATTGATGGGGAAAAATTAAATTGATAGAAATCAATTGGAGGATTTGGGAATTAAATTAATGGAATAAGAATGGATGGAAAATTTGCAATCAGTTAAAAGGGTTTCCTGTTTCTTCTCATTCTCTAATCATGTTTTTTTATTACAGTAATTAATTGAATTTTCTATGAGAAAAAAGGTAATTAGTTCAATTATAACCATTTTTGTATATTGTTTTAAAAAGTCGAAAATTAAACTAAAAATATGCCTTGGAATTTTTTAATTAAATAAATAAATATGATTTTTTTATAATATATAAATAAATAAATTAAAATTAAAATAAATTAATTAACAAAAACCAAAGTACATTTTATTGAGATGGTAAAATTTTCTTTCAGCTTAATAAAGATAATTTGAATCCAATCCGTTCTGGACTGGGCCAGCGCCTGCCCTACTGTCGGGCAGGCCCAAGCCCAATGACCAGCGAAGGCCCAACGAAACCGAAAGTTGCCTCCGTGTCGGGCACGTCTCAATCCTCGTGGATGTCGGACACGCGAGGTAAAGACTGTCGAGCAGAGGCATATAGCCCGTGGACGCACCTCTCCTCGACACCCACGTGCTCCTCCCCGCGAGGACACGTTCTTTTGTAACGTCCCACTCCCGAAGGAATCGGTCTGCCCTACTTTCGGAGATTTAGGGACTGTTACACCAGGGCGAAGGCCACGTGCTGGCCTTCACTACGCCACGTAAGCCCTGGCAGTTGCTTGGCTTGGCCTTGCTATCCAGCCCAATACAAGTGACCGTTGGCCCCGCGCTGGGGGCTCTCTATAAATACCCTCTCATTTGAGAGGGTCAGGGGACGAAATATTCTAAACTCACATCTCTGTATTTGCTTTTCTTTGACCTTACCTGACTTGAGCGTCGGAGTACCTTGCAGGTACACCCCCCCTCCCCGGCCGTATCATCATCACCGGAGCTGAAGTCTATACGACGTTGCTGGCCACTGTATAACTGTCTGATCCAAGTACGATCAGTGGCGCCGTCTATGGGAACCGCTGCTTCCCCGTTTTTACTTCAACGATAAACCAAAGCAATTCCTCCGTTCATCACCAGCATGGCTAACAACACGTCTGCGAACAAAGCTCTGGACACCGTCCTCGCGCAACTCGAGAACGGAATCCACCGTGAGGACAATGCTGCCCTCAACGTCGAAGAAGGTGACGTAAGAGACGGGCAGACCGCCTCCCCAGACTCCCAAGACACGGCTTACGATGCCGCCCAGCAGGATGACCAGCAAGCTGCCTTTCAGCCAGTTGCTCCTCCGTCTAATGCAGATTCGAGCACCATGACCCTATTTGCCTTGGTCAACCAGACCAACCAGCTAATCATGCACCAGAATCTTAGAATTGAAGCACTCGAGCGAGGGAGAACACGGCGATCTTCCCCGCGAAGACATCGTCGTCCACCTTCACCTTGCCGTTCTCCTTCCCCGCGAAGGACTCCTCCGGAAGAATCTCGGACCCTCTCGCCGGTGCGCGAAGGCCGTCGGCCACGCCTCGAGCGCACCCAACCAAAAACCTCCCAGAAGTGCCATCGTTTCCCGCCTCGGAAGGAACCCAGGCACTCCTCAACTACCAAGAGGAGCAAGCCCGCCGAGGAGAGGCCGAGGAACCGTTCTAGGAACTCCCCACCACGACAAGGACCTGGTCGACACCACCGATCCCCATCAAGGTCCCCAGCCGGAAGCGACGACGATGAACAGAGGACCCCCTGCCATGGGAGATCATGGACGCCCCAATCCCTGCGGGCATGGAGAAACCCCCGCCACTGGGGACCTACAATGGCCTGGCCGACCCCGACGATCACGTCGAAAGTTTTGAAGTCGTGCTCAACTTCAGAAACGTCAGGGGAGCCATTAAGTGCAGACTTTTCCCCACCACCTTGCGGAAGGGCGCCATGACCTGGTACAAGAGTCTAGCACCCGGGTCGATCACGTCCTGGAGGCAACTAAGAGAACGCTTTACCAAACACTTCACGACATCTCGCCGACACCCGAAGACGGAGGCCGCACTAGAGAGCAACTTCCAGGGGAAGAACGAGTCTCTCAGGAATTGAGAGGTTCACTAGGGAGGCTGTCGAGGTCCACACGACCGACGACATGAAGAAGTTTTTAATCATCCGGGGACTGCGTCTTGGATCCGATTTTGCCAAATCCGTGGGCCTCCGCAGACCTCGTCGTTTGCAGGACCTCCTTCAACGAGCTCAGTCATACATCGAGTTCGAGAGTCGGAGGCAGCACAGATCGCCCTCGAATCGAGGCGGAAGGAAGGCCCCGCGGCCGCAGAGAAGAAGACTCTCCTCCCCGACGTGGAGGAGAAAGAAAGAAGGAAAGCCGCCCCCGGGACTCTCGTGAACCGCGAGGACCAGCTGGCCGGTTCACGGAATACACGCCCCTCAACGCTCCCCGCGCGAATCCTCTCCGAGTGCTCCAACTCGGAATTTCTGAAAGGAGGCGTCCGCTTTCCGAAGCCAACGACCCCTAAATCAAACACGGACAGGTCCAAGTATTGCAGGTTCCACCGGAGCCACGGACATGTCACGGAGGACTGCATCCATCTCAAAGATGCAATTGAGATCCTGATCAAGGAAGGGCACTTAAAGAAGTACGCCCAGAAGAATGACGCCCCTTGTCCCAGTTCCCAGAAAGCCCAAAACATCGAGGATATGACACCTCCTCTCGACGAGAGTCAGCTGCAGGTTTCCCTCAGCGTCACTCGACCCGAAGACTTCTTTGTCCCCGAAGGCATCGAGGGCCAAGAAGCAGTTCGCAGCATGTGGGTAAACTTCCCTACGAAGACCCCGTCGCTGCCCGTAGCACGTGGGAAGGTTTTCCCAAGACAATGGTTATATCCGGGGGTGGTTACGAGAAGGTGTCTGTCGGGTCGATCAAGCAGAAATTTGACGAACTGGAGACCGCAACATCGGCGAAGACCACCACTCTCGAGAAGGTGCAAGGGAAATCAAACCCTATCACCTTCTACCTTGAAGAGCTCCCAGGCGGAGCGCCCAACGCCACTATCCCCCTCTTGGTCAGGGTACAGATGGCAAATTTTGACGTTCGAAGGATCCTTGTCGACCAGGGAAGTTCGGTCAACATCATGTACGCTCACCTGTTCGGAACTCTCCAGCTCGACGAGAGACATCTGACCCCTTACATCAGTTCAGATCTACAGGGGTTCAACGGCACCACCACCAGACCATGGGGCTACGTTGAACTGATGGTCACATTCGGGGCCGAAGACACTGCCCGTCAAGTGAAGACTCGCTTCCTGGTGGTCGAATGTCCATCCCTCTACAACTGCATCCTCGGGAGGACCACCCTTGCCGAACTCACAGCAGTGCCATCAACGGTCCACCTCAAGATGAAGTACTACACGGCCAGGGGACGGGTAGTTACGATGCACGGGGACATAGACGCGGACAGGAGGTGCCTTGACGCTGCGATCAAAGGCATGAGTTCCATCGGCACCAAGCCCAAGACCGGACCAAAGTCATCCCCGGACACCGTACAGAGGCCTCTCCCGCGCGTCAACGCGGTCGACCTCGACAGCAGGTTCTTGGGCGAGCACGAAGAGAACGGACCAGCGGACCTTGACCTCCAGGCGAAAAATAACGGGCAGCCTCTCCACCCAACGCGCCCCATCCCAGACGGAGACTTCGAGCTTGTCGCCCTCGAGGACGATCCAGACCGTAACGTGAAGATTGGCACCGGGCTCCCCGACCTGGCGAAGAAGCAGCTGAAGGCATGCCTCTGGGAGAACACTGATCTGTTCGCGTGGAGCGCCTCCGAGATGTCTGGCCTTGACCCCGAGGTGGCCTGCCATCAGCTCGCAGTAGATCCGGCCGCTAGGGCCATAGTTCAACGTAGGCGTAGGCAGCCTCCCGAAAAAGCAGAGGCTGCTGAAAAATCTGTAAAAGACCTCCTAGAGGCGAATTTTATTTCGGAGGCCAGGTACACGACCTGGCTGTCCAACATTGTACTTGTCAAAAAGACTAATGGAAAATGGAGGATGTGTGTTGACTATACCGATCTTAACCAGGCATGCCTGAAAGACTGTTACCCTTTGCCTAATATCGACTAGCTGGTCGACAATTCTGCAGGTTACAGACTATTATCCTTCATGGATGCCTATTCAGGGTACAACCAAATCCCCATGGATAAGGTCGACAAACAGCAGACGGCCTTCATGACCGAGTCGGGCAATTACTATTACAACGTAATGCCCTTCGGCCTGAAGAACGCCGACGCGACCTACCAACGGATGATGAACAAAGTTTTCTGGGGAGAGATCGGCGATATGCTCGAGGTCTATATGGACGACATGATCGTCAAATCCGCAGAAGAAGTCGACCACGCCGCGCACCTCAAGAAGGTGTTCGACACAGCGAGGAGATGCCGCATGAGGTTCAATCCCGACAAATGCACCTTCGGCGTTCGGGCAGGTAAGTTCCTCGGCTTCTACCTCATAGAGCGAGGAATCGAGGCCAAACCCGACTAGTGTAGGGCTTTCTCCAAGATCCCAACTCTGAACTCGAAGAAGTCAATACAATCACTGAACGGGATGCTGACTGCCCTCTCCCGCTTCATCGCCAAGTCTGCACAATACGCGCTCCCGTTTTTCAAATTTCTTCGACAAAAAGCGACATTTTGATGGAGCGAGGAGTGCGAGCAGGCGTTCCTCCACCTAAAATAAGTCTTGTCGCAACCCCCGGTCCTCTCACGGCCTGAGAACGGGGAGACACTATTCTTATATCTCGCAATCACGAGTGAAGCGGTCAGCGCTGTCCTCATCCGGGAAACCCCGGACGAGCAGAAGCCGTTTTACTTCACGAACAAAGCCCTCCAAGGTCCCGAGCTCAGGTATCAGCATATCGAGAAAGTCACCCTGGCCCTCGTCACCGCGGCCAGGAGGCAGCGCCATTACTTCCTAGCCCACACGGTCGTCGTAAGAATCGAACAGCCGATAAGGCAGCTCCTTGGACGACCAGATATGGCGGGAAGGGTGCTCAGGTGGTCGCTCGAACTCGCCGAATTCAACATCCAATACGAGGGAAGGAAAGCTCTGAAGGCTCAGGTATTGGCCGACTTTGTGGCATAGATGACCGTCCCGGAACCTTCGACCAACGGATCCCAAAAGTGGACGATCTATGTCGACGGAGCATCCAGCATGAAGGGGAGCGGGGTGGGCATTATCCTCAAAAACAAGGAAGGCATCCTGATCGAGGTCTCCCTCGAACTATCCTTCCCGACGTCGAACAACCAGGCAGAGTACTAGGCTTTCCTCGCCGGGCTTCGGTTTGCCGAGGACCTCGGCGCCAAGGAGGTCAAAATCTTCACCGACTCCCAACTCGTAGCCTCGCAAGTCCGAGGAGAGTACCAGGCCAAGAACAACAGCCTCATCGAATACTTGACCTTGGTAAAATAAAAGATGAAAAAATTCACCTCCACGGAACTAACCCACATCCCTCGCAAGCACAATACCCGAGCATATGTCTTATCCAAATTGGCGAGCACAAAGAAGAAAGGCGGAAACAAATCTGTCATACAAGAAGTGCTTTCCCGCCCGAGCATCGACAAACCCGTTCTGACGGGAGACGTGAACGCCATTGGGGACAGCAATTGATGGATGACCCTGGTATACGAGTACCTCACGACTGGCAAACTGCCCGAAGACCCCAAAGAAGCGTGGATGGTCAAGCTGCGGGCGTGCTCGTACACTATAGTCAAGGATAAGCTATACCGCCGAGGGTTTTCTATCCCCCTCCTCAGGTGCGTCGAGGAGACCAAAGTCCCCGGTATACTCCAAGAAATCCACGAGGGAATCAATGCACAACACCTCGGCAGGCGATCTTTATCCCGAAAGGCGCTTCGGGCAGGGTATTACTGGCCCACCATGCAACAGGATGCCAAAGAACATGTCAGGAAGTGCGACAGGTGCCAGCGGCACGGGGACATGCACCTCGCTCCCCCTAACGAGCTCAAAACACTGTCATCCCCGTGGCCATTTACGTGGTGGGGAATGGATATCCTCGGGCCCTTCATCGTGGGGTCATACCAAAACAAATACCTCATCGTCGACGTAGATTATTTCACGAAGTGGATCGAGGTGGAAGCCCTGGCCAAAATCACGACCTTCAACATACTCCGCTTCTACAAAAGGAACATCCTCGCCCGGTTCGGCGTGTCCCAAGTGATCGTCACCGACAACGGGACACAGTTCACCGACAAGAACTTCCAAGACTTCGTCACCAAACTGGGCACGAAGCAGCACTTCACGTCGGTCGAGCATCCTCAGACGAATGGGCAGGCCGAGGCAGCGAACAGAGTGATCCTCCGAGGATTGAAACGTCGATTAGGCAACACCAAACAATGGTGGGTTGAGGAGCTACACAGCGTCCTCTGGGCCTACCGAACAATCCCACATTCCACGATCGGTGAGACCCCTTTTCGTCTGACCTACGGAACGGAAGCGGTGATCCCCGTGGAGATCAGGGAACCCTCGAGGAGGACGTAAGGCCCCCTCAACGAGGATGCAAACAGCGAGGCCCTAAGGGAAGAGCTTGACTTTGTCGAGGAAATAAGGACGGGCGCATCCCTTCGGGAAGCCTCACTTAAACAGAAAATAACTTTACGTTATAACGACAAAGTTATCAAATGTGATTTTCAGGTAGGCACCCTCGTCCTACGAAGGAACCAGAAAGATTCGCGAGAAGGCAAACTCGCCGCGAACTGGGAGGGCCCGTACCGCATCCGCGCGAAAACGGGGACATGAGCCTACTTCCTCGAAAATCTGCATGGGGAAAAACTTGCTCGACCATGGAACGCTGAGAAGCTTAAATAGTACTACAGTTAAGCACTGCCCGCGACACACTAGCATCGCGGTTACGGGGACGCACTAGGGTACAAGCACAATACCCCTATACAAAACACGATGATCAAGGGCTGTGTTGTGTGTGCGCGAGGACTTTTGATCCAATGAGGACACCTCAATCGAGCTCCGTCGTCGTTGTACCAATTAGGAAGAACACCCAGCTCGCGATGGGGAGTTCACGCCACGAAGCTAAGACCTCGACCGAGCTCTTAGCCTCGTTGAAGGTCGGAATACACCTCCAACCACTCGGCCATCTCTCCACGCAGTCGAGGATTATCGAAGTCGAGAAAATTCCCAAAGTTTCTATTACTTAGACAAAAATAAATAAAGTATAGCAAATACAATAACATCACACACAAGTGAAAACATACAAACATCACACGCGCAGATAAGCAAAAATTCATTAAGCGGGCAGAAGCCCATAGTACAGCTATTACAAACAAGTATCAAAAAGCCCATGGCACGCAGGCCGGGCATAGGCATCAAAAAATAAAATGGCTCGTAGGCCAAATAAAACGAGAAAGGAAAAAACTAGTCGGCGACGGTCCCCTCTGGCTGCTCGTGTTCGTCTGCCCCCCCGCCAACCTCTTCCTCTTGCATCGGCTACATGATCTGACCGTCGACCACCTCGTAGTCGGGGTCAGTCCCTTCAATTATAAGGTCGGGGTTGAGAACCCGAAGCTGCTGTACGGCGTTCCTGAAACCTATGTCAGCCGCCACGTGGTTATCCTGCTCGGCTTCCCTGAGTTTCACTATCAGCGCTGCCCGCGAAGTCAACAACTTGTCTTCCTCGGTTTCCTCCTCAGTAGGGCGAACAGATTCTTCCAGCTCGGTGTTCCTCGCCAAGAGACGTTTCCTCTCTCCTCAGCGTTCTTCAACCTCTCCTCCAACTTCTCTTGAAGCTCGACCTGGGCCTTGTTCTGGTTTTTGCAGTTAGTCAGCTCCTTGCCCACCTTCTCTATTTCAGCTGAGATGGACCTGAAACTCTCTTGCAGCCTGTTCAGCTCGTCCGCTGGGCATGTCTCGTCGTTCAGGACCAAGGCGGCAGCGCAAACCCGCATCACCGTGGACACGTCCTCCACCAGCGCCCTTCTCCGAGAAACCCTATCAACACCCAAGATGGTCTGAACTTCGGGTGCACCAACACATAGGGAATTGTTCCCCATTAAGAAGTCCGGCCTCGAGTGGCAAGACGGGAGCACAAATTTCACAGCGGGAGGGCTTTCGTTCTCAATGAGGTCAACGTCCACATGATCAGCAAGCCATTGTCTCTTCGGGGAGTTCTGAGTGCTGGGGGAGTCGTTGTCCTAGAGAGAGCCAAAAGAACCACCGATTTCCGGAGTGGGACCGGGGACCTGCGATCGGAGTTGCTCAATACGGCCTTTGCCGCCCTTCTTCAAACTGCGGGCAGCTTTCAGTTTCTTGATACGCTTCTCAGCACCCGACATCTTGCCTGCAAAGAAAATAAATGTGTCAGTAAATCAGAAACCAGGACGCAAAGAAAAAGCAAGTCGAAGAGGATTCCACCACCTAACAGCTCGAGGGCATCCTTGTCGGAAAACGTCTCGAGGAGGGCCCTCGTATTGATTAACCGGCGCTTCGTTAAGACCTACCTGTCGTCACCCCCGGACGAATTCTCCGTCCGACGTCACGAGCTTGGCTTTGTTAAAACCGTTGACGAAGGCGACTATTTTCTCATACGTCAGACGATCCCCCTCGTAAAGTCGGCCAGCGCTGACAATGTAGCTGTCCATCCCCTTTTTGAAATGTTCTTCCGTCCTGAACAAGGGGAATCTCGATTCAAGGACCTCCTCCTTCTGCCCGTCCACTTCGCGGGAAACCCGGCGATACACCGAATTCACAGCCTCAAGCGTGACCGGCCTCACGATGTAATACCGATATTTAAAGTCTCGAACAGAGTCCAGGTAGGTGTGGAAGAGGTTGCTCACTTGTTTAAAAGACACCCAGCCGTGTCTGCCGTCAGAGGCCTGTCGTTGGAGGTGGAAGATACGAAAGAAAAGAGGCACGGTTGCCCCGATTTGGAGATATTTACAAACGAGCTTGAAGGCTCGGATAAAAGCAAGGGAGTTAGGATGGAGCTGCGAGGGCGCCAGGCGCAGCCAAACGAACACCGCTTGTTGGAAATTCGTAAAGGGCAAATGCCACCCCACCTGGTCGAACATGAATTCATAAAGGGGAAACTTCATCCCTCGATATGTCGAACAGATGCGATGGTGCGCCAGAGGCCGGAACACCTTCCACGTCTTCGGGGAGCCCACCAGCTGGTGTTCAACTGTATAAAAGATATTATCTTCGTCCTCGTCGACGAACTGGGAGATCATGTTTAGCGGCTCGTCGCTAACCCACTCTGCGAGGGGACGCTCCTCGGCACTGGTGATTGGCGCCATCGGAGAGTCGGGCTGATCGTCGACGTCTAACGATCCCACGGCCACAGACACGGACAAAGCTTCCATGTACCTGAAAAGCAGAAGGAAACAGTGAATTCGATGATCCATATCAAATTCACCCCTCCACCGCTGCTCAAGTGAAAGGGCGAAGAAGGAGCATCAGGATCCCGAGACTGTCGTGCTCGCCCACGTCCCCGTGATAACTGACGAACATCCCCGTGACCATCCTCAGTTCACCGGCATGCCGCTTTGGGAGGGATCCCTCCCACAGAGGAAATATTGTTGAGGACCCCAAGATTTTCATCTCGTGTCCTCGGGACATTCTTCTTGTCCCCGGGGCATTCACCCCTTCTCCCCGCGAGATTCAACAAAGAAACTAAGAAATTCCGCCGTTTTCGCCGGAGATTCTGTGATTTCCATGAGAACTTCATCAGTTCACCATAAAACCACCATATAAATGCAAACAAAAGGAGAAAAAAGAGAGAAACTTACTTGAAATACACTTCCGGTAGGGTTCCGGCGCGGCAGTCGGTGGTGGCGAACGGTGGCGAAATAGAGGAGGAAGAAAGAGAAAGTCTGAGCAAAGGGGGAGCGAAAGTGCAAATGAAACGGGATGACCCCTATTTATAAGGGCCTCACGAGACTCGAGGATTTCCTAGGCAATCGATTACACTACCCTAGCGTAGCCGCCCTAGGCAATGATGAGGTGTGACACGTGGCACACGCTTCCCCACGCACGTCTTTTCATTCCCCAACACGCGTCCTTCCATTCGCCTCGCTTCAGACTTCTCGTATCCCCGCGACATCGCCCAGCCGCGGCCAGTCTAGCGCGAGTAGGTCGACTTATTTCTACCTGGTTGACCAACCGCTCCTTGTTTAGAATCCCTTCCCCGACGGGATACGTCCTCGACATAGTACTGGCCCTTAAGTCATTACTCTGACACCTCAGAGCAACGACTTGGGGGGCTCCTATTCTGGACTGGGCTAGCGCCTGCCCTATTGTCGGGCAGGCCCAAGCCCAATGACCAGCGAAGGCCCAACGAGGCCCAAAGTCGCCTCCGTGTCGGGCACGTCCCAATCCCCTTGGACGTCGGACACACAAGGTAAAGACTGTCGAGCAGAGGTATATAGCTCGTGGATGCACCTCTCCTCGACACCTACATGCTCCTCCCCGTGAGGACACATTCTCTTGTAACTTTCCACTCCTGAAGGAATCGGTCTGCCCTACTTCCAGAGATTTAAGGACCGTTACACCAGGGCGAAGACCATGTACTGGTCTTCAATACATCACGTAAGCCCTGGCAGTTGCTTGGATTGGGCCTTGCTATCCAGCCCAATGCAAGTGACCGTTGGCCCCGTGCTGGGGGCTCTCTATAAATACCCTCTCAAAGGACGAAATATTCTAAACTCACATCTTTGTATTTGCTTTTCTCTGACCTTACCTGACTTGAGCGTCGGAGTACCTTGAAGGTACACCCCCCCTCCCCGCCGTATCATCATCACATGAGCTGGAGTCCATACGACGTTGCTGGCCACTGTATAACTGTCTGATCCAGGTACGATCACAACCCAACAATGTTAAATCTAGCTTATTGTGATTTTTCTTATCTTGATTAATCTCCGTAGTTTCGTGGAGAGAATATTTGATAGAAGAAAAAAAATAACTAATGATGAGATCAATAGCCAAGTTTCTTATTCTAAGAAGATGAAAGTAAATTTAAGAGAATATTATAGAACTTACCAATATTCATGTTCAGAGAAATCATATATTAGGATGACAATAGTCCGAATTTAAATAGGGTATTATAGTACCTATTTCTATATTGCGATTTAAAAAATTCTTTGTATCCGAATTCATACTCGCTTGGGCGTCACAGTTAGCATCTGTACTTATATCTTATGAGTATGTAAATACTCATACTCGTGTCTGTTACCCGTATTTTCATTAAAAATAAATAGATCAAATATAAAATATAATATAACTTCAAGTTTATAAAAATATTAAAAAGTTTTGAAACAATTTATTGTTGATATAAATAAACACTGATATTAAATATGTAATAGTTTAACATTGATATACTTTTTAAAATTGATATACATACATTTTTATATAAGAATATAAATTAAAGGGTTAAATAAGTTTTAGGTCCCTCTAAATATAGTGATTTTAAATTTTAGTCCCTCAAAAATTTTCCTTTAAGAATTGGTCCCTACAAGATTTTCCGTCTCAATGAATAGTCCCTGACGTCAAATGGGAGTAACGGCTGCGCCACATGGATGACACGTGGTAATTTCTTCCAATTTTTATTTTTTATATACATAAATCCAGAATTCGTAGCTAAGTCGAAACCAATTCCTAGATAATTCTAAAAATTATACATCTTCCTAGCTAAACTGTACCATAAACCTACACTACTCACAACAACATCACGCCATGACCTTCAATAGACCTGCCACTGCTACAAACTTGCTAACAAAACACTGATGTTGCGCATCCTAGAGCTGCAATCTGCTGCACTTCTGCATCATCAACAACCGACAACATATCCTGAAATTGAAAGCGACAATACCGGAAAAACAACAGACAAATTTTAAAAAAATGCTTGGATTTTTTTAAAGAAGGGGTGAAACGATTCAAAGAAAAAGAGAGGAGGAAGGAGGAGAACAAGAAATAAAATTGGAGAGCAACAACAACCTTGGAAACTCTCTGCAAAAACACAAAGTTTTTGTTTAAGCCAGAATCTAAACTCTTCTTCATCAATCTCACGCTTCGACCCAATTCCTCCATCACTCCTCTTCACCTTCAAATACATCTCTACAACAAATCAAACAAAACCATCACTCACAGCAACCTGCAAAATTAATACACCAGAAACCGATTATCTTCATTACAACACACAACAACCGCGACACACCACAACTCACCGTAAATCGCCTCGTCACTGCCGCGTACAACTTCTCCGTGAATACCACCGAGTGCTTCATGCAACAACAACAGTCCAAAGCGACATCGAGTTAATGATCAGTTGACATGGGTCAGTTCTGATGGTTGGTTGCTCGTAATTAGTTCTTGAGGTTCAAGATTTGGTTCCATTTTTGGTTTTGACTCACTTCAGAGCTTGGATTCGAACATAATATTTTAAGTTTCAGATCTTGCGACCGACCTGACATAAACTTCATCGATTCTGCTTTTGCAACCGTTTCGACAGTGGATACCATTTTTTTGAAGGAGAAACAGAGTCACACGAAGAGGAAGGGTAGGTTTTGAATTTTCCATTTTAAGGTTGCAGATGTTTGTTTCTGGATTCAATTGTGCATTTGGCTATGTAGTTTTGTTTGATGTTTTGTTACTCCATTGACCTACCAACCAGGTAGGGTTTGTTGTAAGTTTTTTTGGGGCCCTATGGCCCTAATGTTTTTCCTTCATTCACCCATTGACCTTCCATTTTTTTTGCAGTTTTACTTTCATTTTCAGAATTAGCTAGGATGTAGTTTCGAATTAGCTACGAATTCTGGATTTATGTATATAAAAAATAAAAATTGGAAGAAATTGGCACGTGGCATCCACGTGGCGCAGCCGTTACTCCCATTTGATGTCAGAGACTATTCATTGAAACGGAAAATCTTGTAGGGACAAATTCTTAAAGGAAAATTTTTGAGGGACTAAAATTTAAAATCATTATATTTAGAGGGACCTAAAAATTATTTAAATATATAAATATAAAAGAAAATACATAAATATATATTGTGCAGGTATGGGGCGGGGTAGGTACCAAGGTGTCCATACCCGCACTCATACCCGCACCCATACCCGCTTATTATTTGTGTATAATTACCTTAACTCATGCTCGTACCCATTTTTTGTGGGTTTTTACCCTACCTGTTGTGGGTAATTTTGTGGGTGCCCATTAGAGATGGGTCAAATTGTCATCCCTTCCATGCATCCACTTGTCAAAACTATTACGGATATTATAAGAAATTGGGAATTTCTTAATACACCCTATATATTACTAGTACACTACGTGAAAATACTAAAATGCTTTCAGATTCTGGAGATGTATTTTTGGATGCCCACAATACACACATAACTCAAGCCATTCTGAGTGCTGTTCTAGAAGTTGAGTTTTTTTCCCAAAGATGCATCTCCGGAATCTGTTTGTAGATACATTTCTGTAACGTATGCTGAACAACATCAGAGGCTGAAACCAAAAAATTGTAATTTGACAAAATAAAGTTACCATTTATAACATAAAATCAACATTACATTGATGATTTCAACATAAAATGCAACATTACACTTCAATATCCAAGTGGACGCTTCAATATCTTCAACCGATCTTGAAATCGTTGCTTCCAACTCAAGAAAAAAATTTGTTTCAAAACGGAAAAACGTATTCCACATAGCCCTTACATCAGCATCCGTCTTCAGATCAAAGTTGTTGAACTCAATTTTTCCTCTGTTGTCAATCGACGGTGAACGGTACTCGAGCTTCACAATTTTTCGATTGTCTCTGTAAGGTAGGAGATTATGGACTTCGTATTTCAGATCTACGAGAGAAGTGTACTCGTTGAGCTTAAACTTTCGTCTGGATGTCGCGCTGGAGATGGAGACATTTGCGACATACTAGATGATGTTTATTTGTGACATTTGAGACATTTTCTGTTTGTGTGAAATAAAAAACTAGAGCCCCTAAATTTATAGAAGTTGTAGACAAATGTGGACTACAAAATTTCTATCAAGCATCAGTGTTGATTTCGGAGATGCATGTCTGGAACCACCTTATTGTATTATTACGGAGATACATCTCTGGAACCTCTCTTGAACCAGGCATAATGAAATTGGCAGAAAACATAACCTAATATATGACTTTGTTTGGAAAATGAGCAAATGTTTTGGCAAAGATAAAAAAAATGTATTAAAATATTAAGTAATTGTATATATTACACTTCATTAATATTGAGACACAATAACATACACTTCTTTGTTCGGCTAGATAGAAAATTAAAACGAATAGAAAGATTTGTCGCCAACTAAATCTATGTGTGGTATCCCTTTTGACTTTTGTGCATTTGATTCTCTTTCAATGTTTCTCAATTTATCGAACTCTTGCATCCTTTACACAAAATGGTTTGGCCAAGTCTCGACTTTTGTTATTGAATGAGGTGTCCACTCCGGTGATGTAAGTGGTATAGGGCATCCCGATTTCAAGTAAACTTTAACAAAATGGCATGATTTTGAAAGTCATCCAATACACATAATATGATCTTTTGGATTTTGACGTGGGGAGATTCGTAGTGGAAAAAAGGTTTTTGAAAAATCATATCGTGTAACATCAATACAAACTCTATCATATGCACATGCTATAAGGTGACCCATTTCCAGGAAGCGCATCCATTTAGCCTGTCGGTCCACAAGGTAAGGAACAAGAGACTCATAAATTGCATCAAAGTTTTCATTATTTCTGTAAAGTCGTGTGTATGATTCTTTATGAGTCCTCAACTCATGGATAAGTTGATGGCAGACAAGTGTATGATTATATTCTCCTTTACTGAGTAAAGCTAAAACAACTCAATAATTTCAATTACTGTAACCCTTAAAATTGATGATCCGGTAGATGTATTTGTGCATAAAAATTGGTATCTCGCCAATGAACGAAATCTTTGGTGGGGGCAGCGAAGGATGTAGTTTTCTAATGCGAGCTCCTTTGAAAGCAATTTTTTTTTAGATTTTGGAGTTGGTGAGTCGGGAAAAACTTTGTCAAAATGTTCAAAATATGAAGGAGATGGTGCCATTGAATTGTCACTCGGTGTAGGCTTGAGTTGCTTCGAAGCACCTTTTGTTTTTACCAGTTGAGATGGTGGTTTCAAGTCGGTGGTTTCCAGATAAGAAATTTTCCTCAATTTTTCTTTGATGTGGAGTTTCATATTGTCATCGGCTTTCATAAATATCTCTTGTATCACTTCCCATTCGGTCAAGATCAAGATATTTGATTTACTGTCTTTCATGACACTATAATCATCAAACCTAAGCCTCTCCCAGTGAGTACAAACTTCATCCATTCTTATCGGGATACCAAGTTTCACCTTTTTTGCAATAACACAAGCACATGGGAGACCATATGTTTTCACAATTGTGCATCCACATTTTGCGCTATTGGGGCTTACATAATCAGCTTGTTTAGCTTCATAAAAAATATAATTCAAATGCACTCGAGATATGTTGCCGACCAACTAAGAATAAAGATAGTTGTCTTTAAATCTGTGTTCCAAAGCTGTGATGCTCCGACCAAATGATGTATGTATCTCATTAAGTTGGTTCTGAATCATTTGGCTCACGGAGTCCCAATCTCTACATAAATCTCTCTTACTATTTCCTAACCAATTCTTCAATGTAGCATGGGCAGACTCAACTCAGTTTATTCTTGTATTCCCAAGATGTCTAACCTGATCAGTCCATGCACAAATAATGTTCTCCTTCATCTGGTCAAGAATTGTGCTTTCAACATATTTCAACAGATCAAGATATTTCTCGCACACCTTCCTGAAATGTATAACGGAATCGGTATATAAGTCTTTAGTGGAAGAATTTACTATACAATTCAATGCATCCATTATTTTTTTCCACAACCACACCTTCCTTCACTATTTTTCCATCTTCGGACTTTATTTGTTTCGTCCCTACCACGTGTTTAACCTGACTTCTCACATTCTTTGTTATGTGATACATACAAAGCAATGTATAAGAAGTAGAGAATATCTTTGCAACCGAATTCATCAACACGGTATCACAGTCGGTAACAATCACTTTAGGTGTCTCTTCTTGTTCCTTCAACATTGTCCGACACGCCTCGAAGGTCCAAGTAATATTCTCCTCTTTCTCGCTATCTAGAAATGCAAACCTGACATAATAGGTTTTCTCAGTAGAGGTAACGCCAACAATCTACAGTAGTGGAAGCTTGTACTTGTTGGTCTTGTATGCTGAATCAATTATGAGAATGGTTGGAAACGTGTTGAACAACTTGATGGAATCAAGATGAGTCCAAAATATATCTCTAACGGTTACTTAATCCTTGCAAATTCGGTGCCTAGACACATAATTGTTACATCCAAAAGTTTCAAGAGTTATTGCATTTTAGTTTTATCCCCCCTCAGCACCTTGTTAGTTTGGTATCGAATATTGTACACTTGCTTGATATTTAAAATATTTTCGGGTGTTTTGCATTTCAAATTTGCAAGTATATTTTTCGTTTCAACCAAATTCAATGTCATGTCAGCAATGCATTCCTTCTCTTCCAGCAAGAGGCGGAACGCAATTGGATGGCCGACTAACTTTTCACACAAGTCATGGTTATGAAAACCACATATGACATCAGATCTCCATTTATTATTCGCCAACATATAACCACACAACATAAACAGACACTCACATTTTCTTGAACTAGTGTCGTCTCGTTTAAAATTCTGGAGAGGAGATATATATTTCCCATTTCTTTCGCACATTTTATCACAAAAGCACATATTCTATCCGAACCATTATCGTACCTTCCGATTACCACACCAAATCCTAGTTAGGAGGCCTCCGTACGAATCCATTGAAGCATGTGATCACTAAATTCAAAATCGTGCTCATTGCTAAATTGGTTGTGAATATCTACCGCCTTCACAACAACACCTTTGGCATCCGAAGACAACATTTTTGGGGAAAACATCGGGGTGCACCATATCTAATGAAAACAGTTACCACATAATAGTAAACAAGTGCTAATTCTGTAAACAAAGCTAAACAAATGAACACAAACTGATACTGGAGATGCATTTTTGAATGAGTTCACACTTGTTCGAGAAATATATCTCCAGAATAAACTGACGTTTTCCAGACTGAAAAAAGATTAATGTGAGAAATGAGGCTTGAAATAAATGATCTTTACCTGGAATTCCAACTTCTTTTGCTATCTTTGATGTGATGAAATACAAGATTGAAGATTTTGAGTGAAATTTTGGATTGAGAATGGAAGGATTTTTGGTGAGGGTTTTGAGTAGAAAACAAGTATGGCTATGTGATTGTGCAGTTCAATGTTTTATCAACTTATTCTGGAGATGCATCTCAGAAAATATTTGATATGCAAAGTTTACAGAATATTTCAAAATCCTGCCCCAAACTTTAGAATATGCATCTCCGAAATAATCACTGGGCTGATCAACTATTAATGTATTTGTTGAAATTACCAGGAGATGTATCCCTGAAATTTTTTTAGTGTTCATCTAGGGTGAGATTCATTTGGTGCACCATAACGTTGATGCATGGTGCGTCCGAAAATACATCTCCAAAATTTAAGAGACAAATTTGATTTTTCATAGAATATTTTCCATCTATATGGTGCCATAAGAAATTCCCTAAGATTTTTCATCCACGTTCAACTTCAATCCACTAGAACTTTAATCTCTTCCAATATGGTGAACAAGCAAGCAACGTATTTAGTCGGGAGAGCTCTAAAGGCGACCATGAAGCCATAGTAGAGATGCACACTGTTATGGGAAATTTGTGTCGCCATAATTAAACTTTGGAGGTGTAATACCCCAAATTTTGACCACTTAGATTTCCCATCATTGTGAAAATCATCATCAGAATATGGATGAACCATCATGCTTCATCAGTCTCCCCAAAGATGGGTGAGCATCCACTACAATCAAAATTAGGGTTTCAAGCCCTCTCTGAGTGCTTAGACAAAGGATCAATCAAGGAATGACATGATCTTCAACTTTTCTAATCTCTCAAACATCCACAATGGATCAAAAAGGACTCCCACTTCAAGGATTAAGCACAAGGCTGCTCCCTTCTAGGTGGATCAAGTCTCAAGATCGACAGTGTCACCAAATTAGGGTTTTGGTCGTCCAGGGCCTCCAGATGGAAATTTTCATCTGGGAAGAAGGCAATGATCCAAAACATGACCTAATATACTTCATGGAACCTCATGAACCCATGCATCAAGTCAATTTTGCCTCAGGGGATGCATTCATCAAAAATCAGGAATTAGGGTTTCTTGACCTAATTCACCCCTAAGTTGACTTTTGGGACAAACCATGAGCCAAGACCTCAAGAGATGATTTGAGGGTCTTTAATATACCATATTGATCCATTTGGAACAATGGATTGATCCAAGAAGCTTGGGCAACAAGTCTCAATTTCATCTGCACCACAATTAGGGTTTTAAGGGAAAAGTCAACTGTAACTTTGACTTTTGACCAGGACATGCTCCCAAACCCTAATACATGATTGAATATACCCTATGACACCCATGGAACATGCCCATCAAGTTTGATTTAGGTCAAGGACATGATTTCCTGAAGAATTGCACTGTTTGGAATTCATCTGATAAAAAGTCAACTGTGCACAAAAGTCAACTTTGACTTTTTGAGATATTTCACCAAAATGGATTTTTAACCCTAAAATGATGTTAATGTATGATTTGAATCATCATTCATCAAGAAAAATCAAGAAAAGTGAGATAACTTGTAAAAGGGGTAACCATAAAACTTAGAATTTTTTCTAAGTTAAAAATAAAGTGGCAAAGGTACCAACTTTGAAGGACCATAACTCCTAAACCACAAGGCCATTTTTTCTCATCCAAAGATGGATTTGTAGCCCTCATTATCACCTAAAAAAACTTCAACTACAAGTCATTCCAATTCATTAAGGATTTTGAGTTATGGAGTGATCAAAGTGGCTGAAAAGTGAAAATGTCACTTTTTCCAACACTTAGTGAAATTTTCACTAAGTCAGATTCTGCCTCACTTTTTGCCAAATGTAGGAGGATTTTTCACTTGGAATCAAAAGAGATCAAAACCAAACTTGTTCAAACAGTTGTTGTATCATGTAAGAGCTTTCCAAAATGGCCAAGAACATTGCCAAATTCAACCTACACCATGAGATACAACATTGCCAAGTTGCCTTGCTGAAATCTGTCAAGGCAAGGCAGAATTTGCAACTTTGGTCGATTTGCCAAAATCAGCCAAATTCAATTGCTCCTATCCACTTGGACACCTCAGAGGATTGAATCTAAAGGGGACAATCACTGAGCCAAGTCTCCAAAGTCCATGAAACAAGAAATAGCATGTTGAACCTAGAATGGCCAAAATAGGGACAAGACTTCAAATTTGGAATGAGGCATTCAATGGAACCATCAAGGTGGCATGGACTGAGCCATTCTCATCTGAAATCAGTCAAGACTTATCCAAGACCAAGGGGACCAAAGCTCTATGCCCTAACCTCTAGTCAATGGCTAGAGGAGACTTGGATTTTCATTTGCCAACATTGGCCAAACCTACTTACCAGCTGCCATGCACTATTCCTTGCAAAACAAACTTGCTCTACTATAAATAGAGCTCAATTGTGATCAGTTTGAGTACACCAAAGCCATCTAACAGATGCTTTCCTCAAAATCTCTTTCTCTTGGCAAAAATGCCTTTCTTAGCAAGGTAGCTATCGGGTTTTGAGTTTGAGAGCAATTCCAATCAAACCAATCACTCACACACCTCACATACATCACATATGAGCTGATCAAACACTTAGATTACTTCTGAAACATCAATTTCACAAAATCACCAGCTGGTTGCTCAAGGTTTTAACCAAAGTGCAGCTGAGGTACCACAAAATGATCCAGCCAATTTCAATCAAGTCCAACCATCCAAACACAATTCATAGGGTGTAGGGAAGCTGTTCATATCATCACCACTCATCTGTAACACCTCCAAATCAAAAATCACTTTGAACTTGCTGTCATGACTTGGAGGTAAGCACATACTTGGTCATCTCTCAATCTATGCATATTTCCTCGCACAATAATTTGGCCATATGTTCATAATCATGCAAGGAATGTTTTCCCTCAATTAATTGCATTGTTTGAATCGTGTATCAAAAATCCTAGCCTTCATGCAGAAATTAGGGTTCTTGAGGTTTCTTCGTGATTTCTTGTTGTATGTTTAATTTAAATGAAATTAAAGTACATAGACATGATCGTGAGGTTGAGACGAGCATAATGATATGTGGATTGCATGATATGATTACGTATTCATGGAGATTGGATAGAAAATGCAAATCTGAGAAACCAAGAACACGCGCGTGTTCTTGGCGCCATTTTTGAATAATTCAAATATTTGAATTTTGTGATTTTGTTTAATTGATTCAAAAATTAATTTCTCTCTGAGTTTTAATGATTTTGAGTTGATTCTTTTTTTAATAATTCACAAAAATGTCAAAATATTTTATTTTCACAAAAAATCCCAAAAATATTATTTATTTCATATAATTGATATTTTTGCAAAGAATTAATGTTTTAATTGTTTTTGGCATTTTAAATATTTTTTCTACATTGATTTTGCAACTTTTAATGCTTTCTAATTATTTTGTAGGTCAATACTTAATTTTTGAAGCATTAATCCAAGATCACAATTTGTTTTCCATGTGTTAAACAATTTTTGATCATTTTAATTGAATTTTTATTCAATTAAATACATTTTGAAAACAAATTAGGGTTTTGGATTAATTCAACCCTCATAAATCATTTTCAAAACTCTTTGGGCCTCTTGAGAGAGTGTAAGACCCATCCCCCCTTGTACAAAAACTTTTTGGGCCTCATCCATTGTATAAGTCCCTCTGTACAAGCAAACAGCGCGATCGTCGCCTTTTCAAATTAACCCTTGGGCCTCTCCTTGAGCTATAAGACCCATTCAAAACACTTTGGGCCTCTATTAGAGTGTAAGACCCAATCCCCCTTTTAACCAAAACAGTTTTGGGCCTCACCTATTGTATAAGTCCCTCCGCGTTAAAAGAAAACCTCGGCGCGATCGCCATTTTTAAACGAAAAAATCATTTGGGCCTACCCTCGTGTTATAAGCCCCACTCTTTTTCCTTTAAACCTTTTTGGGCCTCTTGAGAGAGTGTAAGACCCATCCCTTTGTACAGAAAACCTTTTTGGGCCCCAGTCACTTGTATAAGTCCCGCTGTACAAAGTCAAGCAGTGCGCTCACTGATAAAACCCTGGGCCTCTCCTTGAGCTGTAAGCCCCAAATCTTTCTTTTTCAAAGCACTTTCTCCTTTGATTTTGAATATACTGTTGTTTTCAATCTTTCTTTGTTGAACAACTAACCAAACAGCATGGAAACACTACAACCGAGTAAGTGGTTATCGCTTTCGTTTACTACTTTCATATTATAAACTGTATTGTGGGGCTGCTCGCTGTAAGTCTCCTTTCATAAACTCATATCTACTGTGTAATAATAGTATAGATATTTCGAGTTTCCCCGGCTACTACGTCTAGAACTAGGTGACGCCGTTTCACTTATTCGTAGAAATAGACGCCTAGATCCCCAATAGGAGCACCAGATACAGTCTTCTCTTCGGCTGTCCTCCTTAGGAATCGTCAAGAAGCTCTACTCCCCAAGATGAATGTATTCTCCGTGAATGGCATCTTTGAGTTTCTTCCAAATTCTCGAACTTTCCTGACTTGATCTATTCCTTGTGGATAGCTTGCCTTGAATGTCTCGGGGTTTGGGTACCCACTACGGTCATAATCTTGGACCTTAACTAAGGAACCCTCTTTAAAAGCTAAAAGTCGCTGGATAGTAAACCTCGCACGTTTACCAGTGGTTTTTATCTTTAAAAGAGTTATCTCTCCTAATGGAAAGGAGATGATAGACCCACGGGCTTCTTAAAAGCATCGGCCTCCTCTTGGGCATTATTCAAGGACACTACGGCTTCTTAGAAGTATTCACAGCCTCCTCTTAGGCTTCGTATAATGATCTCTTCCTCCGGGAATGATAGCCTCCTCTTGGGCTTCGTACAAGGACCCGTCGGCTTCTTAAAAGTTTCCAGCCTCCTCTTGGTCTTCGTACAAATTGTACCGACGACCTCCTAGAGGTATAGGAACAGAACATAGTCATCCTCATAGAACAGTCCTTTCATAGAGTCTACTACTGTTTCTCAAAGGATAGTACAAAAGATAAAACTCTAGACTTGGACAGTCTAACTTCCTTGAGTCTCAAAGTCATTCTCAAGCACCCTTCGTTAAATAGGAAGGAAACCCGCGGACTCGGACAGTCTCAATACCCTTTGGATTTCCTGTTTCCTCAAAGAGAAGGAAATATCCCTGATCCTCAAATCAAATCCCTGTGTACAGTGTTACTCATATAAGAACTGATTTTCTCTTTTAAAATCAGTATATTGGATCTGTCACTCAACTGAAACAGTTATAATAGCCTCCATCTCGGGCTTCGTACGAGATACCAAAATTCTCCCCAGTGGAGTCAAACAACCTTTTCGCCTCTCTCTCGGGCTTCGTACGAGACACATAAGAGACTCCCCCGTTGAGTCAATTACCCTTTTTGCCTCCATCTCGGGCTTCATACGAGATACAAAATCACTCTCTTGTTGAGTATAAAAGATTCTCCTGTTGAGTCAACCCTTGTAGCCTCTCTCTCGGGCTTTGTACGGGACACAAATTAGCCTCCTCTTAGGCTTTGTATAATGATTTTCCTAGCGGAAATTAGCCTCCTCTTAGGCTTCGTATAAGAAAACCACTGGTTGATCCAATCAACCTTTTAACATCAAAGTTGTGCCTCGTTCACAGTACACAAACATCAACAACTCCTTTCCCTTCGTCTAATCGCTGTAAGCGGCAAGCCTCTGGATCATCTACATCCATGCCACTGTCCCTCTTTTGGCATGAGAAATTCCTAAGGAAAGATGGCATTGCTCTACACTGAGTTAAAGTCTTCTCCTTCAGGTTAAAACCCTTTCTTCGGAAATTATGGCATTGCTCGGATCCACGTATCCCAGTTAAAGTAATTCTCCTTCTCCCCTCTTTAGAGATGACAAATTCTCTCTAAAGCCGAGGTCTTTCAGCTTCACGTCTTGGGATTTGAACAAGACACAAATAGACCTTTCAGCTTCACATCTTGGGCTTTGAACAAGATACAAATCACCATTCGCTTCACGTCTTGGGATTTGAACAAGACACCAAAAACACCCATTTCCTCCCATAGAATAGGAGGAACTACGAACGCTCTGATTTCCCTGTTTCGGTAAATGGGAATACGTAGACATAAGATCGAAAGAAAAGATCTTAGCGAGCGCAATCAACAAAAAACCCAAATCCCATATCTCAGTCAATCAAAAGCAGTAATTCAAAAGCATCAGTCCTAACATCCTAATCCTTGTTCCCCGTCAGAAACCCTTTGCCTAGATTAAAAGAAAGAAAACTGTATTGGCGAAAATACAAATAACCAGTACAAAGGCCCCCCACATTGATAGCATCCGTAACCTAACAGACCGCTGTTTAAACTCAGTATGCAAGCAGGGTTAATTGGAGACATCTATTTCCCTTCCTTATTCAGCTCACAATAGGATAAAAATGAATCGACCTGTAGTTCAAACTCAGACCGCAGAGAGCGACCAGCGCTTAAGAACCGCGTCCAAAATCGCTCGCTACAGGAGGACGACGTCCTTAACCTCCAACAGCGCCAACTGGAGGTTGATCCTATTAAGGAGACAATAGTTTTAGACCTCAACCTGTCCCTGATGAGATTCAGGGGGGCTCTTGTACCTGAAAGTTTCAAGTTAACATTACTCGTAAAATTTGATAGAAGAAGCAATCTTCAAGAGCATGTTGCCTCCATTAACACGTAGATGGCGACCATTGGAGCCTTAGATTTCCTAAAATGTAATCTCCTCTCTAAAACCTTCTGGGATGCTACCTTGAGATGGTACATGAGTCTGCTATGATTATCAATCATTAGCTATCAGGACCTGATCAAGAAGTTTATTCACCATTTCTCGGCGAGCGGGCACATGAGGATTTCAACCACCAACCTATTCAACATTCACCAAGGCCCTTTAGAATCCTTGAAGGGGCATTTCTCCCAGTTTAATCAGGAAATTATCAAGGTCATTCATCTGAACTAGGAGATGTTTGTAGGATCCTTCTAGATTGGATTGAGGGTCTGACATTCTAATGAATCATTAGCCCATAGACATGTCGCCTCTATGGCAGAGGTAATGATGTGCGTCAAAAGGTACATAAAGTGCGAGGAAAGAAACACAGAGAAAAAGGTTAGGGATGCCAAGGAGCAGGCATCTGGAAATCTTGACTCAATGTAGCAACAACGTAGAAGCCATTATACCTCACCCATTAGGGACAAGGCGACCTTCAAGCGGAGTGGAATGCCAAAAGATACCTTACCCCTTGAATACTCTATATGAAAATATATGGCACAGAGTCCTCCATACACATGGCATTCCTCTTCCATCTGCTCTAAAATCAGACGTTATGGGACCTAATCCAAGAAGGTGGTGCAAGTTTAATAAGGTAAAGAGCCACCACACAGAAGATTGTTATTAACTCAAGAAGGAGACTGGGGGCCTCATCTAGGAAGGTCACATGAAGAAATACGTTTGAGGTGGCTCCACCCATTCACTTGGTGACTATAAATATCAAGGGCGGGATATCCTTGGAAGCTCCAGATCCAAGAAGGGCAAGGATTCCAACAGATGAGATAAAGACATACATGTGGGTCACACCCTCAACACCATAACATGAGGGTTCATCGGGGGCGGAGAGACTAGATATGCTCATAGAAGATATGCACGCCAAATCTTGACCATATAAGGCTCACTGACTAGTGTTGATATGGGTGTGAAAGAAACTCAGGAGTATGAGCTCACCTTCTTAGGGAAGAATGTAGCTAGAATCCATCGCCATGTTCATAACCATGAAGTGTGATGAATAGGAAATTAAACGAGTGTTGATTGATCAAGGGAGTTCTGCAAACATCCTTTAATAGGTCACCTTCGAGAGATTCCACGTGGATATGGACGAACTCAAAGCTTTTTAAAGCTCACTAGTGGTATTACTGGGTGAACAGGTACAACTAAATGGTTATGTCACCCTAAAGACCGTATTCAAAATGGAGGAAAACGTGAGGATTATCAAGGTAAGATACCTCGTCATAGATGCCCCTTCCTCGTACAACATGATCGTAGGGTGGTTTGCTTTCAACCTCTTGGGAGTCGTCCTATCTACGTTATACATGTGTATGAAGTACAAGATGCTCGGGTAAATTCAGAGACCTTGTTAGGCTTAGATTCTTGTTTCATTTAGTTAAGTTTGTTTGACATGTGACTAAATACAAAAGAGGGAGTGAATTGTGGAGGTTTTAAATTTTTTGATTAAAAACAAAATCATTTTCTAAATCAGAGTTTAAAAACATTTTATCAAAACCGTTTGAGTGGCAGTGGAAATCCTGAGTAAAAAAATTAAGCAAAAATTAAAATAGATAAGGGAAGAGAGATGGCACCCGATATTTATAGAGGTTCACTCTTAAAGAAGTGACTTATTCCTCTCCTAAGAATTAATCTTGAGAGTATCCAATAATGCTTGAGAGCTTTTAGATGGTTAAGCCCACAAATCCCCTTATACAAGGAAATGAAGTTTTAGGCTGACTTCTAACTAAACAACAGACATAGTTTGAAGCGCTTAGTCTCTAAAAAACAAACAGGCATGAAACGGTTAATCTTCTCATCTAATAATAAATAGGCTTGAAGCGGCCAGTCTTCTTGTGAAATAGAGATTTTGCATAGGATGATTTTGAATCAAGATGGAGTTTTGAATTGGCTATCATCCAAATCAAATCGAGATTTTACACGAGTTGGCCACAAACTGAACCAAGATTTTTACCAGGTTGATCTTGAACCTAGTGAGCTTTTACACATGTTGAATTTAGAAATGAGTGAGATTTTATACTAGGATGATCTCGAACCAATATAGATTTTAACCGGACTGAGATCAAGGACCATTGTGAAGATTTTTATCTGGTTATTCTTCACAAACCCAAAAGGAAAGTTTTTCCTCAATGGCGGAGCTTACGAACAAAACATAAACTTATACTAATCCTCAAAACCAAAAAACTACTTTAAATAATGACTTAGCTCCAAACAAAAATAATTACTTCCTAAGGAATTATGATTTACTCAAAATAAAAATACTCCTGGTAAATTTACAATAAATCCCCCACCCAGAACAAATTCCTCATTAAAACTCAAGAACGCTCTCAAAGAACTTTGGCTTAAATATGTGAAAAAGTGGAAATGAGTTTAGAGATAACAAAGGAAAAGTGAGGGTTTTCATGTTTTCTAGATGATTTGAAATGATAGAGAACCTCTCTATTAATAGGCCAAGAAATGTGTAAAAATGGAAACAATCCATTGGCCTTTTAATTGTTCTAATGGATTAGCTAATCGATTAGATGTGAAGAAAAGTTCTTCTTGGCCTTGGTTAAAGTTTTGATGAACATAAAAATATCAACAAAAATAAGACAAAAGCTTGTCTAAGAAGAAAAAGATTGAAGGCTGCCACAATCAAGCTCAAGTGATCATAAGCTTTGTAAATCTAAAGAAAGAATCAAGATGGTTAAAGTATGCATTAAAATTCATATTATACATCTTAATGGCTCATAAATTATCATGCATAATATTCACAAAGTTTCTTACATCTTGGTTCAAAATCAACCTATTATAGTATGCATTAAAATTCATATTATATATCATTAAGCCTTTTGAAGGCTAGCACAATCAAGCTCAAGTGATCATAAGCTTTGTAAATCAAACAAATGAATCAAGGTGGTTAAAGTATGCATTACAATTCATATTATATTTCTTAATAGCTCAAAAATTATCATGCATTTTCATCTCAAAGTTTCTTACATCATATTGCATTAAGCCTTTTGATTTATGCCATGAAAATCAAGTTTTAGCACTTTCAGCAGAGGTGTAACCGATTACACAAAACTTATAACCGGTTACAGGTTCGAAAATTTTAAAAATTTAAACCTTGTTGAGGTTTAACGGGTTACATATTTTTTGGTAACTGGTTACACATCAAGCATAATGCTTTTATTTGAACCAGCATGGTCTAAAATGTTGCAAATTTGCATGGTAATGTTTCCAAACACATGCATCAATTCATTGAGGTGTTTTATGGTGTATATAAAGGTTCAAAACCCAGAATTCGAAATCACCTCTTGCATACATCTTTTTTACATAATTCAAACAAGTTTTTCATGTGTTCATATATCCATCAAAAATGAAACTTTCTGCATAACTTTCATTTTATTGTTAAGAGTTTCATTCATACTATTATGAGCACTTAAGTATATATGTTTGGATTGTGATCAAGAGAAAGAGAATATCAATTTTTCATTCTTGAAATTCAAGTCAACTTTTCAAATTACTCAAATTCTATACTTTGTTTGTATTATTAATTCATCATTATTTTTTGGTGTGATTATCAAGTTGTTGGTGATTGTTGTAAAAAGGTCATTTAAATTGGTTGGATTCAAAGTCTACCATAGCTGTTGGTGTTTAGAAATCAAGGAAGTGGTGTGCTTATTTGTTGTTGTTAAAAGATTTCAATAGAAGTATTAGTAGTAGGCTTGTACAAAGATCTAACAATAGTGAAAATCTCTCACGAGGTGTGAGGGGATTGGAGTACTTTTGTTTGGAAAGAGAAACCAGGACATATTGTTGTGTTTTTTACTTTCTACGCTTTAATTTTTGGTTACACATCTTTCAAAACAGCCCCTACACTTTATTCTAAATCAGAAATTGAAAAAGAAAAGGAACTTGCATAAAAATTAGAAAAAACCACCAAGTCTAATTCACCATTGTTAGATTGCGCACTAGATACTTACATTAGACACGTGCAATAATGGATTATTGTTGTCCAAATTGGAAGTTTTGGATAGAAATTTGTTACCAATCATTAAGATATTGTCATATATGATTATGAACTTGACTATCCTTTATCTAATCGATTAGGTATTTGTTCTAATCAATTAAATAGTTCAAAACTTGTCCTAATCAATTTGAAAATCTCCAATTCAATCGACTAGGTTCTAAACACATTTTTTAATTTTTTAATCAAAAATTTAAATGCTTCTAAAGGTTTTAAGTGTGTGTGTGTGTGTGTGTGTATGTGTGTGTGTGTGTATGTGTGTGTGTGTGTGTGTGAGCGTATGATTTAGCCATAATATTACCAAAAATTCCCTTTGTGTCTTTACAATACACTGATCACTCAGACAGACATGATCAATCTAGCTTTCACATTTCCTCTCTTTTGAACTCTGAAGCTTCAAGGCCCTTGTCGGATATACCAATCATATTAGTACTTCACTTGAATCTTCTATTAGATGAGGTTTGATATATATTTAAGTTAGTCACCATCATCAGAGAATTTTGGAGATGTTACCGATGATCATAAACCCTTATTCATCATTTAAGCTAACTTTAGTTTTATTTGGAAAGATAACTTAATCTTGATTAACTACTGATCGTACCTGATCGGTGAGGAGATTTGTGGCCAGCGACGTCGTGAGCTCCGCAACTCCGGTGATGATGAGACGGTGGGGGGGTGTACCTACAAGGTACTCCGATGCCAAAGTCGGGAAAATGAGTAGGCAAGTACAGAAAGTAAGAGTGAAAGTTAGAATGTGTTGTAACCTGACCCCCTCAAGTGAGAGGGTATTTATAGGCTGCCCCTAACGCAGGGCCAACGGTCATCTACACTGGGATGGATTGCTAGGTGTCATACCCCAAATTTTGACCACTAAGATTTCCCATCATTGTGTAAATCATCATCACAATATGGATGAACCATCATACTTCATCAGTTTCCCCAAAGATGGGTGGGCATTCACTACTATCAAAATTAGGGTTTCAAGCCCACTTTGAGCTCTTAGACAAATGATCAATCAATAAATGACATGATCTTCAACTTGTCTAACCTCTCAAACATCCACAATGGATCAAGAAGACTCCCACTTCAAGGATTAAGCAAAGGTTGCTCCCTTCTAGATGGATCAAGCTTCAAGATCGACAGTGTCACCAAATTAGGGTTTTGGTCGACCAGGGCCTCCAGATGGAAATTTTCCTCTGGGCATGAGCCAATGATCCAAAACATAACCTAATATGCTCCATGGAACCTCATGGGCCCAATCATCAAGTCAATTTTGCCTCAAGGGAAGCATACATCAAAAATCAGGAATTAGGGTTTCTTGACCTAATTCACCCCTAAGTTGACTTTTGGGACAAATCATGAACCAAGACCTCAAGACATGATTTGAGGGTCTCTAATATACCATATTGATCCATTTGGAACAATGGATTGATCCAAGAAGCTTGAGCAACAAGTTTCAATTTCATCTGAACCACTGTTAGGGTTTTGCGAGAAAAGTCAACTGTAGCTTTGACTTTTGACCAGGACATGCTCTCAAGCCCTAAGACATGATTCAATACACTCTATACCACCCATGGAAGATGTCCATCAAGTTTGATTTAGGTCAAGACATGATTTTCTGAAGAATTGCACAGTTTGGAATTCATCTGACAAAAAGTCAACTGTGCACAAAAGTCAACTTTGACTTTTTGAGATTTTTCACAAAAATGGGTTTTTAACCCTAAATTGATGTTAATGTATGATTTGAATCATCATTCATCAATAAAAATCAAATAAAATGGGATAACTTGTAAAAGGGGTAACCATAAAAACTTAGAAAAATTTTCTAAGTTATGAAAAAAAGTGACAAAGGTACCAACTTTGGAGGATCATAACTCCTAAACCACAAAGCCATTTTTTTCCATCCAAAGCTTGATTTGTAGATCTCATTGCCCTCTACAAAAGCTTCATACTGACCTATGTCCAAATTCCTCATGGATTTTGAGTTATGGATGATCAAAATCAAGAAAAGTCACTTTGTTCCAACACTTAGTGAAAATTTCACTAAGTCAGATTTTGCCTTACTTTTTTCCAAATGTAGGGACATTTTTCTCTTGGATCCAAAAAGTATCAAAACCAAATATGATCAAACAGTTGTTATATCATATAAGAGCTTTCCAAAATGACCAAGAACATCACCAAATTCAACTTGAGCCATGAGATATGACATTGGCAAGTTGCCTTGCTGAAATCTGCCAAGGCAAGGCAGATTTTTGCACTTTTGGTCGATTTGCCAAAATCAACCAATTCCAAGCCTTGTCATCACCTTGGACACATCTGAGGATTGAATCTAAAGGGGAGAATCACTAAGCCAAGCCTCCAAAGTCCTTGGAACAAGAAATAGCATGCTAAACCTAGAATTGCCCAAAATAGGGACAAGACTCCAATTTTGGATTGGAGCATTAAATGGAAGCACCAAGGTGGCATGGACTGAGCCATTAGCAACTGAATTCAGTCAAGACTTATCCAAGACTAAGGGGACCAGCAACCTGTGTCCTAACCCCTAGTCAATGGCTAGAGGAGACTTGGATTTTCATTTGCCAACATTGGCCAAACCTACTCAGCAGTTGCCATTCACTATTCCTTGCAAAACAAACTTGCTCTACTATAAATAGAGCTCAATTATGATCAGTTTAAGTACACCAAAGGCCTACAACACTTGCCTTTCTCAAAATCCATTTCTCACTCTCAAAATTACCTTTCTTAGCAAGTCACTATCGGGTTTTTCATTAGAGAGCAATTCCACTCAAACCAATCACACACACACCTCATATACATCATATGTGAGCTGATCAAACACTTAAACAACATCTGGAACACTGATTTCTCATAATCACCAATCAATTGCTCAAGGTTTTAACCAAGTTGCAGTTGAGATGCCATGAAGTGATTCAGCCAATTTCCATCAAGTCCAAGCATTCAAACACACTCCATAGAGTGTAGGGAAGCTATTCAGATCATCACAGTTCATCTGTAACACCTCCTACTCAGTAATCAATTTGCTCTTGCTGTCACGACCTAGAGGTAAGCCTAAACTTGGTCATCTCTCAATCTATGCATATTTCCTCGCACAATACTTTTGCCAAATGTTCATAATCATGCATGGAATGTTTCCCCTCAAGTAATTGCTTTGTTTGAATCGTGTATCAAAAATCCCAGCCTTCATGCAGAATTTAGGGTTCTTGAGGATTTTTCGTGATTTCTTGTTTTATGCTTAATTTAAATGAAATTAATTGCCATAGACATGATTGTGAGGTTGAAACGAGTTGATTGGTATGTGGATTGCATGATATGATTAAGTATTTAGTGAGATTGGATAGAAAATGCAAATCTGGGCAAAACTGAAAAACGCGCGTGTTCTTCAGCTGTTCTTGGCGCCATTTCTCTCAAATTCAAATATTTGAATTTTGTGATTTTATTTAATTGATTCAAAAATTAATTTCTCTCTGAGTTTTAATGATTTTGAGTTGATTCTTTTTTTAATAATTCACAAAAATGTTAAAATATTTTATTTTCCAAAAAAATCCCAAATATATTATTTATTTCATATAATTGATATTTTTGCAAAGAATTAATATTTTAATTATTTTTTTGACATTTTGAATATTTTTCCACCTTGATTTTGCAACTTTTAATGCCTTCTAATTATTTTGTAGGTCAATACTTAATTTTTGAAGCATTAATCCAAGATCACAATTTGTTTTCCATATGTTAAACAATTTTGATCATTTTAATTGAATTTTTATTCAATTAAAGCACATTTTTGAAAACAAATTAGGGTTTTTGATTAATTCAACCCTCATAAATCATTTTCAAAACATTTTGGGCCTCTATTAGAGTGTAAGACCCAACCCTTTGTAAATACAACCTTTTTGGGTCTCACTTATTGTATAAGTCCCGTTGTATTTCAAAAAGTTCAGCGTGATCATCGTCCATTGAAAAACAAACTCTGGGCCTACCCTCGAGTAGTAAGACCCATTTCAAAACTTTTGGGCCTCTAATAGAGTGTAAGACCCAATCCCCTTTTAACCAAAAACAAATTTGGGCCTCAGATATTGTATAAGCCCCTTTGCGTTTAAAGAAAATCTCGGCCCGATCGCCATTTCAAACGAAAAATCATCTGGGCCTACCCTCGTGTCATAAGCCCCACTCTTTTTAATTAAACCTTTTGGGCCTCTTAATAGAGTGTAAGACCCAAATCCCTTTGTACATAAAACAATTTTTGGGCCTCAGTCACTTGTATAAGTCCCTCTGTACAAATTCAATAGTGCGTTCACTGATAAAACCCTGGGCCTCTCCTTGAGCTGTAAGCCCCAAATCTTTCTTTTTCAAAGCACTTTCTCCTTTGATTTTGAAATATACTGTTGTTTTCAATCTTTCTTTGTTGAACAACTAACCAAACAGCATGGAAGCTCTACAACCGAGTAAGTGTTTATACGCTTTCATTTACCGCTTTCATATACATATAATTGTATTGTGGGGCTGTTTCGCTGTAAGTCTTCTTTCATAAACTCATATCAACTGTGTAATAATAGTATAGATATTTAGAGTTTTCCTGGCAACTACGTCTAGCATTAAGCCCGTTGATCACTCTTAAATAGTCAAAACTAGATCCCCATAGGATTACCAGACACAGTCTTCCCTCCTCTTGGGGTTAAACAATAAGGAGACATGAAAGGCAGCATTCTCGGTGAACCCTTTCATAGACTGTCACTCGTAGAAGTTGTCAAAGAAACTCTACTCCCCAGAGATGATCTCTTCTCCGTGAATTACATCCCTTGAGTTTCTTCTAAATTCTCGAACTTTCCTGGCTTGATATATTCTTTGTGAATAGCATGTCTTGAACTTCTCGGGGTTTGGGGACCCACAGGCTTCTTAAAAGCACTTGTCAAGAAACTTTATTCCCCAGAGATGATCTCTTCTCCGTGAATGGCATCTCTTGAGTTTCTTCCAAATTCTCGAACTTTCCTGGCTTGATCTATTCTTTGTGAATAGCCTATCTTGAATTTCTCGGGGTTTGGGGACCCACAGGCTTCCTAAAAGTATCCCCGCCTCCTCTTGGGCATTGTACAAGGACCCGTCGGCTTCTTAGAAGTACTCACAGCCTCCTCTTAGGCTTCGTATAAATGATTTCTTCCTCTGGGAATGATAGCCTCCTCTTGGGCTTAGTACAAATTTGTCCCTCGGCTTCTTAAAAGTTTCTAGCCTCCTCTTGGGCTTCATACAAAGACCACTCGACTTCTTAAAAGTTTCCAGCCTCCTCTTGGGCTTCGTACAAATTGTCCCGACGACCTCCTAGAGGTATAGGAACAGAAATCAGTCATCTTAATAGAACAGTCTTTCCAAGAGTCTACTACTGTTTCTCAAAGCATAGTACCAAAGATGAAACTCTAGACTTGGACAGTCTAATTTCCTTGAGTTTCAAAGACATTCTCAAGCACCCTTCAAGAATAGGAAGGAACCCCGTAGACTCGGACAGTCTCAATACCCTTTGGATTTCCCATTTCCTTAAAGAACAGGAAATAATCCCGATCCTTAGAACAAATCCACGAGTGCAAACATTACTCATATAAGAACTGATTTTCTCTTTAAATCAGTATATTGGACCTGTCACTCAACTGAAACAGCACCATAGCCTCTCTCTTGGGCTTTATACAATGATTCTCCCCAACGGAGCTAACAAATAGCCTCCATCTCGGGCTTCGTACGAGATACAAAATCACTCTCTTGTTGAGTATAAAAGATTCTCTTGGTGAGTCACCATCTATAGCCTCCATCTTAGGCTTCGTACGAGATACAAAAAACTCTCTTGTTGAGTCAAATAGCCTCCATCTCGGGCTTTATACGAGATACCAAAAGACTCCCTCGTTGAGTCAAAACCTTTCAGCCTCTCTCTCGGGCTTTGTACGAGACACATATTATCCTCCTCTTAGGCTTTGTATAAGAAAACCACTGGTTGATCTAATCAACCTTTTAGCATCAAAGTTGTGCCTCGTTCACAGTACACAAACATCAACAACTCCTTCCCCTTCATCTAATCGCTGTAAGCGGCAAGCCTCTGGATTATTTACATCCACGCCATTGTCCCTCTTTTAGCATGAGAAATTCCTAAGGAAAGATGGCATTACATCTATTTCCCTTCCTTCATCAGTTTCAATAGGATAAAAAATGAATCGAGTTGTAGTACTAGAGCGATCGTGCTTCGCAACCACATCCAAAAATTAATTGCTACAGAAGAATGGCGACCCTGCTGGGGACTGCGAGATCTTGTTTTCTTCACATCTCTTAGGTAGAAACCTTAAAAAATTCTCTTTCTTTCTTTCTTTCTTTTCTAGGATAGGACTTTTTGTTGACTTCACTAGGATCTTAGGTCAAAACCTTTAAGTTGGGAAGGAACCACAGAATGGTGTCTCCGCCGGGGAGCCATTTTCTGTCAGGAACATAAGATTCATAGCTTTTAAAGAATCTAGGACATTAGGACAAATATATATACTGCTTTTCCTAATTGATATCTGTGTTTATTTTTCTGCTAATGGGAATGCGTGTGATGCCGCATGTGGAAAGATTGAGTATACACTTAAGATAAGTGATGGCGACGAGGTCGACCATCAACCTTAGTGGAGGCTTCCCAATGCAACCCATTCCCTCTCATAGGCAATGGGCCGATTGTGACGTTTGAGAAGCTGAGGAGCCAACCCTTTTGTAGTGCAAAAACTATCGGAAATAGTTGTCACGCGATACTACCCTCATTTGAGGCTGATGATCTATTCTCGGTGAATAGCATTTACTCTAAGATTTCATACAACTCACTGGCGATCCGCTTGCTGTTTGTTATCCTGGGAGGAGCTGATGATTTTGAGTACAGGTACAAAAAATCACCCTAGTATAAACCTTTGGGGATGGGTAGAGCCTTGACTCCATGACAACGACCCTTTGACCCCATGTTTTTTCTATGTTTTTGTGTGCTGCATTCATGCATTCATTTAAAAAACATTAAAACATTCAAAAAAATTTCTCTTCTAGTCTCTCTGTTTTTTTCAAAATAAACTAAGACTGTGATTGTAAATATCAGAGAAAAGGATTGAGCTAATGGATTTCAGTAGAAGGAGAACTCATAAGTACACCTTTAGGATATAAAAACTAGAGGATTTAAAAGGTTTGGCGAGGATGATCACAAACCAAGAGGCTTTTAGATCCAAGTACAGAGGTTTGTTATCTCTGCTAAGAGTTCATGTGATTGAGGGAATCATGGATGCACTTGTTCAGTTCTACGATCCAGTTTATCATTGTTTTACATTCCCGGATTACCAGCTAGCATCAACGCTGGAGGAGTACTCTCACCTGATTGATTTACACATCACGATCGAGCTCCATTTTCTGGACTGGAAGAAATTCCAAAGAATCAGACCATTGCAAGAGCAATTCATTTGGACGAGTCTGAGGTCCGGACTCACATGACCATTAAGGGTGGCATACAAGGTTTGCCAGCCCAGTTCTTGACAAAGAAAGCCCTGTACTTCTCCAGTATCGGGAACGTGACTGCTTTTGAAAGCATCTTTGTTTTACTCACCTACGGGTTATTTTTGTTGCCCAACATTAATAACTTCGTCGATATCAACTCCATTAAGGTTTTTCTCATTGGAAACCCTGTGCCAACTTTGCTCGCAGATGCGTATCATTCTGTACACTTGGGAAATTTGTACAGCAGAGGGGAGATCACATGCTGTGTACCTCTGCTTTACAAATGGTTTATCTCCCATTTGCCTAAGTCTGCTGCTTTTTGGGATCACAAGACTGCCTTACGTTGGTCGCAGAAAATTATGTCCCTCACCAACTCTGACATAGATTGGTGTAATAGGATTTATGATGGGATCAGGATCATTGACCGTTGTGGAAACTTCCCCAACGTACCCCTTATAGGAACTAAGGGAGGAATCAATTACCATCCAGTTCTTGTTCGTCGTCAATTTGGATACCTGATGAGACACGTCCCACGGAATGTTCATCTGGAAGGTCTTTTCTTCAAGGAAGGAGAAAGTGACAGAGCACTAAAGACAGAAATAATGCACGCTTGGAAACATGTTCATAAGAAAGGATAAGAGTCTCGAGGAAAACCGGACTGTGTCTCGGTGGAGCCTTATCTCCACTGGGTACAAACTAGAGCTCTCAAGCTAAAGATGCCTTATCCTCGTCATGGAGTTCTTCCACCGAGGGAGTCTGTCATGTACTTCATGACTGAGAGTGAAAAGCTCCAGGTTACTCTTAACAAAGTTCAACAGGAGAGGAGGTCTTGGAAGAACAAGTACCGCACCCTCAACGTGGAGTGCATCAAAATACAGCAACTACTGAAAGATAAGGACGCTCTGATTGAAATTTTGGAGCAACATGCTGTAGAGAATCAAGATGACCAAAGAAATTTGCTCGCTCCTTTCACCTGGCAAAGGAATGACAACCCGACAACGGCCCAAGAGCCCCGGTCTAAGAAAAGGAAAGTACCAGAGTCAGCACCCGATTTCTCTTCAGAGAGGACCCGGGACCCATTAGCTTAGGTTTTTGTTTCTGCACCTTGTAATCTACTGTATTTCCATTTCTGTAATCCTTTGAATTCAATAAAAAGGGGTTTCCCCACTGTTTGATATTTGCAATCTAATTGTCGAAGTTTATTTTGATTAAACCAAAAAACAATTAATATAATTATTGCATTCATCATTCTCACATCGCGTATTCTTCTTACCTACGAATCTCACGTTTGTGTCTCGGTTCTAGAGTTAAACTGTCTCATTCGTACAATACTCGGGCCAATCGTCAGAAAAAGATGGATGATCTTGAGGAAGAAAACAGAGAGTTGAAAGAAGAGATCGACGCTCTGAGAGAGGATATGAGAAAGCTTCGTAACGACATGCAAGCCATGGCAGAAGCTCAGCTACAAAGGACTGTGATCTCAGAGATCACCTCAATGCCCATAGTGGAGAAGTATGATCCTAGGTATCAAATACCGAAAGATCGTCCTTGGGGCATGCCTATTAACTATATCCCGGAAGGATATGTTCCGCCGATCATTGAAGATCAGGGAATCACAACAGATGCCGCTGGTCCTGAAGGTTATAAAATTCGAAAAAGCGGAGATGCCAGGGGCATACTGAAGACTCCTGAAGGTTACAAACTTTGGGAAATGCCCAGATTCACTGTCGTAGTTACAGTACCACCCCCTGTGGTGCACAATGTCCCGGAATGACAGATTCCACTGATCCCTTATGGAAAGAAGGAAACTATGTTCGATAGAATGGATGAATTCCAGGAACAATTCCTGAAAATGCAGAGGGAACTGCAAGCCATCCGCGGTCAGGATCTATTTGGAAAGGACGCCGCAGACCTCTGTCTGGTCCCCAATGTGAAAGTTCCGCACAAATTACAAGTGCCCGACTTTGAAAAATACAAGGGTAACTCTTGCCCTCAGAGCCATCTGGTGATGTACACTCGGCGAATGTCAGCTCAGATAGAGAATCAGGACCTACTGATTCACTACTTTCAGGATAGTTTAACCGGTGTCGCACTCAAATGGCACATGGGTTTAAACCGTACTACGATCAGTACATTCAGAGATCTTGGTACTGCCTTCATCCAACAATACAAATACAATTTGGACATGGCACCGGACAGAGATCAACTCAGATCAATGTCACAAAAGGACAAGGAAACCTTTAAGGAGTACGCTCAGAGATGGCGTGAAATTACCGCTCAGATTTGTCCACCTCTTGAGGAAAAAGAGATGATAAAGATCTTCTTAAAGACCTTAAGCTCATTTTACTACGACAGAATGGTTGTCAGTGCGCCTAGTGATTTCACCGAGATGGTGGGCATGGGAGTTCGTCTTGAGGAAGCCGTCCGAGAAGGACGTTTGATAAAAGACGTTGGATCATCGAGTAGTACAAAATGATACGGTAGTGCTCTCCATAAGAAAAAAGAGCAAGATATTGGGAATATCTCTCTCGGAAAGCAAAGGCACGGTACCAGCCGGTAGCAGCTGTAACTCATACTATCAGCCCTGCGCCTATTCCTACGTATCAACCTCAGGTTGCGCAAAGCCAACCTAATCAGCAAAGGACACAACAGCCCCTGCTGCAGGCTCGTCCTCCATACAACAACAACCGTACAACCCGGCCACCAGGGTTTGATCCTATACCCATGTTGTACGCAGAACTATTTCTGTTACTATTGGCCAAGGGGCACATCCAGACTAAGTCTCCTCTTACAGTGCCGGAAAATCTGCCTTTTTGGTTCAAAGCGGATCAGACATGCCCTTATCATAAAGGAGGATCAGGGCATAACATAGAGAATTGTCTCAATTTCAAATCCGACATGCAAAAGCTTGTTAGGAGCGGGCTCTTATCTTTCAAAGATATGAATCCCAATGTTCTTACGAACCCGCTGCCTCAACATGAGAAAGTTGCAGTCAACCTGATTGAGAAAGAATTTAACAATGTCTATCAAATTCACGATGTACTCTTGTTGAGGACCAATCTGGTCAAGATGCATTGTAGACAGAGTGGGTACGACCATGTGCCATCTCATAATTATCATCAGTGTGATATCTGCTCTAAAAATAATCAAGGATGTTTTATGGTGCAAGCAGCCCTACAGGAACAGATGGATCTCGGATGGATCCAGGAGCACCGAGTTCGTGGAGTTAACATGGTCTATACGAATTCTAACGTCATTCAGAACCACGACATCCGTACGATGAATGTCAACCTGGTGGCAATGCACTCAAGGCAAAGCCAATATCATAATCTGTCGCGGTACGATTATAGTTCTTGTCTGACTTGCTCGGTAAATAAACAGGGATGCTCTTTCATACAGGAGGCCCTCCAGCGTCAGATGGATATTGGATGGATCCAGGACTACCATGATAGGAATCCCTATCAGATCAACATGGTTCAAATCTTCGACATTCGCTTGATGAATACCAACTTGGTAGAGTTGCATGCTGAGCAGGTCCGACTCGGATTCCTGATCTCACATAATTATCACAGCTGTAAAGCAGATTGCGAAAACGATCAGGGATGTGCCCTTGTCCAAGAGGCACTTTAGCACTTGTTAAATCATTGGTGGATACCAATCTACATGGATGAAGATACTCAGCAAATTAGTATCAATAACAGAAACCCCACTCGGCGTCAAAGTCAGGATGTCCGACTCGTGGAAGCTAACCTAGTGAGGTTACATTATATTCAAAGTGGGCGTGGCCAGGTGCCACCACACAATTATGAATGTTGTGGAGTCTGTTCAGAAAGTAACCAAGGGTGCTACCTTGTGCGAGCAGCTCTCCAGGGGCAGGTGGATCGTGGAGAGATTCGCCCATATCCAGGTTCCGGACCCATCAATTGGTCGCCAAACTACCTTGCCAATCAAATTGAGGACGTTGTCTTCATCTCTGATCATCAGAGGACCAGGAATGTTTTTGCCATTATCCCTCTGCTTGACGAATTAAGGGTTCCTAACCAGGAACGGATCGAGATTACTTACGATGGTCGAAAAAATCAGAAGGTTCCCATAGTCATCTATCTGTCGGGACCACTACCGTATGAATCAGCTAAGGCAATCCCTTAAAAATATGGTGCAACGATAATTGAAAATGGAAAGGAAATTCCATTACCCTCCGTCGTGAATATTGCAGACATCAGTCGTGTAACACGGAGTGGTAGAATCTTCAACAGAGGAGTTGGAGAGTCCAACAAAGAAAAGGACCTTCAGACAGAAGCTCCCGATCCACCAGTCGGTCAATCCAGTAATCCCGACCTTTCGAAAAATGACGATGAGATGCTAAAGCTCATCCAAAGGAGTGAATACAACATTGTCGATCAACTGTTACAAACTCCTTCAAAGATCTCGGTATTATCACTGTTACTCAGTTCAGAAGCGCACAAGGAGGCTCTACAGAAAGTTTTGGAGCAAGCCTTTGTGGAACAGGATGTAACCATCAGACAGTTTGATAGTATTGTCTCTAACATAACTTCTTGCAATAACTTGGGATTTAGTGATGAGGAATTACCAGAAGAGGGTCGCCGTCATAACATGGCGCTCAATATTACAGTCAACTGCCAGGACGATGCTTTAGCCAGCGTACTGGTAGACACAGGGTCAGCCCTGAATGTTATGCTGAAGTCCACTTTGATGCAATTATCATTCAAAGGCCCTCCGATGAGAACCAGCAAGGTCGTCGTCAAAGCATTCGACGGGTCCATAAAAACAGTTATCGGCGAAGTTGATCTTCCCATAACTATTGGTCCTCACACTTTCCAAGTCACCTTCCAGGTCATGGACATCCGGGCAACGTACAGTTGTTTATTAGGAAGACCTTGGATACATCAGGCTGGAGCGGTCACTTCAACCTTCCACCAAAAGCTAAAGTTCGTCCAGAACGGCCAACTCATCACAGTCTGTGGGGAACAGGCCTTGCTCGTCAGCAATTTATCGTCATCCACTTATATGGAACCAGAAGGGATAATTGGAACCCAGTTCCAAGCGCTTTTGCTACACAAGGACGATCAATCCGGAGCAGGAACTTCGATTTCCTCATACAAAGATGCTATTAAAGCAGTCGAGATTACCGATACAACAGGATGGGGATAACTCGTCATTCCTACTAGCAATAGAACAAAGAAGGGTCTTGGTTTTTCTGCAACCTGTACCCGGACAGCTGCTAACGATGAAAGTCTTCATCCCATTCAGAACTTCTTTCACAGTGGATGGTTCCTTCACCCAATGCCTCAGGCAATCCATGCTATCAATGAGGAGGATTCCTCCGACATGGATGAAGGATGGAAGTCCTATCTTAACGAGGACGGTTATATGTCTCAGAAAGAGGTGCCTACGCCATTTTGCTATCCCGCACAGAGTCCGAGATTTATACCACGGTCAGATGTCGAAATGATATACAGAGATTGTGATCCGGAAGGATGTCGTGCTCCGCCAAATTCATTAGAGGAGGACACTCTGATGAAAGACAACTTTGACCACAATTACTATGGCCCGATGGACGGCCTGCCAATATGGCAGCCTTACCCAGGAAACTTGGGGCCAGAAAGTCAGCCGAGTAATGAAACTCAGCTGAGCATCATTGAACAGAATACCTGTGTCCCCACCATGTCATGGGATCAACACTCAGGTCATTTTGAAAATACCCAGCACGACGATGAATTCGCAATGTTTGCAAGACTAGAATTCATTAACTATGCATTTCCCGAGGTCAACGTCATCGAGAGGGATGACTCCTTCAGTTCCAAAGAAGTGTGGGACACCTTGGGACAATCGAGTGGAAAATACGACTTCATGGTCAAGTACACCGCTCCCGAAAGCTCTCGTATCAGGCTCGAAGACATCCAGCCAACTGGATGGGGAGATACAGGTGAGAGCACAAATGCTATGCAAAATACAACTGAGGAATTCTCCTACGACAATTCTGCCTGGGAGACAGATTCCAATGATCCTGCTCCACCAGAAATCAGTGTTATTTCTGAAGACAAATCAAGGAAGGTGCCAGACATTGTGATTCACCGAGGAGTTCGCCGCCAATGGGTCATTGTTGATGCTCCGAAGGTCGTTCGCCAATCAAAGTAATTGCCATCTTTAACCTTTCACCCTGCCCAGGTGAAACGGATGTTTTGATACGGCTCGCTTTCTGTAAATTTTCCCTCTTCGCTTCGCCCAAAGTGACAGAGTTTTGTTTTATAGGGCTGTAGTTTCAAGAATCGACTTGTTCATTAATAAAATAACGTCGTTCTGTAATTTTCGCATTAATTGTAGTTTTCTTTTTTGCTTTTTCTCATAAAATGGTAATCCTAAAAAACAATTCAATAATAAAAACAAGCAGTAATAAGAAAAATACACTGCACACTTTTGCATTCTCTCTATCTCTTCTAAACACGAATCATCACGTCATGCAGATTGCTTGTTTTAAACCCCGTTGAAACATACGATCTGATGCCTTCTCCCAACTTTGAGTTCCCGGTATTTGGGGCTGAAGAAGAAGTTGACAACGAAATTCCAGAAGAGATCTCCCGATTACTCAGACAAGAGGAAAGGTCCATTGAACCTCACAAAGCACCGTTGGAAACGGTCAACTTGGGTTCGGAAAAAGAGAGAAAAGAAATCAGGATTGGGGCACTGCTCAGTCCAACTGCCAAAGAGAGTTTGACAAAGCTTCTCAGAGAATTTCCCGATGTGTTTGCTTGGTCCTATCAGGATATGCCAGGGTTGGATACCAGCATCGTGGAACATCACTTACCATTAAGATCAGAATGTCTGCCAGTAAAGCAGAGATTGAGACGCACTCACCCGGACATGGCCATCAAAATCAAAGAGGAGGTACAGAAACAGATTGACGCGGGTTTCCTCGCTACATCTGAATATCCTCAATGGTTATCCAATATCGTACCCGTTCCGAAAAAGGACGGAAGGTCAGAATGTGTGTCGACTACAGGGATCTAAACAAGGCTAGTCCAAAGGACGACTTTCCTTTACCACACATTGACATGCTGGTTGAGAGTACAACAAAGTTCAAAGTTTTCTCCTTCATGGATGGATTCTCGGGCTATAACCAAATCAAAATGGCGCCGAAAGACATGGAGAAAACTTCGTTCATTACCCCATGGGGTACCTTTTGTTACAAGGTAATGTCATTCGGTTTGAAGAATGCCGGGGCAACCTATCAAAGGGCCATGACTACTCTGTTTCATGACTTGATACACAAAGAAATCGAGGTATATGTCGATGACATGATTGCCAAATCTGAAATAGAGGAGGAGCATGTGACCCACCTGTCGAAACTATTCGAGCGTCTGAGAAAGTGCAAACTCCGCTTGAATCCCAACAAATGCACCTTCGGTGTCCGTTCAGGGAAACTGTTAGGGTTCATCGTCAGCCAGAAAGGAATTGAGGTTGATCTTGACAAGGTCAAGACCATTCAAGAAATGCCTTCTCCGAAAACTGAAAAACAAGTCAGAGGGTTCCTGGGACGTTTGAACTATATCTCCAGATTTATATTCCTCATGACTACCACGTGTGCGCCGATTTTCAAATTACTCAAAAAGAACCAGGATTACGTTTGGACACAAGATTGCCAAATCACCTTCGACAGTATTAAGGAATATCTGTTGAATCCTCCGATTCTATCACCTCTAGTGGAAGGAAGACCATTGATCATCTACCTCACAGTCTTGGAAGACTCAATGGGGTGTGTAATTGGCCAACAAGACGAAACCAAATGGAAAGAGTCTGCCATTTACTATCTAAGCAAGAAGTTCACCGACTGTGAAACTCGATACACGATGCTCGAGAAAACTTGCTGTGCTTTGGCTTGGGCAGCCAAACGTCTTCGTCAGTACATGATTCGTCACACTACTTGGTTGGTCTTCGAAATGGATCCAATCAAGTATGTATTTGAAAAACATGCTCTCACGGGAAGGATTGCCCATTGGCAGATGTTGTTATCAGAATAGGACATAGAGTACCATGCTCAGAAAGTTGTTAAGGGGAGTATTTTAGCTGATCATTTGGCTCATCAACCGATTGACGATCGAGAATCAATTGGGTTCGACTTCCCAGACGAAGATGTCATGTATTTAAAAATGAAAGATTGCGATGAACCGCTACCCAGTGAAGGGCCAGAACCAAGTTCCCAGTGGGGACTTATCTTTGACGGAGCAGTTAATCATTATGGAAACGGAATTGGAGCAATAATTGTTACCCCTCAGGGTACCCACATTCCTTTCACCGCTCGACTTACGTTCAAATGTACAAACAACGAGGCCGAATACGAAGCTTGTATTATGGGTCTTGAAGAAGCGATTGATTTAAGTATCAAAAACTTGGACGTATACAGCGACTCAGCCTTGGTTATCAATCAGATAAAAGGAGATTGGAACACATACCAATCAGGATTGATTCCTTACAAAGACTATGCAAGAAGGTTGTTACCTTTCTTCAACAGAATCGAGTTTCATCACATCCCTCGTGATGAGAATCATATGGCTTATGCATTAGCCATACTCTCTTCCATAATTAGTGTAAGTCAATGGAATGACATACCTAAGATCGACGTAATGCGCCTAAAACGGCCCGCTTACATCTTCATGATTGAAGCAGTCATAGACGACAAACCTTGGTATCACGATATCAAATGCTTCATTCAAAAACAAGAGTACCCACCTGGGGAACTAAGGAAGGACAGAAAAATCCTCAGAAGACTGGCTGGCAGTTTCTTCCTGAGTGGTGATACCCTCTATAAGAGGAATTTTGACTTGGTTTTGCTTCGATGCGTCGACAGACCAGAGGCAGACATGCTGATAAAAGAAATTCATGAAGGATCCTTTGGCACTCATGCCAACGGACACACAATGGCGAGAAAAATTCTAAGAGCAGGGTACTATTGGTTGACAATGGAATTCGACTGCTACAAGAACATTAGGAGGTGTCACAAGTGTCACATATACTCCGACAAAATTCATGTACCGCCAACGCATCTCAAAGTTATCTCTTCCCCGTGGCCTTTTTCCATATGGGGAATCGACATGATTGGCATGATTAAGCCCAAAGCTTCAAACGGACATCGGTTCATTCTGGTAGCCATTGACTACTTCACCAAATGGGTCGAAGCAACGTCGTACGCTAATGTAACCCGACAAGTGGTGGTCCGATTTATCAAAAACAGTATCATATGCCGTTTTGGTGTTCCAAACCAGATCATTATTGATAATGGATCTAACTTGAACAATAAGATGATGAAAGAGTTGTGCGCAGAGTTCAAGATCGAACACTATAACTCATCTCCCTACCGACCCAAGATGAACGGAGCGGTAGAAGCGGCTAACAAGAACATCAAGAGGATTGTTCAGAAGATGGTTATAACCTACAAAGATTGGCACGAGATGCTACCCTTTTCTCTTCATGGTTATCGAACATCTGTCCGCACTTCAACAGGGGCAACCCCTTTCTCTCTAGTATATGGCATGGAAGCAGTGCTCCCCATAGAAGTAGAGATCCCATCAATCTGGGTATTGATGGAAGCTAGGCTTACAGAAGCTGAATGGTGTCAAAGTCGACATGACGAACTGAATCTGATCGAAGAAAGGCGAATCACAGCTATATGCCATGGTCAGATGTATCAGCAAAGAATGAATGGGGCGTTCGACAAAAAGGTCCGACCTCGCGTCTTCAGGAAAGGAGACCTTGTGCTAAAAAAGATACAATCATTTCTCACTAATTCGCGGGGCAAATGGACTCCGAATTATGACGGCCCCTACGTGGTCACGAAAGCTTTCTCAGGCGGCGCCTTGAGACTTGCAACCATGGACGGAGAGGAATTTGCCTACCCCACGAACGTTGATGTAGTCAAGAAATACTTCGCCTAAACTAAAAAAAACATCTCGGTGGATTGAAAACCCAAAAGGGCGGTCCAGGCAAAAGTTAGAGACAAAAATAAAAAAAAATCATCCCGATGGATTGGAAACATCACGGTACAATCCAGGCAAAAGTTAGGGATAATGGCAAGTAACTATGTTCAACAGAGGCAAGTCCCTCAGCAGCAGTTACACCATCCATCGGAGGAAAACTCCAGTCAAGGTCATCTTCGACAGAAGCTCAGGATGCCCAGAATTCAAAGATGGTAGAAGGATAATGGTCGTTATGTTTCAACGTAGCCTTTTTCCCTGTAAATTACCATTTTCTAACTTTGTAAATACTCTTTGGAATCACGCGTTTGGCTGATCTCCATCTTATCAATAAAATTTGAGCCCTTGTACTTTTGTTTGTAATTCTCATTTGTTTTAGCTTTACAGAACAACATTTTAACATGCTCAACGATTATTGAAATAAAACAAAAATGAATTTACTTGTAAAACTGTTTCTGCTTTAAAATAAAGATGGCAATTTCTTTTGACTGTTGAACATCAGAAGAGCATCAACCGCTTCTCCAGAAGTAAGCGAACTTCAAAGTGCAGAATCAAAGTACTCCTTCTACGCCAGTGCGCCTGAATGAAGGATCAACAGTGTTGGATGCAACTGATCCATCTGACATCTTCGGCAGAGTCTTTATCTCCTAAGCCCGATTAACGGTATTCCCCGTAGGGATTATCTCTCCTAAGCAAGGCATAATCGTTATCATGAACAAGTGATACTTTACATCTCCCACTGTGGTCGAGTATCCTGTCATGTTCATCCATTAGTTTGTATGTCGCGTCAGTTCTGTCAACATAAACATACATACATCAGGCATTATTGATTTACATTCGCATTCGCATTGCATCATTATCTCTCTAGTCGGTCTTATCCCCTAGTGATAAAATTCCTCTCAATCGAGTTGTCGTTTCTTTCCTCGTCGGGAAATGCTGCGTCTGAATAATCTCTCTCTTCTAGTTTATTTCTGGATGGAATTTGGCTCCTCGACCACTTTGATAACTTGAACCTCTGAAAAACCAGAGAACCTTCAGTCAACATCACTCTTCGCCATTGAAGATGATATCCTTGCTTTCCCAGATTAAGGAAAAATCCCTAAAGAAAGCCTCTTAATCAGAGATTCGGTGGTACAGCAGTTTTTCTCCGAAAAAACCACTGATGAAAAGTTCATCGGCACCTCCAAATTGGATCCCATCATATGGCATTTCTCTGGCAAGATCCCGAGAAAAGTATGATGTAATATCCCCAAGCGTGAAAGCAGTCTCTCAATGGACTCGCATTCCCCAAATAGAGTCAACAAATGGCATCTCCAATAGAGAAGTTTGTGCAACTCTACAACTCGGACGACTGGGTTCCCCAGCAAGTCTGACATCATATCTTTTTCCGTCAAATGACATCTCCCCAGGAAAATTCGGTGAGAAGTTTAAGGAAAACCGCTACGCCTAGCGTCCCTTGTCAATTAAGTTTATTGACAAAAGAAACTAAGACCAGTTCCTTGGTAGGAAACCAGGATCGAGGGGAAGTTTACATCAGAAACTAAGACCAGTTCCTTGGTAGGAAACCAAGATCGAGGGGAAGTTTACATCAGAAACTAAGACCAGTTCCTTGGTAGGAAACCAGGATCGAGGGGAAGTTTACATCAGAAACTAAGACCAGTTCCTTGGTAGGAAATCAGGATCGAGGGGAAGTTTAAATCAGAAACTAAGACCAGTTCCTTGGTAGGAAACCAGGATCGAGGGGAGGTTTATTTCAAAAGAAAATTGAGACCAGTTCCTTGGTCGAAGACCAGGATCGAGGGGAGGTTTAGCTTTTCTAAGTATCATTTCTTAGCGAAAGAAGATGAATGCGTGAATTACCATTCGTCGACGCCGTCAAAATTTCAGATATTCCGATATTTAATCCTCTTGCACCTCGAATGCCCGAATACCTTCGTCATTCACACCTTCGTGTCCAAGAAGATTAAATAGGGGCATCTGTCATACCTCAAATTTTGACCACTAAGATTTCCCATCATTGTGTAAATCATCATCACAATATGGATGAACCATCATACTTCATCAGTCTCCCCAAAGATGGGTGAGCATTCACTACTATCAAAATTAGGGTTTCAAGCCCACTTTGAGCTCTTAGACAAATGATCAATCAAGAAATGACATGATCTTCAACTTGTCTAACCTATCAAACATCCACAATGGATCAAGAAGACTCCCACTTCAAGGATTAAGCACAAGGTTGCTCCCTTCTAGATGGATCAAGCTTCAAGATCGACAGTGTCACCAAATTAGGGTTTTGGTCGACCAGGGCCTCCAGATGGAAATTTTCATCTGGGCATGAGCCAATGATCCAAAACATAACCTAATATGCTCCATGTAACCTCATGGATCCAATCATCAAGTCAATTTTTCCTCAAGGGATGCATACATCAAAAATCAGGAATTAGGGTTTCTTGACCTAATTCACCCCTAAGTTGACTTTTGGGACAAATCATGAACCAAGACCTCAAGACATGATTTGAGGGTCTCTAATATACCATATTGATCCATTTGGAACAATGGATTGATCCAAGAAGCTTGAGCAACAAGTTTCAATTTTATCTTAACCACAATTAGGGTTTTGCGAGAAAAGTCAACTGTAGCTTTGACTTTTGACCAGGACATGCTCTCAATCCCTAAGACATGATTCAATACACTTTATACCACCCATGGAACATGTCCATCAAGTTTGATTTAGGTCAAGGACATGATTTCCTGAAGAATTGCACAGTTTGGAGTTCATTTGACAAAAAGTCAAATGTACACAAAAGTCAACTTTGACTTTTTGAGATTTTTCACAAAAATGGATTTTTAACCCTAAATTGATGTTAATGTATGATTTTAATCATCATTCATCAAGAAAAATCAAAGAAAATGAGATAACTTGTAAAAGGGGTAACCATAAAAACTTAGAAAATTTTCTAAGTTATGAAAAAAAGTGACAAAGGTACCAACTTTGGAGGATCATAACTCCTAAACCACAAATCCATTTTTTTCCATCCAAAGCTTGATTTGTAGATCTAATTGCCCTCTACAAAAGCTTCATACTAACCTATGTCCAAATTCCTCATGGATTTTGAGTTATGGAGTGATCAAAATCAAGAAAAGTCACTTTGTTCCAACACTTAGTGAAAATTTCACTAAGTCAGATTTTGCCTTACTTTTTTCCAAATGTAGGGACATTTTTCACTTGGATCCAAAAAGTATCTAAAATTCTGGTACCAGATGTGTGATGTCACACACAATGTTACAACAACACACTCTGCACAATGGACAAAATAAACAGCAGAAGAACACACCAAATTGTTCACCCAGTTCGGTCTAACTACCTACGTCTGGGGACTACCAAGCCAGGGATGAAGTTCACTACTTGTAGAATTAAATTACAGACTCAACAACCCAGTTGACAATCTCCTAATCTTAATTCCTACTAGTGACTTTCTACCTAAGAAACCACTTAGATATGAGAACACTACTCAATCCCTAAAACCCTTCAAAGAACAACCTCTTTGAGAAACCTTGATCCTGCTTCACAGCTTTGATCAAGTTACACAACTCTCTTTGCTTCACAGCTTTAGAGAGGATAGATTACCAATTCAAACTAGAATGGTTTACTCACAATTCGTACAGAGATCCACGACACTCAGCCTATGCTTTTTATCTTCAATCTGTACTTTTTCCTTTGGTCTTATGCGCTTTATATAGCCACCTGAATTTGGGCTTGGACTCCTGCAATATCTAACTTGATTTGTTATTTAAAACTGAATCTTCAAAACAGATTTTCTCCTAAAATCTTTTCAAATCTTCAACCTTTTAAATCTCCTACAAATCTGCACCAGATCTCCTATGCAGCGAAGAATATCTAACCCAAGATATTCGCATCCAATGAGATAACCTGCTCTCCACAATTCCAGCTAAAACGCAAACCCTAACAACATCACAAAACTTGATGTTATTAATTCTGCAGATCTAATGTCACAACATCGCTTGTGACATCAGACATCCAACTTAAACACTTCAAACACTTAACACGGCCCAGTGTTAAGACTCAATGTTGTGACATCACCAATCTTGACATCAAACATTGAACGACCTTTGTTTTACCAAAATTCCAGCCAATCCAAGAAACTAACAATCTCCCCCTTTGGCTAATTTTGGCTAAAACAATCTCTACACCTTCAGAGACTTCAGCAGCGGAATAAACTTCAATAATTTTTGAACCTTCATGCAGCAGTATCTTCAATACACAAGGACTACACTTCTCACAAAACTCTGCTGCATCATCTTCAATAATCAACAATGGTGCTCCCCCTCAATCATGAACCAGCATACCAGCTGTTCATCAGATCAGCAATTTTCTCCCCCTTAATTTCTGCACTTCTGTACTATAACATCAGCAATCAGCTACATCCTCAGCAGCAACACCCATCAACTCCTTTGACAGCATCTGGCATATCAGAATATTTGACAACTTTCCAACTCCTTGACTACTTCTCCCCCTTTTTAGCCATAATTTGACAACCTTCAACCAGAAGCCCTGCTAACTACAGTTAGTACTACCCAGCTCTCATTGTTAGCCTCACAGTTAGCATAACAAATCATAGAACAAAAAAAAACATAAAGGGTGCATATACAGCACAATATTCATATTACAAGCCAAGCACATTAAGTGCTGAAACAAAGACAGCATTGCAGAAACATAAAACTAAAACTACTGGAAGCAACAGCAAATAAGCTAGTCTTCATTTGAACTTGATCCAACTCCAGTATCCTCTTCATCCTCCTCTGACCTATCAACACCGACATTATCACACTCATCATTCTTATCAGCACTAACAGGAACATCATCTTCATTGTCTTGTTCTAACTGCTGGATCAACTTCTCAAGTTTCTCTTTTCTAACCAGACTAGTACTGATGACCGCATCAAGGTCTTTGCACATGGTCTTCAATTTTTCAATCGTTCAGCCTTTGTAGTCTTCTTCTTGTCTTCAACAGTTGATGTTACAATAATGTCTGGAACATGATGTCCAGTAAACAGCTTAGGGTGTAGGGACAAGATTGTCTTCCTCTGGCAAGCTATATCTGAGCTTGTTAAAGTCTCAGGTTGCTGATCTAAAATGATTCCACAAACCAAAGTGGGGAATGCTATAGGTAACTTGACAGCATTGGTTTCAGCATGTTTTACCACCTGGTTAAAAATGTAGCTTCCAAAGTCAAATTTCATCTTCTTTCCAACCGCATAGATAAACTTTCCAAGACCAACAGCAGTTGTTGTTTTATGGTTGGTTGGCACCCAGTTAGCTGCACCAATCCTGTGAAGAACGGCATACTTGATGCTGAGTTTGTTAGTCTTCAGCTTCCCTTTCAACGGCCAAACCTTTACTTGTCCAGCAGTAATCTCCTTGCAGATATCATTATCAGTAGACTCAAGATCACTGCACTCTCCATCATGTCTACCTAGATATTTGTTGATGATGCTAGGAGAAAAATTAATACACTTTCCTCTAACAAAGACTTTCATAAAGTCTGTGCTTCTCTTATCAGTAATGTTGATAGGGATGTTTACAATAAACTCTTTGACAAGCCCTTCGTAACATCTAGGAAGTTTTGTCACAGTCTTCTCCAGTCCAGCAGTATTGATTAATTCCATAATTTCCACCATTTCCAAAGCTTCTTTACCTAGTTCCCTTTCCAGGGCTAGTCTTCTCTGACAAACAAACTTCCACATAGATGAACTACTGGCATAATGGAAAGAGATGTTATCAATTGGAACTTCAGGAACCTTATCAGATATTCTCTTTAGAATAGTTTTCCTGATAGGCGTGATGTCATGAACCTCATCTTCGACATCATAGTCAGACTCTGAATGCTCCACAGCCTTCCTCTTTCTAGGATTTACTTCCACTTTGCTCCAGGCTTTTGCTGGTCCAACAGCAATGTTCTTCCTCTTTTCATCGGATGAGTTCTTAGGAGAGGGTTAAACCTTCTTTCCCTTCCTAGATTTTAATCTCTTTCCAATACTTGGGACAGCTCTTGCTATCACCTCATCATCTGATAGATCATCTACATTGATCACATCAGCATTATCATTACTAACAGAAGTGGGTTCTGCAAATGTCCTAACATCCTCTTCAACATTTGTCTCTTCATGCATGTCTTCACTCTGATCAGCATCTTCAATAGCTGTTATTGCAAGTTGTTAAAGACTTGACTTACCTCCTTGCACGTTATCTTTCTCAGCTGGCATCTGATTCAGAGGAATTAAAATTCCTTTAACAGGGATGCCTTTGTCCAGAATTTTTGAGGCAAGATTACCCATCCTTTTGTATACATCAAACTTCTCTTCAATAGACTGAGAAGTTGATGATTTTGGCACAGTTTTGTCGCCAAATAACACACTAGTAACAACTTTCTTTGTTTCAGGATTCTTAAAGACAGTAGCAGGTCTCTTAGGAGTTAGTTTAGTGGGTCTCGAAGTACCTGATTCAGGAAGAATTGTTGAGAGGGGCTCAATGTTCATAGGATCGGATGCTGGACCTTCGTCAGTGGAAACCCTAGCTATTCCTTTTGTAGCACTCTGAAACGCAGATTTCTTGGATGGAGAAGCCATGAATCCTTTGAGATAGGTGAGATTTAGTGAGGGTTGATTCTTGAAGGCGAAGAAGATGAACAGTTGTGAGAATAGGGCTTTGAAGAAGCGTGATGTTGCAACACTAGGAAATGATGGTCTAAGGCAAGGAGCTTGTTTTTTAGTGTAAATGACTTTCTCCCTCCATACAAACTTTCCTTTTAAAAATTTAAAAGGATTTATATCAGAATTCATTAATTCTGATTGCCCTTTCAGTATTCTTTCATGCTTGATGTTACCATCTGATGTTACAACCTTAGTCATAGCATTACCATATAAGCTGACCTCTTTTGGTATCCATTGATAGCAATTATCTTTGGATCTTATACCCTTTATCACAACCTGATTATGCTCATCAGATACCACACACTCATCTTTGGTGTAGTTAACTTTGTAACCTTCATCACACAACTGGCTTATGCTGATCAAGTTTGCATTTAAACCATTGACAAACAGAACATTGTCAAGTTTAGGTCCACCACCACATTTTACTTTTCCAACTCCTGCAACTACACCTTTTTCACCATTGCCAAAAATAACCTCATGAGAGGGACAATGACTGACTTTAACTAACAGAGTTTTGAATCCAGTCATATGCTTTGAACATCCACTGTCAAAGTACCATGTATCCTTATCAACCTGTCTATCTGCGGTGTGGGCTAAAAGACATTTCACCTTCTCCGTAGGAACCCATTGTTTAACAACTTTGGGCCTGACCTCCTTTAGTTTTCTTTGAGGAGCAGATTGTGGATAACCATGCAGTTTAAAACAAGAGTACTGCATATGTCCAAACCTTCCACAATAGAAGCATCTAACTCTGTCATCTCTGAATTGGCTATATCTTCTACCATTATGATGATATTGTTGTGGCTCCCACCCATAATGTTGTCTCCTTCTTCCAAAGTTGGCCTTCCTTATATGGTGTTGTTGTCTTTTGCCATAGGTAGACTGTCTCCTGAGTTGATGATGCTGTCTTCTAGGTTGTCTCCTATGGTGGTGAGGCTTCCTTCTTCCATAGTTATGAGGCACAATATTGTTGTATCCATATCCATATCCATACCAGTTACCCTGATGTTGAGACATCTGATGAGACCTATTCTGTTTGAACCTGGCAGCTTACATGCTCATGTGATATTGGGGAGGCATAAACTGACTAGCTCCTTGGGGCTGCATCTTCCTCTGATGAGGACCATTCTTCTTCTCAACATTCTGAAGCTGAACAACCTTCTTAGGTGTAGGATCCTGTCTCTTAGATTGATGTGGAGACAGTGGTTGAGACATCTCCTTCTTTGTTCCAGAAGTGCTTGCTTCAGCGGATACCTTTTTCTCAGCCACAAATCCTATACCTGATTTATCTCCAGCAGCTTTCTCTGACTGAAGAATCTTATCAAGAGTGGCTGTACCACTGTTCATCATCCTAACAGATCTTGTCATTTGATCAAGTTAAGATTTAACAAGTACAACTTCATTTTCCAAATCGGCTTTTACACTCTCAAGCTGAGCAATCTGTTGCTTGTGACACTTGTTTTCTTGACAAATCTCAGCACTTTTTAAACACAGCTCTTGATAAGTAGATGCTAACTCTTCATAAGTTATTTCTCCATCACTATCATCATCAGAAACAACAGTTCCTGTTAAGGCTTTAACATGCTTTGCTGACTCACCTTCACTTTCACTATCAGATTCAGACCAGGAAACTGACATTGCTCTTCTTCTGCTTCTTCAAGAATGTGGAACATTCTTTCTTGACATGTCCATACCCTTCACATTCAAAGCACTGAACGCCTATATCCTGGGCAGTCTTCTCTTCATCTTTCTCTTTTGACTTGCTGATGTCAGAAGGGATGTTCTTGACATTAGGCTTGTAGTTATTGTTCCACCTCTTGAACACTTTGTTGAACTGCCTTCCCAACATAGTAATGGCTTGAGACAGATCTTCCTGAGAATCATCATCTGTAACGTTCTTAGCTTCTGCAGGAGTGGAGACCAAAGCTATACTCTTGGGCTTCTTTTCTGGTTCTTCCTCATTCAAACCAAGTTCAAAAGTTTGAAGAGATCCAATGAGCTCATCAACCCTCATCTTGCAGATGTCTTGAGATTCTTTAATTGCAGTCACCTACATCTTGTACCTCTTAGGAAGGGACCTAAGGATCTTCCTTACAAGCTTTTCATCTGACATTTTTTCACCAAGAGCACTGGATGCATTAGCCAGCTCAAGAACATTCATGTGGAAGTCATGAATAGTCTCATCTTCCTTCCTCTTCAGGCTTTCAAACTTAGATGTTAGAAGCTGAAGTCTTGACATCTTAACTCTAGATGTACCTTCATGAGTAACCTTCAAAATATCACATGCTTCCTTAGCAACTTAACAGGTATTGATCAACCTGAATATATTCTTATCAACTCCATTGAAGATAGCATTTAGGGCTTTAGAAGGGCAAGTTCATCTTCTTCCTTGGTCCATTCTTCTTCAGGCTTCAGCTTAGCGGTGCCCTCTTTATCTTTCCCAGCATCATCTTTTTCAAACACAATAGGTGCTTTCCATTCTTTAACAATAGCCTTCCAAGCCATGCTGTCCAAGGATTTCAAAAGGGTGATCATCCTTGGCTTCCAATAGTCATAATTCGAGCCGTCCAAGATAGGGGGTCTGTTGACAAATCCTCCAACTTCTTTGTCCATCTTTACACCAGAAAGTAACTTCCCTAGATCTCACCCAGAGACAGACAGGATGCCTGCTCTGATACCAAATGAAATTCTGGTACCAGATGTGTGATGTCACACACAATGTTACAACAACACACTCTGCACAATAGACAAAATAAACAGCAGAATAACACACCAAATTATTCACCCAGTTCGGTCTAACTACCTACGTCTGGGGGCTACCAAGCCAGGGATGAATTTCACTACTTGTAGAATTAAATTACAGACTCAACAACCCAGTTGACAATCTCCTAATCTTAATTCCTACTAGTGACTTTCTACCTAAGAAACCACTTAGATATGAGAACACTACTCAATCCCTAAAACTCTTCAGTGACAAAATTCAAAGATCACACACTTTGAATACCACTACTTGATTTTGCTTCACAGCTTTGATCAAGAACAACTCAAAACAACAATACCAATTCACACTAGAATGGTTTACAAAACATACACGAAGACACAATCGACACTCAGTCTTTAGCTCACTTTCTTCGTTACTTTTCCTTCATTACAGATGTGCTTTATATAGCTATCTGAATTGGGCTTGGACCTGCTACAATATCTGACTTGATTTGTTATTTAAAATGAATCTTCAAAACAGATTTTCTCGTAAAATCTTTTCAAATCTTCAACCTTTTAAATCTCCTACAAATCTGCACCAGATCTCCTATGCAGCAGAGAATATCTATCCCAAGATATTCGCATCCAATGAGACTACCTGCTCTCCAAAATTCTAGCTAACACGCAAACCCTAACAACGTCACAAAACCTGATGTTATTAATTCTGCAGATCTAATGTCACAACATCGCTTGTGACATCAGACATCCAAACTTCAGTAACTTAAACACTTAACACAGCTCAGTGTTAAGACTCAATGTTGCAACATCACCCATATGACATCAAACATTGAACAACCTCACTACTTAACACAGCCCAGTGTTAAGACTCAATGTTGCATTATCACCACCTTGACATCAACATTGAACATACTTTGTTTTACCAAAATTCCAGCCAATCCAAGAAACTAACAATCTCCCCCTTTGGCTAATTTTGGCTAAAACAATCTCTGCACCTTCAGAGACTTCAGCAGCGGAATAAACTTGAATATTTTCTGAATCTTCAAACAGCAGCATGACTGCACATCACACAAAACTCTGTTGCAGCACCACTTTTCAACAATCAACGATGGTGCTCCCCCTCAAAACAAGAACCAGCATAACAGTTGTTCAGTAGTTACTCCCCCTTAATATCTGCACTTCTGTACTATAACATCAGCAATCAGCTACATCCTCAGCAGCATATACCGACTTGATTCCTTAGCAGCAACAATCAACTCCTATAGACAGCATTTGACATTTGTACTCTTGGCACTGACATTTGTACTCTCTGATACTCTTGGCTCTCCTGGCTACTTCTCCCCCTTTTTAGCCACAATTTGACAACCACCATCAAGAAAGTCTAACTACAGTTAATACTACCCTAGCTCTCATTGTTAGCCTCACAGTTAGCATAACAAATCATAGAACAAAATAGGTTCATATACTTGCACAATATTCATATTACAAACCAAGCACAACAGTGCAGAATCAACAACAGCATAAATAAAACTAAAACTACTATCTAAGAAAAAATAGTAAAAGCTTTAATCATCTGAGCTGAGATCATCATTATCTTCTTCATCTTCTTCCTAAGTAGGCATTAATCACCTTAGGAGAGAACCAGACACACTTACCCCTAACAGTAACTCTTCTGAAAGTTAGGCTTTTGCTGTCATTAATAGACTCAGGGATATTCACTATAAATTCTCTGACCAGTCTATCATATCAACTAGTCAATCCTGACACAGTCCTTATGAGACCAGCAAACTTAATTAGATCTACAATTCCAGTAGACTCTAAATCATCTGTAACTAGCTCTCTTTCTAGAGCTATCCTTCTTTGGCTCACACAATTCCAGATGGAAGTACTTCTGGCACAGTGAAATGAGATGTTATCAGGCACTTGATCAATAGCTCTGTTCCTCACAGGGTTGATGTCTTGAACATCACACTCTGAATCTGATTCTTCCCTGATTCTCCTCTTCTTGCCAGACATGGCAACTTTGCTCCATGACTTGGGAGAGTCTGCAACTGAAGTCCTTTTCTTATCCTTGACCATATTTTCATTAGGAAGTGACTCCACTCCTTTCCCTTTCCTATCCTCCCTTCTTCTTGCTATCGCATTACCAATGATATCACTATCAGATGAGTCCTCAACATCTATAACCTCAACCTGATCCTTCCCTTTATAACTGTGACTTTCATCCCTAGGGGAAGATGTTCTGACATCAGGGATGACATCAGTATCTTCAAGATCTTCTTCTTTACTACCACCTTCAGTGTCTTGAATCACAGACAAGGCCAGTCTATGAAGATTGGTGTCCTCACTTTGAGATCCCACCTGTTCAGCAGGCATTTGCCTTAAAGGGACAGAAATCCCTTTCACACGTATTCCCTTCTCAAGAATTTTGGTGGCAATCTGCTCCAAATGCATGTCCACATATACTTCTCCTCAATAGCTTGAGAGGATGATGACCTAGTTTCAGTTTTATTCAACTTGGCTGAAGGTTTAGAATTACCTGAATCTGGGAGTGCCATAGGGATGTGTTCTTTGTCAACATATTCTTTTTCCGATGAAACCCTAGTTCGTTCATGCGCAGGTCTTTGAGAATCAGAGTTCTTGGAAGGGGAAGACATCGTTCCTTTGTAACAGACTAGGTTTAGAGCAGATTTTTCTATTCTGAGGGAGATGAACCATTGAGAAGAGAACGCTTTGATGAATCTTGATATAGAATCAATATGGTAAGGCGCCTGATTTTGAGTACCTCTTAAAGACCAATCACTAATTTCTCCCTCCATAAAGACTTTCCTTTTAAAAATTTAAAAGGATTCACATCAGAACTCATTAACTCTTATTGACCTTTCAGCATCCTTTCATAACTGATGTCATAGTCTGATGTTATAACATCAACTTGAACATCATCAGTTGAATTAACTTCAAGAGGAATCCACTTATAGCAGTTATCTTTGGATCTGGCACCCTTCATAACCAGTTCATCCTTCTCATTTTTCACCAGACACTCATCCTTGGTATAACTGACTTTGTAACCTTCATCACATAGCTGACTTATGCTAATCAGATTAGCATTCAAATCTCATACAAGAATCACACTATCAAGAGTAAGACCATCATGATTCTTCATTCTTCCAACTCCTTCTACTACTCCTTTTTCTCCATTGCCAAACACAACCTTATTTGCATGACAAGGATTTAACTCCACCAAATGCTCCTTGGATCCAGTCATGTGCTTTGAACATCCACTGTCAAAGTACCATGCATCCATGGCAAAATGTCCATTTGAGGTATGAGCCAATAGACATGTGACCTGAGCTTTAGGAACCCATTGTTTCGCAACTTTGGGTCTGACCTCCTTTAGTTTACTTTAAGGAGCAGATTGTGGATAACCATGCAGTTTGAAGCAAGAGGACTGCATATGTCCAAACCTACCACAATAGAAGCATCTAACTCTGTCATCTCTGAAGTGGTTAAACCTTCTGCCACCTTGATGATAATGTTGTGGCTGCCACCCATAATGTTGTCTCCTTCTTCCATAGTTGGATTGTCTTCTATGGGGCGGTTGTCTTCTTTTGTGCTGAGGATGTTGTCTCCTAGGTTGTCTCCTATGGTGATGAGGCTTCCTTCTTCCATAGTAATGAGGTACAACATTGTTGTATCCATATCCATATCCATACCAGTTTCCCTGATGTTGAGACATGTTCTGTTTGAACCTGGCTGCATGCATGCTCTTGTGATATTGGGGAGGCATATACTGACTAGCTCCTTGGGGCTGCATCTTTCTCTGATGAGGACCATTCTTCTTCTCAACATTCTGAGGCTGTGAATGAGCACCCTTCTCAGGTGTAGGATCCTGTCTCTTTGTTTGATGTTGAGACATTGGTTGGGACACCTCCTCCTTTGTTCCTGAAGTGCTTGCTTTTGTAGAACCCATTTCCTCAACCACATATCCTATACCTGATTTATCTCCAGCAGCTTTCTCTGACTGCAGAATCTTATCAAGAGTGTCTGTACCACTATTCAGCATCCTAACAAATTTAGTCATGTGATCAAGATGAGCTTTGACCATTGAGACTTCATTTTCCAAATCAGTTTTAGCAGTCTCAAGCTGAGCAATCTGTTTCTTTTGACTCTTGTTTTCTTGACAGATTTCAGCACTCTTCAGACAAAGCTCTTGATAAGTAGAAGCTAACTCCTTAAAATTTATTTCCCCATCACTAGAATCATCATCAGAAACAACAGTTCCTGTCAAAGCTCTGACATGCTTTGCTGACTCACTTTCACTTTCACTATCAGAGTCAGACCAGGAAACTGTCATGCCCTTCTTCTGCTTCTTCAAGAAGGTGGGACACTCTTTCTTGACATGTCCATACCCTTCACATTCAAAGCACTGAACTCCTTTATCTTGTGCAGTCTTCTCTTCATCCTTCTTTTTTGACTTGCTGATGTTAGAAGAGGTGTTCTTGACATTAGGCCTGGAGCTATTGTTTATCCTCTTGAACACCTTATTGAACTGCCTTCCCAACATAGCTATGGCCTGAGATAAGTCCTCCTGGGATTCTGTACTCTTCCCTTCTTCTTGAGCATTTGAAGTCAAGGCTATACTTTTTGGCTTCTTTTCAGGCTCTTTTTCATTTAACCCAAGCTCAAACGTTTGAAGAGATCCAATGAGCTCATCGACCCTCATCTGGCTGATGTCTTGTGCTTCTTCAATAGCAGTCACCTTCATCTTGTACCTCTTAGGAAGTGACCTAAGAATCTTCCTTACAAGCTTTTCATCTGACATCTTTTCACAAAAAGCACTGGATGCATTAGCCAACTCAAGAACACTCATATGGAAGTCATGGATAGTCTCATCTTCCTTCATCTTCAGACTTTCAAACTTTGATGTTAGAAGCTGAAGTCTTGACATCTTAACTCTAGATGTTCCTTCATGTGTAGCCTTCAAAATATCCCAAGCTTCCTTATCAACTTTACAGGTATTGATCAATCTGAATATGTTCTTATCCACTCCATTGAAAATTGCATTTAGGGCTTTAGAGTTACCAAGGGCAAGTTCATCTTCTTCCTTGGTCCATTCTTCTTCAGGCTTCAGCTTTGAGGTGCCTTCTTTATCTTTGCCAGCATCATCTTTTTCACATACAACAGGTGTTTTCCACTCTTTAATAATGGCCTTCCATGCCCTGCTGTCCAAGGATTTTAAGAAAGTAGTCATCCTTGGCTTCCAATAGTCATAATTGGATCCATCCAAAATAGGGGGTCTGTTGACAAATCCTCCAACTTCCTTGTCCATCTTTACACCAGAAAGTAACTTCCCTAGATCTCACCCAGAGACAGACAGGATGCCTGCTCTGATACCAATTGAAATTCTGGTATCAGACGTGTGATGTTACGTGCGATGTCACAACAACACACTCTGCACAATGGACAAATTAAACAGCAGAATAACACACCAAATTGTTCACCCAGTTCGGTCTAACTACCTACGTCTGGGGGCTACCAAGCCAGGGATGAAATTCACTACTTGTAGAATTAAATTACAGACTCAGCAACCCAGTTGACAATCTCCTAATCTTAATTCCTACTAGTGACTTTCTACCTAAGAAACCACTTAGATATGAGAACACTACTCAATCCCTAAAACTCTCCAGTGACAAAATTCAAAGATCACACACTTTGAATACCACTACTTGATTATGCTTCACAGCTTTGATCAAGAACAACTCAAAACAACAATACCAATTCACACTAGAATGGTTTACAAAACATACACGAAGACACAATCGACACTCAGTCTTTAGCTCACTTTCTTCGTTACTTTTCCTTCATTACAGATGCGCTTTATATAGCTATCTGAATTGGGCTTGGACCTGCTACAATATCTGACTTGATTTGTTATTTAAAACTGAATCTTCAAAACAGATTTTCTCCTAAAATCTTTTCAAATCTTCAACCTTTTAAATCTCCTACAAATCTGCACCAGATCTCCTATGCAGCAGAGAATATCTATCCCAAGATATTCGCATCCAATGAGACTATCTGCTCTCCACAATTCCAGCTAACACGCAAACCCTAACAACATCACAAAACCTGATGTTATTAATTCTGCAGATCTAATGTAACAACATCGCTTGTGACATCAGACATCCAAACTTCAGTAACTTAAACACTTAACACAGCCCAGTGTTAAGACTCAATGTTGCAACATCACCCATATGACATCAAACATTGAACAGCTTCACTACTTAACATAGCCCAGTGTTAAGACTCAATGTTGTAATATCACCACCTTGACATCAACATTGAACATACTTTGTTTTACCAAAATTCCAGCCAATCCAAGAAACTAACAGGAAGCATAAGATTCAGACTATTTGGGAACGAGTATATACTTAACCACGGGGATTTTGCTAGATTACTTGGTTTTCAGTGTGGCATGGATGCCATCCATTTTATGCATGAAGTCAATGTTATGAAGGATGAGCTTGACATGTTCTGGAGCAAAATCACCGGTGGAGGAGGACCTGATCCTTCCACCCAATTAGCAAACAAAATCCACAACCCAGCCTTCCGTTATTTCCAAATGATCCTGGCCGAGATTTTCTTTGGGAGAAGTGAAACCGAGAACCAGGTCACCGAAGAAGAGATTCTGATGCTTTTTTGTACTACTGAGTCACGCCCATTACCTAGTAGTAATTTTCTGATGTATAACCTATCCTTAACTGCTGGATATTCCAAAGGACCTATCCATGTAGGTGGCACTGTTACACACATAGCTTATGCCCTAGGTATAGCCAACAAGCTAACTCATCTTACCTCCCATTGTGGCTACACCTTAATTGACATTAATTATTGCCTTGACCGTGGCCTTATCAGGAGAGCATTCTTTAGTGCATATAACTTTAAGCTCCTATTAGGATTCCATTACGGGAATGGTGCCGTTTGTGAGGCACCCATAGACACAAATTGGCCAACTAAGGCTTTCCAACTATGGAAAGACATCACAGGTCAGACCACCTACTCCTTTGACGAAAATTTGGCTTCCGACATTCATAACCCAGCCATACGAGTGTTCCTCCTTTTATTAGCTGATATTATTTTTGCTCGTGAAAATTCTAACAAGTTGAATTCCAAAGAATTTATATTTTTACAGACTGCTTTACTTAGAAAAAGATTAAATCCTATGCCATTTATGATATCACATATGCGGGCTATTGAGAAAAATGGCAGCACCGTGTCATTTGGAGGATTGATTACCTTCATTGCACGAGCCCTCCACCTGGACACCGAGTTGGCTACATTGGAACCACTCCCACCTCGCATCATTATTTAAGATTTCTGCGAGATATGCGTTTATGCAAAGCAAGGCCGGAAGGAGGCTATATCCTCATGGTTCGTAATTCCGTCGTCCCGAGTGTCACTTTACCTTGCTCAAGACGCACTGATGTGTGCCAAAGAGGAAACTGGCTCTATGATTTAAAGGTTGCTCCTATTTTAGGTCCGTTACTACCAAACATCCCCGAGGACGAAGGAAACGAGACGAATGATGAGTTTGACCGTATGGAACAATCTCCTATTCATGTATCACCTGCACACACCCCACCTGTTACTAACCGTCCTGCAGGTACTTCTTCCGGATTTTATGTTAGTTCTTTAATTTTAAGGGTTGGCATTAATTTTGTAAAACAAATAATAGCAGCAATATGTTTGATAGGATAATTTATCTTGCTAAAGAAGAACAGGTTGAGCAAGAAGTCCTAGTGTGCAATGAAACATGTTGAGCTGAAGTAGTTTCAACATCTGGAACAACATGTCGTATCAAGATGTCCCATGCAAGTTCATTCGACATCGCGCCAGAACTAAAGAGAATTTAGAACTCTGTTATGTCTTAACAGATGTAGAAGATTCAGGAATTAATATATGCAAGTTCTATGTGGCGCTGAATTAAAAGGTCTGAAGATTTAAGTCTGAAATTGAGAAGAATATGGGAAAATATACACTTTCTAAATATGGAGATATTTTTGGAAGTTATAGATTGAAGTCTTGATTTGTAGCAGAAGTTTCTGCTGACTTGTAGCAGCTCATTTGCTGTGTTTTTATAGGCCCAAATCCAGTTGGGAATAGGTTATATATAGATGAATTGTAACCTAGTTTTGTAACGCAACCAAAAATGTAAAAGTTCTAATATTAGGGTTGGTTCCTGTACCACTCGACCTGTGAGTTGGACAGTTTGTTAGTGTGATCCTCGAAGCTGTTAAGTAAGAGGAGTATTGTTCTTGGAGGAAGCTTTTAAGTAACTCTAAGTTGTGTCTTGGAAGGGTGTCTTCCTTGTTGAATTGTTGTATAGGTAAAGAGTCGTTGATACAGTGGCAGATAGTCGACTGCTAGACATCATTGCGATGATTGGGAGTGAGAAGAGTTTCTCATAGCTAGAGAGGATCTAGGTAGAAGGGTCATTGGGTAGTGATTGAGTGATAAGCTCTAAACGGAGAGTTTAGCTTTGAATTGATACTACAGATAGTGGACTTCATCCCTGGCTTGGTAGCCCCCAGAGTAGGTGTGTTAAACCGAACTGGGTTAACAATTCTGTGTGTCTTGCTCTTATCTTTTCAGTACAATGACTATTGCTATATACCTTGCCATTTATGTTCATGTCAGACCAGATGTCGAATGGCATGTTATAGGACATCTGAGCTCTGCACATGTACCAGAATTTCAATTGGTATCAGAGCAGGTCATTCTGTTTTGTATCTGGATGAGATCCAAGGGAAGATACTTTTTGGTTCATGGTTAAGGTAGAGGCTTTCTACTGAAAAGTTGTTTGAACTTGGAGAAGTTCATATAGGTGTGAGAATGGTCCCTAGAAGTGGAGGATGGACTGTTCGTGACAGGCAGTGGCATGTGCTGAAGGCTTGGAGGTTTGGTTGAAAAGCTGATGTGTTGTGGTTATGTTAGGTTTGATTTATTTTCAAACCTGTGGTATTGTGGTGTCACCTGGATTATGATGCTAAGGCTGATATGTGACACCTGAAGGTTTTGAGGAGTTTGTGTTTTGATCCGCTGCGTATCTATCTGAAAACTCCCGAGGTTGCAATTCAGAAGGTTGTTCTTCTCTAAATGTATATACTATGGCGATGGGATATATGCAAGACTGCTTCAACTTACTTTATCAACGATACTTGAAGATTATTGCTCAAGTCCACTCATAAAGGCATTGATAAGTGAAGTTGTAAGGAAGAGAAGTAATTTACTTTTGCCTCTATTCCTAAAAGGGTTAATCTCCAGTCTTTGATCTCTTGATGTGTTCATTGGAATGATGTCCTATCTTGTGTTAGAACATCACATCAGAATTGTGCTGAACTCTGTTGTCTGAAGGAATGGCATAGCAGATGCTCTGGGTGCTAAACTAATGTGGTTTGATCACATGAGTTTGGAACCTACTCCTGATCTGGAAGAGGAGGCATCTGGGTGATATGTCTAAGAATTTTCTGGCCCTGGAACTTATCTTAGATGTGTGAGTTGGTCAAGGTGTGATCTACATGTTATTTACTCCTGAGGTCAGTTTATTTCTGGTCCTTGCTGCAGGAGTGGAGAACCTGAGATTCAAGAAGTATTATCTCTAGCAGACTTCTTGAACATGAAGGTAAAGATACTCATCAACTGATCAGGAGTATTCCAAATTATCATATGGAAGAATGATAGGGAATGATTGCCTTTGGAGAGTTGGATGAGAGGACGCTGTTCTTGTGTTCCTGTGATCTTCTGTGATGTGATGGGTTATGATGGTTGTGTCTGGTTTCGAGGCTTAAAGGGGGAAGCTTGGAGATTCTATTTTGGAATGTGGTGTTCATGATGTCAAGACTGATGTCTTAACATCTGCTCCGAATGTTATGGTTTTTGTCTCCTGAGATCACAAGCCTCTACCTATTCCATGTACTGATGTGGGGGTCAAGCAGTAGGTGAATGTGTTCAGCAGGTGTGTTGAACAGAGGGTGCGCTCTAGAAGACATGAAGATGAGTCTCATGTTCTCCATTCATTTAAGGTGTTCTTCTTGCAAAGGAGTACTGGCGGTCTTAGATAGAGAAAAGTTGATCAGATTGGGATCATGTGAGTATTGGTACAAGGGATGATTGTGTTCAACTTGTGAGTTGAACAAAGAGTGAGCTCTTGAAGACATGAAGATGCGTCTTATGTTTTCCATTCTTCTAGGTACGATGAAGCACATGTTATTCTTGATAGGGGGAGAGTGTTACAATTTTATGCAGTTGGACGTATGATGTTAAGGGGGAGATTGATAATTCTGCAGCTCTTGGTGTTAGCACTTATTTTAAAGTAAATTAGGAATTTGTATACATGAGGATTGAGTGTGCTGGGATATGTCTTGTGCAGTTGTGATTATTTTTTGCATATGTTTAGCTTAAAGGAAACAGAATTGAAACAGAATTTTATTGCACTGTTGAAAGCATACAAGATTAGTAAAGGCAACAAATAAAGAGTCTAAAGGTTATCCCAACCCCCCGAATCAAGAAAAGTTTTCCAATCTTCATCACATTCATCATCAGAAGCTTGTGTTTGCACTTGGTTTTTCTTGATAGTCTTCATCCTTGTCTCTGATGTCTTTCTTGTTCTTGTTGTTCCTGAAGCTGCCCCAGCTGTGGACAGTGGTTTGCCCTTCAATTTCTGTGGATCTGGTTTCAACACTTCCTGCATGTGTCTCTTCTCTGCATCCTTGCTAGACTGACTCATGGCTCTATCTGTGATGCGATGTTAGAAGCTAGGAAGCTTGGTTTTTATACTACATAGAGAGATCTTGTTTGTATCGCCCGACCAGTCAAAGTAGTCTTTGGTGTGGGAATTTGTTTTTCTTGGGAACCTGTTTTTTTTCATTGGATACCAGAACTTCGTGTTTGGTGTCTTGATAGAGGTTGTCCTAGTGTAACTAAAAGGATGAGCCTAGGTCTGGCCTAGTTGTCTAATATGATTCCCTTTAGTTTGTTTTCAGTGCTGGTTGTGATCAAGTGGTATGTTCCTTTGTCTTATGTTGATGTCCTACATACTATTGCAACATCATTGTTTGTTGTGTACCATGCTTGTGGAGTTGGAAGAAGCAACATTTTTGTCCGAAGTGGCAGTTCTGACATAATGTGGATTAGAATGGGCAGATTCTGATCTTGATGGTAAGTAGTTCTGGTAATACATGACTACTCTCATGTTGAAGACTCATTTAGGGTGTTATGAATGTAAGGACAGAAGGTTGTTGCCAGTGGTGCAATCTGATCAGAATGGCTGAAGATAAGGAAGTTCCTTCTAATACAAGTAAAAGGTGGTGGCTGTCCTTATCTTATGTTGCAAGTAATCTAAAGACATTTGTTATGGAATATGTGAGAAATTTCAAATCAAGTGGGCTTTTGTTTTTCAGGAATTGGCAGACCATGTATCCAAAATCAACATGGTGAGGTCTTGCTCAACATATACCAGAATGTGGCAATATCGTTGTGATAGCATAAAGAGCATTGATTGTTAAGGCTGTTGTCTATAAGCCTATTGCTGCAAGTGTGCTAATTTCTGTGTAGCCTGTGGACTGTTCAAGTTTGTGCAGTGTGATGTCAAACATCTTGATGGGACATATCATAGCTGTGTGAAGTTAGTGCTTATGCAGGAAAGGTCTGAAAAGCAGAATTGGTGTATCTGGGTGACTTTATTTTTCTCTGCTGTTTTGAAGGAATCTAGAAAGGATTATGAGAAGTCGTCTCAGTATCCATTAGATAAGAAGATGTGTTTGTATAAGTTTCTGTGGAGTCTTGGGTTGATAATGTTATGAGCAAGCAGACAAACTATTTTGGTAAGATGTCAGAACATGGTACAGAACATGTTTCTCTTGAGCCAAACAAGGAATTTTTCTGGTCGGTAGTGCAAGGATAAGGCGAAACACGTGTCTCTGCCTATGCATGGAGCGTTATTGGCCTAATTTATGGTAAGATTCAGTTGAGAAACATTTAAGGCAGTCAAGGCAGTTTTGGAAGGTAGGCATTGAATATTGAATGGAGTTTTTGGTACCTAAAATAGCGTTTCCTTGACCAAGAACCTTGAAATATTCAAAGCTCGTTAATTCCAAAGTAACTGATCAGCTATTTATAGGGGTTGTTCTCTTCTTCCTCAGCCTAGTAAGTGTTCTTATTTCACAAGTATTATGGCATTTGTTCGTATTTGGGTAAGCATCACTTGGGTCTGGTTCTGTGAGGGCCTTCTTTGCCAATTTTTGGCTAAAAAGGGGGAGAAAGGGTGTGTGAAAAGGGTTGTGCAGATGCCTTGTCTGCAGTATGGAGTTCCAATTGTGTGCAGAGAAGTCGAAGAGGGTGTCCTTTCCTTGAGTTGGTGTTGAGTTCTTTGTGACTTGTGTCCTGAGTTATGAACACAGTTGTGACTTGTGTTCTGAGTTACCTGGGTTGATAGATTGATATTTCTTAAGTTTCATCTTATGCCGCAGGTCGACTGGGGCGTCTGATCAATTAAGGTGTGCAGAAATCTCTTATGCCACCATTGGTCCTTTGTGTCAAGACAGACGTTTCTTTTCTGGAGGAGTCTTCTGCAATTAATCCAGGTCTGAGCTGGAAGGAAAAAGAAATGTGTTGTATTAAGGGGGAGTGTCATCTGCAATTAATTTAGGTCTGAACTGGAAGGAAAAAGAAATGTGTTGTATTAAGGGGGAGTGTCAGATATCTTCTTCCTCATGTACACCAGATATCTTCTTCCTCATGTGCACCAAATGACTTCAGGACTTTCTACTTCTAAGGTCCTAATGTGCTGCCTGAAGTTATTGTGCTATGGTGCTCGAAGGTGATGCTATGGAATATGCTGAAAAGAGTTGTCAAACATGATGTCCTAACATCATTCAAGTATTCCCAAGAAGATGATTCTCCATGATTGTTGTTCTCAGTAGCTACTGATGGCTACTGTTTGGTTCAGTAGTTGCTGATGACTACTGACAGTAGTATAGAGTTGTGATTGCTGCTGTAATCTGAGTTGTAATGTTTATGTATTTGTTTTAGCCAAAATTTACCAAAGGGGGAGAATGTTAGTTCTTTAATTTTAAAGGTTGGCATTAATTTTGTAAAACAAATAATAGCAGCAATATGTTTGATAGGATAATTTATCTTGCTAAAGAAGAACAGGTTGAGCAAGAAGTCCTAGTGTGCAATGAAACATGTTGAGCTGAAGTAGTTTCAACATCTGGAACAACATGTTGTATCAAGATGTCCCATGCAGGTTCATTCGACATCGCGCCAGAACTGAAGAGAATTTAGAACTCTGTTATGTCTTAACAGATGCAGAAGATTCAGGAATTAATATATGCAAATTCTATGTGGCGCTGAATTAAAAGGTCTGAAGATTCAAGTCTGAAATTGAGAAGAATATGGGAAAATATACACTTTCTAAATATGGAGATATTTTAGGAAGTTATAGATTGAAGTCCTGATTTGTAGCAGAAGTTTCTGCTGACTTGTAGTAGCTCATTTGCTATGTTTTTATAGGCCCAAATCTAGTTGGGAATAGGTTATATATAGATGAATTGTAACCTAGTTTTGTAACGTAACCAAAAATGTAAAAGTTCTAATATTAGGGTTGGTTCCTGTACCACTCGACCTATGAGTTGGACAGTTTGTTAGTGTGATCCTTGAAGCTGTTAAGTAAGAGGAGTATTGTTCTTGGAGGAAGCTTTTAAGTAACTCTAAGTTGTGTCTTGGAAGGGTGTCTTCCTTGTTGAATTGTTGTATAGGTAAAGAGTCGTTGATGCAGTGGCGGATAGTCGACTGCTAGACATCATTGCGATGATTGGGAGTGAGAAGAGTTTCTCATAGCTAGAGAGGATCTAGGTAGAAGGGTCATTGGGTAGTGATTGAGTGATAAGCTATAAACGGAGAGTTTAGCTTTGAATTGATACTACTGATAGTGGACTTCATCCCTGGCTTGGTAGCCCCCAGAGTAGGTGTGTTAAACCGAACTGGGTTAACAATTCTGTGTGTCTTGCTCTTATCTTTTTAGTACCATGACTATTGCTATATACCTTGCCATTTATGTTCATGTCAGACCAGATGTCGAATGGCATGTTATAGGACATCTGAGCTCTGTACATGTACCAGAATTTCATTTTATATCACCGAAGAAATGTGGTAAGCACAGCAAGCTAGAGAAGAAGAGTGTGATGGCATGTTCTATGCCATGTACCAACAACAGCAGGAGATGATGGATTTTATGCGGGAGTCACAGCAGTCCAACCTCGTGAACTTCCAAGCACTTAGAGATCAAAATGCCTCTCTAATAGAGAGGATTGAGCAGATGGAGCTGTCACATACCACCTGACACCGCAGTAGGAGTCATCGTCCTAGACGTTTAGAGCATGATGGAGATGGCCCCAGTGGCCGACATTAGTGATTGCCAGGTTTCACCTATCCCTTTCTTACTTTTATCGAAACATTGAGGACAATGTTCGGTTTAAGTGTGGGAGGAGATATGTACTGTTTTTACTTGTCTTTACTATTTCTATTTTATTATTGTTTTCTAGTATAGTTTAGTTTGTTCTAAAAAAAGTTTCACATGTGCGTTACGAGTCATTTTGTGTGAGTTTGTCTATTTTCCCATTTCTTGAGCCTTAACAAAAATTAATTTTTCTTTTGAACTAAGAAAACAACATTTATTTTGAAATTTTGGGCTATTAGGACAAGTTTGCAAAGACTTGGGAAAACTTTTGAAAAATCGATATCGTTTTTACACCGTAAGTTTCTCAATTATAGGAGCCTATCCAGTTTTTTTTTATACGGTAGCCTTAAAATCTCACCCTTCATCACTTACCCTTAAGTAGTTTATTCTAGCAGTCAGCATCATCTTAGCCACCGCTAAGTGACAAACCGATGCAAATAGGCAAAAAAAAAAAGAGAAAAAAGAGAAAAAAAAAATTTTGCAAAAAGTATCAAGATTTTGATATAATAATTGGATCAGGATTACCACAGGTTATGTTCACCATGCGAATCGAAGATAACAGGCTTAATGTGATTGCACTTGAATGAAAAGGGGTAAGAAATGAATGAGTAAGATAGGCCTAAGTATAACATCGTTGTTTGGATTGGTTTGTATAGGAGAGAAACTTATGTCCGCAAATCGCGGAAAGTGTCATTACGATACCCTTGGTTCACTAGTTAGTACCTACTGATGCATCATTGATCAGATTTAAGCCTTTAGCCCAGATAAGATACTTGTATGTTTGCTGTTTTTCTTTTTCTGCTTATGAGAGTTTGCTTGAGGACAAGCAAAGTTTTAAGTGTGGGAGAATTTGATAACACTAAAACACACTATATATTTGACTCCGATTGTACATGTTTTTAGTTGTTTATTTGTTATTTTCCCTTGTTATTATGGTATTTTGTTTTACTTTCAGATACATTGCCTGATTTAAGCCTGCAGTAAAGAAACGACGCAAAACAGGGCTAAAACGAAGATTTCCTGTGCAAATTGTACACTAGCCGTTTCACTCAGCGAACGCCATAGAGGATACCGTTTAAGTAGTACGTTTCACCCATACTCCAACGGTCACGAAATACGTTTTATTCAAAATGCACACTCGGCGAACGCGGAGAGGGGGTCGGCGGGCGCCGAACGTTACAACAGGGCAAGGGTCAGAAACGTTAGAAGCAGTATCACACAAAGGAAATTATTACTCAACCGTTTCTCCATAATGTTGCGTGGCAGTTACAGCTTCATGATTACTATAAAAAGCCTTGCATTTTCACTTTTGGATTATCCAATTCTAGTTTCCAACCTTAGGCATAAAGTCCACTTTGTAAAGCAATAATCCATCACATCAAGGGGTTATTGCACTATCGTTGTTAGTTAGATTGGAGCAATCATAGTTAGGAGTTTTATATTCGAAGTTATTTACATTCAAGTCAGATTTTCATTTCCCGCAATTTACTTTCTAGCTATGTACCAGATTAAGTCTCCGCTTTGGAGCAGGTTTCTTTTATAATTTGCAATTTATTATTATCCACATTGCCTTTATATTTATTTACTTTATTGCACTGCTTTATATTCGTTTACTTTCTGTCTCTGTCATTACTTTATTACTTTAATCGTTTGTGTGATTTGTCTTCTAGAACTGAACTTAAGCGTAACACTTGTGTTCATTCTCTAGAAATACACTCTCACACTTCGCAAGTTTTTTATATCTTATTTTGCAAACCAATTTATCGTTATGTCTCCAATTACCATTCCAGCATAGTCTTATTCTGATTTATTTCTATTTTTCATTCTGTGGAAAACTTTTACTCTGATTTTTAGCCTTAGATAAACAACGTAACAATAGTAATCGATAGATTGACATTGGTCTCTGTGGGATCAATAAATCTTTTATATTACTCTGACGTAATCCGTATACTTGCGGATAGCACGCATCACTCGGGCGCTCACTTTATTTCATTTTCTTATGCCGACTTGTTTCTTGTTTTTTGTCGCAGGTCAAATGTCGAATACCACCGAGCGGATCCTGAAGCTGGCTGCCACCCGGGGTGCCAAGAGAAGCCATGGCTGGATCCAAGAAGTCATTCAGGCGACGGTGCCGGTTGAGGGAGGAAGTGGTTCTTCCTCTCCACAGTGCATCCAGTCTCCCCCCAGAGAGGACCCCTGCCAAGAGGTCGCGCCCCGAGGGACCTATCCTCATGGACCTCGAGGGTCCTGTCCCAACGAAAAAGTTCATGTTGCCTGCTTGTCAGCTTCAGCGGAACTACTTCAGAAGGAGTCCCCCCGCTGTTGCTGAGGCTGAAGTAAAGGCGATCTTGGGAATTGATATAACGGCCAGGAGGGAGGCGCTTGCTGAAGATATGGCGGCCATGGTGCGAATCTTTGAGACCGCCTTGGTTCTGAATAATGAGACCAGTCCTGCTTCTGAGCTGCAAAAGATGAGGGACGAATGCAATGTCCTCGAGAAGGAGAAGGACAAAGCTGAGAGTGACCTGCAGGAGGCCAAGACGAAGTGCGAGAACTACGTGAACGTCCTCCACGAGCTGAACGAGAATAATGCGGAACTAAAAAAAGCTTAGGAGGAACGAGACCGTCTCCGAGAAAAGGTTGTTGAGCTGGAGGCTGCCGCCAAACCAGCAGAAGATGAGACGGAGGACGAGAGGCGCCTCGTCAGCCGGGGTGCTCTGATCGACAAGGTTCGGGAACTCGAGCAGGACTACTTGGAGGGCTTCAAGGTGGGTTTTAAGAGTGTTGTGGCGCAGATCGAGGCAGAGAATCCGGACGTCCAGCTCGTACTTGACAGAGTCATCCCGTTCCATCGCGTGGTCGAAGGCAAATTGGTCGTTCCAGGGAAGGACGAAGACGGTGATGGGGAGACCGGTGCCCGGATCGAAGAAGAGAACGTTGTCTAGTTTCTTTTGTTTGCTCGGCCTGCGTGCTGTTTTTCCTTTAACTTTGGTTGGTTCGGCCTGCGCGCCGTATTTTTTGTAATGATTTTTGTGATTACCTTTGTCCAACCTGCGTGCTAGGGGCTTTATGACATTTTTGTATGTACTATTCACACAATGGGCTTCTACCTGGTTTAATGCTTCGTCTTTTGTTTATTTGTGTGTGTGATGTTTGTGTGCTTGATGATATATCTGTTTTGTTTTTGTATTAAGTAATTTGGAGGTTTTGCTTGACTTTGTTGATCCTCGACAGTGTAGGGAATTGGTCGAGTGGCCGGAGCTGTATTCCGACCTTCGACGAAGCTAAGAGCTCGGTCGAGGCCTTAGCTTCATGGCGTGAACTTCCCATCGCGAGCTGAGTGTTCTGCCTAATTAGTACGGCGATGATGGAGCTCGGTTGAGGTATCCTCGTTGGATCAAGGGTCCTCACGCACACACAATGTGGGCCCTTGTCTTCGTGTTTTGTGAAGGGGAGTCGCGTTTGTACCTTAGTGCGCCCCCGTGGTCGCGACGTAGCTGTGTTGCGGGCAGTGTTTAACTGTAGTACTGTTTAAGCCTCTCAGCATTCCATGGTCAAGCAAGTTCCTCCCCGTGTAGATTTTCGAGGTAGTAGGCTCCTGTCCCCATTTTCACGCGGACGCGGTAGGGGCCCTCCCAGTTCGCGACGAGTTTTCCTTCTCGCGAATCTTTCTGGTTCCTTCGTAGGACGAGGGTGCCTACTTGAAAATCACGTTTAATAACTTTGTTGTTATAAAGTAGAGTTATCTTCTGCTTAAGTGAGCTTCGCGGAGTGACGCGTCCGACCATAACTCTTCGACGAAGTCGAGCTCCTCCCTGAGGGCCTCATCTTTTGTCTCCTCATCGAGGGTAGACTCCGTTCTTCTTGAGGGTTCCCTTATTTCTACAGGGATCACTGCCTCAGTTCCATAGGTCAATCGGAAGGGGTCTCCCCGGTAGTGGAGTGTGGGGTTGTTCTGTAGGCCCAGAGGATATTGTGTAGCTCCTCGACCCATCTTTTCTTTGCGTCGCCTAATCGTTGTTTCAGCCCTCGCTGGATCACTCTGTTCACCGCTTCGGCTTGCCCGTTCGTTTGGGGATACTTGACCGGAGTGAAGTGTTACTTCGTGCCCAGTTTGGTGACGAAGTCTTGAAAGTTCTTGTTGGTGAAAATTGCTTGGGGCACACCGAACCGGGCGAGTATGTTTATCTTGTAAAAACGTAGTATGTTGTGAGCCGTGATTTTGGTCAAGGCTTCCGCCTCGATCCACTTTGTGAAATAGTCCACGTCGACAATCAGGTACTTGTTTTGGTACGACCCCACAACGAAGGGCCCGAGGATATTCATCCCCCACCACACAAACGGTCACGGGGACGATAGTGTTTTAAGCCCACTGGGCAGGGCCAGGTGAATGTCCCCGTGCCGTTGGCATCTGTCACACTTCTTGACGCGCTCCTTGGCGTCCTGCTGCATGGTGGGCCAGTAGTACCCTGCTCGTAACGCCTATGTTGCACTATAGCCCTAGCGGCTGGATCTACAGTGAGCTGGTGACAGGCCACCTCTGGGTCAAGGCCGGGCATCTCTGATGTACTCCACACGAACAAATCAGCGTTCTCTCGGAGGCATGCCTTCAGCTGCTTCTTCGCCAGGTTGGGGAGCCCGGTGCCAATATTCACGCTCCGATTTGGATCGTCTCTGAGGGCGACGAGCTCGAAGTCTCCATCTGGGATGGGGCGCGTTGGGTGGAGAGGCTGCCCGTTGCCTTCAGCTGAGAGGTCGTTGTCCGCTGCTCCGCCTTCTTCTTGCTCGACAGGGAAATAACTGTCGAGGTCCACCGCGTTAACGCGCGGGAGTGGCTTCTGCACTGCGTCTGGGGATGACTTCTCTCCGATCTTGGGCTTGACGTTAATGGAGCTCAGGCCCTTGGTTGCAGCTTTGGAGCACTTCCTGACAGCTTCAATATCCCCGTGCATGGTGACGACCCAACCTCTTGCCGTGTAGTTTTTCATCTTCAGATGGACTGTAGATGGTACTACCGTGAGTTCGGCTAGAGTGGTTCTCCCCATGATGCATTGGTAGAGGGAAGGGCATTCGACCACTAAGAAGTGGGTCTTGACTTGTCGGGCAGTGTCCTCGCTCCCGAAAGTGACCATCAGTTCAACATAGCCCCACGGTCTAGTGGTGGTGTCGTTGAACCCTTGTAGATCCGAGCCCACGTAAGGGGTCAGATGCTTTTCGTCGACCTGGAAGGTCTCGAAGAGGTGGATATACCTGATGTCCACCGAACTCCCTTGGTCAACCAGGATTCTGCAGACGTCAAAATTTGTCATCTGCGCCTGGATCAGGAGGGGGATGTTGGAGTTGGGCGCTCCGCCCGACAGCTCCTCGAGGTAGAAGGTGATGGGGTTTAACTTCCCTTGCACCTTCTCAAAAGTGGTAGTCTGCGTCGAGGTCATAGATTCCAGCTCGTCAAACTTCCGCTTGATCGACCCGACAGAGACCTTGCCGAAGCCTCCTTCGGATATAACTATCGCCGTAGGGAAGCTTTCCTATGTGTTGCGGGTTGTGACGGGGTCTTCAGGGGGGGAAACTCGCCCACATGTTGCGAACTGCCTCGTCCTCGATTCCTTCGGGGACGTAAATATCCTCTAGTCGAGTGACGCTCAGGGCGACTTGCAGTCTGTTTTCCCTGGAGGGAGGTGTCCTATCCTCGACGCTTTGTGTGTCCTGGGCATCTGGGCGAAGAGCGTCATTCCTCTTGGTATACTGCTTGAGATGCCCTTCCTTGATTAGGATCTCAATTGCATCCTTGAGGTGGATGCAATCTTCGGTGACATGTTCGTGGCTTCGATGGAACCTGTAGTATTTGGACCTGCCCGTGTTTGATTTGGGGGGTGTCGGCTTCGGAAAGTGGACACCCCCTTTATGAAATTCCGAGTGGGCGCACTCGGAGAGAATTCACTCGCGGGGAGCGTTGAACGGAGTGTACTTCGTGAACTGACCAGATGGACCTCTCGGCTCGTGAGAGTCCCTCGAATGGCCTTCACGTCTTCTTTCTCCCCCGCGCTGGGGGGCAGTGGAGTCTTCATCCTTGGAGCTGCGGGAGCCCTCTTGGTGTCGTGAGTCTCGAACAACGTGGGCTGCCTCTGAGTCTTTGAACTGGATGTACGAATGGGCTCGGTGTAGGAGGTCTTCCAAGTTATTGGGTCTATGGATGCCCTCATATTTGGCGAACTCGGTCCCATGGCGCAGTCCCCACTCGATCAGAAACTTCTTCATGTCGTCGGTAGTGGGTACCGCGAAGGCCTCCTGGTTGAATCTCTCAATGTAGTCTCTGAGAGATTCATTCCTCCCTTGGAGGATGCCTTCCAAAGAGGCCACCGTCTTCGGATAGCGGCGAGATGCAGTAAAATTCCTAGAGAACTGTCTCTTCAGTTGCTTCCAAGACGTGATGGATTCTGGTGCCAGGCTTTTGTACCAAGTCATGGCACCTTTTCTGAGGGTGGTCAGGAAAAGCCTGCACTTAATAGCTCCCCGAACATTCCTGTAGTCGAGCATAGCCTCGAAGCTCTCGACATGATCATCGGGGTCGGCGGTGCCGTCGTATGTCCCCAAAGGTGGAGGCTTTTCCATCCCTACAGGTATACGGGTCTCCATAATTTCCCTGGACAGAGGGGTCCGCTGGTCATCCTCATCACTCCTAATTGATGATCATGATGGGGAATGATGGCCCCGACCAGGCCCGTGTCGTCGGGGAGAGTTACTCGAATGACTCTTTGGCTTTTTGCCGTCAGCTTTGCTCCTCTTCTTGGCCGCGGAGCTTCGTTGCTCCTTTTGAGGAGGGGAGCGATGGCGCTTCTGGGCGACCATACTCTGAGGTTGTTCCAGGCGTCCCGCAGGTTGGGGGGAAGTACTCCGAGAGTCCATCGGTGGCGTCCTTCGCGGGGAAGGAGAACGACTGGGAGATGGTGGGCGACGATGTCTTCACGGGAAAGAGCGTCGTGGTCGCCCCCTCTCGAGCGCTTCAATCCTCACGTTCTGCTGAGAGATCAATTGGTTAGGCTTGTTGATCAAAGCAAATAGGGCCACCGTGCTCGGATCAGTATTTGGTGGCGCCGTAATTGGCTGGTAGACAGCGGGGGAGCTGTCTTGTTGGGCGGCGTTGTAGGCCGCATCGTCAGAGGAAGGGGAGGTAGTATGCCCATCCTTTTCGTCACCTTCTTCGACGTGGACGACCACATTGTCCTCGCGGTGGTCTCCATTGTCAAACTACGCAAAGGCGGTGTCTGGAGTCTTGTTCTCAGGCTGGGAGCTAGCCATGGTTGTCAGAAAAATAAAGGTTGCTTTGGTTTTATGAAGAGGAAAATGGGGAAGCAAAGGTTCCCACAGACGACGCCACTGATCGTACCTGATCAGAGAGGAGATTAATGGTCAGCGACGTCGTGAGCTCCGCAACTCCGGTGGTGATGAGACAGCGGGGGGAGTGTACCTGCAAGGTACTTCGATGCCAAAGCCATGAAAAAAAGTAAGCAAGTACAGAAAGTAAGAGTGGAAGTTAGAATGTGTTGTAACCTGGCCCCCTCAAGTGAGAGGGTATTTATAGGTTGCCCTCATCGCATGGCCAACGGTCATCTGCACTGGGTTGGATTGCTAGGTCCAATACAGGTGACTGCCAGGGCTTACGTGGCGTAGTGAAGACCAGCACGTGGTCTTCGTCCTGGAGTAACGGTCCCGAGATCTCTGGAAGGTGGGCAGACCAATTCTTTCAGAGGTGGAAAGTTACATGATGACGTGTTCTCGCGGGGAGGAGCGCGTGGAGAGCGGGGAGGAGAGTCGTGGCCTCTCCTCGTAGCAGGAAGTCCCTGAGTGAATGTGCCCGGCAATGAGGAGAATTGAGCCGTATTGGGCCTCATGGCAGCATTGGGTTGGGCCTGCCCGACGGATGGGCAGGCGCCGGCCCAGTCCAGAACAACTACCTTGTTCATATTTGACCGTTTATGCTACCTTTATTAACTTCAAGATTTTTAATGTGGAAAAATTTCCTCAAAGTAAGAGAATAAAAACCATGGGACCTAGTTTAGTAAAACCTTCCACTATTTCAATAATGGGTATAAAAAAGTCTTCCTAGTAACACTAGGGAATAACAATCTTCACCAATAAACAATAAAGGTGGGAAATACACTCCAAACAACTCCTCCATAAAATCTGGATATACCAAAACAACTCCAAGGGAAACTAAAACTACTTAACAAGAATATAAATAAAACTAACTAAGTGATAGGAACAACATACTTAAGTTGTAGCTCAAACTACACTCACATATCACTTGTGCCTTTTCCTATTCTCTGTTGCAATTCTTGAAACCCTTGTTAAGTTGCTTATTTGTTGTGTTGCTTTAGGGATTAAAGAATCCCTTTTAAATACATCCCGATTTTGGCTTGACCCTAATAAAATAATTCACATAAAAACTCTTTTTTCTTTTATTCTACATAAAGTGTGAGATTTACTTTAAGAGTGAACCCACCCTACAAAGCTCTGATACCAATTGTTAGTATATTAAGTGTGAGTCTGAGTCCTACATCAAATGGAAAAGTGAATGTTGAAAACTTTATAAGTGGGAGGACTCATAGGCCCAATGCCTTAAGGTTTTGGGTTAATATGTGGCATCTCTCTCACTTTTGTGGTTTTTCATAAAGTCCGATGTGATGATCCTCGGATCCCCTCATAACCCAACATGTTATAATATTCCTCTATGATGCCTTATTCACTCGGTTCTCATTGGATAACTTGATGTATTCGTCTTTCTTGGGAGAGTTTCCTTATTAGAGTGCACTTTCTTGAGGTTGTATAGTATTAGTATTCTTGTTTGTATACACTTTAGTTTTAGAATTTACTTTGATTCCTTTCTTATTAGCAGTGAGATAAGTGACCTTTACTATAAATTCTATAATTTTTTAATGTGCAATGCAAGTGGAATTCAAATATTATCACAAGGTTGTTCTTCGAAAGTACATTATGTAGTTTAGAGGTAACCTTGATTTTAATCGTAAATTGGGCCTTTAAGAGGCTCTTAATTTTATTATGATCTATTTATACTTGGTTACATCAACTAGTGCATTCTTCAACATCTCAATTCTCAATAATATATATATATATATATAGAGAGAGGAAATGTATCATATGAGAATGTCATTTTTATGTAAAAACATGAGAATGAATCCAAACCATTAGATTTTAAAATAAACGGTGAAGATTATGTGTCAGTTTTTTTTCTCTTTCATTCATCATTTATTTTAATAATGGCGGAGAGAGAAAAATAAAAACCACGCATAATCTCCACCATTTATTTTAAAATCTAATGATTCAGATTCATTCTCATGTTCTTACATAAAAATGACATTCTCATAGGATATGAACCCTATATATATATATATATATATATATATATATATATATATATATATATATATATATATATATAGTTGTGAAAGCGATGCCCAAGAAAACAGTGTATGATCGGTTTCTTTATCAACAAGAAAACCACAAATTAAAAGAAAAGAGAGAATAGAAAAGAAAGACAATTCAAAGTGGTATAAAAACGAGATTCTTGATTCAATTACACATTAGGAAACGATGTTTGCAATTGAATCTCAATCATACCATTTTCTCCTTTTGATTAGGATTATCAGGAATTGATAGATAAGTAATTACTAATATGTTATTGGCTTAAATAGTATTTTCGTCCCTGTAAGTTGACGAGATTTTGGTTTTCGTCCCTGAATTTTTTTTTCGGTCCAAGTCCTTATAACTCACTTTTATGTTGCTTTTAGTCCCTAACGTTAAAATTCTGTTTAAAAAAAGCTGAATGGATTAACTGTGATGACGTGTCACTGCTGACTTGGTATAGAATGCTGACGTGGTATGCATTTTTTTTTCTTTTTCCATTTTTTTGATACACACTATTTCCACACCAGCCTTTTTATTATTATTTAATTATATGAGTGTTAAATGAGAAAAGCTAAAATATTCAAAACTTTGTCTCACAAGGGTTTCGAACCCTAGTCCAGCATTTGTGTTGTTTTGTACATAGATATATTGCATATGTACATATTATTAGTTGAAATACTGCAACTTAAAATTATTAGTTGAAATAATTAATACTGTAAATAATTAATACTGCAACTTATACTAATCATTAATACTATTGTAAATAATTTTGTAACTATACTAATAATTATGAAATATTTAGTAAATAATACTGTATCTTAAAATTATTATACGAAATAATTAATTATTTTATTAATTAGTAAAATAATTAGTCTTTAAATTAGTAAAATAATTGAAATAGTAAAAATATTAAACCAAATATTTAATAAATCAAATAATTATTAATTAATAAAATAATTAGTCTTTTAACTAGTAAAATAGTTGCAATATTTAGTATATTAAATAATTATTTTATTAAATATTTAGTAAATAATACTATAATTATTTAATAATAATGATTAATATTAAAATTAAAATTATTCAATAATAATGTAATTGAAATTATTTAATAAAATTGTAATTAATAATACTGTAATTATTTCAGTAATTAATAATGTTGTAGTTGAAATTATTTAATAATATTGTAATTAAAATTATTTAACAAAGTACTTAAATAATATTTCACTAAAATTAATATTTCATATTCTATTTTAATATTTCACCAAAGTAATTAAAATTATAATGCATATGTTTCACTAATTAATATTTCAACTATTTTAGTATTTAAATATTAATAAATAAAAACTACTTATTAATATAGTAATCATTTACAGTATTATTAATATAAAGACAATATTATTTACTAAATATTTAATAAAGTAATTATAAAATATTTCACTATTAGTAAATAACAGTATCAGTTAATAATGTATTATTAGTAAATAATACTTTATTATTAATGAATTTAAACTAAATATTAAATAATTATTATAAGTATTATTAGTTTAAACCAATAATTAGTATTTTTAGTAGTTTAATTTACTAAATAATTACACATAGTACGTTCAATCAAAATATTTTAAAGTTCCAAATCATATAAGTAATTTAAAATTTACAGGGTGACTTGGCAGGATACATGGTTGTCATTGGTTGACAGTGTAAAAATAATTTACACTGTCAGTGCACCATCCCTTTTCTCAAATAATAAATAATTACGATAATAAATAATAAATAATTATTAGTAAATAATATTGTATTATTAGTTAATAGTAAATAATTATGATACTAAATAATAAATAATCATGATAATTAATAATTGAAATATTAAATATTTGGAATATTAAATTAATGAAATATTTAATAAACTAATTATTGAATAAATTAAAGAATTCTTGTAAAAAAATTAAATAATTGAAATATTAATAATTGAATTATTAAATAGTTGAAATACTAATTAAACTATTCTTGTTGGGACCAAAATTTGAATTTTTGCCTTTTTAAACTATAGGGACCAAAATCAAAACGCTTATGTGGAATTATTGAAGATTAAAATAAATGGAAAAAGAAAAAAAATCTGCCACGTATGCGCTACGTACCACATCAGCAGCGCCAAGTCATTACCGTCTGCCACCTCAGCATTTTTTTAACGGTTAACTCATAGCAGGGACTAACGCCAAAAAGAAATGGACATATGGGGACTTAGACCGAAAGAAAAAAAGATTCAGGGACGAAAACCAAAAACTCGCCAACTTACAGGGACGAAAACACTATTTAAGCCTATGTTATTTATAAGAAAACTGAACCATAGCTTTCAACTAACATACCAAACAATTGGCCCGATAAACTGGACCAATTGGACATGCTAACTTAACTAACAAGATAACATATTTTGACACCATGCTTCAACAGACTTCGACTACAGCATGCGTAACTCCTGTCGAAACATGAAGTTATGCCTGTCGAGACTAGAGTTTGATAAAAAATACCACAAATTCCCACCTCGGAACAAACTCTACAACATTAAGGGAACAAACTATATTTCATCATGCAGCTTAATCAACTGCATACATTGGGAGAACTTGCTACTTGGCGATGACTTGGTGATCATATCAGCAACATTTTCATCAGTTGAAACCTGCAACACTTGGACTTTTCCATGCTCGATAATCTCTTTGGAGAAATGCAGCACATCGATGTGTTTGGTTTGCTCATGATAGGTTGAATTCTTCAACCAGTGTATTGCATTTTGACTATCACATTTAATTGTGATTGCTCGACTTTGAAGTTTCAGCTCCTTGGCAAAACATTTAAGCTATGATGCTTCTTTCACTGCTTCATTGAGGGCAAAATACTCTGCTTTGATGGTTGATAAGGAAACAACCTTCTGAAGTGTTGCTTTCCAACTAATTGATGTGCCAAACATAGTGAACACATAATCAGTAATTGATTTTCTGGAATACATAAAACATGCATAATCAGAGTCAGTAAATCTTTTGATTTTGACTATGCTATCATCACCACAGGCTCCACCATAAACCAGGACTCTGCTCATAGATCCATTTGTGTACTTAGGATCCACTTTAATGATTTCCAATGCGCCTTTCCAGGATTTCTATATACCTGCTTACAAGACTCACTTTGTACGTTATGTCTGGCCTCGTACAAACCATAGCGGGCATCAAAGAACCTACTATACTAGCATATGGAATGTTATTCATATAGGCTCTTTTGACTTCAGTACTAAGACTTTGAGTCATACTCAACTTGGACTAAGGATTAGTCGGTGTTACAACAGGCTTTGAATTCGACATACCAAACTTGTCGAAAATTTTCTTCAGGCATGTCTCTTGATATAAGCATAATCTCAACTACTTTCTATCTCTCTGGATGTCAATCCCAAGAATCCTAGAGGCATCTCTCAAATCATTCATGTCGAGCTCCTTATCGAGTTCAGCCTTCACCTTCATAACATCCTCGAAACTGTTGCTTGCTATGAGGATGTCATCCACATAATGCAACAAAATAACAAGTGAATTTCCAGGTTGAAATCTGAAGTAAGCACAGTGGTCGAATTAACTCCTAGTGAAACCTATGTGTGCCATGAACTTATCGAATCTCGAAGAGATTGTTTCAGGCCATATAACGACTTATTCATCTTGTAAACATAATCTTCCTTTCCTTTTTTTTGCATATCCTTCAGGTTGCCTCATCGAGATTGTTTCATCTAGATCACCATACAGGAAGACAGTTTCACGTCCACCTGTTCCAATTCTAGGTCAAACTTCGCCACCATAGCAAGCAACATTCAAATGGATCTATGCTTTATAACATATGAGAAAACACAATTGAAGTCGTCACCTTCTTTCTGAGTGAATCCCCTAGCAAAAAACCTTGCCTTAAATCATTTTTACATCACTCATTTGATTCCTTCCTTAACCTTGAAGATCCACTTACAACTAACTAACCTGGCCCCTGCAGGTTTCTCGATCATCTCCCAAGTGTTATTATCATTAAGAGATTTCATCTCATCAGCCATGGCTTTCATCCATCCAGTCTTATTTCTACTCCCCACAACTTCCTTGTGATATATAGGTTCTTCATCAAGGACCTCACTTGCAAAAATTAAGGCAAAAGCTATGAGATCTGCATAACCAATTCTCTGAGGTGGCTTAATGACTCTTCTTAACCTGTCTCTTGTCAGTAGGTAGTCATTTTCAATCTCCTTATCTTCATCAACAACTTATGCATCTTCTTCGACTTCATATGGGTTATGCAATTTAGCATCACTATGCTCCACCTCGACATGAATCTCTTCATATTCCAGCTCATCATCAGAGATCTCTGCATTTTGACCAACATCATCAGTTTTCTTAAAAGCCATCTCTACTTCATAGAAAACTACATCTCAACTTGTGATACACCTCTTGTGACCTGGCTCTAGGTACCACAACCTATAAGCTTTAACTCCTTCAGGGTAACCAAGAAACATACATCTTAGAGCTCTAGGTTTGACCTTGTCTTGCCTAATGTGATCATATGCCAAGCAGTTAAATACTCTAAATTTGTCGAAATTAGGTGGATACTTCGACCAGTCTTCTTCAAGTTTTTTCATCCCCAAGACAGTCGAGGGGCACCTATTTATTATGTAAGTTGCAGTCGAGGGGCACCTATTTATCATGTAAGATGCAGTCATGACTTCCTCAGCCCAAAAAACCTTATTTAATCCTGCACTAACCTACATGTACCTCACTCTTTCCACAATGGTCGGATTAAACCTTTCAGCCAAACCATTTGTTGGCGAGTACCTGCAGTAATTAGGTGCCTTGCAATACCAGATGCAACATAATAATTGTCAAAAGCCTCGTTGCAAAATTCAAGACCGTTGTCGGTTCTCAACCTCTTAACCTTCCTACCAGTTTGGTTTTCGACCAGAGTCTTTCAATTTTTAAAATTTTCAACAATTTCATCCTTAGATTTCTGAATGAATACTCATAACTTTCGTGAGTAATCATCAACTATGGATAGAAAATATTTTACACCTGAGTGTGAAGATTTTCTTGTAGGCCCCAAAATATCAGCATGGATATAATCAAGGTATACATATGTTCTTTCTTTACCTTTGTTAAATTTCACCCTACAAGATTTCCCAAATACACAAGGTTCACAAAACTCAAATTTTTTGAACTTATCACCACATAGAAGATTATGTTTAGACAATTTAACCAGGCCTTTTTCACTGACATGGCCAAGTCGCTTGTATCGTAGCTCAGTCTTCAACACTGATTTTGTGGATGTCATATTTTCTGAACCACTTACAACCTCAGCCTCAAGGGTATACATGTCTTGCCTCTTGATGGTTATCAAGACTTCCTTCAACCCTTTCTTTACTCTTAGGATACTATCTATCCTTTGAACGAATATCCTTTCTTGTCGAATTCACCAAGAGAAATCAAATTCCTCTTAAGTTCAGGTACATACCTGACATCAGCAATAACCTTATTGACTCATCAGTCAATAGCCTTATTGATCTTCATCACTTATGGTAACCTCAATATTCTCAAGATCAAGAATCAGCTTATTGAACATATCAAGTTACTCAACCAAGACTTTATCGTCACTCATCTTGAATGAATACAAGGCTTGCTTCAGGTAGAAACGATTGAACTACGATTTTGTCATGTACAAACCTTCGAGTTTCTTCCACACGCCAGCTACTATTTTCTCCTTCAAAACATGCCAGAAAACCTTATCACCAAGGCTTAATACAATGTCACTCTGGGGTTTCTCAATCATCCTCGTCTTCTCCTTCTCCATTAAGGCATCATCCATCTTCTCTGATCCTTTCAACATTCTAACAAACCCTGCTAAACCAGTAGCACTTGCATCTTCAAGTTCCACCAACTAAAATAGTTCACACCGGTGAATTTCTCAATCTCATACTTTATTGATGACATCTTCTTCTCCACGCTAACCGCACCAATTTGTTGTGAAAGAGATGCCTAAGAAAATAGAGTAGGATCGCTTTCTAGATCAACAAGAAAACCACAAAGTAAAAGAAAAGAGATAATAGAAAAGAAAGACAATTCAAAGTGGTATAAAAATGAGATTCTTGATTCAATTGCACATTAGAAAACAATGTTTACAATCGAATTTCAACCACGCCACTTTCTCCTTTTGATTAGGATTATCAGGGATTGATAGAGAAATGTTGACTAGTATGTTATTTATAAGAAAACTAAACAATTGGCCCGACAAACTGACTCAATTCAACATACTAACTAAAACAACAAGGAAACATATTTCGACTGCATGCTTAAACAGACTTTGACTACAACGTGCACAACTCTTGTCGAAACATGAAGTTATCCCTGTCGAAACTAGAGTTTAAACCAAAATATCAAATATATATATATATATATATATATATATATATATATATATATATATGTATTGAAACCAGAAATAGAATAATGATCAAAAGTAATAGATTAATGATCAGATGGATTTAGGATACAAGGTTTTGATGAAGAAATATGCAAAAACTAATATAATAATGAAAAAAGGAGACATGAAATTTAAATAGATATTTTATTTTTAATTTAGTTTTACAATTTTCATTAATAAACTTTTCTATTCTATTTAGTTGATTATAAGAGTAGACATACATATTTTGATTTTTTGTTATGTAACTGGTCATAAATTAATTATGTCATTATTATTGTTGCAGACGGGTATCGTGTCATGGATGACTTTATTACTATAGATTGTTTGTATTGACGAACTTAAAATGACTATTTGGGATTCTTTATTGAGGTCATCCAATGATTTATCCTCTCACTGCATCAAAATTGGACAAAGACAGCGCTTTTTGGACAAAGCGCTGCTATAAGTCTTTAAAAATTTTCGCTTAAAAAAAGCGCTGTAAAAGACAGCCTTTAGAAAGCGCTTTTCAAAAGCGCTGTTAAATGCCCAAAATGGAAGGCACCTTAGAAAACGCTTTTTGTAAAGCGCTGCTATAGGCATTACTTTAGACAGCGCTTTTATAAAAGTGTTGTCTAAAGGTTAACCGTAGAAAGCGCTTTTTAAAAGCGCTGTTAAATGCCCAAAATGGAAGCCACCTTAGAAAGCGCTTTTTGTAAAGCGCTGCTATAGGTATTACTTTAGACAACGCTTTTATAAAAGCGTTGTCTAAAGGTTAACCTTAGACAGCGCTTTTATAAAAGCGCTGCTATAGGTTTTAAATTCTCCCCACCTTAGAAAGCGCTTTCTGAGGAAAGCGTTGTTATAGGTAGCACTTAAGAAAGCGTTTTTTAAAAGTGCCGTCTAAGGTCATTTATGAATTAAAATATAAAAAAATTTCTAATCATTTTCAGACATTTCTTTTCATTTTCTTCTCTCGACCGTTCTTCTCTACTGAAACCCTTGCTATCGTTCTTCTCTGCTGAAACAATTTCTAATCATTGCCATTGCCGTCGTTCATTCGCCATTGTCGCCATTCATTCGCCATTGCCGTCGTTCACGTATTTCCGTCAGTTTGGTTGTTCATTCGCCATTGCTTTCGTGAAGAAGAAGACGAAACGAAGAAGAGGTACGATTTTCATTCTTGTTTTCATTCTGTTTTCATTCTTGTTTTCATTCTTGTTTTCATCTCGGTCATCGTACGATTTTTGTTCTGTTTTCATCTCGCCATTGCTACCATTTTGCCGTCGTAGTACAGGCGTTGTTTGAGTTTGGTGTGAAACTATTAATAAAATGCATCATGGTTTGTATATTTTATAGAAATACAAATACTATGTATTGGGATATTGAGCAACAAAGCCAGTATATGCCCTTAAAAATTTGTGTGTAGTGTTGATATGGGTAATGACCATAGTTATAAAGTTTTGAACATGTTTACATACTTCTGACTTATTTTTGAGAAGAATGATCCATACATAGAATGACTTATTTCTGACTTATTTTTGAACATGTTTAGAATGACTAATATTGAACATGTTGTTTCTATTTTCATTAGCTGTTGTTTCTATATTCTAGACTAAAGAAAGTATGATAGTTATTGTAATATTGATAGTTATTGTATTGATGGAGTTATGATATATAGAGCCATGAAAGTGAAGTTATGATAGTTATTGTATTGCATGGTCAAAGAAAGTATGATATTTGTCTTTGCATGAGATGTTTATCTTGCTCAATAATTGCTTTGATGATTATCTTTGTGATATGATGATTACTTGTTTAAGTATGATTTAAACTTGATTCTTGATAGATTTAGGTTATCATATGAATGTTACTTGTTTAAGATGATGCATGTTTACTTGTTTAGGTATTGCTTAGATTTGAATCTTGTTAGGTTTAGGATGAATTGCTCTAATGCTTGGTTACTTGTTTAAGTATGCTTGGTTACTTGTTTAAGTATGCTTGCTCTTAAGTATGTTGCTTGTTTGTGATTACATGTTGCCACTTATCAAGTTAGGACTCATAATTGGTCAATTAATGATATTTGATTTTATGATACGTGTACAGGGGGATCTTGGTAATTCTAACCTATTTGGACACTGTGTGGGTCTAGAAGTTATTTACATCCCTACAGGTAAATATTTTTTATTTTTGTTTTTGTTTAGTTTAATTAGTATAACTATGGATAAGAAATGGATGTCTTCAAGTCGATTGTTGAAAGAGTACGAGAATGGGGTATCGGAATTCGTTAAGTTTGTTGTTGCGCATGCCAAAGACCCCAGTCGAATGAGATGTCCTTGCTTGGGTTGTTGTTTTAGGAGTCGGGTTAACGCGGTTCAGTTGGCATCGCATTTAATGAGGAGTGGAATTGATAGAAGTTATACATGTTGGAATTTGCATGGTGAGAAAATTAACGGGAATGTTGAACCGGGGGATAATACGACCTATGCTTCAAATGACAATGGCACAGATACATACGATTCTGATCGAGTCAAAGAGATTGCAGAAGCACTTGAAGAAGATATTAAGGATTGTCCCAAAATGTTTGAGAGGTTGGTAAGCGATGCAGAGAACCGTTATATAATGGTTGCACCAAATTCACAAGATTATCTGCGGTATTAAAGTTGTACAACTTAAAGGCGGGCAATGGATGGTGGGATAAAAGTTTCACAGAGTTATTGGCCCTTATGAAAGATATGCTTCCAGAGGATAATGTTCTTCCCAATCGAACATATGAGGCCAAAAAGATGTTGTGCTCTATCGGCATGAGCTATGATAAGATACATGTCTGTCCAAACGATTGTGTTTTGTTTCGAAATGAGTATGCATCGTTAAATGAGTGTCCTAAATGCGGTGTCTCTCGATATAAGGAAAAGTTGTCTCCAGCAAAAGTCTTATGGTATTTTCCTATAATTCCGAGATTTAGACGCATGTTTCGTAGTGAGACCGATTCAAGACACTTGACTTGGCATGCAGATGAAAGAATTATTGATGGAAAGTTTCGACATCCGGAAGATTCACCACAGTGGATGAAAATTGATGATGATTATCCTGAATTTGGAAAAGAAGCAGGAAACCTCCGCTTGGCATTATCTACTGATGGAATGAACCCACACGGTCTTCAAAGTATCTCACATAGCACTTGGCCTGTGATCATAATGATTTATATACTACCTCCATGGCTATGTATGAAGCGTAAGTACATGATGTTATCTATGTTAATTTCTGGGCCTAGACAACCAGGGAATGACATAGACGTATACTTGGCACCCTTAATCGAAGATTTAAAGTTTTTGTGGGAGAACGGTGTGGAGGTTTATGATGGGTATAGGAAAGAAAGTTTCAACTTGAGGGCGATGTTGTTTGGCACAATTAATGATTTTCCAGCATACGGAAATCTATCAGGGTACAGCATAAAAGGTCAATGTGTGTGTCCTATTTGTGAAGATAAAACAGATTGGACGCGATTGGAGTTTGGTCAGAAGAATGTATTTCTCGGTCATCGTAGATTCTTAAATTCTAATCATCACTATCGTGGGTGGAGAAAAGCATTCAATGGAGAGGCAAAACATGGTAGAGCTCCAACTATATTGACAGGTGATCAAATTTTTGAAAAGGTGAAAGAAATGAGTACTCAGTTTGGAAAGCCTTTTGCACATTCAATAATATTAATTAGTTGTCATGTTATATATAGCTTATATCATTCAATGGATTATGGATTATGGATTTTTATATTTGTCATTTAATTTTTATTTTTTTCTTTCTTACAGGTGAAATGGCTAGTGACCATGACGACACACACGAGACACATGATGAAAATGAAGCTCAGAAGGTATATTAATTTTCACAATGTTGCTTATTAGTGATGCTACTTGATAACACAAAACAACTATATATTAATTCTTATTTGTTTGTCTATGTGTAGTGCCCTCGTCAGCGTAATGACATAGACTGCGGGTATTTCGTTTTGAGGTTTATGAGAGAAATCCTTCAAATGGATCGATTAGAGATTCCTATTACGGTATGCATGGATTTATAACTTAGGATTTATTTTAATATTTATCGGATATGTCATATAATTTATTATTTTTAACTAAATGATGCATATTTTGTTTTGTTATGTAGTACTTTGATGAATACGCGTGGTATCATTACACGAAGGATAAATTGCAAGAAATTAAGGAGGAATTGTGCGAATACCTTATTGGAAAAAAAATCATACAAGGTATAGGATAATGGGATTATGTGAATGTATAGTTTTGTGAATGGTTTATTTTATGGGATTGTATAGTTTTATGAATGGTTTATGTTATTTATGTGATTTTGGAATGTAATTGTATAGTTTTGTGAATGGTTAATGTAAATGACTTGAATTATAATGGAAATGGTTTATGTGGTTTATGTGATTTATGGGATTAGTGGAAATGGTTAATGAACCATACTAGAAATTGTTAATGGAAATGTGAAATATACAGGTTTATTGAAATGGCTTGAATTATACAGGTTTCAGCATTAAAAAATGGTTAAAATGGGATTTTAAAAAAAATCATTAAAATTATACGTAGAGAAAAGACAGCGCTTTCTAGAAAAAACGCTGTCTATAGTTCACAACAGAAAGCGCTTTTCCTAAAAAGCGCCCTCTAAAGGTATAGAAAAATTCATAACTAAAATTATAGGCATACATTAGACAGCGTTTTTAAAAGCGCTGTCTAAAGGGGGCCTTTAGAAAGCGCTTTTCCTAAAAAGCGCCCTCTAAAGGTATAGAAAAAATTACATTAGACAGCGCTTTTTAAAGCGCTGTCTAAAGGGGGCCTTTAGACAGCGCTTTTTCTTGAAAAAGCGCCCTCTAAAGGTATAGAAAAATTGATAATTAAAATTATAGGCATACTTTAGACAGCGAAGCGCTGTCTAAAGGGGGCCTTTAGACAATGTTTTTTGTTGAAAAATCGCCCTCTAATGTATACTTTAGAGAGCGCTTTTTCGTAAATAAAAAACGTTGTCTTTACCTACGCCAGCGCTGGCTTAGGCAGCGCTTTTAAGCGCTGTCTAAGGCCTAAAAAAGCGCTGTCTAAAGTCTTGTTTGGCGTAGTGTCTAGTTTGTTGGTATTTTTTGTGAAGAAGATGTTCGCCATGAATCATATCTTGGTTTTGATGAAGACAAAAGGCTTCTTTAAGAAGAAAGATCAAAGAATAAAAAGAATGATTCAAGTTTCAAGTTTATATCAAGATTTGAATATCTATGACAAAGGATCATAAATAAAGGTATATGCAATTCAATTCATATACACATCTTAAATGCTCAAAGATCAATCATGCATTTCAACTGTAAAAAATCCAACAAGTTTAATTCACCCCTCCCCTAGACTGCACACTCTGAAACTTACATTTTTTGCAGTCGTTATTTATGATATTTATGACAATTGAAAATGTGGTTTGCATGTGTAGCATTTCACTTTTCATTTTAGGTCATGAGTTGTTGTTTTAATTCATGGTATAGAAATCAAAATTATGTTTTCATCTTCTTAAATAATAACACAAAGTTGGATATGTTTGTAGAATATAAAAAAAAAAGTTAGTATGCAAATATAAAAAATAAAATAGCATCATTCATCTAAATTGCTCATTTTAGCAATTTAGGTTATAAGATTTGATGGATATTTTTACACTGATTTGAATTACTTTATTTTCTTAACAAATCGAATATTACAATACGACTTATTCAATAATAGTTCACTCATATTATGTATTCATGTCTTTTGACAATCGATATTAACAAAGTTATTGTCAAACAAAGCATTGATGAAATATAATAAAAATATTTAAAATAAACATATCTATTTATAAAGATGAAAGTTATAATACACATTTTACTGCATGAAAATACCTTTAAAAATCTTGATTAAAAGCAAATTCTTCTTTATTACTCCAATGTGACCTTAAAGCTAGATTGCAATGTAACTTCTTAGGAGTCATGAAAAACGAAATAGGAAGACTTTGGTGAGGCCAGAAGAATGACTAAGAATTTGGAAGAGACAACTAAACACTTAAACCTTAAAACGAGACTTGGAAATCATAAGCTAAAAACTAAGACCCTAATTCCTAATTTTGGTTAAACCCGCATTTATATATTTGAAACCTGGTTTGCACATTTGTTAACTTATATATTCATTACTTACTTTTAAACATAATAAAAATCACATTTAAAAAAAAAATCTCTAAAAAGTGTTTGAGAAAGATACGAAAAATAACTTCTATTTTTAACTATATGCTTAAATGCAGTTTTGATCCCTCTATATACATTTTGATAACTTTTTAGTCCCTGTTTTAAAAAAAAATCAGCTTTATGGTTTCCCATTATCAATTTCCATGATTTTTTGGTGGCCCCCTTAATAAATCATTCTCTTTTGCCCAATTGGCATGTGAATTAATGACGTGGCATTTTTTAACTTCCGCCATGTCATTAAAAGCCTTGTCATTATTTGAATTAATATTTAAATAATTTATTAAATCATTTTAATTATTTATATTATCCACTAAAAGGAAAATAATGCACTATTTAAAAGCATATACATAGAAGGGGGAAACCATCATCTTCTTCCTTGAGCTTCTCTCCCCCTTTCTGAAACCCTAAAATAATTTGTTTTCTTTCCTCTCAAATCATGTGTGGTTTCACTCCATTTGAGCCAAGCGGTTTCTATTCATCATGTCCCAATGCAGCAAATCGAGTTATCGGAAGCCTTCACGTTCATATCCGGACCAATGCAGTTGTGGTTTGGAATCTCCATTGATGACATCTTGGACATATTCAAACCCAGGTCATCATTTCTATGGTTGTGGGTTATTTAAGGTAATGCTTTAGTTGTTGCTGTAAAATTTATGTTGAATGTTTGGTTATTTAAATCCCTCTAATCCCTCAATGTTTATTGTAAATCTAACTGCAGAGTTATAAGAAGTGTAACCATTTTATATGGTATGATGAAGAAATGTCTTCAAGAGCCAAGGATGTAATTTGTTCTCTGTAACATAATTTAACTAAAGAAAAAAATGAAATGCAATGAAGTCTAGACAAAAGAGGAGGAAATGAAGATTAAAGTAAAGCTCATGAAGAAGATATTGAAGTTTAGTGTGTCTATCACTTTTGTAATACTAATAGAATTAGTCATGTGTAATGTAATGAAGCAGGTCATAGTCCTTTAAATGCAATTTGTGCAATGCATGTTGTAAAAGTTATGACATATGAGTGAAATTGTGTGTCAATATGTACTCTGAAATTGTAATGACATTTTGCATTGTAATGGCAATATTCCATATCAGTTTGTAATGAAATTTTCTGGATGTATCGGTTTTTATCAGTCTGCATTTTAATAGCCATATTCCATATAAGTTTGTATCAGTTTTTAGATCAGTATTTGATCACACAATATTAGTATTTGATATGTAAACATCTCAATTTCAAAATATCATTTCATTAACATAAGAATGTGTTCATTACAAAAGTTGGTCATTACAAGTTGTAGTGCAGTCGTCACTAAATAAACGCAGTCATTACAAAAGTTGGTCATGACAGACATTACATACATACAAAAAACAACTTAGTGTTGGCACATATTTTCATCACAGACATTACAAAAAGTAATTCAACATGCTAAATCTAAGCTTGTCTTGGTTGTGTTGAAGTTGATACTTGTGAAGAAGAACAAATATCAGTTTGAGTGGTTTTCTTCTTAGTCTTCTTGGTAACTGCAGTCTTATTGGTCTTAGATTTCTTGGTTTGGTTTCCACCTTTTGGTATAGCCCTATCAACACCTCTTTTCCTCTTACAACTCCTCATGTTATGCCCCATTGCTCCACACTTGTGACATGTAACAGTTGTTAGTTTTCTTGGCAACACCTGTGGGTTTCTTGGTTCGGCATTGGTTTTGTTCATTAGATTTTTGGGACATCAAATTTCCCTTCTCATAAATGGTGGATGGAGTGGTAACTGATCATGTACATGCCAAAGTTATGGTTCATTAGTTGGGTATATGATATGTGAATAAGTCTGTTGAAAAGTTGTTTTCCTGCATACATATACAACACAATATTAACAAGAATATAATAAACACATATAATAACAATTATGATATGTTAATCATTACAAACCTATAATAAACAGACACATAATCCTATGGTTTCTTTTTGTTTTTCCAAATGCATGTAATGGCATGGCACCAAGGGACCCCAGACAAGTCCCATTTTCTACATGCACAGGTTTCCTGTTTTAGGCTGACACAGTATGTTTCAATTCCATTTGTCACTTCAAATATGACAAAGTCATCATCACCATGCAAAGTTGGAGTCCACCCTCCTGCAACTTTCTTGTTTTTTTCAATTACCAATTGAATCCTAGGGCAAATTTCTCGAGCATACTTATTCATCAACTCCTTCTGACTTGTAAACCTTTTAGACAGGTAATGTTTTATCCCTTCTAATAAGGTGATTATAGGTTTGTCTCTATGTTCTAAGATTGCCCCGTTGAATGCTTCACACGTGTTGTTAACCTCTAAGTCACACTTAGAATAGATATTAAAGTGTGACATGTTCCAAACTGAGATGGCACATCTTTCACTTCCTTTCATGCAACCTCATTCAGTGCTTTCATCTTCAACATTGCCCTCTCAAAGGCAGAAATTGTAGTAGCCTTTTCAACACTCCACATAATTTCTTTCAATTCCATTCCAGGATACTTTTTTTTCCAGTTACCATATAGATGCTTCACACATAGCATTTCCTCAACATGAACACTCACACTTTGAACAGCTGGGACCAGTCCCTGTTCCATAGTTACACATGAAATCACAGTTAGACATAATATCATAGAATAAGTATGGGTGCTTTATAAGTAAACAAAACTTAATAGACTACCTTTTGCTGATCAGACATGAAAGCATAGGGTCTTTGATTGATGTCTTGCAAGTCATCAACTAGGAGGTTTATGAACCGCTCCTATGAATCCTTTGGTCCAGCCTCTACTACAGCATATGCAATGGGAAATATATGATTATTTCCATCTCTACCAACTGCTTCCATCAGCTGTCCCTCATAATCTCCTTCCAAAAAAATGCATCAAGCCTTATAAGTGATCTACAACTATTTTCAAATCAAGCTTTACATGCCTCTAAACATATGTAAATCCTTTCAAAGACAGGGCCATATGCAGAGTCACAACATTGAAGCACAACATTAATCCTAGGGTTTGAGTTTAATAACTCTTGTGGATAACTCCTTAAGTGAGTGAACTAATCCCTTCCAGCACCCTGTACTAGTTCTACAACTCTTCTTTTAGCTCTATATACCTGGTCAACTAACAATTTCATACCCCATCTGTCAACTGATTCAACAATAAGTCCAAGTGGTTTTATTTCAGGATTATGTCTTAATATATGAGCGAATTTCTTGGCAAGTCATCCAGTCTTTGCTTGTCTATTATGTGTTGTCCTATGACATGTATGGTCATCATATAAACTTGCAACTTGCCAATATTGGTTCCCAACCCTTTTACTAAATCTCATGTAAAACTTGAGCTTTCAATACAGTTGACCACCATCCTTTTTCCACCATTCTTCTTCAAGTAAACATTCTTCTTTGATTCCATAACATACTTCTTTATAGCATCCCTGACCAACTCTTTAGTGTTAAACACCATACCCAATTCCCAATTCAAACTTAACTATGTCACCAGATTTATGTCTTGGAAAATTTTCATACTCTTGCTCATCCTCACTAGCAGCCGGTGTATGTAAGTGATCAGAATCCTTTTCATGATCCTACTCAAACTCAGCTGAAGATTTATCCACTAATGTTTCCTTTTTAGTAGGTAGGACTGTTGTCCAATCCAAGTCCATAGATACTTCACTTATGTCATCTTCACTAAAGTTACCCTCACATCCAACATAGTCTTCATCAGCATCATCATCAAATCCTTCATCTGCATTACCTCCTTCATTTGCATTAACTCCTTCACTTGCATTAACTCCTTCACCTTCATCAACTCCTACATCAATCTCAAATTCTTCATCATATCCATGACCTAACTCCGCCTCATATATAATATCAGGGTTATCAACAAAGTGTTCCACATATACATCAACCAACTCAATTCCAATTGCATTAATATCTTCAATGAATTTCAACACATCAGCATCACAGTTTAGGGGCCTAAGTTCTGTAGCAAAGCTAAATCTAAGGCTTCAATACCACATACATTTCACATTTGTATATCCTAATTTTTAAATCGATGACTTTAACTGCATATAAGACATGTAATCTACATCCCATTTCCAATTCAATTCTGAAACTTCACCATCAACATACCACTTAACACGGGTGTGTATAAGTTCACCTTTGTGGTTTATTCTTAACCTAACACTATGGCTCTTAGTTAGCTTGATAAACAATTACAATACATATATCAAAATACACAACTAGGATAAAATGGACCACATATCAACATAAACAATTAGGGTAAAATATTTCAAATTTAAAATTTAGGGAGAAAAGGGTCATGTCATATTAATCAATTAGGGGAAATGTTTAACGATTTAGGGAAAAGGAACCACATTTCACGACAATGGGACCACAAGTAAGAAAAACCCTAAACCCAATTGACTTATCTCTCTAAAAATGGAACATATAAAGGACATACCTGAGATAGAACTTGACATCTTCTTTATTTTTCGATGACAATGGAATATTCATTTCCAAATTTTTGTTTTCGAATGACCACGACAATCAGCGACGAATACCAAAGCAAGTGCAAAGCAGAACGAATATTACTCACAATCAGCGAAGAATCTCAAACGAGTTTCAGAAAGATGAATAGAGGTTGAGAGTGAAGAAGATGGAAGATGACTACCTATGTTTTGTTTGATAGAGTTTATAGGTCATAAAGTTTCAGCTAAGGACTTTTCCTTTTCTGAAATGTTTAATAACGCCAGTGTTACTTAATAAAATTAATTTAAATGATTTAATAAATAATTTAAATATTAATTCAAATAATGTTAAGGCTTTTAATGACGTGACAGAAGTTAAAAAGTGCCACATCATTAATTCACATGCCAAATGGGCAAAAGAGAGTGATTTGTCAAGGTAGACCACCAAAAAATCATGGAAACTGATAATTGGAGACCATAAAGCTTATATTTTTAAACAGGGACTAAAAAGTTATCAAAATGTATATAGGGGGACAAAAAATGAATTTAAGCCTTATATTTATATGGATACAGGTTAATGAAAAAAGACAGGAAAATAATTCCTTTCATCAACAAACGGTACCTTTCGTCTTCCCGCTCTCTTGGCTCATTTCTTGGGAAAGCGGACCACTTAGGAAATTCTTTAGCTTGTCGAGGGCTAAATGTAAGGAGAGATTCGCATACCATTTTTGCATGGTCTATGGTGGAGGTTTTAATCTTCCTACGTGGGATCAGATGCCTTACTCACTCGGTCCTCATAGGATCACTTGATGGTTTTGGTCTTTCTTGGGTGGGTTTCTTCGTTGGAGCGCACTCTCTTGAGATTGAATAATGTAAGTAATGTTGTTTGTATACATTTTAGCTTTAGCATTTACTTTGGTTGATCATTAATGAGGTGTATGGCCTTTACTACAATTTCTATCATTTTTTAGACCATTTCTTAATACACCACCCAAGTTTCTTATACACCACGTGAAATTTCGTTTTTCCCCCCAGATTCCGGATGTGCTCATCCGGACGCACCGTTTTTTTTAAAAACGCTGATGTGTTCCGGATGTGCACATCCGGAAACATAGTATAGCTTTATTTTTTTAAATTTCGGAACTGCATATCCAGAAAATAGCATAACTTTATTTTTTTTTTAATCGGTTTTGTTGGTTGGTCGCATACGTTAATATATCATCGCGCTACAGATGGACTAAATATATTTCTTTGTTGATCGTCCAACACTACAGATGGACTCAATATATTTCGGAGATAAACCCTTTTCATTATTGAAAATAAGTAATGTGGTTGGTGCACCAGTAGCAGTAATGTCATCAGAAGTTATAACAAACTCTAGGGTTGGAGTCTCTCCGTCAATATAATGGTTGTCTTCAGCATTCTGATAAAGTTAACAACAGATTTTCGGTCATGAATATAAACAACTATCATTTAACATCATGAATGCATCATGAAAGGTTAAATGTACTTGAATAAGCTCCATGAGAAAATGAACATCTTTAGAATAAAGTTCAGCGGAGAGATTCTTGATAGCGTGATGAAGATCTTGAGTCAATGGATTAGGTTTCCCGCCAATAGAAAACTTTGTTCTTCGTATCTCCTATTACCACTTGCAGAACCAGAATCAGAATTTTCTACTTCACTTATGTAGTATCGAGCGCGGAAAGCTAGCAAGTGTACATAATAAGCAGGAGGAATTGTATCATTAATATACAAGTTATAATATATACATATACATCAATAGACATCAACAAGTGTGCATAATAAGCTAGCAAGTGGGCATAATAAGCATAATAAACAAGTTATAATATATACATATACATCAATATACATCAGTATGTATCATTTAGAAAAAACCAACGCGAACCTGTAAAATATAATCCTTTTAGGCTTAAACTCAGTTGATTTATAGAAAGCCACACGCCACTCCCTGAATTATCCTATCATGAGGAATACACAAATCTAACAAAATTATCTTATCATTCCCACGAGCCGATTTCCCTTCTAAGGATGCACTGTTATTTTAAAGAGATCTTGAATTATCTCCTTGCAATGAACCTGAGCATAAACAATTCATCTGTATCTTGTGACCCAAAGTCAGTCCATTGGTTCTGCAAGTGGTAATAGGAGTACCACAAACTTTGTGTCGACTCTGGTAATAGAAGTAATGTTTTACTGTTGATCGTAATTCTTTTAAAATACATATTATTATTATTATTTCTTAAAATAAATATACTTTTTTAAGTTTCATCCATTTTTCTGGATGTGCACATCCGGAATACGCGTAACTTGTCATTCCGGATTTGCACATCCGGAACAAGGCAACGTTTTTTTAAAAAACGGTGCGTCTGGATGTGCACATCCAGAACTAGGGGGCAAAAAAATAATTTCACGTGGTGTATAAGAAACTTGGGTGGTGTATTAAGAAATGATCATTTTTTAATGTGCAATGTAGATGTGATTCAAATATTATCGCAAGGTTGTTCTTTGAATATGAGAAAATGCATTTCATATATTTTAAAGTCGTATCTTACCATATGTGAATAAACTAACTTAAAAAGAGATCTTTATAAACCTAATAGAATTACTTAATGAGTTTCATAATAATAAAATAAAATAATTATAAATGCTACACTTGTCTCAAACTAGTTAATGTATATCAATCATTCCAAACTTTCAAGTAAGTTGGTTAAATCATTTTATTAGTAGACCCTTTTTAACACATCTGCCAACTGATGTCCAAAAAGTATGTAGGTGGTAGTTATCAATCCAGTATCCAATTTTTCTTTCATGAAATGTCGATCAATCTCAATGTGTTTTTTTACGATATGTTGAGCCAAATTATGAACAATATTAATGGCCAATTTATTGTCTTGAAACAACTTCATAGGGTCTTCACATTGTATCTTCTAGCACTTATTTCATCCATAATAGTTCACAAATTTCTAATGGCATAGCTCTGAATTCTATTTCAGCATTAGATTGATCAACTACACTTTGCTTCTTACTTCTCTAAGCAACAAGGTTTCTAAAGAAGAAAGTATCGTAGTATGAAGTAGATCATCTATCAATCAATGAACTTGCATAATTAGCATGAATGCAAGCCTCTATAGTTAAACTTCCACCTCTTTTAAACAAAATTCCTCTTTTTCAACTGCCTACAAGTGTCTCACCCTCATATCATGCATGAATTGACTCACCACACTAATTGCATATGCCAAATTTGGCATAGTGTGTGCAAAGTAAATCAACTTTCCCACTAATATCTGATACTGACCCTTGTAAACTTTGGAACTCTCCTCCTCATAGCTGATCATATGATTTTGTCTAAGTAGGTTTGCATCCAAGTTTTTCTGTTTCCTGCAAAAGATCAAGCACATATTTTATCTAAGAGGTAAAAATACCATTATTTGAATAGGTTGCCTCAATTCCCAAGAAGTACATGAGTTCTCCAAGGTCCTGCATTTAAAATTATGCAGATAGTTTCCTTGTAAGTTGTTGTCTCCCACTCAAATCATCTCATGTCACAATAATATCATCAACATAAACAAGAAGTATTGTACATTTTCGTCATGTGTGTTTAAAAAGAAAAAGTGTGATATCCTCGACTTTACTTATAGTCCAAACACAACATTGGCTTCGTGAATCTTCCAAACCATGTCCGAGGGAACTATTTTAGTCCATATAAATTCTTTTTAGATTGACACACCTTTTCCAAACCTTTTTTTTTTTGTTCAACAATACCATTTTGTTGTAGGGTATCAACACGTGTTAATTCATGAATGATGCCCAATATATTGGTAAAACTGTAAAAATTATTGACAAATTCTTTACCATTATCATAATATAATCTTTTAACACCTTTCCCAAATTGTGTTTGTATTTTTATACTATAAAATTGAATAAACAATTGTGGTACTCTTGATTTATTATTCATAAAAAAAAATTAAAGTTACTCAAAAACAATCATTAATAAAAGAAATAAATCATCTCACACAGAGAATAATAAAAATAAGAATTGATCACTGAACATCAAAATGAATAAGATCAGGCAATTTCTTATCCCACCACCCAACCTTCTTAGGTATCATGCGCGCTGACGAAAATACCCATGTGTTCCGGATGTGCAAATCCGGACGCACCGTTTTTTTTTTAATTTCCAGTTTTTTTCGGATGTGCACATCCGAAAGAATTCCTGATCTGCAAATCCGGAAAAAATCAAAAGAATTCTATAAAATCATTTACTTCTAAATATAATTAAATCCAATATAATTAAAATTAATTTCATTTTTTCAATATAATTAAATCCAATATAATTAAATCCAATATAATTAAAATCCAATATAATTAAAATTAATATGATTTTTTCAATATAATTAAATTAATTTTAGAAGTAAATACCATATAATTTTAATTATAATTTAGAAGTAAATACCATATAATTTAGAAGTAAATATTATATAATTTTAAATACCAATATAATTAAATCCAATTTTAGAAGTAAATACCATACAATTTTAAATTTAATATAATTAAATTAATTTTTTCAATATAAAAAAATAATTTAGAAGTAAATACCATATTAATCATTTAGAAAAAAAAATCATATTAATTTTAATTATATTGAATTTAATTAAATTGGATTTAATTATATTGAAAAATTCATATTAATTTTAATTATGTTAAATTTTAATTATATTAGATTTAATTATATTTAGAAGTAAATGATTTTATGAAATTCTTTTGATTTTTTCTGAATTCGCAGATCAGAAATTCTTCCGGATGTGCACATCCGAAAAAAACTGAAAAAAAAAAAAAAAAAAACTGTGCGTCTGAATTTACACGTCCAGATATTGAGAACAAAAATGAAATTTCACGTGGTGTCTAAGAAACATGGGTGGTGTATTAAAAAATTCTCTAAGATCAAATAGATAACACTTTTAGTAAGGCTCGAAAGAAAAGTAGTTTGATTGTATTTAAAAAACGGACTAATATCATAATTAAAAACTCAAAATTATTTTTTAAAACCGTGAAAAATAAGATTTACCAAAATATTTGTGCTAAAATAATATTTGAGACAAAAGATAACTATGAGTGAGATTGATCAAACAGTTTTGTGAACTTATTAATTTGTTTACTTTCGTTTTATTGGTAATTTAGTCTGAATTGTAGATTTTAATATTCTCGTGATATTTTTATAAAAATGTTTTTCTACGTAATTATTATTATTGCCATTCGATTTCCTGATGGTGACTTCAATCGATATCAAATTCGACATATGTTAATTTCCTAGGACTAATTACTCAAAATAAGTAACGTAAAGTTGATTTTTAATATGATTATAACAATAAAAAACTCAACCTACTTTTTTATCCTTTATTTTAAAAGTAAAAAAAAAAATAGACGCTAATTTAAAAATCAAACTTTTTAGTCTATATCTATGAAATATCACACTTGTTACAATTTTAGTCCCAACCAAGATTTTTTAATACAAACGTGGTGGTATTACAGATTTTTAAATGATACACTATAAATTTTAATGCAAATAAAAATAAATGTAAAAAAAAAGTGAAGTGATAAAACTAAATTTCTAGATTTTGAATACAATAATAACCCTAGACATTTTCAAAATGAAACAAAATAGAAGATGCATGGACAACGGGAAAGATAAAAAAATAATTAAACCCAGAAAATGGATAACTGAGACAAAAAAGGCAGTATCATCCCTTTTGAGATTTGTGATCAAAATTGCAACTAGTATGTTGCTTAGTTAATGGATAAAAAATTTCAATTTTAAACAAATTTACTAATTTCAAGAGCGAGATAAAATAAGAGAAATAGAAAATACTGAAATGTTGACCTTGGCGTTACTTATTAGAAATAGTTTCTACAGTTGCCCACAAATTGATAGCAATATACACTGCAAATTAATCTCTAAACGTGAAAGCATCATCATGATTATACTCACATTGATATCTAAACAAGAGAAAATAATATCAACACTATTTATATTTTATTTCAACAGAAACATTTGGCCCATGAAAGTGAAAAAATTTCAATAGTCTACATACAATCCCGACTGAACTACTCTGTCTCTCTTCTCCCAAATATCTATGTTAATTGAAGTTTATCCCTTCTATGAACATTATTGCTCTTGCATTTCATAAGCAAAAGACAAAACAAAAGTATCCCAACTCCGAATCAAAATACAAGGAAATGAAAAAACCAATTAAAAAGCTAATAAATCACTATTTTTATGATAAATAAGCAAATGAAGAAAAAAAACATGCATAACATACCTCGGCGGAGACAATATGCTGCCTGTGTTCAGAATGCACAAGCAGAAACGACAAAACCTAAAATATCCCCCAAACACTATCAAATTAGCACCTAAACATCTCTATAAATATAATCAATAATATTATCGGTATTGATAATTATTTTTAAATTCTTTTATCGGGTCGGTGCATGTTCAGAAATATTGTTTAGTTAACTTTTATTTTGTAAAAAATGATGAATGCACCATAACATTATCAGGATTATATATTTTTTAATAGCATTATAGAAAAATGTGTTCCTTTTTGTTTTAATTTATTGTCATGACTAACAGGTCAAATATTATTTCACCAGAGAAAAGACAAGCTTTTGAGTATAAAAAGAAGAACGCAGACAACACATTTCTTCCTTACTTGAACTATTTGGTTTTTTTTTTATCAATGGCAAAAAAAATCAAGCAAAGATCAGAAAAACTACATATAGTGGAACCGAGATTACCTACCAGCTAAACAATAGCTTGATAGAGGACAGAAAAAATTACATTCGGAGGAACCAGGTTTCCCAAGTATCAGCTAAACAATAGCTGAGAATAGACGTCAACACCAGGGTTCGAACCGGGCTCTCATGAATTTCTAATGGTTATGACAACTTCGTCTACATATCAAAAAAATAAATTAAAAGTAACCAATACTTAGAGCAACATTAACACAGTTTAGTAGTACAGCCTAGAGAAAGTAATAAACATAATCATAATAGACAAAGCAAAGCATTATATTTTTGTTAGAAACGTAAGCATAAGATGACAAATACTAACGCCAAATGATAGAACCAATCAAAAGATTGTCTTCATTCTTGTTAGAAACAGAACAAGCAGTATCGCAATTCTAGTCAGTCATAAAACAAGCAATACAAATAAAATCAGGACAAAAGGAATACCATTAAAATCAGGACAAAAGGAATACCATAGTTCAACTTTATACAAGATCCTACATAAAACCACAAGAAACGCATATTGTGCTCCTAAGCATCACTAGCTAAATGTTCATTGAATTACCTGCAATAAACCTCAAAAGAAAGTTCTCTAATGGGCAAAAACAGTGTCATTTCGCCTAGGTGGTCTGTCAGGAATAGATCCTGGCTTGAATTTGGAAGCTTCATGCCTTGCCAATTCAGGTGGAACAGCACTATTACTCTGAATCAGCATCTGCTTAAGGTCATAGAAGACATCAGTGTCCTGGAGAGTCAGGAATGTTGTTGCCACACCAGTCTTTCCCGCACGACCAGTACGTCCAATACGATGGGTGTACATTTCAATATTCCCAGGCATATCATAGTTGATAACATGAGCAACATCAGGTATGTCAATACCACGTCCAGCAACATCAGTTGCAACAAGTACGTTATATCTCTTGGTCCTAAATCCTTCAAGACTAATCTCCCTCTGTTCCTGTGATTTCCCTCCGTGCAAAGTGGTCACGCGATAGCCTTCCTTATCCAAATTCTTAGCAAGAAAATCGGCACTCTTCTTGGTGTTGACAAACACAATTGCGGTTTTGTCATTAAGCTCATCCAACAATCTCTGAAGCTTATAAAATTTCTCAGATTCCTTCATCATGATCACATGCTGGCTGATCAGGTCAGTTGCTTTTCCAGCAGTGCCTATAGTCACCACAACAGGGTTCCTTAAATACTTCCTAGCAAGCCTCTCCACAGCAGGAGGCATGGTAGCACTAAACATATAAGTGGTCCTATAAATCCTCTTCTCATCGAGCTCTTCATCTTCATTCTCGGGTTTCAAATTACTAGAAGGCATGGCATCAAGCACACCCATGACTTGTGGCTCAAACCCCATATCAATCATGCGATCAGCCTCATCAAGAACAACATAATTACACTGGTTGAGAACTGCATAGCGACGCTCCAAGCAATCAATCAAACGACCAGGAGTAGCAATCACAATTTCACAACCCTGCCGTATCTTAAACCCTTGCTCCTCAATGGACTGACCACCAACAATGGAAACAACTTTAATTCCCATATACTGAGCAAATTTCACAGTCTCGTCCTCAATCTGCTGAGCAAGCTCACGAGTTGGCGCCATAACAACAGCATAAGGACCCTCAGCCTCATTCTCCTCACTAATAGGAGGAAGCCTTGTGATATAACTCAACATAGGAAGAACAAATGCAGCAGTCTTCCCTGAACCTGTCTCCGCAACACCGATAACATCGCGCTGCTGAAGACCAAGTGGAATAGCAGCCATCTGAATTGGAGAAGGGGTTTTGTAACCAGCTTTCTCCACAGCCTTCAAAAGCTCTTGACTCAACTTGCTCTCAACCCAGCTCCTCATAGGACGAGGAATCTTAGAACCTTTGTAAGAGATATTATAATCCTCCCTGAAAATACGCCAATCTCTCTCCGTCATCTCTTCAAGCTTCTTCTCACTCCAATGACGATCAACCCTCATATCAAACGTGTCATACATATCAGCAGCCTCCTCCTTACGCCTCTGAGCATCAGCCTCCTCAGGCTTCTCCTCAATACCATCCTTCTTCCTAAGTTGATCCCGCATCTCCTTCTCATTCTTAGCAGCCAACTTCTTCTGCACACGACGATCCATCCCAGCACGAAACCCTCGCCCGAACAAAAGCTGAGCCTCATGAGGGTTTTGGTAAAGATAATTCATATCACGCGAAGTATCCTCAGTATTTTCCCAATCAAACGAAAATCGAAATTTCTCGCTAGGTTTAATAACCCTCTTTTTAGGTTTTTTTGAACCTAGGTATTGTTCCTTAATCGATTCAAGCTCTTTCTCTTTCTCTCGTTCCGCTAACTTCTCTAATCGAGCACGCTCACGAGCCTTACTCTCTTCTTCACGTTCCTTATCGCGATTTCGCCGTTCCCGATCTCTGTTATCTCTATCCCTATCCCTTTCCCGTTCCTTTTCCCTATCCCGTTCTCTATCTCTATCTCTATCCCTATCCCTTTCTCTGTCTCTGTAACTGTCCCTATCTCTATCTCTGTCTCTATCTCGACGATCTGAATCGCGATCGCGTCGATCGGAATCGGAGGGTTTTGGATCGGAGGGACGGTTATTACTTGAAAGGAGAAGTTCTTCCTGATTGCGCCGATGACCGGTGACTTGAATGTGGCGGCGTTCAAGCGCTTGCTGTTCACGCTGGGCCTTGGTGAGGAAAACAGGTTTGGGAATCGGCGCGGTGGAATCGTCGATTGAACGTTTCATGGTTTGGGGATTGAATTTGGAGTTAGCGATATCGCTTGGTTAATCGCAGGAGGGGAGAGTGAGAGAGAATCGCACAAAACAAAAGGACTGACATGTTAACAATTCTAGACAAGTCCTTTTATAGGTTCACATTGCAAACCCTGGAATGAGTGGTTTGGGCCACTTCTCCTTATATTTGCTTAAGGCCCAAGTTAAAAGATTCACTTATTAATTAACAAATCCTATTTAAATATTCAAATCACATATATAGTATTTCTATTACAATATTTGATTTACTAAAGATAAAGAAGGCATATCAGAATAAATATTAAATCGCAAAAAGAGAAATATGTAAATATACAAAAATATAACAACAAAGAAAAAAATTAAGATTAAAAATGTAAAACTTGAAAAACATATAAAATAGTGAAAAAATATACAAAATACGGTTAAAATAAAATGAATAACATATAAGAATCTTACTTTGTTTAAATTAATTTAATGTTTGTCAACAAAATTACCTGAGATTAAAATAAAAAACAAATGAAAAGAATGGAGACAACAAACTGAAATTTTCAAAAAATAATCCTTATATCATTAGAAAACTTTGCAAAAAGAACAATTCTTAACAAATTTAAATGGATAGATTTGATAGGAAAAAAAGGATATGCAGACTTATGCCTCAATGCAAAAATCAGAAACAAAAATTAAAATTAATGAAATGTTATTTTAAATTTGAAAAAATAGAGATTAAAAAAAAATAAGACATACCAAAAGAAAAACATACCATAATTAACAGTGAATCGCAAAAGAGAAATATATAGATCTATAAAAATATAATAAAATTTGAATGGATAGCTTTGAAGAAAAATGTATATCTCTAGTCAAACGTCTATTACCTATCAAAATAAATATCTATAATATAAGAAAATTAATGATTGTGAAAAACCATTAATTAACCCTTCTAATTTGCTTGCCATGTCAGCAAATAAGGGGTAATTTGAGTCCAAAGTCAACTATTTCCAACCAAATCCTGGGTTATTTGAATCCTAACTAAACTAATTATACTACTAAGAACAATTGTGCCCATATAGTAAGTGAAAAAATAGAAACCTAACCATTTTCTGATATAGGGTACATCAATAAGTTTGCTTTTGGGGAACCTTTTTCTGGTTTTTCAGATTGTTGTTTCCAACATGCATCAAACATTGTGCTGCAACCTCTCTCTCTCTTCGTTCGTCCTCTGCTCTTCTTCCAGCTTCCTCTGTTACAAATCGTCACGAGAGGTTGTGGCAGATCATCAACAGCATGGCGAAGTGAAGGGTGAACCGTTGTTGGAGAAGATTTCGGAAGCAGATTTTCCATGCACAAAATCATTTGGGTAAACTTTCTCTCTCTACCATTCTCTATGCCATTCTTCTCTCAGCTTACCATTCTTCATCCTTTCTCATTCTCATCTTCAACCATTTCTCTTACAATCGCCCGATCTTTTCGAGTCCATCAAAGACATCACGGCCGAAAAATACTTGTGGAAGATACCTGTGAAGGTTGTACATATATGGACGGTATTCTCCAACAACATTAAACACACTGAAATGATTTTAATTGACAAAGATATTTTTTGTAGTTTTTTTATTTGTATTTTGTATTTATGTTTTTTATGAGTTTATGGCTGTGATTTTGTAATTTTACTGTCTATCATTGCAGGCTACCGAGATTCAAGTCATAATCCCTACAAACCTCACTCTTTTGTTGCTTGAATTTCAGTTTTCGATCTGATAGGGTTTTTCAGGTTTCATGTTTCAATTTGTTGTAGCTTTATTTCAGTTTTGGTTGTGCACACCATCTGTTTGATAAAATATTTTATACAAAAATGTGGCTGATAATTGTGTTTTTGATAAATTTTACTAATGAGGCCCTGTGCAGGATACTATCATTTCCATTCTTTTAATGTCTTTGTTGATGTATAACTAAATCTAAGTCGTGTCACCTGGTTGATGCTTATATAACCATCATTTGTTTTCAGGACTATATTTGACGTTGATATTGATAGTTTTGAAGAGAAACCATGGAAATATCCAATTGTTGATGTATCTGATTTTTTCAACTTCAGTTTGCATGATGAAAGCTGGAAACATTATTCTAACAGTTGGTAAAATTGTAAAAACAAATTTCAATATTTCCGGCATATTTAGTGTAAACTGAGAAATCTTGTATGTGACTTTTTAGGAGCAATTAAGCCTGGAGTCTACAAAGCAATTAAACATGTTATTTCAATATTTGGAACTGTCATGTAAGCATTTACTTGCTAATTATAATCATTTATATATTCTCTTTTACAATTGGAGTTGGCCCTGTAACTGACATCATTATACCATAGCTTAGTAGCACCAGGACACGGGGAAGATCACGGCTTAATGGTGATCAGGTTAAATATGCAATTGTTGATGAATTTATTTCGTTTGAGATTCGTTGGTGTCTTTATTCTAATTTGATTTTGATGATTTATGTGTGCTCTGTGTTTGGTTTTGTTTTATTTTTCAGTGCCGGTAAGTTATGCATACATGAATTTTCCTATTGTGTTTGTGTTTATGTGTAATGGAAGTTATTATTGATGGATTTTGGATTGAAGTAGTAATTGCAGCTTAAGATTAAAAAACATATTATAACAGGTTCATAAGTTGTTTTTCAGCTTTTTTTCACAAGCTATTTAGAATGATTTACAGAACTGTCAAAAGGTTATAATCATAGTGGAGATAGAAGTGGCTTATTGAATGCATCACATAAATGCTTACATCTGAATGTGATGCAAACTGATTAGTTTATCATCTGTATTTTTCTTACTCTCTTCACATTTATCTGAACAATGAGGTTTAACGTATTTTGTAAATGTTTTTTGTTAGCACACGTTTGATTAGCTGTTGCAGTCGCAGTTGTAGTTGTCTGTCGAAAATCTAATTCGATGATATATGATTGAAATAAGAGGGGAGCTCTTTGTATTGGTTATGTGAAAGCAAATAAGAATAAGTCTATTTGGTATAAGGATTTGAAATTGGTAGGTTCCTTATAAACAAGGTTTCCATATGGTTTTCTAAAAATGTTGTGTGTAAAATAGGGAAAGAGTTTTGTATTCTATTATGGTGGTTGAAGTGGCTTAGGGATCAGAATTTAAAGGAAGTGTTTTCGGAAGAGTTCTGTTGTACCCCAAATTTTTACCCTTAGATGTCATCTTCATTTGTGCATCTTAGGTCAAGCATCTCTGCATTGTTTGAGCTAACCCATATCTTGCAGTTTGTTTCTTTGTGTTCAAATTAGGTTTGCATATCACCATGAAGCTCCACAAGTTGTTTTGAAGCAAGTCAAGTCAACAAAAGATCTCCAGTGCAAGAACTTTGGAATTAGGGTTTTGCTCTGAAAAAATCACTGAGAAATTGGCTCTATCAAGTCAAGACTTGTGTGGTTCACTTACCACTTAAGGTCATCTACATCCAAGAGACATCATTCAACAGGAATCCAAGATCTATTGGTCCTCAACAGGAGAAGTTTGAGCCTCGGCCTCTCTATACCTCCAAATCAGGGTTTCTGTGACACTTATCAGTCAATGGCTTTGATTTTCATCAAGATGAACTCCAAAACCCTAATTCTTGATTCTATTGGTTTATCAACATCCTCAAGAGTCCCCTAAAACCTTTAGATGAGAAGGAAGAAGCAAGTTTACAAGATCTGACCTCAGTGCATTCACAGTCAAAATTAGGGTTTGACTGAAACCCTAATCCTTGGAATTTTGGTTGAAATGAAGTGTCAATGGTTTTAATCATCATAGAATGTCTCATGAGGTATTCAAAGCATCAAGATCAAGTTTCATGAGGTTTCTTGCAAGAGAAGTAAGGTTTTGATCATGAAAGATTTCATATGTGGGATTTTCCCTCTAATAGCACAATTTGAAATGACCATAACTCCTAAACCACACACTCAAATTGAGTGACTCAAAGCTCATTGGAAAGCTCTTTTCAAGATCTTCAATTTGTTCCATATGACTTTTCCTCCAAAAATGTTTGGTTTTTGAGTTATGAAGCTTGCAAGATAATTTGACCAAACACTTAGAGAAATTTCAACACTTTTCTTCATAATTTTTCTCTAACTTTGACCTCATTTTTCACCCATTTCCACTTGGATTCAGGACTTGGGTCCCAAATGAAAGTTGTAGAGCATGATGAGAGCTTTCCAACCATATGTGGAACATCTCATTTGGATGAGCCAAACTCAAGTTATGGTGTTTTAAAGTTAAGTACCTCAAGTTGTAAAAATCCAATAACTTAGAAATTTTTTCTAAGTCTTTTTTGTCTTCCCATGTGCACGACTTTATGGATTCTTTCTCAATGTTACAAGCCTTATCTCAAGTAGCTTTCCACATAGGAATTAATCTATCAAGTGCCCTCTTTACATAGAATCAAAAACTTCAAGATTTGGTGGTATGGTTATCAAGTTATGGTACACTAAAGTTGACATGTTGTAATGTTACATACACATGAAAATTCAGATTTTATTACTTGTCATGAGGGTATAGGCTGTCATCAACACTTGAATGGTCTACTATGTCTATTCTTTCTAAAGAATCCAAGGGCTTGATGTGGGGGTCCATTATGTGAAGTATGTCGTGGGAGGGAATGCACCATTTGGTTTGCTTTTTTTTCTTTGCAACTTTTCCTTGTAATATTAAACAAATATGAGCAAGTACAACCTACTGGTTTTTGTATCAGCTTTTCCAACACTCTTTTCCGCCACCAGCCCGTGTAAAGAGGAATCCAAGTTCAGCTTTTATACTTTGTAAAGTGAGCATGTACTAGCCAAAAGCAAAAAAAAAACCATCGTGTTGCTCATGGATATTACACAACTTTGTTCACTAACAAGTACATGTGCTGACTTTTCATTAAATGCCAACGTGCCATTTTTCCATAAACTGTGCAAGAGAAGTTTCCAAGCTGACAAAAATCCTAGAACAAGCGAGAAATATCACTTGGCTCAAGAATGAAAAGTCAGACGCATAACCCTACCATCCTTTTCTCTTCAAGACAAAAAGCAAGTATCCGTTGGGGCTTCTTTGCCATACCAGCTGCTTTGTGCTATAAAATACTCATTTTCCTTCGTGAAAAGAGGAGACAACAGCAACAGGTAGAACACTACCTCTCAAAAACACCAACAATACAAACCACAACGATCCATCAACCATCAAAAACACCAACAAATCATCAACAACAAAAACACATTTCCTACCTCTTTGCAAACACAATGTCCTCAACAAAAAGAAACATCAGAGCAACACTTTCTCATACCATCAATACATCAACACCACACTCCACAAAATATCACCAAAAACATCCACAAAAATCAGAATACACACTCAAAGTGAATTGGGAACTTTTCGTGGCAAATACGGAGAAGGAGGAGAGCACATTGCAACAGTTTTAAGTTGGAAAAGAAGTTCAGTTCATAATCAAGAAGGTGCAGTGGACTTATTCCACTAGGTAACCTTCTCTTTTTTCTCTCCATGGACAAATATCATCTTATTTTCAACACTGTCATCATCTCCATATCTTGCATATAAGCTGGTTCTGTGTAGTATCATTGAGTACACGTGATGTTTTTTTTTAGTGTTGATGATATATTGTTCAAGCTGTCCATTATTATGTTAAGTTAGGTTCAACAAACTGAGATTTTGTTTGAAGTTATATTGGTACGACAAATTGCTTTGTCTCGTCCTTTGCTTTATGACCATGACCTTATGTTGATGTCAATGCCATGTTCTCTTTTATGTTCAAATGTTCAGGTCCTCATAATATAATCTGAACAAACAAGAGTGCTCAGGTTGCTCTTTTTGTGCTAAGAGGGTTTGAACAAACTTGAGGTTTTTTAGTTTAGGTCATGTTGTTGCAACGAGTTTTATCATTCTCTTTTAGCTCATAATGCTAAGTTTAAGATAGAGTGGGTTTTCTGACTGACCTAATGTGTTTGTTAAGCATTGAAATCGTTTGGTAATGTGAGTGAGGGGTTTGGATTTGGACTATGCATTCTGGCCATAACAAGTTAATTACAGTTTTTTAAAAAAACAGATCTTCATGTTCTTTTTTCCAAGTTCCAATCATTATTTTAAACCATTTAGAACTTGAAGTTACTCTGCTATATGAACCCTACAGACTAGTATTTTATTTTGTGATTTTCAGTCAAGGGATGGTTTTGGAAATGATTGAACAAGTGATCGTTTTTCCCATGGCCATTTCTTGGTTTCACGAAAGTTTGTTTTTATTTATTTTGCATGTCTGCATGGTGAGAGCGAATCATGGCAATGCGTGATTGGTTGGATGTGTTTTGTTTGATAGTCACTCAAGGGTTGTGACTGATTGAGGAAGGTCTGATAGCATATGGCGTCACAGTTTTTATTGTGTGTTTTTTAAAAATGGCCATCCATACTTATTGTTTTATAATAAAATGAAATGGAAGCATATATTGTTTGGATGAAACAGCCGTCCCAACGGTAGCACACTTGCCTTGCCTTTCCCTTTCACACACCATGCCTGGGTTCGATCCTGCGGATCAACCTTTTTTGTGTTTTTCTTTTTTTTCGCTTACTTAATATATCATGTTGCACTGACCTCATATTATCATGCTGCACACACAGCGCAGTTGGCTTGTGTTTTGAGCTGCGTTCACAAGGTCACGGGTTCAAGTCCCATGTGAAACATTTCCCATGTTTTTTTTTCACTTGCCTGATTTTATTCCACCATTTGGACATGGGCCTAGACCCCTTTCGCTATCAACACCCCCTTTGTCCAGAGGGCCCATACGCGTGTGAACTCACCTTAGTTCATTTTTTAGTTTACTAATACACCCATGTTTCATTCTATGTCTATTATTTTACTTTTTTATTTTCATTTCAATTTAGCAATATCAAAAATAGTTTCTATTACACAAAATTCCAAAAAATATTATATTAACATTTCAAATGTTTAATTTATTTTTATTTTAATTTTCATTTTATTTTCACTTTAATATTTATTATAATTTTGTTTTTTTAGAACTTTGTTTTAATCATAATGTTAAATTTATTTTCTTACTACTTTTTTGGGACAATTTTCTAAGATGTCTTAGGGCATTTTGAGAGGTTATTTTGATTGTGGTTGTCAACTTTATTTATGAGTCATCTTTATTGATCATTGGAGTGTTTATTCACTAATTGTTATTTAAGTCTTGAACAAATTTATCCCATGTTTGATTCATCATGTGTTTGACTTGGATGTGTGAATTTTGTTCTTCTTTAGATATCATATTAGTTTAATATCATGGTTCTTTATCTTGTGATGGTTTCTTGTAATTTGTCTTCCTTAAGATTAATACATATTGATTTGTCTTTGTATCTCTATGACGTTCATGTCCATCTTATCCACGCTTTAATACTTTTTGCCATACTCATGCTATTGTTGTTATCTTATTTAATATATCTTGTTATCATTTAGGATCTTTATAACTGTTATTATCCCCATTCCAAAGGAAGGTGATTAATGTTGACTCTTAAAGTCATAACCCCCATCTTACCTTAGTAGCCTCATAAGAGCTAAACCTTATTTCTTGGCCTCATCAGAGCCATGGAATCATAACTAGCCTTAGGAAAGAGTTCTTACACTCTTGGTGATATTCATCCTAATGAATACTCATTTTCCCTATTGACTAAAACATAACATAGGACCATTATAACTAGACTTAGAGAGTTCTTATACTCTACAATGAGGTCACACTCATTTCCCCTCTGAATATTGACCACAGTCAATCATTCAGTAGAAGTAGAACTACGCATACTTTAATTCTATACCCGAGGATACATAGGCGCAAAGTGCGATGCTTTGTCGAGTATACTTAGATACTAACCCCTAGGGTTTCAACCTTTAGCATAGAACCTTTAACAAACATAACATAACATAAACATTAACAAGAGGTTCCTGTAGAGTACTACAGACGTTTAGGGTGCTAATACCTTCCCTAGGCGTAACCAACCCCCGAACCTTTGATCTCCCCCTTTAGGTTTTTCTAACGATCTTGAACCTTTTCTTTGGATAAATCAAAGTCGGTTGTAAAAGAAAATGATGCAAGTTAATTAATAGCTTGTTATCCGATTTCCACCGCAACAAGTTCGTTAGGTATCAGGATATAATGGCAAGAATAGAAAGAAATGGGTTCTTCGTGTATTGACAAACAAATTGGAAAGCCTATTCAGACCTGTTTTTTAAAATTCCAGTCTGTATGTACATTACAATATTATTTTTTTGTATGTACATTATATGTAGCTATAACAATTTTGCAAGTCGAACTTCCAGCTATCGGTTCATATTCTTTTTTGCATTTGTGTTACTATTAAGTGAGTCTTTCATCATTTCTATTGCTTTGGATTATCATGTCTAAATTAATTAGGGGTTGTAGGCCATTATTCAATTTGAATGTAAATGTATTCATGTATATGTGTAGGCCGTTACTCAAATGCAGATAAAATGTCTTTGATTCCTTTTTGCTTCTAATATCAGTTTCGAATCAATGGTTTTTTTTATTATTATTCTTTCTTGCTTCTAATATCACTTTATTATTCTTCTTATATTTAACCCTTCTTATATTCTACTATTGATGCTTGATGTCTCTGTTGTATTAGGCGGTGTATTACGTTATTATGTCACTATATGGAAAAATAAGCATATGGAAAAATTCTTTACCATTAGCATAACATAACCTTTTAACACCTTTCTCAAATTGTGTGTATTTTTATACTATAAAATTGAATAAACAATTATTGTACTCATGATTTATTATTCATAAAAAAATTAAAGTTACTCAAAAACAATCATTAATAAAAGAAATAAATCATCTCACACAGAAAATATTAAAAATAAGAATTGATCACTGAACATCAAAATGAATAAGATTAAATAGTTAACACTTTTAGTAAGGCTCAAAAACAAAGTCATTTGATTGTATTTAAAAAACAGACAAATATCACATTTAAAAACTCAAAATTATTTTTAAAATAGTGAAAAATAAGATTTACCAAAATATTTGTGCTAAAATAATATTTGAGAGACAAAAGATAACTATGACTAAGATTTATCAAAAGTGAACTCATTCATTTGTTTATTTTTGTTTTATTGATAATTCGGTTAAATATGTTTTTGATCGTTGTAAGTAACTTATATTCAACTTTTAATTTCTCCAAAAATTTCTCTAAACATTTTAATTTTAACTTTTAGTTCTTCCTACAGAAATCGTCACTAAACTGTCACTAAAAACTGTTGTTAATTCAGGCGCTATAACTAAATTGCAAAAGGGACCAAAAATTATAATTATAATTTTTAAAAAGACTATTCTTTAAAAGAAATTTTTAAAAAGACTAAAAACTAAATATAAGATATTTAAAAAGATCAAAAACATATATTTAATCCTTGATAATTTAGTCTGAATTGTAGATTTTAATATTCTCGTAATATTTTTATAAAATGTTTTTCTGCATAATTATTATTATGATTGCCATTCGATTTCCTGATTGGTGACTTCAATCGATATCAAATTCGACATGTAATGTTAATTTCCTTGTACTAGTTACTCAAAATAAGTAACGTAAAGTTGATTTTTAATATGATAATAACAATAAAAAAACTCGACCTACTTTTTTATCATTTATTTTTTAAAGTAAAAAAAAAAAGTAGACGCTAATTTAAAAATCAAACTTTTTAGTCTATGTCTATGAAAATCACACTTGTTACAATTTTAGTCCCAACCAAGATTTTTTAATCCAAACGTGGTGGTATGACAGATTTTTAAATGATACACTATAAATTTTAATGCAAATAAAAATAAATTAAAAAAAAGTGAAGTGATAAACCCAAATTTCTAGATTTTGAATACAATAATAACCCTAGACATTTTCAAAATGAAACAAAATAGAAGATGCATGGACAACGGGAAAGATCAAAAAATAATTAAACCCAGAAAATGGATAACTGAGACAAAAAAGGCAGTATCATCCCTTTTGAGATTTGTGATCAAAATTGCAACTAGTATGTTGCTTAGTTAATGGATAAAAAATTTCAATTTTAAACAAATTTACTAATTTCAAGAGCGAGATAAAATAAGAGAAATAGAAAATACTGAAATGTTGACCTTGGCGTTACTTATTAGAAATAGTTTCTACAGCTGCCCACAAATTGATAGCAATATACACTGCAAATTAATCTCTAAACGTGAAAGCATCATCATGATTATACTCACATTGATATCTAAACAAGAGAAAATAATATCAACACTATTTATATTTTATTTCAACAGAAACATTTGGCCCATGAAAGTGAAAAAATAGCTATCTATGTTAATTGAAGTTTATCCCTTCTATGAACATTATTGCTCTTGCATTTCATAAGCAAAAAGATAAAACAAAAGTATCCCAACTCCGAATCAAAAAACAAGGAAATGAAAAAACCAATTAAAAAGCTAATAAATCACTATTTTTATGATAAATAAACAAATGAAGAAAAAAACATGCATAACATACCTCGGGGGAGACAATATGCTGCCTGTGTTCAAGGAATGCACAAGCAGAAACGACAAAACCTAAAATATCCCCCAAACACTATCAAATTAGCACCTAAACATCTCTATAAATATCATCAATAATATTATCAGTATTGATAATTATTTTTAAATTCTTTTAACGGGTCGGTGCATATTCAGAAATATTGTTTAGTTAACTTTTATTTTGTAAAAAATGATGAATGCACCATAACATTATCAGGATTATATATTTTTTAATAGCATTATAGAAAAATGTGTTTCTTTTTGTTTTAATTTATTGTCATGACTAACAGGTCAAATATTATTTCACCAGAGAAAAGACAAGTTTTTGAGTATAAAAAGAAGAACGCAGACAACACATTTCTTCCTTACTTGAACTATTTGGTTTTTTTTTTATCAATGGCAAATAAAATCAAGCAAAGAACAGAAAAACTACATATAGAGGAACCGAGATTACCTACCAGCTAAACAATAGCTTGATAGAGGACAGAAAAAATTACATTCGGAGGAACCAGGTTTCCCAAGTATCAGCTAAACAATAGCTGAGAATAGACGTCAACACAAGGGTTCGAACCCGGGCTCTCATGAATTTCTAATGGTTATGACAACATCGTCTACATATAAAAAAAATAAATTAAAAGTAACCAATACTTAGAGCAACATTAACACAGTTTAGTAGTACAGCCTAGAGAAAGTAATAAACATAATCATAATAGACAAAGCAAAGCATTATATTTTTGTTAGAAACGTAAGCATAAGATGACAAATACTAACGCCAAATGATAGAACCAATCAAAAGATTGTCTTCATTCTTGTTAGAAACAGAACAAGCAGTATGGCAATTCTAGTCAGTCATAAAACAAGCAATAAAAATAAAATCAGGACAAAAGGAATACCATTAAAATCAGGACAAAAGGAATACCATAGTTCAACTTTATACAAGATCCTACATAAAACCACAAGAAACGCATATTGTGCTCCTAAGCATCACTAGCTAAATGTTCATTGAATTACCTGCAATAAACCTCAAAAGAAAGTTCTCTAATGGGCAAAAACAGTGTCATTTCGCCTAGGTGGTCTGTCAGGAATAGATCCTGGCTTGAATTTGGAAGCTTCATGCCTTGCCAATTCAGGTGGAACAGCACTATTAAAGAGTGAGAGAGAATCGCACAAAACAAAAGGACTGACACGTTCACAATACTAGACAAGTCCTTTTATAGGTTCACATTGCAAACCCTGGAATGAGTGGTTTGGGCCACTTCTCCTTATATTTGCTTAAGGCCCAAGTTAAAAGATTCACTTATTAATTAACAAATCCTATTTAAATATTCAAATCACATATATAGTATTTCTATTACAATATTTGATTTACTAAAGATAAAGAATGCATATCAGAATAAATATTAAATCGCAAAAAGAGAAATATGTAAATATACAAAAATATAACAACAAAGAAAAAAATTAAGATTAAAAATGTAAAACTTGAAAAACATATAAAATAGTGAAAAAATATACAAAATACGGTTAAAATAAAATGAATAACATATAAGAATCTTACTTTGTTTAAATTAATTTAATGTTTGTCAACAAAATTACCTGAAATTAAAATAAAAAACAAATGAAAAGAATGGAGACAACAAACTGAAATTTTCAAAAAATAATCCTTATATCATTAGAAAACTTCGCAAAAAGAACAATTCTTAACAAAATTTAAATGGATAGATTTGATAGGAAAAAAAATGATAGGTAGACTTATGCCTCAATGCAAAAATCAGAAACAAAAATTAAAATTAATGAAATGTTATTTTAAATTTGAAAAAATAGAGATTAAAAAAAAATAAGACATATAAAAAAAACATACCATAATTAACAGTGAATCGCAAAAAGAGAAATATATAGATCTATAAAAATATATTAATAAAATTTGAATGGATAGCTTTGAAGAAAAAAGTATATCTCTAGTCAAACGTCTATTACCTATCAGAATAAATATTGAATCACAAAAAGAGAATTTGGTAGATTTACAAAAATATAACGACTAAAATATTAGAAGAAAAAAAAATCAAAATATAAAACTTGAAAAATATACAAAATAATAAAAAAATAATTTAATTGAAATGCACTGACAATTAAAAAGGATTTTACGCTATCAATTAATTATAATCATTAGATGCAAAGAGAAGTTTGACTTTTATTTTAATAATTTATAAAGTAATCCAAAAGGATGATGGTGATTTACTGATAGTGTAAAATTTTTTACACTGTTAGTGTATAGTAATTAATCTCTAGTAAAAAATTTATAAAATACTATTAAAATAAAATGAAAACATGCAAAAATCTTACTTTCTATTTGGATCGTTCAATATTTGTTAACAAAATTAATTTAATTTTAAAAAAAAAATAATAATAATTAAAAAAAGAAATTTCTTAACACACCACCCAACTTTCTTAGGCACTATGTGTGCTGACAAAAATACCCCTCTGTTTCGAATGTGCAAATTCGAATGCATCCTATTTTAAAAAAATTTCAGTTTTTTCTGGATGTGCACATACGAAAAAAATTCGTATTTGCAAATTCGGAATAAAACCTGATACAGAACACCAAAAATCCAACAATGTTTCTCACATTCATAAAATAAAATCGGGATTACATTTAGAAATTCGTCATTACATCGATAGAAATTTAAATATTACAAGATCAATAGCCCGGTGGACGCTTGCACATCTCTAAGATGTCATCGACCGTTCTTCGAATTTTGATGGTCGCCTCGAACTCGAGCGGGAATCGTTCTTCGTAACCGAAAAAAGTTTGCCACATCGCTCTAACATCCTCTTGATTCTTGAGCTCAACAAGGTTGTAAGCGACGTTCCCTTCGTTGTCAACCGAAGGTGAACGATACTCAAGCTTCGCAACCTTCCGTTTGTCTCGGTAAGGTAGGAGATGTTTGATGTCGTCAATGATCTCGCCGATGGGGGTGTCCCTCAATAGCTTAAACGTGTGACCGCGTGTTTTGCCGTCGGTGTAGGAGACACTTGCGACATACCAACGGAACTTGATTTCATACAATTGAGACATTTAGAGTTTGTGTGAAAGATATCAAATGAAACCCCTAATTTATAGAAAATTTAGGGTAAAGTAATTTCTGCCTAAGTTCGTTCCAGATGTGCCAGATACGAAAAAACCCTACATTTATTGGTTCCGAATGTACACATCCGAAAATTTCCCGGATCTGCAAATCAGAATATTTTACTGATATATTTTTCAAACATAATTGACTATGTTATGCAACCAATTGGAATGCTTTCATTGGAATAAAATTCATAAGTGCATTAAAAAGGCATATGAATAAAAATTCAATATATTTCAATTAAAAAATGTACACTTTGTCGTACAATTATACAAAAGACTTAAAACAAAAGTCTCAGTATAAATCTATCGGAGCTCGACCTTTCGAATTTTCCGCATTTGAAGCCTTTTCAATTTCGTTCAATCTTTCGAATTCAAGCATCCTTTCAACAAAACTATCCAGCCACGACTCGGCAATTGCGGTTGCATGCGTCGCCCATTGCAATGATTTAGGTGGTATAGGGCATGCGGGTTTCAAGATAACTTGTACAAAATGTCTTGATTTTGCAAGTCATCTGATACACATCATGCGATTATTTGGATTGGACGGTGGTGCGGTGTGGAGTAGAAAAAAGGTTTCCGAAAAACCGTATCGTGTCAAGTCAATACACACCATATCGTACACGCATGCGATAAGATGACCCATCTTGGGGAAGCTCATCCATTTCGATATCGGGGTCGGACCACTCAACCACGGAACAAGTGACTCGTAAACCTTGTCGTATTTTTCTTGATTTTTATACAGACGCAAGAATGCTTCTTTATGCGTCTCTAACTCTAGGATAATTTGATGACGGACAAGTGCATGACCTTCCTCTCCTTTACCGAGTAGAGCCGAAACGGCTCGGTAACCGCAATTACCATCCCCTACAACATCGATGATACCGTCGATATGCTTGTGCATAAAAATCGGCATCTCGTCGATAAAGGAAATTATAGGTGGAATCGGTGTCGGAAGCGGTGCATTTGTAGTCGAAACTCGTGGAATCAGTGTCGGAGCCGGTTTGGTAATGCGAGCTCATTTCATGACACTCTGTAGAGATTTAGGAGTCGGTGAGTCTGGAAAGAGTTTGTCAACGTGCTCATAATATGAAGGAGACCGAGTTGTCGAGTTGTCATTCGGTGTAGGCTTCAACTTCTTCGGAGCACCATTTGTCTTAACCGGTTGAGACGGCGATATCATTGCGGTTGTTTCTAGAAAGGCAGACTTCCTCAACTCTTCTTTGATGTGTAGCTTCATGTTGCCATCGGCCTTTGAAAATCTCGCTTGAATCACTTTCAATTCGGCCAAAATAGAGATATCTGGTTTATCTCCTTCCTTGCAACCATCATCATCAAAACTAAGTCTCATCCAATGAGGGCAAACTTCGTCAATTTGTATTGGCTCACCTAGTTTCAACTTTGTAGCAATAGCATAAGCACATGGAAGACCGTAGGTTTTCACAATAGTGCAACTACACTTTGCGCTATCGGAACCTACCGTTTCGGCTCGGTTGGCCTCGTGAAAAATATAGCCCAATCCTGCCCGAGACATGTTGCCGATCAATTGAGAGTAAAGAGAGTTACATTTAAAACGATGTTCCAAAACCGTAATACTCCGACCAAAGGTGGTTTGTATCTCGTTATGTTGGTTTTTAATCATAAGATCCACGGAGTCTCAATCTCGACATAAATCGCCCTTGCTATTACCCAACCAATTCTTCAAAGTAGCATGTGCCGACTTAACTCTATTGGTTGTTGTATTTCCAAGGTGTCGAACATTATCCGTCCACGCACACACAATTCCATGCATCCATTATTTTTTTCTACAATGACATCGGCCTTAACCAATTTTCCATCTTTCGACTCCACTTGTTTCGCACCCACCGCGGGTTTAACCTGAATTCACACATTCTTTGTTATGTGAAATCGACAAAGTAATGCATTGGAAGAAGGAAAGACCTTTGCAACCGCATTCATCAAAGCGTTATCGCGGTCCGTAACAATTGCTTTTGGCATTTGAACATGTTTCTTCAAAAGTGACTGACACGTCTCCCTTGCCCATGTAAAATTGTCCTCTTTTTCGCACTCCAAAAATGCAAAACCAACGACATATGTCTTATCCGTAGACGTAACACCAACCATCTCAAATAATGGAAGTCAATACTTGTTCGTCTTGTAGGTACAATCGAGAATGAGCACTGTCGAGAACGTGTTAAACAACTTTATGGAATCCGGATGAGTCCAAAAAATATCTCGGACCGTAACTCCATCATCGCGATATCTGTATCGAGACACGTAATCGTTATCATCCAACAATTTCAACAGTTGTTGCATCTCACTTTTATCTCCCCTAATTACTTTGTTTGTCTGATACCGAATGTTATACACTTGCTTTATATTTCTACATTGTCGGGTTCCTTCCGTTTCAACGTGGCAAGTATATTTTTCGGTTGGACAAGATTCAAGGTCATGTCGGCAATACATGTCTTCTCTTCCGACTTGAGCCGACATACACTAGGATGGCCTTGAAACTTTGAGCACAATTCGTGATTATGTATACCACAACGAACACTAAATCTCCATTTTTTGGAAGCTAACATGTAACCACCAATCTTAAAAGGGCACTCACATTTTCTACTACCGGTCTCGTCTTTTTTTAACTTCCGTATAGGAACCTGATATTTCCCGCTTCTTTCGCACCCCAAAATTACAAAAGCCTTTCTTCTTTCCGAACCATTATCCGATCTTCCGATATTTACACCGAAGCCAAGCCCAATAGTCGTCCTACGAATATATGCGAGCATGCTATCACGATCATCAAACTCTTGCTTGTTATTAAACTCGCCGCCGATATCAACCAACTTTACGATAATCCCTTCAACTTTCAGAGAAATCGGCGAAACTAATTCTTTTGAGATGTTATCGGGGTGCACCATATCATCAATTTTTAATTTAAAAAGTAAAAGTATCAAAATGGTTTGAATTTAAAATAAAAAAATTAATTTTATAAACGAAGTAAAATAGAAGGTCCAAAATGGTAATTAAACATATTATTTCTCAAAACATTGAACCTAGTTCCTCCACAATTATACACCTTTGTTTTTTTGCAAAGTCATAAGAATATTAAACCGTGTCACTTGTTATCTAATGATCAAGTTTTCTTCTTCTTCTTCAATAGAGTTGTTATATACGTGACATGAATTATAAATATGCTAATATGCTTAATATTAATAGTAGTCACATGAATATCCTGAAAAATTATAATTTTTGTTTTTTTAAATATGAATATTTATATAATTTTAAAGTATTAGGTTATATGTAACTATCCTATTTGCACATTATTTAATACAATAATAAGTAAAGTTTATAAAAAATTATATATCTTTCCAATTATAATCTGCAATTTCTTCTTCCTCTTCATTCCAAATCCCCTTCTTCAACTTCAACTCAAATTCAACTTCAATTTCAACTCAAATCCCTCATCCAAATTACATATCTAACATAAATTTTCATCTTCTATCTCTTCAAATTTTATAAGGTAAATTTTATTCTTATTTTTTATTAAATATTCTATAAATTAAATTTTATTTTTTATTAATATTGTTTTAATTTTTTCTTTATTAATTTAGGTTATTTAAAAGAAGAGGATACTCCACTAAATGTATTTAGTTGCTTCATTGAGGTATTTTTAAAATTATATTTTTATCTTCAGAAATTCATAAATATTCATATATGTTAGATTTAGATTTTATGTTTATATATATATATATATATATATATATATATATATATATATATATATATATATATATATATATATATATATATATATATCGAACGTATCATATGAAAATGTCATTTTTATGTGAGAACATGAAAATGAATCTGAACCATTAGATTTTAAAATAAATGGTCGAGATTATGTGTCAGTTTTTTTTCTCTCTCCTCCATCATTTATTTTAACAATGGAGGAGAGAGAAAAACAAAAATCAAATATTAAAGGATTAAGGGGGTGCGTCACTGCTTTTCTTCCATCTTCAATCAAGGTCCATCCAATTCCCTTCTTATGTTTCTTCAAAATCTGCAAAAACTTATTTTCTTGATCAAAATCAAGGTTAGAAGAAATTATAACTGGAAGCTTTTCATTCATATCTAAATAAGCATATTTCAGATTGTTATGAAGTGGTTTAAGCTCTAAAGGAGAAGGTTGTTCAATGGAAGGCATGGTCGGGGCAGCCGGGATATCAAGAGCTTCAGCTGCATAAACGACATCATGAAAAGCATCACCCTGCAATGCAGCATTAATCTCAACACAAACAGAGCAAACATTAGTGTCAGTACATAAATCACAAGAGTAAATATCATCATAATTTAATAAAGACGGAAAATCAGATAACAACTCAGGATAAGTATCATCAACTAAATCAGACAATAACTCTTTTGGATTCACTACTGTTTGGGCAGGCAGTTGGTTTGATCCTTGAGCTTGCTCCATGGTATTCATTGAAGTGGCAAGTTGTTCAATCTATGTCTGCAAAGAAAATTAGAATTTATTCATTGTTGAGACTGAAGATTATTTACAGCAATTTGCTTGACAAGATCCTCTAGTGAATGAAATTGATTAGTTCTTTGTTCAACCATGTTATCAAAAGGGAAAAAAATAGCAAAGAATGAGAAAACACAAAATTAATTCAGCAATGCAACAACAATTAAGAAATACCGACAATGTCCCTATTAAGAAAAAGAAAGAAAAAATAGAAAAGCAAATAAAATAAAATTTAAAAATTATGAAAAAATTACTAAAAATCAAATCGAATCACAATAAATCTTTTCAAAAATTTTTGGATTTTTTTGAAAATATGAAAATAGAAATTAAATCAAATAAAATATAAAAATAAGGAATTTGCGATTTTCAGGGTCATAATCTTTTAGAATTTTATTCTAAATGATTATTGTTTGTCGATTTTTTTTTCTGATTTTCTGGAAAAAATTTAGATCAAATCGAAACAATAGCTTCCAAACTCACCTGATAGGCTGAGATGCTTACCACTACACTGCAACCCTGAAAATTAACAAACAAAAACAAAAAAATCTAACAAAACTATAAACTAAGATTTTAAAATTGGCTAACATCAACAAGAATCTCCGGCAATGGCACCAATTTGATCTGTTGTCGCGCACGGATCAAAAACGAGTATTTTTGAAAAATTAGTAAAGGGAAGCGACACTCGGATGTCGTATCGCAAGGATTTTTGTATTATTTGAACAAACTGAAGAAAAGTTTTATCGGGGTTTTGAATTTCGATTAAAAGAAAAATAATGAAAAAAAGTGATTATAAAAAAAGTGATTATCAAATAAGCTGAAAAGTTAATCTGCTGATTTGGTTCCTACCTATCATATGTTATTATAATTCCAATCTTCGAATGGATTATCTATTTCTATTCGATTACAAAATCATTGACAAGCGCAATTTGTATTGTGTGATGTAGGTTCCTATTATCCGAATTAAGCAAACGAAATTAAGCCCTCGTGAATTAAGCAACACGATTTGATCAATCATGATAACAAATTAAGCAAACGCTAACGTGATTACGGTTAAGGATCATACAACAATCGAATTAAATCAACTTACTCTATGAAAATTGGATTAAGCAAGCAAGAATCATAGAATAAGATTGAAAGAAATAAAAATTGAATTGAAATTATTATAACCTCAAGGTGTCAGAATCGAATACAACAAATCAACAATTGAAATTAGTTCTCCATGAATTTTCCGTACAAAACTTCCGAGAAAATTTGTGAATAGTTTGAAAAAACGTCATGAACAGTAGCACGACTGCTACTAGGTATAGGGAAGCATAACAAAATTCGGTTCTAACCCAACTGGATCGAAAAACATAAAATATCCGGCTAAAAACTAAATATTCCTAAAGGAAGAATTTGGGTCTTAACTTCAACAAATTATTCGAGCCTGCTACAATCCGAACCAGCTTCTTCGTACAACATGAAAGTTGTAGCTCTTTGTCTCAACTTTCCAACGCCTGGTAGAACGCATAAATCCGATTCTTGTAGCTTCAGTTATGATCCGAATAGTGGACAAATATCAAATAACCACTAAAGCTGAAAATAAGCTGTGAAAATAGATTAATGGCAAACAAAGACTTAATTATAAAAACATAATAAAACAGTAAAATAAACAAAACAAACTAAGGAAATGTCTAAGTACAAACATAAGAGAATGTGCATTAAAATGCACTGATCAGGCACCTCAGTCAAGAAGTAAGATTCTATTTTTTCAGAACAATCCAAGGTTTTCCCTCTTCTATCTGACCACACAGAAGTTCTCGGCATATTTTTGTTGATCCTTTTGTTTTTCACCTCAACCCATCGATTACCTTCATCACCTATGTTGTTGTTTCTACCCAGAACTGAATTCTACACTAATCTACAGACTACTACCAAATAAAATGCAAATTCACAGACAACAAAATCAAAAGCGAAGTCCAGTGGAAAGGATCCCTAATCCGAAGATTAGAAATTTAAACCCAATCTACCAAGACTTGGGATGATTTTGCAATATGAATAGAGTTTGAAATTTTATAATGAAGTAAAATAGAAGTTCCATAATGGTAATTAAACACATTATTTCTCAAAACATTGAACCTAGTTCCACCACAATTATACACTTTTGTTTTTTTTCAAAGTCATAAGAATATTTCTTAGGAAAACCGTGTCACTTATAATCTAATGATCAAGTTTTTTTCTTCTTCTATAGAGTTGTTATATGTGTGACATGCATTATAAATATGCTAATATGCTTAATATTAATAGTAGTCACATGAACACCCTGAAAAATTATAATTTTTGTTTTAAAAAAAAAAGAATATTTATATAATTTTAAAGTATTAGGTGTTGGTGTACAAGGTGAATAATGGATGAAGAAGAGAAGAATGTATTATAATAGAATGACGGCTACAAAGGATTACAAAAAGATTATGAAACACTCCTACCACTAGTCTATTTATAAGCTAAAACTAGGGCTACAAAAGCAACAAATAAAATACTAAAATACCCTCTAACAAACTTGGTCACCAAGTTTGTAAATATAAATAAAATATAAATTATTATTCCTAATACCATCCCTTAATTTATATTTCCTCAAAACTAACAACACAAATTCCATCCCTTAAGCGAAGAAATTGATCCGTCTTGATAGCCTTCGTCAGAACATCTGCCAGCTGCTTCTGAGTGCTACAGTGCAGAACTTCTAACACTCCATTCTGAACTTGACTTCTCAGATAGTGATACTTGGTCTCAATATGCTTGCTTCTCCCATGCAACACTGGGTTTCTGGAAAGATTGATTGCAGACTTGTTATCAATCATCAGCTTTAGAGGCTTATCAATTTTAATCTTCAGATCCTCCAGCAAGTTCAGAATCCACACAGCTTGGCATGCAGTAACAGCACCTGCAATATATTCAGCTTCACAGGTTGATAGCGCAACAACAGATTATTTCTTGGAACACCAAGAAATAGGGCCTCCTAGAAACTTAAACAAGTATCCAGAAGTACTTCTTCTATCAACTCTGTCTCCACACCAATCAGAATCTGAGTAACTCAGAAGTTTTAATTCAATCTTCCTTCCAGAAGGGAATACTCCATACTTCAGAGTTCCCTTGATATACCTCAGAATCCTGACAGCAGCTTGGTAATGGGACCACTTAGGTTTACTCATGAATCTGCTAACCATTCCAACTGCATAGCAAATATCAGGTCTGGTATTACACAAATACCTCAGAGAACCAACCAACTATTTGAAGGTTGTAGCATCCACATCCTCACCATCAGAATCAGAATCTAGTTTCTGATTTGTATCTGCAGGTGTGATAGCAGCCTTACAATTCTGCATCTTAAATCTCTTCAGAAGTTCTCGTTCATACTTCAGCTGATGCAAAATGATACCTTTCTCAGAATATCTGTACTCCATCCCTAGAAAGTATGTCACTTTCCCGATATCATTCATTTCAAACTCATTCATCAGCACCTTCTTGAACTTAGCTAATTCTTGTTCAGAACTTCCGGTCAGCAGTATGTCATCAGCATACAAACACACCAGAATCATATTTCCTTCAGAAATATGCTGAACATAAACACCGTATTCCATCTCACATTTCTGAAAACCCTGCTTCTTGAAAAATGAATCAATCTTCTGATTCTAAGCTCTGGGCGCTTGCTTCAATCCATACAAAGCTTTATGTAATCTGTACACCATCCCTTCCTGATTCTTTTTCACAAATCCAGGAGGTTGTGACACATAAACTTCTTCTCCTAATAGACCGTTCAGAAATGCAGATTTCATATCTAAATGCGTCAGAGGCCAATTCCTGTTAGCAGCTATTGCAATCACCAATCTGATTGTTTCATGTCTCGCTACAGGTGCAAACACTTCAGAATAATCCAGCCCAGCTTTCTGCAGAAATCCTATTGCTACCAACCTCGCTTTGTGTTTACCAATTGATCCATCTGGCTTTAGCTTCTGCTTGAAAACCCATCTGACGCTGATGGCTTTCTTGTCCTTTGGAAGTTCTGTCAGCTTCCAAGTCTTGTTTCTCTCTATGACATCAAGTTCTTCTTTCATGGCCTTCAGCCAGAACTTCTGCTTGAGAGCCTCTTCCGTACTTACGGGTTCGGAGTCTACTAACATGGCACACTGAATAATTTCTCCTTCAGAATTTACTTGAGTGTCTTGCAACATGTCAAACTCTTCAAATCTTCTTGGAATGTTTCTGATTCTCTGTGGCCTCTGACCTCGTTCAGAATCTTCTTCAGATGCTTGAACCTCATAAGTTCTGTCCTCAGAAGTTTCTCCTTCAGAAGCTCTTGCTCCAGAAGGTTGACTTCCTCCAGAACCTTGACCATCTTCAGAATCTGGCATATTCCCAGAATCTGAATCACCACCAGAATCTGGATCATCATCAGAATCTGGATCATCAGAATCACCTTCATCTTCTGAGTCTCCTTCAGAATCAGAATCACCATTAGTTTCAGAAACTCTTATTTCTGATCTTTCTTCAGAAGTTCTCACATCAGAATCAGATTGAGACTTGTCACAATTTCAAACTTCTGATTCCTTTACAATAACGTCTATGCTGAATTCAACTTTATTAGTTTCTGGACAGTAAAGCTTGTACGCATCTGTACTGTGGTACCCCACCAGTAACATTACTTTGCTTCTATCATCCAACTTCTGTCTTCTAGCTTCTGGAACATGTTTGTAACAAACAGAACCAAACACCTTCAGATAACTAACACTTTGCTTTTCTCCAGTCCACTTCTGAATAGGAACTATTTCCTTCAGCTTCTTCATTGGACATCTATTAAGCACATATGCTGCGGTGGCAACAGCTTCTCACCACAAGTTCTGAGGAAGCTTCTTCTCCTTCAGCATGCTTCTCACCATATCAAGCAAAGTACGATTTCTTCTTTCAGCGAGACCATTGTGTTGAGGAGTATAAGGAGCAATAACCTCATGCTCAATTCCATTCTCCTCACAGAACTTCTGAAACTCTTTGGAGTTATACTCACCCCCACCATCGATTCTGAGAATCTTCAGAGTCTGACCACTCTGATTCTGAACCTTCATTCGAAACTTCTTGAATTCAGCAAACACCTCGTGTTTGAACTTAATAAGGGATACCCATGTCATTCTCGTGAATTTATCAATAAATGACACGAAATATTTATTCCCTCCGATCGATGCTACTGGAAATGGACCACACACATCAGAATGTACTACTCCCAAGGCATGTTTTGCTCTTGGAGCAACTTCTGACGCAAATGGCAATCTTGGTTGCTTTCCTTCCATGCACACTTTGCATGACTTCTCAGGCTTCTTAATTATAGGAATTTCATGTACCAGCTTCTTCGAATTCAGATGTTCTAAGCTTCTGAAATTCAGATGACCAAATCTTCTGTGCCACAACTCACTTTCTTTCACAACACTTGTTGCACTAAGACATTCAGAGTCAGAAGTTCTGACATTCACCTTGAATGTTCTATTCCTTCCCTGTTCTGACTCCATAATCAGCTTCTGATTACAGTCATACAGCTTCAGAAGATTGTCCTTCATGGTAACTGAAAAACCTTTCTCAATTAATTGTCCTACGCTCATCAGATTGCTTTTTATGCCAGGTACATACCCCACTTTCTGAATCAATGCTGTTTTCCCATTGTTCAGAACAACTCTGACATTTTCCATACCTTCAGCGTTAAGATATTTGTCATCAGCACATCTGATCTTTATCCTCTTCTCAGAATCAAAATCAACCAGCCATTTCTTATTTCCAGTAAGATGATTTGAGCAGCCAGTGTCCATATACCACCAGTCTGTCAAATTCGTATCATCAGATTTAGAAGCCATCAGTAGCACAGATTCATCATCAGAACTTCTGGCTATATTTGCTTCTTCTGACTTCCTTTCCTTGTTTGACCAACAATCTCTAGCAAAGTGACCAAACTTCTTGCAACAGTAACATTGGATCTTCTTCTTGTCATACTTCTCTTTTTCCTTCTAAGTATTCTTTTGCCTATCAGAAGTTGAGGTTTCTGACTTCTGACCACCATCAGATCTTCTCCTGGCTTCTGGATGCTTCTGATGCTTCTTATCAGAAACTGCTTTCAGAGTCTGCTGCTCTACTTCCCTTTCAGAAGTTCTCTCAGTCAGACGCAACTCTTGCGTTTCTAGACTGCTTTGCAGCTCTTCAATTCTCATGGTGCTCAAATCTTTAGAATGTTCTATTGCTACCACAATGTAATCAAACAGAGGAGTAAGGGATCTCAATACCTTCTCAATGATTACTTGTTCAGAAAGAGTTTCTCCACACGCCTTCATCTCATTAGTGATCAGAATCACTCTGGAGATGTACTCAGAAACTTTCTCATTGTTCTTCATGTTGAGATTCTCATATTGCTTTCGCAGGGACTGAAGCTTCACCTTCTTCACTGATACGTCACCACCGTAACATCTGACCAGTGTGTCCTACGCTGCCTTTGCCGTCGTTGAATCTGCAATCTTCTCAAACACATTCGCATCCACACACTGATAGATGTAGAACAATGCTTTCTGATCTTTCTTCCTTGTATCCTTCTGCGCGTTCTTCTATTCCTCCGTCGCATCTGCTGCTACTGGAACATAACCTTCAGTGACAAGATCCAGAACATCTTGAGCACCGAATAATACACGCATCTGAATCATCCAACGAGTCCAGTTTTTGCCATCAAATACTGGAAGCTTGGTGTTCATGCCGCCGTTGCTGTTCATCATCTTCAACCTTGTACAGTACACTCAGAACTTACCACATACAGTGTTTCCCAACCCACAGAATCATAAATTATGATTCTGATCAGAATTTTGTTCAAGATTCAACACAGATCAAGAGCCAAAATTCAATCACACAAAAAAATCCTCACGTTTCACTCGTGTTTCCCGTGTTTTTCCCGTTGATCCGAACCGGAGCTCTAGATACCAATTGTTGGTGTACAAGGTGAATAATGGATGAAGAAGAGAAGAATGTATTATAATAGAATGACGGCTACAAAGGATTACAAAAAGATTATGAAACACTCACTACCACTAGTCTATTTATAAGTTAAAACTAGAGCTACAAAAGCAACAAATAAAATACTAAAATACCCTCTAATAAACTTGGTCACCAAGTTTGTAAATATAAATAAAATATAAATTATTATTCCTAATATTAGGTTATATGTAACTATACTATTTGCACATTAATTAATACAATAATAAGTAAAGTTTATCAAAGGCTGGATTCGAATTTTGCGGCTAAAATTCAAAAAACATTTCACTACGATTATTTTAGTACTAGTGTAATAAAATATGAATATTAAAAAAGTATCATCAATTTTCAATTAAAAAAGTAAAAGTATCAAAATGGTTTGAATTTAAAATAAAAGAACTAATTTTATAAACGAAGTAAAATAGAAGTTCCAAAATGGTAATTAAACACATAAAACATTGAACCTAGTTCCACCACAATTATACACCTTTGTTTTTTTTTAGTAAAGTCCTAACCGTTTCACTTTTTATCCGCTAGCAGGGTTTGGTAGTGATCCTCGCAACAGTTTGTCCAACAGGGGTTGACATCCCTAGCAGGTTTTAAATCCAAGTGATATCTGACACTCTTCTGATTCAGGCCGTGGCCTCCCCTTTCAAAGAGTTACGTATAATCCCCAGTAGAGCAGATGTTCTTTTGGAATTTCATCCCCAGCAGAAGTTGTTGATCCAAAGATTCGGTCGGAGTGATCCTTCTCAGCAGAGTTCGTGGATTCAGAGGATAATTTCTTTTTATCATCAGCTGAATTGGTATTTCCTCTCCGGCATTTATTTCGCTTGAGGGACCCCTTTGCACATCATAAGCATTTGCATCGCATCCTAAAAAACATGGCATTTTCATTTGCATTCGAAGCATAAGCCAGGTTTGATACTTTCTTTGCCAGCAGGAGGTGGCATCACTCAGGAGATTTTGGAGGGACGCGTTCCTTATACTTGTACTCCCCGGCAGAGTCTTTTATTTAAACTTCTCCTTCCCCAACGGAGTCATCTTACCGGTAGATTTTTGGAACGGTTGGGAGTTTGCCTTTGTTTGGCCATCCTCTTTTGTGAAATCCCGTTCTTGCTCGACATATTTTTGTTTGCCAGAGGTGGTTTAAACCAGAAGTTTTGTTTTCACGTTATCCCCAGTCAAGTCCACTTTATGTTGGTCTTCCTATGCGGGTGCAATTGAGGTTGTGTTCGTTTTGGGGGTGCGATTGAGGTCGTATTCGTATTTTATTTGTGGGAGTGATTGAGGTCAGTCTTCCTTTGCGGGTATAATTGAGGTTGTATTCGTTTTGTGGGTGCGATTGAGGTCGTATTCGTATTTTATTTGTGGGAGTGATTGAGGTCAGTCTTCCTTTGCGGGTATAATTGAGGTTGTATTCGTTTTGTGGGTGCGATTGAGGTCGTGTTCGTATTTTATTTGTGGGAGTGATTGAGGTCAGTCTTCCTTTGCGGGTATAATTGAGGTTGTATTCGTTTTGTGGGTGCGATTGAGGTCGTATTCGTATTTTATTTGTGGGAGTGATTGAGGTCAGTCTTCCTTTGCGGGTATAATTGAGGTTGTATTCGTTTTGTGGGTGCGATTGAGGTCGTGTTCGTATTTTATTTGTGGGAGTGATTGAGGTCAGTCTTCCTTTGCGGGTATAATTGAGGTTGTATTCGTTTTGTGGGTGCGATTGAGATCGTATTCGTATTTTATTTGTGGGAGTGATTGAGGTCAGTCTTCCTTTGCGGGTATAATTGAGGTTGTATTCGTTTTGTGGGTGCGATTGAGGTCGTATTCGTATTTTATTTATGGGAGTGATTGAGGTCAGTCTTCCTTTGCGGGTATAATTGAGGCTGTATTCGTTTTGTGGGTACGATTGTGGTCGTATTCGTATTTTATTTGTGGGAGTGATTGAGGTCAGTCTTCCTTTGCGGGTATAATTGAGGTTGTATTCGTTTTGTGGGTGCGATTGAGGTCGTATTCGTATTTTATTTGTGGGAGTGATTGAGGTCAGTCTTCCTTTGCGGGTATAATTGAGGTTGTATTCGTTTTGTGGGTGCGATTGAGGTCATATTCGTATTTTATTTGTGGGAGTGATTGAGGTCAGTCTTCCTTTGCGGGTGCAATTGAGGTTGTATTCGTTTTGTGGGTGCGATTGAGGTCGTATTCGTATGTTATTTGTGGGAGTGATTGAGGTCAGTCTTCCTTTGCGGGTGCAATTGAGGTTGTGTTCATTTTGTGGGTGCGATTGAGGTCGTATTCGTATTATATTTGTGGGAGTGATTGAGGTCAGTCTTCCTTTGCGGGTGCAATTGAGGTTGTGTTCGTTTTGTGGGTGCGATTGAGGTCGTATTCGTTTTTCTTGTGGACATGATTAAGGTCATATTCCCTTTTTCCAGCACGCTCCGTCTCGTTGTTCTCATCATTGGAAAATTTCTGGAGTTCTTTCAGTATTCAATCCCCGTGTATCCTGGAATGTCTGAGAGTCGTTGCTATCATACCACTCAGGACCAAGTTGATTGAATAGGGGCAGCTGTAGCACCCCAAAATTTGCCCTCCTTACTTTTACTAACTGGCTTATGTTTCATTTCATTTTTTACATTATCATGTATGCATATCATTAGCATAGGGTCAAGGTGCTTGAAACAGTTCAAGAAGGTCTTATCTGGTCTACTACATCATCAGGGGTTCACATGTGGCAAGGGATTTCAAGTGGATTACTCCCTCCTAACCAGTGCATCAATTAGGGTTTGAAATTTTTGGGTTTATTGCTTCAATGGGTAGGCTCCTTGGGTTTTTATCATCACCAAATGGCATATCTTATCTTTGTTGGAGAGGATACACATCATATTCAGAGGAATTTTGATTTGGAGACTGTGCTACTTCCTCCTAGACGGAGGGTACCAAGACTAGGGTTTGCTATAAGTCAGTTTATTTCTGATTTTTTGGGCAAGACTTGATTCCATGGTATTCCTTGGGTTCCTGAGTACCTAGGAGTGAAAGGTTGTCCATCAGTTTGATTCAGGAGAAGTTCAATTGGCCAATGGATTGAGAATCAGTTAACTAGGTCAAAAAAGTCAACTGTGGTCAACACAAAGTCAAACCTCAAGATTTTTGGTCAGCATCAAGATTATGGGTGAAATTCATCATTTGATCAAGGGTTGATCACAATTCATCAGGGAAACCTCAGAATCATCAAGAATCAGGAGTTACTAAATTAGGGTTTTTGTAGGAAAAGTCAACTGTACTTTGACCAGGCCTAACTTCCACATACTTCATCAAAAATTCCTCAACCAAATCCCATATTGAATGAAATTTAATTCCCTACAACTTTGTGTCTCACAAGCCAAGGCCAGAAATGCTTCATTTGGGAGATATGAGCCAAGACATTATAGGTCATTTTGAAAGTCAACAAAAGTCAACCTTCTTCAAAAGCTCATAACTTGAACATGGAAGATCAAATTGACATGGGACCAAAAGGGTTGGTTAGAGGACATCTTGAGGTTTCTAAAACGTATTAATTTTCATTGAGGAGCTAAAAATTGAAGGAGTTATGCTTAGTCAAAGTTGGGCAATTTTGAGGAGGTGCACAAAGCAAACTATGCCTAAAATCCAAATTTTGACAAATGGGCCATAAGTTCCTTAAACCAAACTCAAACATAAAGCCATGCACGACCCAAAGAGCATATATTTGATTTTTCCTCATTTTATTTTATTTTTATTGGATTTAATTAGTTAAAATTCAATATTAAATGAAATAATGCAAAAATCATTAAACTTGGAATTACCCAAGCCCAAGTCATTGTCAGAAGAAAACCCTAGTCTTTATAAGCCAATTCATGTTAGGGTTGAAGGGGAGGCACGTGAAATTGAGGGAGTTTTCAAGAAAACCCTAAAAGAGGATTTCTCACCAAAACTCACGATCCACAAGGAGATTCTTCAAACTTCTTCCACAAAGCTTCTCTTGGTAGTTCATAGAGTGCATATCAACCTCCATTTGCAGCTAAAAGCAAGAATTCCGACCGTGCCATCTCAGGTTATCCACTTTTTCGTGATCACAAAACCTTTCTTTTTGATATGCATGATGTTGTGTGATGCCCACTGATTATCCAGATATGTTTACTTTTAAATTTGGACGTGTACATTGGTTGCTTGGTGAGTTTTAAAGTTTTGAACCTTACTTGTTTTCCTTCGAATCTCCTTATTCATTGGTTGTTTACTTTTTTCGATTGGGTATTTGAACTCCTGACATTTTTCTGATTAAAATAGTGTATTCGCACGTCATTTCTGGGAAATTTGGGGGTGAGGGTCGCCGGAGATGACGACCGGAGCTAGGGCTCCGGCGTATGGTTTGATCTCCGGCCAGCTAGGGTTCTGGGTGAGGGAGACGCAATCCTCACCGTCGATGGTTTGATCGCACGACCACCATTTCGCCATGTGTTTTATTTATTATTTTTTTTCTGAATTAAAACTAATGATCTTGTGTTTATTCACCCATGCCAGTTACCGTGTGCTTCCAATAAGATTATTCCCTTTCGCTTACTTTTAATTGACCGTTGACCTGTTGACTCCATTGTGTACGCTTGATGAATCAGACGTCCACAAACACGACAACACATTAAAAACACCACGCGCCTCGCACGTGGAAGGAGCACGGTGCTCACCTTTTTATTTTTGTTCGCTGATTTGGTTTAGTGGGCTGGGGTGCTATTTGCACCCTCCCCCTCTGGCCCAACCTTCTTTTCCAACATGTTTCCTTTGCTGTTCGCACCCCCCAGCCCGTTTCTTGTTTTATTTTATTTAATCCTTACTATTTCCCATTTTAATCATTAAAATTAGTAGATTGCAATTTTAAAAATTCTAAAAAATTCATACATCATCTGTATTATTTTATAAAATTTTCACAAATTTTATTTTTTATTTTTATTTTATTCTCATCCTTTAAATTAATTATTTAATGCAACATCTTTTTAATTACACATCTCATGCATGCATAAATTTATTTATTTTCATTCTCCTCATCTATAAAACATTTTTCACTCGTTCCTTTTGTATTCATTCATTAATATGTTAAATTGCATAAAAATATTTTTCTTGCATTTTTAATTTTATTTTACATTGCACTTAGGTCCTTCTCTTTGGCACGTTGAACCCTCTCCCATATTTGACTTTCGTGTGATTATTTGAGTGGCTAACACTTTGAATTTTTGCAGGGATTTTTTATATATTGTTTGCCTCTGGTTGAGGATCCCTTAGGATTACTTTGAGAATTTTAGGAATCATTTTTCTAATTATTGGGTTTGTTTTCAATTGAGATTTTCTTGCAGGCGCACCTTTGACTTTATATGATTACCTTGTTTGAAAGGCATTCATGCCATTTGCTTTAGGGGTGCTCTTTGATTTCTTTGATTCATGTTTGGTTCATTATTATCATTGTTTGCCGTCGTTTGATTTTCATTCACCTCATTGCTCTTATTCATGTCTGTTTCTCACTAACCCTTTATGCAGGATCAGGGTAAATTCCTTGAGGGTATGGATAAGTATCCATGGTTACCCTTACCTTTCCTTCCCTCATCTTCTTCCTCTAGGATTTAGGTTGCCTTCAAACCTCACTAACCGTAGGTCACCCATGCATGATAACTTTAGGATTCTTAGTTCCCTTTAGAGTTACCCTTGTGTCTTCTCTCTTCTCATCTCGAATCTCTTTAAAACACTTAATAATAATAAGGTGTATTGCGCACTAGCCTTAAGTATGGGGAATGAGAAATGAGGGGCTTCCTCTCATCTTTCTAGAGTGCTTAGCGAGCGTCCTGTCTTGGGACGATGCGTTAAGTATTCACCCATGTTCCCTAGACTTTGGTGCAATGCAGCTTAGGAACTAACTTAAGCCACTTCTGTCCTAAAAAACACAAACCAATTTCAAACTTTTTGTCCTTCGGGACCTTCAACTTAAAGGATATTTTCAAAAAGGGCACGTTACTTTTCGTCTGAGTCGCAAACAGGCATCGACCCTAACTGCCGGACGCGAACTTAACGTCGCTCATAAAAAACACAAAAAGAACTTGGTCCGAACTACGTTGACTCTGAATTCCCCATTGTACAAAGGGGGTACGTAGGCCTAGGACGTCAACGTCCTACCGAGTCTGTCTTTGTCTTCCCCTCCCCGTTTAGTATAGCCCTAGATGATAGTATGACTTACCCTTAGAATAGACAACAAGCGTGGATCCCATCGAGTACGATGGACGCGTGGGGTGCTAGCACCTTCCCCTCGCGTAACCGACTCCCGAACCTAGGTTATGGTTGTGATGACCATTCCTTTCCCTCTTCCTAAGGTTTATGCGGTGTTCCCTTTCCCTCTCTTGGGATAAATTTACACGGCTGGCGACTCTGTTTTTCCGCGCCACTCTCGCGTTTGTACCTGGATGAAAATCCCGGGAGCGACACTAAGTTCTGTTCCTATACCTCTAGGAGGTCGTCGGGACAATTTGCACGAAGCCCAAGAGGAGGCTGGAAACTTTTAAGAAGCCGACGGGTCCTTGTACTAAGCCCAAGAGGAGGCTATCATTCACGGGGGAAGAGATCATTATACGAAGCCTAAGAGGAGGCTGTGAATACTTCTAAGAAGCCGATGGGTCCTTGTACTAAGCCCAAGAGGAGGCGGGGTTGCTTTTAGGAAGCATGTGGGTCCTTGTACGATGCCCAAGAGGAGGCCGATGCTTTTAAGAAGCCCGTGGGTCCCCAAACCCCGAGAAATTCAAGGCAATGCTATTCACCGAGAATAGATCAAAGTCAGGAAAATTCGAGAATTTGGAAGAAACTCAAAGATGCCATTCACGGAGAATACATTCATCTCTAGGAGTAGAGTTTCTTGACAATTCCTAATGAGGACAGCTTGAGAGAAGACTGTATCTGGTGATCCTATTGGGGATCTAGTTGTCTATTTCTATGAATAAACGAGACGGCGTCACCTAGTTCTAGACGTAGTTGCCGGGGAAACTCGAAATATCTATACTATTATTACACAGTTGATATGAGTTTATGAAAGAAGACTTACAGTGAAACAGCCCCACAATACAGTTATATGTATATGAAAGCGATAACCACTTACTCGGTTGTAGAGCTTCCATGCTGTTTGGTTAGTTGTTCAACAAAGAAAGATTGAAAACAACAGTATATTCAAAATCAAAGGAGAAAGTGCTTTGAAAAAGAAAGTTTCGGGGCTTACAGCTCAAGGAGAGGCCCAGGGTTTTATCAGTGAGCGCACTGTTTGAATTTGTACAGAGGGACTTATACAAGTGACTGAGGCCCAAAATGTTTTCTGTACGAAGGGATGGGTCTTACACTCTCTCAAGAGGCCCAAAAAGTTTTAAAGAAAAAGAGTGGGGCTTATAACACGAGGGTAGGCCCAGATGATTTTTTCGTTTAAAATGGCGATCGCGCCGAGGTTTTCTTTTAATGCGGAGGGACTTATACAATAAGTGAGGCCCAAATGATTTTGGTTAAAAGGGGGTTGGGTCTTACACTCTATTAGAGGCCCAAAGTGTTTTTGAATGGGTCTTATAGTTCAAGGAGAGGCCCAAGGTTATTTTTCAAAATGCGACGATCGCGCCGTTTGTTTTTGACGGTATCGGGACTTATACAATACACTGAGGCCCAAAAATGTTTTGGTCAAGAAATGATTGGGTCTTACACTCTATTAGAGGCCCAAAGTGTTTTGAAAATGATTTATGAGGGTTGAATTAATCCAAAAACCCTAATTTGTTTTCAAAAATGTATTTAATTGAATAAAAATTCAATTAAAATAATCAAAATTGTTTAACATGTGAAAAACAAATTGTGATTTTGGATTAATGCTTCAAAAATTAATTATTGACCTACAAAATAATTAGAAAGCATTAAAAGTTGCAAAATCAATGTAGAAAAAATATTTAATATGTCAAAAACAATTAAAACATTAATTCTTTGCAAAAATATCAATTATATGAAATAAATAATATTTTTGGGATTTTTTGATAAAATAAAATATTTTAACATTTTTGTGAATTATTAAAAAAAGAATCAACTCAAAATCATTAAAACTCAGAGAGAAATTAATTTTTGAATCAATTAAATAAAATCACAAAATTCAAATATTCAAATTTCTAAAAATGGCGCCAAGAACACACCAAGAACACGCGCGTGTTCTGGGTTTGGCTGATTTGCATTTTCTCCTCAATCTCACTGAATACTTGATTATATCATGCAATCCACATATCATTATGCTCGTCTCAACCTCACGATCATGTCTATGTCCATTAATTTCATTTAAATTAAACATATAACAAGAAATCATGAAAAATCCTCAAGAACCCTAATTTCTGCATGAAGGCTAGGATTTTTTATACACGATTCAAACAATGCAATTAAATGAGGGAAAACATTCCATGCATGATTATGAACATATGGCCAAATTATTGTGCGAGGAAATATGCATAGATTGAGAGATGACCAAGTATATGCTCACCTCTAGGCCGTGACAGCAAGTGCAATGTGATTTTTGATTTGGAGGTGTTACAGATGAGTGGTGATGATCTGAACAGCTTCCCTACACCCTATGGAGTGTGTTTGAATGGTTGGACTTGATTGAAATTGGCTGGATCATTTTGTGGCACCTCAACTGCACTTTGGTTAAAACCTTGAGCAACCAGCTGGTGATTTTGTGAAATTGGTGTTTCAGAAGTGATCTAAGTGTTTGATCAGCTCATATGTGATGTATGTGAGGTGTGTGAGTGATTGGTTTGATTGGAAGAGCTCTCAAACTCAAAACCTGATAGTGACTTGCCTTAGAAGGCAAAACTGGAGTGAAAGAAGAGATTTTGAGGAAAGCATCTGTTTGATGGCTTTGGTGTACTCAAACTGATCACAATTGAGCTCTATTTATAGTAGAGCAAGTTTGTTTTGCAAGGAATAGTGAATGGCAGCTGGTAAGTAGGTTTGGCCAATGTTGGCAAATGAAAATCCAAGTCTCCTCTAGCCATTGACTAGAGGTTAGGGCACAGAGCTTTGGTTCCCTTGGTCTTGGATAAGTCTTGACTAATTTCAGATGAGAATGGCTCAATCCATACCACCTTGATGCTTCCATTGAATGCTTCAATCCAAATTTGGAGTCTTGTCCCTATTTTGGCCATTCTAGGTTCAACATGCTATTTCTTGTTCCATGGACTTTGGAGGCTTGGCTCAGTGATTGTCCCCTTTAGATTCAATCCTCAGATGTGTCCAAGTGGATAGGAGCATTTGAATTTGGCTGATTTTGGCAAATCGAGCCAAAATGCAAAATCTGCCTTGCCTTTGACAGATTTCAGCAAGGCAACTTGACAATGTCATATCTCATGGGGTAAGTTGAATTTGGCAATGTTCTTGGCCATTTTGGAAAGCCCTTACATGATACAACAACTGTTTGAACAAGTTTGGTTTTGATCTCCTTTGATTCCAAGTGAAAAATCCCTCTACATTTGGCAAAATCTGACTTGGTGAAATTTTCAGTAAGTGTTGGAACAAAGTGTGATTTCTTGATTTTGATCACTCCATAACTCAAAATCCTTAATGAATTGGACTTAGGTCTAGTTGAAGTTTTTGTAGAGGGTAATGAGGGCTACAAATCCATCTTTGGATGAGAAAAAATGGCCATGTGGTTTAGGAGTTATGATCCTCCAAAGTTAGTGTATTAGTGGTACTTTTTCCATAACTTAGAAAAATTTCTAAGTTTTATGGTTACCCCTTTTACAAGTTATCCCACTTTTCTTGATTTTTCTTGATGAATGATGATTAAAATTATACATTAACATCATTTTAGGGTTAAAAATCCATTTTGGTGAAAAATCTCAAAAAGTCAAAGTTGACTTTTGTGCACAGTTGACTTTTTATCAGATGAATTCCAAACTGTGCAATTCTTCAGGAAATCATGTCCTTGACCTAAATCAAACTTGACGGACATGTTCCATGGGTGTCATAGGGTATATTGAGGCATGTCCTAGGGTTTGGGAGCATGTCTTGGCCAAAAGTCAAAGTTACAGTTGACTTTCCTAGCGAAACCCTAATTGTGGTGCAGATGAAAATGAGACTTGTTGCTCAAGCTTCTTGGATTAATCCATTGTTACAAATGGATCAATATAGTTCATTAGAGACCCTCAAATCATGTCTTGAGGTATTGGCTCTTGATTTGTCCCAAAAGTCAACTTAGGGGTGAATTAGGTCAAGAAACCCTAATTCCTGATTTTTGATGTATGCATCCCCTGAGGTCAAATTGACTTGATGCTTGGGTCCATGAGGTTCCATGGAGTACATTAGGTTGTGTTTTGGATCTTTGGCTTGTGTCCAGATGAAAAATTTCCATCTGGAGGCCCTGGTCGACCAAAACCCTAATTTGGTGATACTGGAGATCTTGAGACTTGATCCACCTAGAAGGGAGCAGCCTTGTGCTTGATCCTTGAAGTAGGAGTCCTTTTGGTTCATTGTGGATGTTTGAGAGGTTAGACAAGTTAAAGATCATGTCATTCCTTGATTGATCCTTTGTCTAAGGCTCTGAGAGGGCTTAAAACCCTAATTTTGATTGTAGTGAATGCTCAATAACCCTTGAGGCATTTGATGAGGCCTGATGGTTCATCCATATTGTGATGATGATTTGCACAATGATGGGAAATCTTAGTGGTCAAAATTTGGGGTATGACAACATGCTCCAAACTTCCTGTCCTTTACTGTGACAGCCAGAGTGCATTACATATTGCTTCTAATCCGGTGTTTCACGAGCGAACAAAACATTTAGAGATTGATTGTCACTTGGTTCGTGAAAAACTTCAAAAGGGGTTGCTTCGATTATTGCCTATCTCAACTCAAGAACAGCTTGCTGACTTCCTCACGAAAGCCTTGCCAATCTCAACGTTCAACAAATTTGTTTCCAAGCTTGGCATGATAAACATTTACCATGCTTAGCTTGAGAGGGGCTATTGAAGTATTAAGCTAGTTTAATTTGATATTAGATGTAGCTTATTGAGGCATATGTGTCATTAGGTTATTGGCCTAATATTAGTGTTATCCTCTTATGTGTGGATATATATACACCACTTGTACTTTGTAATTGGTGTGAAGCATAACAGATTTTCCCTCTTCTTCTTCTTCTGCATTTACTTTCTTTACTGAAATGCTTTCTATCTTGTCATCATAAGACGGTCAGCAAGGCCATATGCAGCAAAATTTAGTTCTATTTCAACGAATTCACCAGGTAATTCACTTGTGGACACCACTCCTTGCCATATTTCAATGAACTCTTTTATAATTGGGTTTGCTATTTCAATTGAGGAAATAGGCAAATACTCAATCTGCACACAAAATCAAACCAAATGTAAAAACATGTCCTACTATGAAAGATGACATGCATGCACACACTGCTTACACACATAATCAGATAAGTTGCCGTCGAAATAGCCTCCACCAAAAACACCTTCTTTAATCCAGCACTAACTAACATGCATCTAACCCTTTTAAGGATTGCTCGATTGAATCTCTCAGCTAAGCCATTTTGTTGAGGAGTACCTGCTACACTCTTATGCCTTGCAATCCCAAACTCAACATAGTAACCGTCGAACACTTCGTTGCAGAACTCAAGGCCATTGTCGGTTCTCAGCCTCTTAACCTTTCTGCCAGTTTGAGTTTCGACCAGAATCTTCCAACTTTTGAAATTCTCAAAAGTTTCATCCTTCGTCTTCTGAATGAATACCCATAACTTTCTGGAATAGTCATCAACGATGGATAGAAAATACCTTGTACTTGAGTGTGAAGGATTCCTTGCAGGCCCCCAAAGATCAGCATGAATGTAATCCAGGGATCCATGTGTTCTTTGCTTTCCTTTGTTAAACTTCGCCCTACAGGATTTACCAAATACACAAGATTCATAAAACTCTAACTTTTCGACTTTGTCACCACCTAGTGGGTTCTGCTTCCCCAATTCGACCAGGCCTCTTTCGCTGACATGGCCCAATCTCATGTGCCATAGCTTTGTCTTTGACACAGGTTTCGTGGATGTAACATTTGTCGAACCACTTACAACCTCAGCCTTAAGGGTATACAAGCCTTGTTTCTTCACGCCTCTCAAGACTTCCTTCGACCCCATCATGACTCTTGGGATATTTTTCTCTCCTTGAAAAACATATCCCTTCCTGTCGAATTCACCAAGAGAAATCAAATTTCTCTTCAAATCAGGTACATACCTGACTTCAGTCAATAACCTTATTGACTCATCGTGGAGCTTGAATATCACAGATCCAATACCTACAATTTTGCAAGATTTGTTGTTTCCCAGCACCACTGATCCACCATCTTGATCACATAGCTCCTCGAACTATTCTCTGTTTGGAGTCATGTGCCAAGTGCAACCTGAATCCATAATCCACTATTTTCTTGAGTCGCCACTTGAAACCACAAGAACATCATATGAGTCGAAATCATCTTGAACAATGGTTGCGTTGCCATTATCCTTACCTCCATGATCTTTCAGGACTTCAGGGCATACCTTTCTTGTGTGACCCTCCTTCTTACATTGATAACATCGAATACCAGATGTTTCGCCACTATAAGACTTCTGCTGACTTTTACCTTTCTTCTTGTCGGACTTACCATCCTTTCGCAAGAATTTCCCTTAACGGCCAAACCTTCGCCCACCGTCGAAGGTTTATGCTCCTTCCGTTCGTTTAAGTCCTTCGAATATAAGGCTGATTGAACTTCTTCAAAGCTTAGGGACTCCCTTCCAGACAAGAGAGTTTCTTTGAAGTGATCATGTGTTCTGGATAAAGCACACAACAACAACAACGCTTAATCCTCGTCATCGATCTTCACATCAATATTTTCAAGATCAAGAATCAGCTTGTTGAACATATCCAACTGCTCAGCCAAAACTTTGTCTTCACTAATCTTGAATGAATACAAAGCTTTCTTCAGGTAGAGTCGATTCACTAGTGATTTGGTCATGCACAAACTTTCAAGTTTCGCCTATAACCCCGATGCCGTAGTCTCCTTTGATACCTATTGAAGAACCTTATCACCAAGGCTCAACAATATTGCGTTGTGGGTTTTCTCTATCGTGGCCGTCTTTTTCTTTTCCGTTAACGCAACATCCATGGCTGCCGCTCCCTTTAACGTTCCAAACAACACTGCTGAACCAGTAGGGCTTTCATCTTCAAGCGCCACAGATCGAAATCGTTCACTCCACTGAACTTTTCAATCTCATACTTTGTTGAAGGCATCTTCTCCACCTTCATCGCACCAATTTGTTGTGAAAAACGATACTGGATTAACAAAGTATATTTAGTTTCTTGAACACCAAGAAATCCACAAGGGTAGAAAAGAAGGAAAAAACCTTGAACAAACAAACGAAACCCTATTAGGGGTCACAAAGGAAAAGAAAAGAGTAAGAAGAATAGAGAATTGGTTAAATTTGTTTTACTATTCATTTTCTCAATAGGGTTCAAAGATTACAAGTGAATACCAACAATTAACCTCTCTCAACCTAATAAAGATTTGCCACACCTTATGAAGAGAGACTAGTATGTTATTTATAATAAACCTAACATACTAAACTAATGGGATTTTTAACAATTACCCATTACAAGCTAACTTAGGGTACAAGCTAACTTAAATAATTGGATCCATAACACAAGGCCCAATTCAATCTCCTACATACTAGAATATAACTCAACTACAGCATGTAGGTCTACGACAACAGCATGTGAGCGGACTTCGACAACATGCTAAAATTAGAGTTCGATCCAATATCTCACAGTGACCCTAGTGAAATAATTAGTTATGCTTTCATTGTCTTACATCTGAAGCAATACATACGTTCTCTTGTGAGTTTGTAACCTCACCTATTTCACCTTTTCTGCACCTCCAAATGATTTCTCCAAGATCTTTCATGCTTCTTTCTGTGATTCTACATCACTGACCTTTTCGAAATTGTCTGGATCAACACATTGATGAATTATAGAGCGAGCTTTATGATCTTTCTTCTTCAATTCTTTGTATGCAACTTTTTCTTGACCTGACACGTGTTCTGCAAGTGGTGTTACTCTTTTCTTCACAAGATCCCAAAGATCTTGACAATAGAAACCAACTTTCACCTGTTTACACCGGTTCTCATAATTCTGGCCCTTCAGAATTTGGAGATTCGCCGTAAAATGTCCATTCAGATGATTCATCGTCATTGCCATCGTGTTTTACTTCCCACGAATCGCTCAGCCAGTGATCTAAATACCATATGTTAGAATTAAATCCAATACTTTGAGTAAAGTTTATCAAAGGCCGAATTTGATTGTTGAATTCGAATTTGTGGCTAAAACTTAGATATTAAATCCAATACTTTGAGTAAAGTTTTTGCAAAGTCATAAGAATATTTCTTAGGAAAACCGTGTTATATATGTGACATGCATTATAAATATGCTAATATGCTTAATATTAATAGTAGTCACATGAACACCCTGAAAAATGATAATTTTTGTTTTAAAAAAAATGAATATTTATATAATTTTAAAGTATTAGGCTATATGTAACTATACTATTTGCACATTAATTAATACAATAATAAGTAAAGTTTATCAAAGGCTGGATTCGAATTTTGCAGCTAAAATTCAAAAAACATTTCACTACGATTATTTTAGTACTAGTGCAATAAAATATGAATATTAAACAAATATCATCAATTTTGAATTAAAAAAGTAAAAGTATCAAAATGGTTTGAATTTAAAATAAAAGAACTCATTTTATAAACGAAGTAAAATAGAAGTTCCAAAATGGTAATTAAACACATAAAACATTGAACCTAGTTCCACCACAATTATACACCTTTGTTTTTTTTTAGTAAAGTCCTAAGGAAAACCGTTTCACTTTTTATCTCATGATCAAGTTACGTTTAAAACGTTTAGCATAAAAATGAGCTTGTAAGTTTTCTAATGATTGTGATTTCCACAAACAATGATGAGTTTTCATACATGCACACAATCGATAACGAAGCAAGTTGAATAGACACATTTGCATATCAATACAAGTATCAACAAACAGCAAGTTTTGAGTTATGAGAGCATGTTGGAAAAATGGTGTAGTAGAGTTGGATTTGAAGGTGTTCCTATAGACAATAGCAGCAGAAGAGGATGAATGTTGAATCTAACGGAACCCCACTGAATGAATTAGTTCGATCAATGCATTGACATACTGAACAGCTGTGTGTTGCCAAGTGTAACGGTCAGCAAGGCCATACGCAGCAAAATTTAGTTCTATTTCAACGAATTCACCAGGTAGTTCTCTTGTGGACACCACTCCTTGCCATATTTCAATGAACTCTTGTATTATTGGGTTCGCTATCTCAATTGAAGAAATTGGCAAATACTCAATCTGCACACAAAATCAAACCAAACGTAAAAACATGTCCTACTATGAAAGATGCCATGCATGCACACACTCTGCTTACACACATAACCGATAGCGATCACTAACTTAGGTGCATAATGTGAAAATGTCATGCGCCATGCCGTTTCATTTCAATAATTCAAGATTCAAGTCATAATAACTAAAATGCCAAAAGAAAAGCGATTGGTTATTATCAACCACATGTAACAAACATTCAATGATCAACGATTCATCAAACTAACCTAACAAGAATACATACAAAGAAACAAGAATTAAAATGTTACCTCCATTAAAATGCCTTTCAGAATGTTATCACGTTCAAAAACTTTAACCAATTTGATCTGAAAGTCACCCAGTTTATACTGCACACCCTGCACGCACCATCATCATCATCATCATCATCATCACAAGAATTAAAGAATTAAAGAAAAACACAATGAATTATAACCGCAAGAAAACCTCAAAATGATAGAAAACATAAGGACGGTAAGAACGGAGATTATTCATGATAGTGAGAATGGAAGGATCAGCTTCAACAACAAGGGTATGATGAAAAATGACAAAGTAATATCTGTTAGGTTGTCCCAGGGGATAAAATCCGAGAGTATGGCGAGGGAATTCAGCACGCATTGATTGGTCGCGTAAAATGGGTTCGTAATGAGTGACCTCAGTTCTCAATGTTTCTTTTTCCTCCCCGTTCAAACTCCTCACACACTCTGCCATTCTGTTCACTGTATGGCCGTCTATTGCCGATCCTCGGTTCGGTTTCCAGTAAAGAATCCTAAAACACAATTCTGAAAATTAGAGACGAAAAACTTACTACAAATGTGATTCATTGGAGTAGTGATCGTACCGTTTCACAGTCATCTTCGAGCCGGTGCCGGAGCTTTTGGAAGGAATGCCAACAGTCTGAGTTTGTTAGAGAGAACAAGAGTGGGAAAACAGTATAGCAAACTCTCGACTCTTATTTTGTTTTGTGGAGATTCTATTTAAGGATCAACTTTCAAGGTTTTAGAAACCGCTTGGTTCATCTTTTATTTTTTTTTAATTATTTTTACATTTTTTTACATATTATTGTCATAAAAAAGTTATTATGATTTTTTTAAAAATGAAATATTAGTTTGAGTGACTATAAACAATATATCATTTTTGTAAGTTAAAATATGGTTATGAAATACTTTTTTTATTAAAAAGAATAGAAGTCAACGTATTTTAAATATTTTAAGTAATATAAAAAATATGATTTGTTGAAATATGAAGGAATCTTGTGAATTTTTTTTAATATAACATATTTATTAAAAAAAATTAAATAAAATAACATTTCAAATAAATTACGAAAATGACTTGTTTTGAGAAATCACCAACAAGGTGGCGCTATAGGGTATGACGCCTTAGGCTAAAGGGAAAACCCCTAAAAGTCATACTATATGGCGCCTCAGGCATAATAAGCATGCCCTAATATTTTTTCATTTTACAGGGGAGGCGCCATATGGTATGAGCCTCAGTTCACTTTCTTTTTTTTATTTATTATTTTAATTTGGGAATGGAAAATTTTAATTTAAAAAAATAAGGGTAACCCAAAAGACATAACAATGTTCAGAATACTAATTAGTACAATGGATAGTAAAGAAAAATTCAATGATCGTGCCTATCTAAACGTCCACCAGTTCCACATGCAGGGGCTCTTGCGCGGCGTCTTTGTCTACCACGATTTTGTTGAGGTGTGCCTGGTCTTTGCGTTTGTTGAGATGGTCCCGACGTATCAGACAAATTTTGAAGCATTTGTCCCCAATAGCCGGGTGGTTGTCGCCAACGGCGCTTCCGTAATCCAGTTGCATGCCCATGTTTTCATAGTTTGGAAGGGGGTTGGGTTGGTTGCAGACGATATTGTCGGCCGAAATGTTGCATTGAAGGGTGTTGGTACTGATTCAGTGGTTGATGTGGGGTTTGGTAGTCAAATAGTGAGTGGGTTTGTTGGTTGTAGGACGATTGTGGTTGTTGGTTGTAGGAAGATGGGGTGTTCATTTGCGGGGGGCTATGGTGGGCTGGGGTGGGTTCGAAAGACTCATCAGGGCTATAGGCATTAGTGGGGTCGGTGTAGGTGGGATGGGGGTAAGGGTAAGGCTCCTCTTATTGTGACTGAGTTGGTAGAATGATAGGGTTGCGGCTTTGGAAGATTGAATCGGTTGGTATGCCTTGTTGTTGGGTATAACTAGGTGTATGATGCTGGGTATGTGGATGGGTATGCGGCCGTGAGGAAGAGGCACATTGGCGCGAATCAATTAAATACGTCGGCTGAGAAAGGAATGGTTGGGGTGTTGTAACAAACCTAAACCAATTCATATATTATTGCGTTGGTATAACATCTTCTACAATGTGCTGGTGCCAATTCATATTTTTCGGTCTTTCTTCCCATTCCTCTTTTTTACAAAGCAACTTATGAATATATAAGGGTTAAATTAGGGTTAACTCTAAATTGTCAATATTATTCCTAATATCCATTTCAAAATCCCAAATTAAATAATATTAAAATTAAATAAAATGTAAACAATTTAATAAATTTAAAATAGAAACTAAAAAACCTATTTATTTATTCTAAATAATATTAATTAAATCTAAAATAAATATTTAAAATTAAAATAAAATAAAATGCTAATTACTATTTATTTATTTTTTAACATTTAGGTAAATCTAAAATAAATATAAATATAAAAATAAAATAAAATACTAATTCCTATTTATTTATTCTAAATATTTAGACAAAAAAATTTAAAAATAAACGAAGCCCAAATAAATAAAAATCGGACACTCAAGTGTTCGAAAAAAAAAACTAAGTACACTAAAATGATCAGTACGAAATATACGACTCAGAAAAATACAGCATTTGGTCAGATTTTAAAATAAATTTTAACCCGTAAAAATGCTCAAATTGATCAAAATACGACGAAAAATTGTCGAAAAATTAAAACGAACACGCCGAGTTAAACTACGCGAACCGTAGAATAATATAATTGGCGTCTACAAGTTCGATTTCAAAATTTCCCGTAAACTGATTTTACGCACCGTTGAGATTCATTTTGACCAGTCTGTCTGTAAATCCGAGAAATTATTCCGACTGATATTTTAGGCAATATGCGAGATGAAATGCATGACATGCTATATAGACAATGCGAAACAAAAAAAACAAAATTTTAGGGTAAAAAATTAGGGTATGACAGATGCCCCTATTTAAGTTTCTTCTATCCGGAGATATGGAGATTGAAATCTTCGTCTCGACGTGATAGGAGAGACTTAAATACAAACATGCACAATTTTTGGCCCTAAGATGCCACAAAATGCATATGATATGAAATGAAAGACAGAGATCCAGAAGATACACTCGAAACCTTTAGAAAAACGTTAAATGTACGGGTAGAGATTTGGAAGACATATCTTGAAGAACGTCAGATAAGCCCGTGTTATATCTGGAAGAACGTCAGATAAGCACAATCGGGGTTCTGGAAAAGCATCAGGAGTAGACACATCCGGAAGAGCATCAGAATAGGCAAAGCGGATATATCTGAAAAAACATCAGATAACAAAGACTCAGTTTGGAAGAGTATCAGAAAGAGAGACACATCCGGAAGAGCATCGGATAGAGAAGAAACCAGACATCCAATAATGGCTTTGGACGAAAGGTAAAATCACAGTATCTAATAATGGCTTTAGATAAAGGGAACAAAGCGGAGTAAAGAAACCAATCATCCAATAATGGCTTTGAATGAAAGGTATAATCACAATATCTAATAATGGCTTTAGATAAAGTGAACAAGGTAAAGAAACCAGTCATCCAATAATGGCTTTGAATGAAAGGTATAATCACAATATCTAATAATGGCTTTAGATAAAGTGAACAAGGTAAAGAAACCAGTCATCCAATAATGGCTTTGAATGAAAGGTATAATCACAATATCTAATAATGGCTTTAGACAAAGTGAATAGAGACTACATTCAAGAATGGCATTGAATGCAAAGAAATCAGTCATCCAATAATGGCTTTGAATGAAAGGTATGACTCATAATATCTGAGAAGGCATCAGACACAAATGAGATAAAATAATGTAATCCGAGAAGGCATCGGACACAAAGACACTAGACATCCAATAATGGCTTTGAATGAAAGGTAAAATCACAATATCTGAGAAGGCATCAGATGAAAGTGAACAAAATAGAAATCCAAGAAATCATTGGACAAGAGGAACCAGTCATCCAATAATGGCTTTGAATGAAAGGTACAATCCATAATATCTGAGAAGGCATCAGATGAGAATGAGATAAACAGTGTAATCCAAGAAGGCATTGGACAGAAAGAAATCACAACGTCCAAGAAAGCATTGAACGAATATGAACAAGGAGATACCCAAGAAAGCATTGGATAGACGCGACAATATCTGTTTGGTAGGTGCCAAGTGAGTTGGACTTAGACAACAAGGTAAGACGTGGATAACAACATGACCTATGGAAAATGAAAATGAGTGCAAATGAGGATGACACTCTTGCTATGCATATGTATATAAATTTTGCTATGATATCTGATCAAATGCAAATGTAATGTAGATGTCGACGATACAGCTCGACTCTTTTGTGGAGAAGACAAGACTGGAAGAATGATTCCTCAACACGGATGTCATTGTCATTCTGCTCGGGGACTAAAGATGCTACTGAACATAACTCTGCCACACTGGTAAACTGTATCTAGTTGATGATCCTTGTAGGAAAGATGAATAGCTGCATGGGGATTCTTCGAGTTAACTGCCCCCAGATTAGCTGACTATTGTAGATAAACTGATCATTGCTTCAACCGAATTGATGCTGGAAATGACTGCTTTACTGTGCACTTGAAAAGCTTGCCCCAGCATGAGTCTTGAAAAAATCTTCTGGACAAACCAATTATGAGAAGGACTTGCGCTGTAACAAATCTTGAACGGATTCTCAACAGGATATGGAAGGAACTTGCCCCTGATTGAATCACCGACCAAGTTTCTCAACTGTTTGAAAATTCCTTGAGAAGAAATCTAGTTTGCAAACAGAAGTGTTCATACAAACATAGTAAATGCAAAGTTCATGCAACTTTTGAAATCAAATCATCTTTTGGAAAGGTGCAAAAGCATATGAGTCATTAGTCAGAACACAGCGGTTCAAGACATTTAAAAGTGAAAAGTAAAGCAAAAGGTGGTGATCTGCAAAGATCTTTTGGAGTCATTTTTGCAACCTTGTTGTAGTATGCTTTCAAAATAACCTTGCTTCAATTAGGTCTTTTGAGGGTTGTAATGTGGCATGGTTCACGGTTTAAGAAACAAAGGATAAAGGCTCAAAGTTTATTTGTACCCACCCAATCTTCGTGATGATCTTCAGTCCTATGCTCAGTTAAGTCAGACTATGCACTCAAGTTCCTATAGGTTAGGAATTGCACTGATGATAATGATGATGGTTCAAAAGTCAAGGGACTTGAGATGGCAGTCACTGCTTCCTTGCAACTTTTGGTTGTCATACAAGTTTGTTCTCATTTCTCTCTGTATAAGGTAAGGTCACGAGTTTCCCATCTTCCTTAGCTTTTGCCTCGAAAGGGACTCGACTCACTCTTTGAGTAAGGATTTCTTAACGATCCTTCTTCATTTATCACTTTGGGAAAAACTTGTACAACAATTATTCCTTTAATTTGGAAGAGTTGAAAGGTTGTGAATGTCTGGTTTAATAATTACAGTGAACCATCATTTGCCTCAATTTTGAAAGACATCTTCGACACTTGCTTATTGTGTGCGAAGGAAAACTTGAGAATGCAACCTTTATGTGAAAGGTGTCTTGCATGAAACTCTTGTATTTGAATGCACAATCAAGTTAACTGAGAACTACCCTGCCCCAGGTTAAGATTGCGGGTTTTTATTTGTAAAGAAAGAAACTCCTACTTCATGGCTCAAAGGGTTTAACAAGGGATTATCTTCCTTATTTCTCCAGTGTTTGAGAATTGAAACAATGCCTTACATTGTCAGCAAAGTTTTGATTTGAAAGCATACCAACAACAATTATGAGTAATTTGTTTTCATCATCCTCCCTCCAATCTTTGCATAATCGAAAAGAAAGCGGAAAAGAAATAAAATATTTTTGTTTTTTTTGAAAAGGAAAGCATAAAGATGTAAATAGCAAACACAAATGAATTGAATTCAAAAGTTACAATGCTTATTTTATTAATTATGAAAGTACAAACATAATCGAAAGCAAACAGCCAATACAACGAAAAGAAAATGCAAACAACAAGAAACAAGATCTAGTGAGTAATCAGAAATAAGAGTGAGTTGTCCTGTCTGAAACACTGAAGTCTGCTGAAGACAACTAAAGCTTCACTTAGCGTGCTTTGGAAAAAGATTGTTCTTGACATTCAGATTGGTGTCACGAAAGCTGAGGATTCCAACCTTAATCAATTCACGCACTCTAGCCTTCAGTGCATAGCAATATTCCAAGTCATGACCTGCTGCACCTTCATGGAATGCACAGTGGAGATCAGATCTGAATCCAGGTGGAAGTGGATTTGGAGGAGGAGGCAGAGTCCTTGTGGTAATCAAACCTTTATGAACCAGACCAGGATAAAGTTCAGTGTATGTCATAGGAATAGGATAAAAATTATTCCTATTACGGTACTGATTCTGTCCAACATCCGGACGTTGAGGAGCTGGAGCTGGTTGTGGAGCAGTAACCACAGGAGTAACATCAGCAATATCAGGGTGATCAATAGACTGAGGTTGAGGACGAGGCCTCCTGGTTTCAAACATGACACCATTAGTCTGATCTTCCCTCTTCTTCTGGAAATTTGCATCGGATTTCTTCTCACTATTGGAAGATTCAGCAGCCTTGGATACTTTACCCTTCTTGAGACCTTCCTTGAGTCTTTGACCAATAGTTACCAAATCAGTGAAATTGGAGGAAATACTACCAATCATCTTCTCCCAATAGAATGGAGTCAAAGTGTCCATAAACAATCCAGTTAATTCTTTCTCTGCCAAATGAGGTTCAACTTGGGAAGCCAACTCTCTCCAGCGCTGGGCATATTCCTTGAAAGACTCTTTATCCTTCTGAGACATGTTTTGCAGCTGGCGGCGATCAAGAGCCATGTCGAGGTTATACTTGTATTGCTTCATGAAAGCATTAGTAAGATCCTGGAAGCAGTGAATACTGTTCGGTTCAAGATTCATATACCACTTGAGAGAATCTCCACTAAGACTATCTTGAAAACAGTGGATAAGCAACTTCTGATTCTTGGTATAAGCAGCCATCTTTCGGGAATACATGACTAGATGAGCTCTTGGGCAAGAATGACCTTTGTACTTCACAAACTCGGGAGTTTTGAACTTAGCTGGCATAACAAAGTCAGAAACCAGGCACATGTTATCTGCGCCCACATTAAAGAAATCAGCATCCTCCACGGCTTTAAGTCTCTTGTCTATAGTTTAAAAATGTTCACGGACAACCGCAGGTTCAACAAAGTCTTCATCCTGATCACTAGCAGCATTGTACTCATAGAGAGGGTTCTCAAAAGGAGCTCGAGTAGTCTGAACTATAGGTTGAGGCTCGGCAAAAACAGGAGCTTGAAATGTCGGTCTGGCAGTCTGAACAATCATAGCAGTAGATGCAAGAGGTGGAGAGTAGTTGGGAGGTAAACCGAACTCTGGCCAAGTTGAAGGTGGCATTTGAACAGACTAAGGATCAGCACTTGAAACTTCCTGAATGACAGTCCTTTGAGGTGGTTATCCTCTAGCAATCAAAACTTAAAGCATCTCAATGAGTTTAGTCATGCTTGACTTGAGGTCATCAATCTCCATTCGGATCACAACGTTGTGTGCTTCTTGCTCTGACATTATGCGTCTGTAATTAGCTCTAGTCCGGTATCTGTGTCGAGGAATCAGCTTGACGACTCACAGGAAACACTAGAAGATAGAGACAGCTGGAAATGAGTTGTTGGACAGACAGACGTATGCAATGAAAGATGCAAATGATATGCAATACGATGCAAGATAGGATGCAAATCACACATAGCATGATCAAAGGTTCGAGATCATAGCATGGAGTCTGGGTAACAAACCAACCACAGGGTATGTATTAAGGCTCTTATAGCTGCAGAATAAGGTTCTAAAAAGTTCTCAGAGTCGACAACCCATCTTTCGGATATTATCGATTTCACAATTACTCGGTAGTCAATAATATTCTCAAGAGAGTCTCGTCCGAGTGTAGTATCGCGTATCAACCATTTCAGGATTACTCCCTCATAGTCATCGCACTACGAACTAAAAGGCCAAGTTAGGTTAAAGGTAACTACGGTCCTCAATATCCCGGGCTCCTAGGTCGAAAATAGTAATGTATTCACGATAGCTTGTTCAACAAATACCACTTTCGAGAGGGCCTCAACTGAGTGTGGAATCTCAAGTCGACATCTTTGGGATTACTCCCTCGAAATCTCCTTGACTATATCCAAGATCCTATCATATGTGTGCTCTCAAGCCCGGGTTAAGACTTATCTCACCACTCGATTGTTTCAACCTGCACATAGAAAAACCCAAGCACAACAGGTATATATACAAATATAAAAGCAAGTAAGCAAGTAGATAACAAAAAGTAAAACAAGTTAGGGGAAACCCTCGATTTCCCCAGTGAAGTCGCCACTTCTGTCGCGGTGAGAAGTGGATGTCAAGATATTGGATTAACTTGAATCCCATAATCTTAAATGTCCACAATTTTCTTTGATTTATCCAGAGGAAAGGTTCAAGAACGAAAAAATCTAAGAGATCTAAGGTTCGGGGGTTGGTTACGCCTAGGGAAGGTATTAGCATCCTAAACGTCTGTAGTACTCTATAGGAACCTCTTGTTAGTATTTATGTTATTATATTACTTGCTTGCTAAGGGTGTCTGCTAAGGGAAAGACCTAGGGGTTAGTATCTAAGTATACTCGCCAAGACATCGCATCTTGTGCCTACGTATCCTGACAGGAGTGAAATCAGAGTATTCGTAGTTCCCCTCAATGAGGGTGAGGAACTCTTGACTGTGGTCAAGGTTCCAGGGGGAGAAGTTTCTTTGGCAAGACACTACATAGAGTGAAGTGACTCTAAAGTTAAAGTTAAGTTGAAAGAGGTGTAAGTGTTCACGGCAGAACATATGCATGGAGTGCGGTGACTCCGATCCTAAGGTTAGGATAAAAGGGAGGGACCTAAAGTTAGGCTAATATGTGACATGGCAGTCAACAACGGGACCTTTCCTTTGGAATTTGATTGAGAAAATATTTTTTTTAGTTTTAAGAGAAAAATACTCGACAAAAGATCGAGGTTTGAAAATTGCGTGATGGCGATCGCAAAAGGTAATCGACTTACGAGAGAAGTAGCCACTTGACGTTGGATCAAGGGTTTTGAGAAAAAGTTAAGTCGAATCCTAGTCCCTAGGGGTACTCCTAGTAAACGAAACCGTAACCAAAGTAAGAGAAAAAGTAATGACATGAGGTTGATGGCGATGCTAAAAAGCAGTCGACTTACAAATTAGGGTATGGCTTGATATATAAATCAAGAATGCTTTGGGTTTGGTTGATGGCAATCGTAGAAACAATCGACTTACAGGGTTTAAAATGGCTCGATTATTGAATCGAGAATTATTTGATATTTTTTTAAAAGGGATTAATATAGTGGCACGATATGAGCAAAATAAAGGAAAGCAACAAAATTATTTTACACATCATGGGAATTGGGATACACTTTGCCAATGGGGACAAGAATGAGCGATTAACACACAATCCAAACAAGCAATAATTCAACGGTAATTAAGATTAGCAAACGTTTTAATCCAAATTTGATAACCAGATTAATAATAAAAATGATATCAATATTCAAATCTAAATTCAATCAAGATCAAGATTTAAACAAGATTAAAATCTAGAATTAAGAAAAATTGAAATCAGAATTATTCGAGAATTAATAAGAGAATATTGTTAACGCAAAAAATGCGATCATCGCAATAGGGATTAAGAGTGTGCGGATCTAAAAGTATAAACTAGAAAAAAAATATAGAGTATTTTAAAACAATATTGTTGCTAACAAAAAATTTACGATCATCATAACCGGATCGAAACAAAACAAATGTCATACATCGAAACAAAACAAATTTGCTAACTAATTGAAAATTAAAATATCAAGATATTCGCCCAAAATTCTACGCACACAGTAATATATTATATTACTAATTGAAACCGCAAGTTTTATGCCAATAGTAGTAATTGGAACGGTATTATAAACGGCAATATGAACCTGAACAGTAGCGGCATATGCATATATGAACCTGCATATATTATAACTAATTGAAACTAAAATTTGGCATGCATATATTATAACTAATTGAAACTAAAATTTTATGCCAATCCATGACAAAAGCATATACTTATGTTAGTAACTAAAATGATCAAAGGCATATGCATATATGAACCTGCATATATTATAACTAATTGAAACTAAAATTTGGCATGCATATATTATAACTAATTGAAACTAAAATTTTATGCCAATCCATGACAAAAGCATATACTTATGTTAGTAACTAAAATGATCAAAGTTTCTACGCACAGCATATATATATATATATATATATATATATATATATATATATATATATATATATATATATATATATTATAAATTATTAATAATTATTATAATTATGGGTGTGTTTCAAAAATGACAAGAAAATGTTCAAGTGTATATTAATTTTTAAATTCGAAAAGAAGCAACATTTCGTGAAGGGTTACTGTAGAATGAACATAGGTAATGGTTTGAAACATGACAACTTTTGGTTAAAATGTGTTGTTTCATCAAGGGTCGCAACCTTGTGAAACAACACATGCATGACCTATAAATACATCATTCCAGAATTCAGAAAGCCACATTCCAAACCAAATATTCTCTTGTACAAAAGTCTAGACACTCTTCGCTACATAATCGAATTTTCGTCGGTCTTGCGCAGATTCGATAAAAGGCTGAATTATCCTGGGTATTTTTGCGTTCCAACTCTAAGACATAAAGAGAGTGCTCGAAATACTTTTAAGGAAAGTGATTTCGTTCACGATTCTAGTCTCGGTCCATTCGGTTTAAATTAAATTTCCAACAATCTTAAAAGTATTCAAATAATGGTAACCGAGACGGCTGTATCAAGAATAAAAAACAAGAATCATTATTATGGATCCAGGTAAGTTCTTACTGTTTTTTATAGATATTAAAAAAGAGTGTTTCTTAATGCACTACCCAAGTTTCTTAGGCATCATGTGAAATTATTTTTTTGCCCCCTAATTCCGGATATGCACATCTGGACGCACCGGAACCTTAAAAATTAAGAACTTTTACCGGATGTACATATCCGGTGTATATCCGGGTCTGTATATCCGGACAATATTCTGAAATATTTAAAGCTGCATGATCACTCCCCCTTCCCATAATCAACCTTCTTCTTCCACACTCACTCAAAAAACCCTATTTCATCAATCCCATTTCTCACTCAAAAAGTTCAAATTTTTGGTGCAACAAATCAAAGGGAGCAAGGAAACACTGAATTTCAGGTAAACATTAAACTTCATCCACTACATTGCTCACATTATCAATCTACATTTTTTGGAAAATAAGTTACGCTACTTCCGGATGTGCACATCAGGAACAAATTGAGCATGAACATTTCCGGATGTGCAGATCCGGAAACATGCATGAGCCAATTAATTTAAGTTTTCAGCATTTTTGAATAAATCTTATTTATACATATTAATGGTTCTATTCTTGTTTATAAATAGAGATGGTGCATCCCGATAACATGGCAAAAGAATTAGTTGCGCCGATTTCCTCGAAAGATGAAGGTATGCTCGTAAAGTCGGTTGATGTCGGCGGTGACTTTAACAACAAGCAAGACTTTGATGATCGTGAAAGCATGATCGCATACATTCGTAGGACGGCTATTGAGCTCGGCTTCGGTGTAAATATCGGGAGATCGGATAATGGGTCGGATAGAAGAAAAGCTTTTGTAATTTTAGGGTGCGAAAGAAGCGGAAAATATCAAGCACCTCTACGGAAGTTAAAGAAAGACGAGACCGGTACTAGAAGATGTGAGTGCCCTTTTAAGATTGGTGGTTACATGTTAGTTTCCAAGAAATGGAGATTTACCGTTCGTTGTGGTATACATAACCACGAAATGTGCTCAAAGCTACAAGGTCATCCAAGTGTATGCCGGCTCAAGGCGAAAGAGAAGACATGTATAGCCGACATGACCTTGAACCTTGTCCAACCGAAGAATATACTTGCGACGTTGAAACGGAAAGAACCCGAAAATGTTGCAAACATAAAGCAAGTGTATAACATTCGGTATCAAACGAACAAGGCAATTAGGGGAGATAGGAGTGAGATGCAACAACTGTTGAAAGTGTTGGAGGACAACGTTTACGTGTCTCGGTACAGATATCGCGATGATGGAATTACGGTCCGAGATATTTTTTGGACTCATCCGAATTCCATCAAGTTGTTCAACACGTCCTCGACAGTGCTCATTCTCGATAGCACCTACAAGACAAACAAGTATCGTCTTCCATTGTTTGAGATGGTTGGCGTTACGTCTACGGATAAGACATATGCCGTCGGCTTTGCCTTTTTGGAGTGTGAGAAAGAGGACAATTTCACGTGGGCGTTGGAGACATGTCGGTCACTTTTGAAGAAACATGTTCAAATGCCAAAAGCAATTGTTACGGACCGCGACAACGCCTTGATGAATGCGGTTGCAAAAGTCTTTCCTTCTTCCAATGCACTACTTTGTCGATTTCACATAACAAAGAATGTGCGAAGTCGGGTTAAGACCGCGGTGGGTGCGAAGCAAGTGGAGTCGGAAGACGGAAAAGTGGTCAAGTCGGGTGTCATTATAGAGAAAATTATGGATGCATGGACTCATATTCTAAATTCTTCCACAACGGAATTATATGCCGATTCGGTCATTAAATTCCAGAAAGTGTGTGAACGGTACCCCGCTTTGTTGAAATATGTTGAATCCACCATTCTTGATCAAGTGAAAGAAAAGATTATTTGTGCGTGGACCGATAACGTACGACATCTTGGAAACACTACCACCAATAGAGTTGAGTCGACACATGCCACTTTGAAGAATTGGTTGGGAAATAGCAAGGGGGATTTATGTCGGGATTGGGACTCCGTGCATCTAATGATCAAAAACCAACACAATGAGATACAAACCACTTTCGGTCGGAGCATCACAGTTTTGGAACATCGGTTTAAAGGTAACTTCCTCTACTCTCGATTGATCGGCAACATGTCTCGGGCGGGCTTGGGCTATGTTTTTCACGAGGCCAACCGAGCCGAAACGGTAGGTTCCGATAGTGCAAAGTGTGGTTGCACTATTGTGAAAACCTACGGTCTTCCTTGTGCTTGTGCCATTGCTAAAAAGTTGAAACTAGGTGACCCAATACAAATTGACGAAGTTTGCCCTCATTGGATGAGACTTAGTTTTGATGATGATGCTTGTAAGGAAGGAGATAAACCCGATATCTCTATTTTGGCCGAATTGGAAGCGATTCAAAAGAGATTTTCGAAGGCCGACGACAATATGAAGCTACACCTCAAAGAAGAGTTGAGGAAGATTGCCTTCCCCGAAACAACCGCAATGATACCTCCGTCTCAACCGGTTAAGACAAAGGGTGCTCCGAAGAAGTTGAAGCCTACACCAAATGACAACTCAACAACTCGGTATCCTTCGTATTATGAGCATGTTGACCAAATATTTCCGGAGTCTCCGGCTCCTAAATCTCTACGAAGTGTCGTGAAAGGAGCTCGCATTTCCAAACCGGCTCCGACACCGATTCCACGAGATGCGACTCCGACTCCAACTACACGTATGATTTCCTTTATTGACGAGATGTCGGTTTTTATGCACAAGCATATCGACGGTATAATCGATGTTGTAGGGGATGGTAATTGCGGTTACCGAGCCGTGTCGGCTATACTCGGTAAAGGAGAGGAAGGCCATGCACTTGTACGTCATCAACTTATCCTAGAGTTGGAGACGCATAAAGAAGCATACTTGCGTCTCTATGGAAATCAAGAAAATTACAACAAGGTTCACGAGTCACTTGTTCCGTGGTTGAGTGGTCCGGCACCGGTATCGAAATGGATGAGCTTCCCCGAGATGGGTCATCTTATAGCATGCGCCTACGATATGGTGTGTATCGACTTGACGAGATACGGATTTTCGGAAACCTTTTTCCCACTACACACCGCACCTCCGTCGAATCCAAATGATCGTATCATGTGTATCGGATGGCTTGCGAAATCAAGATATTTCGTACAAGTTATCTTGAAACCCGGATGCCCGATACCACCTAAATCACCACAATGGGCGACGCATGCAACCGCAATTGCCGAGTCTTGGCCGGATAATTTTGTCGAAAGGCAGCTTGAATTCGAAAGATTGCACGCAATTGAAAAGGCATCAAATGCGGAAAAATCGAAAGTTCTAGCTCCAATAGATTTAGACGGAGAATTTTGCTTTAACTCTTTTGTATAAGCATACGACACAATGTACATTATTGAAGTGAAATATATTGTATTTTTATCCATATGTCTTTTTAATACACTTACGAATTTTATTGCATTGCATAAGCTGCTCAATTCTGGTTTAAAATTGTATCAGTAAAACATTCTGATTTGCAGATCCGGACAGCATCCGGAACTAACTTGGGCAGAAATAACTTTACCCTAACTTTTCTATAAATTAGGGGTTTCATTTGATATATTTCACAAAACCTCAAAATGTCTCAATTGTATCAAATCAAATTCCGTTGGTATGCCGCAAGTGTCTCCTTCACCGACGGCAAAACACGCGGTCAAAAGTTTACGATAACGAGAGACATCCCCCTCGACCAAATCATTGACGACATCGAACATCTCCTACCTTACGGAGACAAACGGAAGGTTGCGAAGCTTCAGTATCGTTCACCTTCGGTTGACAACGAAGGGAACGTCGCTTACATCCTTGTTGAGCTCAAGAACCAAGACGATGTTAGAGCGATGTGGCAAACTTATTTGGGTTACGAGGAACAATTCCCGATCGAGTTCGAGGCGACCGTCAAAATCCGAAGAACGGTCGGTGACATCTTAGAGATGTGCAAGCGTCCACCGGGCTATTGATCTTGTAATATTTAAATTTCTGTCGATCCCATGCCGATTTTCTCAATGTAATCCCGATTTTATTTTATGAATGTGAGAAACATTTCTGGTTTTGGTGTTCTGCTTCAGCATTTGTTCCGGATTTGCAAATAAGATCTTTTACCGGATGTGCACATCCGGGAAAAAATGTAAATTTTAAAAAAATTGGTGCGTCCGGATGTGCACATCCGGAATAAAGGGGCAAAACCGAAAATTCAGTTGATGTCTAAGAAACAATGGTGGTATAATAAGAAATACTCTTAAAAAACCGTAAAAATTATGATATCAAGGTCTTAAATTTGAAATTTCTAACGATTGATAATGATTAATTAATATAATAGTGTTTTAAATTTGGGATGATTAATTAAATATGTAATTTATGATCATAGAGAATCTTTCATATGCTTATATAATTAAAAGGAGAACTGGTATGTAAAAAAAATAAAAAGTGGAAAAGGTGCGACAAGGATTTCATTTTGTGATGAGAACTTAAATTTAAGAAATATTGTCCAGTATTTGTCTTCGCTTCATATGAAACCTATTATATATACACCGTGATTATATAAAGCATTTATAAATTTTACATTAAGAAACTCAATTCCCTGAATTGATAATGGCATAATGGCTCAGCGTCTTTTTAAAACCACATTTCGCTGTTATACCATAGATATGTACATCTGTTACAACTTTATGCATGTGTTGTTGTTTTGTCTATATATATAAATGTTTTGATTATAGGCCTAAAGCATCAACACTAAATATTATTCATGACTTATATATTAGTTTATGTATGATGCATATATTATATGGTAGATATATGTTTGTTAATAAAATGAACATGTAATGTATGTATGAAAATGATAACCAAAGATAATATTGTATATAACATTTCAATAGCCTACTTACAAATTCGAAACAGTATGAATTATAAACAGATTCCTTTATTCGAAATTATTATTATTGGTAAGGATATATACTTGCTAATAAAAATTTTCAAGTGCTGTAACAGTGGTCAAATACATACAAGTTTACAATTAAATTTTGATTATGAAATTTAAAGTTTATGATTCCAAATTATGCAATTAAATCTGGATTTAGATTCTATGTGAATAATATGTTTGTGTTCAATGAGACTTATACTTAAGTCATATAAGGATTATTCAAAGATGAATCATGACTTATATAGACTTTTGATTTTGAAGTCTAATGTAATTATTGAATCCTAAGAAGTGTAATTCTTTAAATAATCTTATCACGAAGGATAAACAAGAGAGTCTGAAAGAATAAGGATCTAGGACCGAACAAAAATGGTTCTTGACTTATTTCATTTATTTTGTGGAAGGAGATGCAAAGAATTTTGTTCAAAAAATTCCTATTATTCTTCAAGTGGAAGATGATCCTAAGATTTACAAGGAAGTAGTAACTTCAAGAGAATTTTAATTTTATAAGGATGTTGTTATCCAAGACAAAATGGATTCAATTATGTCAAACCACATTTGGGAATTTGTTAATCTACCTAGAGGATCAAAGCTCGTTGGATGCAAGTAGGTATCTAATAGGAAATATCATAGCGATGATACACTAAACACCTACAAGGATAGATTAATGACCAAGGGTTTTAGACAAAAAGGTGTTGATTATTTCAACACACATGCACTAGTTGCAAGCACAATGAAATTAGAGTATCGTTTGCATTAGCTTATTTGCATGACCTTATACTTTATCAAATGAATATCAGAACGGAATTACTAAATGGAGATCTCGATGAGGAGATTTACAAGGAGAAACCAGAAGGTTATGTGCTTCTTGATAATGAACAAAAGGCATGCAAACTTGTCAAATCCTTGTATAGATTAAAACATGCACCGAAACAGTAACATCAAAATGTTTGACTCTATCATTGTAAGATTCACCAATTAAGGGGAGACACATAACTTAAAGGGAAACTTTTCAATTATTATTAATAAACAAAGTCAAAGAGTTTGTCATCATCAAAAAGGGGAGATTGTGAAGAATATATCCTATATCAAGTTCAGTTTAGATGAAGACAAAGATTATCAAAGAAGAAAAGGTTCAAAAGGGTTATACACTTCAATGATGAAGTCGATCAAGAAGGTTCAACATAGAAATTCAAGTGAAGATTTGAGACAAATTGTTGTACCCCAAATTTTACCCTCAGATCCTCTGATCATCTTACATACCATTTTAAGCCGGTCATTTTAGCATTTGTAGTCATTTGGTCCATTAGTCATTAATCAGACATTTTTATCATTACTTTCCAGTTTAGTTAAATATTTATTTTTGATTCATTTAGAATTTATTTAAATCCACTTTAGCCTATCTTTTTATATAGTATATATTTAAGTTAGTTTAATTTTAAACTTAATTTAATTTTAATCTAGATTTTTAGTTTAGTTAATTTAAATTAATTTACTTAATTTAGTGTAATATTATTCTCATTTTATTTTAATTATAATCATAGTTTTATTTTCCACTTTTTTTTTTCTTTAGTTTAATTCATTTTAACTTAATTTAATTTTCAAAACAATTACAAAAAAAGAGGTCCATAACTTGTATTTTCGTTACACAAACCGAGTTCATGTTGAACTAAATCACGCTGCAAATACACACCCGGACCCACAATCTCATTGCCAGCAACAACACTTCTTTTCAGCCAACCTACTTCTTGTGTTATACCATCTACTCAACCAAATGACTTCTCCAAAACCACACTGTCCCGCCCCAAAACTGCTACTTGCACACAAACCTGCTGCATCTGTTTGCCAACTTACCAAACCTCTCCAAAGGCAACCTGCATACAAACGATCCAAAAGCCAAAAGCCTCTCCCCAAACCGTACGCCTGCCACAGCCCAAAATCAATCCTGATTTCCTGCTACCTACGCCAAACCTGCTTCCCGTCTCAATCCCAGCCACCCTACACTCCACAAAATCTTTCAAAGATCCTACACACAATATCATATGAAAAGAGGTGTGGATTTTCGATGTGAAAAAGAAAAAGAAAATAGAAGCTGAGGACCTTTTCCTCTCTTTAAAAAAGAACAGAGTCAATAACATAAAAGGGGGACTTTCGTTTGAACTTGGGAGCAATCACTCTCCACCCGCAAATAAACTCCCTTCACCCGCCCTTGAACCATTCATACGAAAACACACTTCACTTCTCTCCAACTCTATTTTCTGTTTCCACATCAACCTCCTTCATCAAATACTAATAATAACCATTCAAACAGCAAACTTTCTTCAATCCTCCAACCTGATTTCAAGATCAAACTTTCTTTCATCCCTCAAACAATAATCCCAAAACCATGAACAAGTTTCCAAAATTCAGATACGACACAACAATAACCGCTAACTCTCACTTTCAAACCCTCTTCTTCATCGCCACTTTTCAACCTTCAAAATCTCAGCAAACACAACCCACTGTATCTTCTTCCTCCTTTCCGCCATAAACCGCCACGACCCTTTTTTCAAAAACGTAAAAACCCACCCTTTTCGACACAAATCAACAAAACCATAACCGAACAAAAAAGATAAGAATGAGGGATCGATTGAAAATGGAATCATAAAATCAAATGAAACATAACCTGGGCAAAGTAATTGAGAACGAATCTGAACTTCATTATTTTTCTTCATGGTTTTTCTCCGTGGTTCATTGTTGAAGAGAGTGTTAATTTGCTTTGTAGACCGTGTCATCTGTGTTTAAGGGATAAGGATGGTTGTGGATTTGATTTTGTCCAAGGATCTCACGTTATTTTTTTAATCAGATTTATTGCTTATTCAATTTGTTTTGTCCCTTTTTGTTTAAATGAAAAGATAAAAAAAACTGATAATAATGTTTGGACTGGTTTCTTTCTTTTAATAAGTCTGTTTAATCTTAACGTACTGCCTTGATGAGTCATGGCCTTTGTTTTTTCTTTTTAGATGTTGGGTTATCATAAAGCATGCGTTGAAACTTTCTGGCTACCCTCTTTTGCATCAAACCGTATTATTTTCGGTTATAGGGATGATGGGCTTCAAGCCCATATGATCCCCCTTTTTCATAAGTTAGACCCTTTGTATTCAGGCTACACCCATTTCCATTATGTTTTTTTATTTCATTTCATAAATCTCCCATTTGATTTTCTTTTCAGTTTTATTTTTAACTTTAAACAACCTTTTTTTAATATGGACTTCTTTTGATTTCATTGGTCTTTAATCTATTTTCATTTCTATTTCTCATTTCTTTTTCGATTTTTATTTTGGGGCCTATGATATAGAGAAATCATGATTTTTGTTGAGTTATTTGAATCAGTAAAATCGTGATGAATATGAGGCCCATTTCTTTATTTTTGTTGGTCCATGAGAGTTTAATTAAAAGATTATCGGTTTTACCGATTTAAAATCTTGATTTAGACTAGACCGACTTTATGTTTTATTTCGATCTCAGTTTTATTTTTGTTGGTCAATGAAAATATAATCTAGAGGTTTTCGATTTATCGATCTAAATCCTTAGTTAGATGAGACCGACTTTATTTTCGCTTTGAGCCCATTCTTCTTCATTTTTGGGCCAATGATCTCACAAAATCATGTTTTGTTGATTTATCAAAATCAATAAAAGTCTTGATAAATATGAGGCCATTTTTTTTATTTATTTTTATTGGTCGATGAAAGTCAAAAGTCTAAGATTATCGATTTATTGATTTAAATCTTGATTAAGACGAGACCAACTTTATTTTCCATTTCGATTCCATTTTCTTTATTTTGGTCGATGATATGACAAACCTCATAGTTTGGTTGATCTCATTAAAGCGATAAAACTTTGATCAATATGAGGCCACTTTATTTTTATTTCAGCTTCATTCACTTTTTAGTCGATGAAAGTCAAGAATCGTTGATTATCGATTTCACAATTAAATCATGATTAAGACGAGACTATTTATATTTCATTTCAATTTTTAATGTCTTTGAATACTAACTTTTCATTTCTCTCTTTGACGAGACCTGTAAATATTTTCTGTTAAAGTCTTGTGGACAATTATTCTGGTTGCTTGACTCATTTGACCCTCCTTCCAAAGGAAAGTTTTTTCACTTTGACTCCTAAGTCACAATCCATTCCCATTTCACCTTGGCCTCCTAGAGCCATTTCCCCCTATAGTTTAGTAATAGGATAGAGTTATCGTGAACTCTATGTGATTCTCACCATCATGAGAACTCAGTTTCCCTTTACTCAGACTTATAGAGTTATCGTGAACTCTATGTGATTCTCACCATCATGAGAACTCACTTTCTCCACCCATGACGTAGACTTAGAGAGTTATCGTGAACTCTAAAATGAGCTCAAACTCATTTCCCTTTGGAACGTTGGCCATAGTCAATATTTCTTTCATTCACCCTTAGTTAGGGGAACTACGAATGCTCTGATTCCATTCCCGTCAGGATACGTAGGCACGAGATGCGATGTCTTGGCGAGCATACTTAGTGTATATACCCCTAGGTCTTTACCTTAGCACAGTTTCTCTTAGCAAGCAAACTTTAACATAACACAATACTAACAAGAGGTTCATGTAGAGTACTACAAATACTTAGGGTGTTAATACCTTCCCTTTGTATAACCAACCCCCGAACCTAGATTCTCCCTTTTTAGGGTTTTCGTTCTTTACCCTTTTTCTTTGGATAAATCAAAGCTCGGTGGTGAATTTCAAAGTTTTGCGATGCAAGTTAATTAATAGCTTGTTATCGATTCTCACCGCAACAGAAATGGTGACTTCACTGGGGATTGAATTTTTTTTTTAGGGTTAAGCCCACCTTGTTTTGTTTGTGTTATTTATGTTTGATTGCTATACTTGTACATATCTGTATATATCTGTATACCTGCTTTGCTTGGATCTTCTGTGTGTAGGGTGTTACTTTTGAGTGGTGAGATAAGTCCTAACCCGGACTTAAGAGCACTTATGATAGGACGATGGTATATTCAAGGAGGCTTTGAGGAAGTCGATTCCTGAAAATTGAGACACCATCACTCAGTTGAGGCCCTCTTGAGAGTTTAGTCACGTTGAACGATTCTATTCTTGAAAACGTTACTACTCTCGACCTAGGTGCCCGTGATTCTGAGGACCGTAGTTACCAAACCCCACTTGGCCTTTTAGGATGCAGTGCGGTGACCATGATGGAGTCTATTTCTGAAATGGTTGTCACGCGATACTACACTCAGACGAGATTCTCTTGAGAATATTATTGATTACCGAGTCATTTGGGAAGTCGATAATATCCGAAAGATGGATTGTCGACTCTGGGAACCTTTTTAGAACCCTGTTATGCAGATGAAACCCATAGTACATACCTTATGGGATGGGTAGACCATGGCTCCATGCTCGTGATCTTCAAACCTAGGCCCTCTCTTGTTTGTGTGTGCATATCTGTGAATATCTGTATATGTGTGTTTGTGCATACGTTCATCCATGCATGAGACCCCTAAATCTAGGGCTTGTGTGCTGTTGTGTATACATATATCTATGTTTTTGTGTGCCCGTGTTTTGTACATTGCATACATCTCATCGCATCCATTGATGGTTTCAAGGAACTCAGACGTTCTTTTCTTTGCAAAGATCCTTAGAGATCACAGATTTTTAAAACAAAACTCTTCAGTTTTCAAAATGTTTGCAACTTGCTTCTGCGTTTCTTGAAACCATTTGGCTTGCATTAGCATTACATTGCATTTGCATTGCATTTGCATTTCTCAGCCTCGAGTCTCATCCGTCCTTTATCTGTAACCCAGTTGACATCCCGAAACCATCATTGGACTTGAAGTAGCCGTCGAAGCTGTCTTTTCTAGACTCGTCTGTTGTGACTACCATGCTGGGGCACAGAACTGAAGACTTAGGGTACTCAGAAACAAGGTCCAGACTCTGCTGGACTATGAGAGGTTCTCATTTACGCCTCAAGGCATTCAGATCAGCAAACCTTCGCCTAATCAGGCAGATTCATCAGACTCCGAAATGGAAGAAATTGTTGAGAGTGGATGTGAAGAGGATCCTCATACTGATCTCGACGTTGAACTCTGAAGACGGATATCTCAACTTGTCAAATCAAGAAAGGAAAGCCTAGGTCCCTGAAGCTGGCAATCTTTTGGTTATTTCAGCATTTTTGTTGTAGTTTTCTTTGCATGTTTGAATTATTTTTGCTTATAAGCATCGTTGTACTTTCAAATTGGCAAGATTAATGAAGTGTTTATGCATCTTTTGATTAAGTCCATTCGTTCCACTCATTTACTTTTATTTTCATGAAAACCAAAAAGATATCTTTATCTTATTTCTTCCCACTTATCAAACTGTTTGTTTAAGCAAAGATTGGGGAGGATGACGAAAAATCCTTAACTACTGTGGTATGCTTTCGATTAAACCTTGCCGAGGATGTAAGGCATTGTTTTAATTCCCAAACACTGGAGAAATAAGGAAGATAATCCCTCGTTAACCCTTCGAGCCTAGAAGTATGAGTTTTCTTTCTTTACACAAAAAAACCCTTAAATCTCAACCTTGGGGCAGGGTAGTTCTCAGTTTAACTTGGTTATGCATTCAAATGCAAGCGCTTCATGCAAGACACCAGTCAGCTCTCTCAAATCAAATGAGTTAGCATTTGTACAAGTTATTCCTCCAAACAGCAAATAAGGAAGGATCGTTAAAAAAAATCCTTAAATCAAAGAATGAGCCGAGTCCCTTTCAAGGCAAAAGCCAAGAAAGATGGGAAGCCCAAAACTTTGCCTTATACAAAAGAACTTGTACAACAGCCAAGAAGAGGCCTCAAAACCTCAATCAAAGACAAGAAGAGGTATCATAACCTTAACCAAATCAAAAGAAGAGGTATCATAACCTCAACAAATCAAAGAAGAGGCCTCATAACCTCAATCAATGAAAAATGTCGTAAAACCTCAACAATAAAGAACAATCAAATGTTGCAAGGGAGTAATGGCAACCCTAGGTGTCTTAATCATCACCGACTGTCATCAGTTCAATTTCCAGCATATGGGAATCTGAATGTATGACCTAAGTTAACTGAGAGTAGGATTGGCGTTCATCACGAAGATGGGGTGGGACAAACAAATTTTGAGCCTTTATCTTTTGTTTCATAAACTGTGAACCAGGCCACGTTACAACCCTTAAAAGACCTAATTGAGGTAAGGTTGTTTCGAAAGCATACTACAGTAAGGTTGATTAACCTGACTCCTAATGATCTTTGCTAATTGTGTGTGTTGACCACTTCATCTGTCATTCTGTAAATGACCAGATCCACTTTGTTTTTGATTATTTAATCATTCCACTGTGTGTGTTTCATCAAATAAAATTTGTTTTCAAAAGCTTGCATGAATTTTGCATTGAAATTGCCAATTTTTAATGAACAATACTTGTTTTCAAAACAATTAAATATCAAAGGAATCCCAACAAATGCAGCTAGCTTGGGAATTTGACTTGATAAAGAAAGCTCAGTCAGGGGCAACCAAGCGGAAGGATCTGCCAATCCACCATTCCAAGAGCTATTGAATCAGGGGCAGAAACTTCCCAAATTCAGGATATTGGGGCAAGCCTTCTGGAGGTCATCTTATGACAAATGTAGACTCCAGTGACTCATCAGCAGGGGCAAGTTTGTTCCCTAGTTGTTTCTACCACAGTCTAAAAGACTTTGTATTGCGAATGCAGTTGAACTGGGGCGGCTTTGTCAAGACTTATGATTCCTTTCAAGAGTTTGAAGATATTGAAGCATCTTGTATGCCAATTCTTCTGTAAAATCCTTTTGATTACCTATCAGTTAGTCAGGGACATCTCCTTCACTGATCCACCAAGGTAACAGAGGCAAGTGTGTTCCCAGTTGTTTCTACCGCCATCCGAGGACTCTGTATTACAAATACCGTTAATCTGGGGCAATCAGGTCGAGATTCGGCAAATCTCTAAAAAACAGTTAGTCTGGGGCATCTCCTTCACAGATCAACTTGACAAGGGCAAGTTTATTCCCCAGTTGCCAACAACCAGTCTGGATAACTAGTTCAAGGACTTTGTCGTGCAAAGGCAGTCAATCAGGGGCAGTTATGCTGAGATTCACAAAATCTCTCCAAGAGTTGGAAGATATTGAAATGCCTTGTGTGCCAATTCTTCTGTAAAATCCTCTTGACGTATTCTTCTGACAGACCATGTACTCTGGGGCAGATGAGTCATACAGAATTACTCAGCTTTTGTGGCGTCTCTACTAGCTCCCCAGAAAGTTATCTATTCAGCTAATCTTGGCAATTCTCAATGGATCTCTTATCTCCAATGAAGAAATCAAGCTCATGATGACAATCCTAGTGAAGTCATGATGCTATACCAAGTAGAGTACTCTTTCCCCAGAGAAGGTCATAACCTTGAAGTAGAGCTGCTTCATCTGCAAGTTCATCCCCAGTAATGGCCCAATCTGATGAGTTTGGCTGGGTATCCTTGTCGAGATGTTTATTTCATCTCCAGTTTCGCGTCGTGTCTGTTTTGTCAGCATAAGCATGGCATAAGCATTCATATGATAACATCTTAGCATTTTTGCTTCCCTTCTGGTGTTTACCTGTTTTGTTCGCTTTGGCGTTTATCTCCCCAAGTGACTGGGTTTGTCTTTCCTCTCCAATAGAGTTGTCAGCCCTAGGCATAAAATGCCCATCCATTCTTGAAATCCCCACAGAGTTTTATCCTCGTGGATGATGGTTGCTTCAGTTATCTTTTCCACATTTAGGTAAGATAAATCCCCAGTTGAGTTCATTCCTCAATTTGAGTCTTGTTTGGCCGTTTCTTTCTAGCTTGTTCCTAGATTAAACTTTGGTCCCTGATAGGTATGGTTTCCGAACCTACTTTTAGATGTGCATTTATTTTGCACCGTGTCTCGCAGAAGAATCTTTTGCAGATCCTCATTGAGGATAAACTTATTTCTCTAGCAGTGTTGTAATATCAACATCTCGTTGGAATCTATACCCAACAACAAGTGGCAACCTCCTTGAGAAGCTTGTTTTGTTATCATTACTTCTACGACGATAAGTGGCCATTTCTCTCCTAAGAAGCTTATCCGTCTTTGGTTCTATCCATAATTCCCCAATTACCGGTGGTGTTTCAATCAGTCACTTTCCTTCAACCCATTTGACATGATCCCTATTTGAGGTGTTTCTTCCAGTCAATCTATTGATGAGGTGTTCCAAGTCCAGTTTGTACTGGCACTCAAAAATCCAACTCATTCTGGTACGCGGAGTTTGTCTCTGTCTTTCTGGCTTTTCTTGAAGATCCCGTTTGAACTCTTCATTATAAGAACATTCCAGGAAATCTGTTGTTGGATGCTTATCCTTTTGTTTCACACTGATCCCCAAATGGAGATCATATCTTCTTTCTGGTTTCATGTCCAGTAAGAATGTGAATCTTTATTTCCCTAGTAAAGTAAAAGACATCCCCGACTTATCTCTAAAAACCTTTGTCTAAGTTAGGCTTATGTCCGATCATCACCCTCGTGTGTCAGATTTTTACTCTTGGTGCAGTATTCCCCAGGAAGTCTAACCTGTAACCCTGGTACTGACTTATATGGTATTTAATCATCTCATTTGGATAAATAAAAGTACAGTAACTGCTGGCATTGTTAACTTTTAAATGTTCTTGTTTGAATCGAGTCAAACCTGAACCGAGTCTTTGTTTGAATCGAGTCAAACATTGACTGAGTCTTTCGTTTAAACTGTTCTTGTTCGAATCGAGTCGAACCTGAACTGAGTCTTTGTTTGAATCGAGTCAAACACTGACCATCTCAGAGTCTTTTGTTTAAACCGTTCTTGTTCGAATCGAGTCGAACCTGAACCAAGTCTTTGTTTGAATCGAGTCAAACACTGACCGTCTCAGAGTCTTTTTCTTAAACCGTTCTTGTTCGAATCGAGTCGAACCTGAACCGAGTCTTTGTTTGAATCGAGTTAAACACTGACCATCTCAGGGTCTTTTGTTTAAACCGTTCTTGTTCGAATCGAGTCGAACCCGAGCCGAGTCTTTGTTTGAATCGAGTCAAACATTGCTTTTATTTCAGTTTGTTCCTGCTTGAATCGAGTCAAGCTTGAACCAAAAGTCCAATTATCATTGGCACAGTCTTTGTTTGAATCGAGTAAAACATTTCTTTTATTTCAGTTTGTTCCTGCTTGAATCGAGTCAAGTTTGAACCAAAAGTCCAATTATCATTGGCACAGTCTTTGTTTGAATCGAGTCAAACATTGCTTTTATTTCAGTTTGTTCCTGCTTGAATCGAGTCAAGCTTGAACTAAAAGTCCAATTATCGTTGGCACCGTCTTTGTTTGAATCAAGTCAAACATTGTCTTAACTTCAGTCTGTTGTTGTAAAACGTCCTTGTTTGAATCGAGTCAAACTTGAACTTAACTTTCCAGATATTGTGGACCATTCTTTGTTTGAATCGAGTCAAACATTCTTTAAACTCCAGTTTATCATGAACCCGTTGCTTGAACCTTTTCCAAAGTCCAGCTCACACTGGTATTCTTCATAAACCAAATCATATTGTTATCTAAACCAACTTTGGTACCCATTGGTTTATTAACCTTATTTACAACAAGGTCTAGTCACCTTTCATCATCTGATGCGCAGAGTTTATCTCTGTATTATCTGACTTTTCTTGAAGATCCCATTTGAACTCTTCAGTATAAGAAATCCCCATAAAAATCTTTTGTGGATGTCCACCCTTTTGTTTCAAACTGATTCCCAGTAGTGATCATGTCTTCTTTCTGGCTTTATGCCCAGTAAGAGTGTGTCTTTCTTTCCCTAGTGTCGTCCGGTCACATATGAACCTGTCGTCCATCTCCCTGGATCTTTCCCCAGTGGAGAATATCTCTCTGGCTCTAATCTCCAGTGAGGACCTGTAGGGTTTCCCCCTTATCTTTCTATCCCCAGTGTTGCCTCAGAGTCTACCCAGTGAGTCTCTTTTGTTGGTCAGCCTGTATCCCCTTTGAGTCTTCCTCGTGGATATTAACCTTCATCCTTCCCCAGCAAGCTCATCTGTGGTTGTTCGCTCTTTATTTCTAGAGTCTGTCTGCATTCTTGCACTATCATATCATCATGTCATCATACTAGAAATTCATGGCATGTCTGCATTTGCACGTCTATTAGCTGTCCTTAGCATATGCATTCCATCTAAGGGCAAAATTTTCGGTTTGCTATATTTAAATACCTTTCACCTTGATCTCTCGAGGATTTCCATCCCTCGTGCCATCCGATAAAGCCATTTAAATAGGGGCAACTGTTGTACCCCAAATTTTACCCTCAGATCCTCTGATCATTTTACATACCATTTTAAGCCGGTCATTTTAGCATTTGCAGTCATTTGGTCCATTAATCATTAATCAGACATATTTATCATTACTTTTCTGTTTAGTTAAATATTTATTTTTGATTCATTTAGAATTTATTTAAATCCACTTTAGCCTATCTTTTTATATAGTATATATTTAAGTTAGTTTAATTTTAAACTTAATTTGAATTTAATCTAGTTATTTTAGTTTAGTTAATTTAAATTAATTTACTTAATTTAGTGTAATATTATTCTCATTTTATTTTAATTATAATCATAGTTTTATTTTCCACTTTTTTTTTCTTTAGTTTAATTCATTTTAACTTAATTTAATTTTCAAAACAATTACAAAAAAAGAGGTCCATAACTTGTATTTTCGTTACACAAACCGAGTTCATGTTGAACTAAATCACGCTGCAAATACAAACCCGGACCCACAATCTCATTGCCAGCAACAACACTTCTTTTCAGCCAACCTACTTCTTGTGTTGTACCATCTACTCAGCCAAATGACTTCTCCAAAACCACACTGTCCCGCCCCAAAACTGCTACTTGCACACAAACCTGCTGCATCTGTTTGCCAACTTGCCAAACCTCTCCAAAGGCAACCTGCATACAAACGATCCAAAAGCCAAAAGCCTCTCCCCAAACCGTACGCCTGCCACAGCCCAAAATCAATCCTGATTTCCTGCTACCTACGCCAAACCTGCTTCCCGTCTCAATCCCAGCCACCCTACACTCCACAAAATCTTTCAAAGATCCTGCACACAATATCAAATGAAAAGAGGTGTTGATTTTCGATGTGAAAAAGAAAAAAAAATAGAAGCTGAGGACCTTTTCCTCTCTTTAAAAAAGAACAGAGTCAATAACATAAAATGGGGACTTTCGTTTGAACTTGGGAGCAATCACTCTCCACCAGCAAATAAACTCCCTTCACCCGCCCTTGAACCATTCATACGAAAACACACTTCACTTCTTTCCAACTCTATTTTCTGTTTCCACATCAACCTCCTTCATCAAATACTAATAATAACCATTCAAACAGCAAACTTTCTTCAATCCTCCAACCTGATTTCAAGATCAAACTTTCTTTCATCCCTCAAACAATAATCCCAAAACCATGAACAAGTTTCCAAAATTCAGATACGACACAACAATAACCGCTAACTCTCACTTTCAAACCCTCTTCTTCATCGCCACTTTTCAACCTTCAAAATCTCAGCAAACACAACCCACTGTATCTTCTTCCTCCTTTCCGCCATAAACCGCCACGACCCTTTTTTCAAAAACGTAAAAACCCACCCTTTTCGACACAAATCAACAAAAACATAACCGAACAAAAAAGATAAGAATGAGGGATCGATTGAAAATGGAATCATAAAATCAAACGAAACATAACCTGGGCAAAGTAATTGAGAACGAATCTGAACTTCATTATTTTTCTTCATGGTTTTTCTCCGTGGTTCATTGTTGAAGAGAGTGTTAATTTGCTTTGTAGACCGTGTCATCTGTGTTTAAGGGATAAGGATGGTTGTGGATTTGATTTTGTCCAAGGATCTCACGTTATTTTTTTAATCAGATTTATTGCTTATTCAATTTGTTTTTTCCCTTTTTGTTTAAATGAAAAGATAAAAAAAACTGATAATAATGTTTGGACTGGTTTCTTTCTTTTAATAAGTCTGTTTAATCTTAACGTACTGCCTTGATGAGTCATGGCCTTTGTTTTTTCTTTTTAGATGTTGGGTTATCATAAAGCCTGCGTTGAAACTTTCTGGCTACCCTCTTTTGCATCAAACCGTATTATTTTCGGTTATAGGGATGATGGGCTTCAAGCCCATATGATCCCCCTTTTTCATAAGTTAGACCCTTTGTATTCAGGCTACACCCATTTCCATTATGTTTTTTTATTTCATTTCATAAATCTCCCATTTGATTTTCTTTTCAGTTTTATTTTTAACTTTAAACAACCTTTTTTTAATATGGACTTCTTTTGATTTCATTGGTCTTTAATCTATTTTTATTTCTATTTCTCATTTCTTTTTCAATTTTTTATTTTGGGGCCTATGATATAGAGAAATCATGATTTTTGTTGAGTTATTTGAATCAGTAAAATCGTGATGAATATGAGGCCCATTTCTTTATTTTTGTTGGTCCATGAGAGTTTAATTAAAAGATTATCGGTTTTACCGATTTAAAATCTTGATTTAGACTAGACCGACTTTATGTTTTATTTCGATCTCAGTTTTATTTTTGTTGGTCAATGAAAATATAATCTAGAGGTTTTCGATTTATCGATCTAAATCCTTAGTTAGATGAGACCGACTTTATTTTCGCTTTGAGCCCATTCTTCTTCATTTTTGGGCCAATGATCTCACAAAATCATGTTTTGTTGATTTATCAAAATCAATAAAAGTCTTGATAAATATGAGGCCACTTTTTTATTTATTTTTATTGGTCGATGAAAGTCAAAAGTCTAAGATTATCGATTTATTGATTTAAATCTTGATTAAGACGAGACCAACTTTATTTTCCATTTCGATTCCATTTTCTTTATTTTGGTCGATGATATGACAAACCTCATAGTTTGGTTGATCTCATTAAAGCGATAAAACTTTGATCAATATGAGACCACTTTATTTTTATTTCAGCTTCATTCACTTTTTAGTCGATGAAAGTCAAGAATCGTTGATTATCGATTTCACGATTAAATCATGATTAAGACGAGACTATTTATATTTCATTTCAATTTTTAATGTCTTTGAATACTAACTTTTCATTTCTCTCTTTGACGAGACCTGTAAATATTTTCTGTTAAAGTCTTGTGGACAATTATTCTGGTTGCTTGACTCATTTGACCCTCCTTCCAAAGGAAAGTTTTTTCACTTTGACTCCTAAGTCACAATCCATTCCCATTTCACCTTGGCCTCCTAGAGCCATTTCCCCCCTATAGTTTAGTAATAGGATAGAGTTATCGTGAACTCTATGTGATTCTCACCATCATGAGAACTCACTTTCCCTTTACTCAGACTTATAGAGTTATCGTGAACTCTATGTGATTCTCACCATCATGAGAACTCACTTTCTCCACCCATGACGTAGACTTAGAGAGTTATCGTGAACTCTAAAATGAGCTCAAACTCATTTCCCTTTGGAACGTTGGCCATAGTCAATATTTCTTTCATTCACCCTTAGTTAGGGGAACTACGAATGCTCTGATTCCATTCCCGTCAGGATACGTAGGCACGAGATGCGATGTCTTGGCGAGCATACTTAGTGTATATACCCCTAGGTCTTTACCTTAGCACAGTTTCTCTTAGCAAGCAAACTTTAACATAACACAATACTAACAAGAGGTTCATGTAGAGTACTACAGATACTTAGGGTGTTAATACATTCCCTTTGTATAACCAACCCCCGAACCTAGATTCTCCCTTTTTAGGGTTTTCGTTCTTTACCCTTTTTCTTTGGATAAATCAAAGCTCGGTGGTGAATTTCAAAGTTTTGCGATGCAAGTTAATTAATAGCTTGTTATCCGATTCTCACCGCAACAGAAATGGTGACTTCACTGGGGATTGAATTTTTTTTTTAGGGTTAAGCCCACCTTGTTTTGTTTGTGTTATTTATGTTTGATTGCTATACTTGTACATATCTGTATATATCTGTATACCTGCTTTGCTTGGATCTTCTGTGTGTAGGGTGTTACTTTTGAGTGGTGAGATAAGTCCTAACCCGGACTTAAGAGCACTTATGATAGGACGATGGTATATTCAAGGAGGCTTTGAGGAAGTCGATTCCTGAAAATTGAGACACCATCACTCAGTTGAGGCCCTCTTGAGAGTTTAGTCACGTTGAACGATTCTATTCTTGAAAACGTTATTACTCTCGACCTAGGTGCCCGTGATTCTGAGGACCGTAGTTACCAAACCCCACTTGGCCTTTTAGGATGCAGTGCGGTGACCATGATGGAGTCTATTTCTGAAATGGTTGTCACGCGATACTACACTCAGACGAGATTCTCTTGAGAATATTATTGATTACCGAGTCATTTGGGAAGTCGATAATATCCGAAAGATGGATTGTCGACTCTGGGAACCTTTTTAGAACCCTGTTATACAGATGAAACCCATAGTACATACATTATGGGATGGGTAGACCATGGCTCCATGCTCGTGATCTTCAAACCTAGGCCCTCTCTTGTTTGTGTGTGCATATCTGTGAATATCTGTATATGTGTGTTTTTGCATACGTTCATCCATGCATGAGACCCCTAAATCTAGGGCTTGTGTGCTGTTGTGTATACATATATCTATGTTTTTGTGTGCCCGTGTTTTGTACATTGCATACATCTCATCGCATCCATTGATGGTTTCAAGGAACTCAGACGTTCTTTTCTTTGCAAAGATCCTTAGAGATCACAGATTTTTAAAACAAAACTCTTCAGTTTTCAAAATGTTTGCAACTTGCTTTTGCGTTTCTTGAAACCATTTGGCTTGCATTAGCATTACATTGCATTTGCATTGCATTTGCATTTCTCAGCCTCGAGTCTCATCCGTCCTTTATCTGTAACCCAGTTGACGTCCCGAAACCATCATTGGACTTGAAGTAGCTGTCGAAGCTGTCTTTTCTAGACTCGTCTGTTGTGACTACCATGCTGGGGCACAGAACTGAAGACTTAGGGTACTCAGAAACAAGGTCCAGACTCTGCTGGACTATGAGAGGTTCTCATTCACGCCTCAAGGCATTCAGATCAGCAAACCTTCGCCTAATCAGGCAGATTCATCAGACTCCGAAATGGAAGAAATTGTTGAGAGTGGATGTGAAGAGGATCCTCATACTGATCTCGACGTTGAACTCTGAAGACGGATATCTCAACTTGTCAAATCAAGAAAGGAAAGCCTAGGTCCCTGAAGCTGGCAATCTTTTGGTTATTTCAGCATTTTTGTTGTAGTTTTCTTTGCATGTTTGAATTATTTTTGCTTATAAGCATCGTTGTACTTTCAAATTGGCAAGATTAATGAAGTGTTTATGCATCTTTTGATTAAGTCCATTCGTTCCACTCATTTACTTTTATTTTCATGAAAACCAAAAAGATATCTTTATCTTATTTCTTCCCACTTATCAAACTGTTTGTTTAAGCAAAGATTGGGGAGGATGACGAAAAATCCTTAACTACTGTGGTATGCTTTCGATTAAACCTTACCGAGGATGTAAGGCATTGTTTCAATTCCCAAACACTGGAGAAATAAGGAAGATAATCCCTCGTTAACCCTTCGAGCCTAGAAGTAGGAGTTTTCTTTCTTTACACAAAAAAACCCTTAAATCTCAACCTTGGGGCAGGGTAGTTCTCAGTTTAACTTGGTTATGCATTCAAATGCAAGCGCTTCATGCAAGACACCAGTCAGCTCTCTCAAATCAAATGAGTTAGCATTTGTACAAGTTATTCCTCCAAACAGCAAATAAGGAAGGATCGTTAAAAAAAATCCTTAAATCAAAGAATGAGCCGAGTCCCTTTCAAGGCAAAAGCCAAGAAAGATGGGAAACCCAAAACTTTGCCTTATACAAAAGAACTTGTACAACAGCCAAGAAGAGGCCTCAAAACCTCAATCAAAGACAAGAAGAGGTATCATAACCTTAACCAAATCAAAAGAAGAGGTATCATAACCTCAACAAATCAAAGAAGAGGCCTCATAACCTCAATCAATGAAAAATGTCGTAAAACCTCAACAATAAAGAACAATCAAATGTTGCAAGGGAGTAATGGCAACCCTAGGTGTCTTAATCATCACCGACTGTCATCAGTTCAATTTCCAGCATATGGGAATCTGAATGTATGACCTAAGTTAACTGAGAGTAGGATTGGCGTTCATCACGAAGATGGGGTGGGACAAACAAATTTTGAGCCTTTATCTTTTGTTTCATAAACTGTGAACCAGGCCACGTTACAACCCTTAAAAGACCTAATTGAGGTAAGGTTGTTTCGAAAGCATACTACAGTAAGGTTGATTAACCTGACTCCTAATGATCTTTGCTAATTGTGTGTGTTGACCACTTCATCTGTCATTCTGTAAATGACCAGATCCACTTTGTTTTTGATTATTTAATCATTCCACTGTGTGTGTTTCATCAAATAAAATTTGTTTTCAAAAGCTTGCATGAATTTTGCATTGAAATTGCCAATTTTTAATGAACAATACTTGTTTTCAAAACAATTAAATATCAAAGGAATCCCAACAAATGCAGCTAGCTTGGGAATTTGACTTGATAAAGAAAGCTCAGTCAGGGGCAACCAAGCGGAAGGATCTGCAAATCCACCATTCCAAGAGCTATTGAATCAGGGGCAGAAACTTCCCAAATTCAGGATATTGGGGCAAGCCTTCTGGAGGTCATCTTATGACAAATGTAGACTCCAGTGACTCATCAGCAGGGGCAAGTTTGTTCCCTAGTTGTTTCTACCACAGTCTAAAAGACTTTGTATTGCGAATGCAGTTGAACTGGGGCGGCTTTGTCAAGACTTATGATTCCTTTCAAGAGTTTGAAGATATTTAAGCATCTTGTATGCCAATTCTTCTGTAAAATCCTTTTGATTACCTATCAGTTAGTCAGGGACATCTCCTTCACTGATCCACCAAGGTAACAGAGGCAAGTGTGTTCCCAGTTGTTTCTACCGCCATCCGAGGACTCTGTATTACAAATACCGTTAATCTGGGGCAATCAGGTCGAGATTCGGCAAATCTCTAAAAAACAGTTAGTCTGGGGCATCTCCTTCACAGATCAACTTGACAAGGGCAAGTTTATTCCCCAGTTGCCAACAACCAGTCTGGATAACTAGTTCAAGGACTTTGTCGTGCAAAGGCAGTCAATCAGGGGCAGTTATGCTGAGATTCACAAAATCTCTCCAAGAGTTGGAAGATATTGAAATGCCTTGTGTGCCAATTCTTCTGTAAAATCCTCTTGACGTATTCTTCTGACAGACCATGTACTCTAGGGCAGATGAGTCATACAGAATTACTCAACTTTTGTGGCGTCTCTACTAGCTCCCTAGAAAGTTATCTATTCAGCTAATCTTGGCAATTCTCAATGGATCTCTTATCTCCAATGAAGAAATCAAGCTCATGATGACAATCCTAGTGAAGTCATGATGCTATACCAAGTAGAGTACTCTTTCCCCAGAGAAGGTCATAACCTTGAAGTAGAGCTGCTTCATCTGCAAGTTCATCCCCAGTAATGGCCCAATCTGATGAGTTTGGCTGGGTATCCTTGTCGAGATGTTTATTTCATCTCCAGTTTCGCGTCGTGTCTGTTTTGTCAGCATAAGCATGGCATAAGCATTCATATGATAACATCTTAGCATTTTTGCTTCCCTTCTGGTGTTTACCTGTTTTGTTCGCTTTGGCGTTTATCTCCCCAAGTGACTGGGTTTGTCTTTCCTCTCCAATAGAGTTGTCAGCCCTAGGCATAAAATGCCCATCCATTCTTGAAATCCCCACAGAGTTTTATCCTCGTGGATGATGGTTGCTTCAGTTATCTTTTCCACATTTGGGTAAGATAAATCCCCAGTTGAGTTCATTCCTCAATTTGAGTCTTGTTTGGCCGTTTCTTTCTAGCTTGTTCCTAGATTAAACTTTGGTCCCTGATAGGTATGGTTTCCGAACCTACTTTTAGATGTGCATTTATTTTGCACCGTGTCTCGCAGAAGAATCTTTTGCAGATCCTCATTGAGGATAAACTTATTTCTCTAGCAATGTTGTAATATCAACATCTCGTTGGAATCTATACCCAACAACAAGTGGCAACCTCCTTGAGAAGCTTGTTTTGTTATCATTACTTCTACGACGATAAGTGGCCATTTCTCTCCTAAGAAGCTTATCCGTTTTTGGTTCTATCCATAATTCCCCAATTACCAGTGGTGTTTCAATCAGTCACTTTCCTTCAACCCATTTGACATGATCCCTATTTGAGGTGTTTCTTCCAGTCAATCTATTGATGAGGTGTTCCAAGTCCAGTTTGTACTGGCACTCAAAAATCCAACTCATTCTGGTACGCGGAGTTTGTCTCTGTCTTTCTGGCTTTTCTTGAAGATCCCGTTTGAACTCTTCATTATAAGAACATTCCAGGAAATCTGTTGTTGGATGCTTATCCTTTTGTTTCACACTGATCCCCAAGTGGAGATCATATCTTCTTTCTGGTTTCATGTCCAGTAAGAATGTGAATCTTTATTTCCCTAGTAAAGTAAAAGACATCCCCGACTTATTTCTAAAAACCTTTGTCTAAGTTAGGCTTATGTCCGATCATCACCCTCGTGTGTCAGATTTTTACTCTTGGTGCAGTATTCCCCAGGAAGTCTAACCTGTAACCCTGGTACTGACTTATATGATATTTAATCATCTCATTTGGATACCTAAAAGTACAGTAACTGCTGGCATTGTTAACTTTTAAATGTTCTTGTTTGAATCGAGTCAAACCTGAACCGAGTCTTTGTTTGAATCGAGTCAAACATTGACTGAGTCTTTCGTTTAAACCGTTCTTGTTCGAATCGAGTCGAACCTGAACTGAGTCTTTGTTTGAATCGAGTCAAACACTGACCATCTCAGAGTCTTTTGTTTAAACCGTTCTTGTTCGAATCGAGTCGAACCTGAATTGAGTCTTTGTTTGAATCGAGTCAAACACTGACCATCTCAGAGTCTTTTGTTTAAACCGTTCTTGTTCGAATCGAGTCGAACCTGAACCGAGTCTTTGTTTGAATCGAGTCAAACACTGACCGTCTCAGAGTCTTTTTCTTAAACCGTTCTTGTTCGAATCGAGTCGAACCTGAACCGAGTCTTTGTTTGAATCGAGTTAAACACTGACCATCTCAGGGTCTTTTGTTTAAACCGTTCTTGTTCGAATCGAGTCGAACCCGAGCCGAGTCTTTATTTGAATCGAGTCAAACATTGCTTTTATTTCAGTTTGTTCCTGCTTGAATCGAGTCAAGCTTGAACCAAAAGTCCAATTATCATTGGCACAGTCTTTGTTTGAATCGAGTCAAACATTTCTTTTATTTCAGTTTGTTCCTGCTTGAATCGAGTCAAGTTTGAACCAAAAGTCCAATTATCATTGGCACAGTCTTTGTTTGAATCGAGTCAAACATTGCTTTTATTTCAGTTTATTCCTGCTTGAATCGAGTCAAGCTTGAACTAAAAGTCCAATTATCGTTGGCACCGTCTTTGTTTGAATCAAGTCAAACATTGTCTTAACTTCAGTCTGTTGTTGTAAAACGTCCTTGTTTGAATCGAGTCAAACTTGAACTTAACTTTCCAGATATTGTGGACCATTCTTTGTTTGAATCGAGTCAAACATTCTTTAAACTCCAGTTTATCATGAACCCGTTGCTTGAACCTTTTCCAAAGTCCAGCTCACACTGGTATTCTTCATAAACCAAATCATATTGTTATCTAAACCAACTTTGGTACCCATTGGTTTATTAACCTTATTTACAACAAGGTCTAGTCACCTTTCATCATCTGATGCGCAGAGTTTATCTCTGTATTATCTGACTTTTCTTGAAGATCCCATTTGAACTCTTCAGTATAAGAAATCCCCATAAAAATCTTTTGTGGATGTCCACCCTTTTGTTTCAAACTGATTCCCAGTAGTGATCATGTCTTCTTTCTGGCTTTATGCCCAGTAAGAGTGTGTCTTTCTTTCCCTAGTGTCGTCCGGTCACATATGAACCTGTCGTCCATCTCCCTGGATCTTTCCCCAGTGGAGAATATCTCTCTGGCTCTAATCTCCAGTGAGGACCTGTAGGGTTTCCCCCTTATCTTTCTATCCCCAGTGTTGCCTCAGAGTCTACCCAGTGAGTCTCTTTTGTTGGTCAGCCTGTATCCCCTTTGAGTCTTCCTCGTGGATATTAACCTTCATCCTTCCCCAGCAAGCTCATCTGTGGTTGTTCGCTCTTTATTTCTAGAGTCTGTCTGCATTCTTGCACTATCATATCATCATGTCATCATACTAGAAATTCATGGCATGTCTGCATTTGCACGTCTATTAGCTGTCCTTAGCATATGCATTCCATCTAAGGGCAAAATTTTCGGTTTGCTATATTTAAATACCTTTCACCTTGATCTCTCGAGGATTTCCATCCCTCGTGCCATCCGATAAAGCCATTTAAATAGGGGCAACTGTTGTACCCCAAATTTTACCCTCAGATCCTCTGATCATTTTACATACCATTTTAAGCCGGTCATTTTAGCATTTGCAGTCATTTGGTCCATTAATCATTAATCAGACATATTTATCATTACTTTTCTGTTTAGTTAAATATTTATTTTTGATTCATTTAGAATTTATTTAAATCCACTTTAGCCTATCTTTTTATATAGTATATATTTAAGTTAGTTTAATTTTAAACTTAATTTGATTTTAATCTAGTTATTTTAGTTTAGTTAATTTAAATTAATTTACTTAATTTAGTGTAATATTATTCTCATTTTATTTTAATTATAATCATAGTTTTATTTTCCACTTTTTTTTTCTTTAGTTTAATTCATTTTAACTTAATTTAATTTTCAAAACAATTACAAAAAAAGAGGTCCATAACTTGTATTTTCGTTACACAAACCGAGTTCATGTTGAACTAAATCACGCTGCAAATACAAACCCGGACCCACAATCTCATTGCCAGCAACAACACTTCTTTTCAGCCAACCTACTTCTTGTGTTGTACCATCTACTCAGCCAAATGACTTCTCCAAAACCACACTGTCCCGCCCCAAAACTACTACTTGCACACAAACCTGCTGCATCTATTTGCCAACTTGCCAAACCTCTCCAAAGGCAACCTGCATACAAACGATCCAAAAGCCAAAAGCCTCTCCCCAAACCGTACGCCTGCCACAGCCCAAAATCAATCCTGATTTCCTGCTACCTACGCCAAACCTGCTTCCCGTCTCAATCCCAACCACCCTACACTCCACAAAATCTTTCAAAGATCCTGCACACAATATCAAATGAAAAGAGGTGTTGATTTTCGATGTGAAAAAGAAAAAAAAAAATAGAAGCTGAGGACCTTTTCCTCTCTTTAAAAAAGAACAGAGTCAATAACATAAAATGGGGACTTTCGTTTGAACTTGGGAGCAATCACTCTCCACCAGCAAATAAACTCCCTTCACCCGCCCTTGAACCATTCATACGAAAACACACTTCACTTCTTTCCAACTCTATTTTCTGTTTCCACATCAACCTCCTTCATCAAATACTAATAATAACCATTCAAACAGCAAACTTTCTTCAATCCTCCAACCTGATTTCAAGATCAAACTTTCTTTCATCCCTCAAACAATAATCCCAAAACCATGAACAAGTTTCCAAAATTCAGATACGACACAACAATAACCGCTAACTCTCACTTTCAAACCCTCTTCTTCATCGCCACTTTTCAACCTTCAAAATCTCAGCAAACACAACCCACTGTATCTTCTTCCTCCTTTCCGCCATAAACCGCCACGACCCTTTTTTCAAAAACGTAAAAACCCACCCTTTTCGACACAAATCAACAAAACCATAACCGAACAAAAAAGATAAGAATGAGGGATCGATTGAAAATGGAATCATAAAATCAAACGAAATATAACCTGGGCAAAGTAATTGAGAACGAATCTGAACTTCATTATTTTTCTTCATGGTTTTTCTCCGTGGTTCATTGTTGAAGAGAGTGTTAATTTGCTTTGTAGACCGTGTCATCTGTGTTTAAGGGATAAGGATGGTTGTGGATTTGATTTTGTCCAAGGATCTCACGTTATTTTTTTAATCAGATTTATTGCTTATTCAATTTGTTTTGTCCCTTTTTGTTTAAATGAAAAGATAAAAAAAACTGATAATAATGTTTGGACTGGTTTCTTTCTTTTAATAAGTCTGTTTAATCTTAACGTACTGCCTTGATGAGTCATGGCCTTTGTTTTTTCTTTTTAGATGTTGGGTTATCATAAAGCCTGCGTTGAAACTTTCTGGCTACCCTCTTTTGCATCAAACCGTATTATTTTCGGTTATAGGGATGATGGGCTTCAAGCCCATATGATCCCCCTTTTTCATAAGTTAGACCCTTTGTATTCAGGCTACACCCATTTCCATTATGTTTTTTTATTTCATTTCATAAATCTCCCATTTGATTTTCTTTTCAGTTTTATTTTTAACTTTAAACAACCTTTTTTTAATATGGACTTCTTTTGATTTCATTGGTCTTTAATCTATTTTTATTTCTATTTCTCATTTCTTTTTCGATTTTTATTTTGGGGCCTATGATATAGAGAAATCATGATTTTTGTTGAGTTATTTGAATCAGTAAAATCGTGATGAATATGAGGCCCATTTCTTTATTTTTGTTGGTCCATGAGAGTTTAATTAAAAGATTATCGGTTTTACCGATTTAAAATCTTGATTTAGACTAGACTGACTTTATGTTTTATTTCGATCTCAGTTTTATTTTTGTTGGTCAATGAAAATATAATCTAGAGGTTTTCGATTTATCGATCTAAATCCTTAGTTAGATGAGACCGACTTTATTTTTGCTTTGAGCCCATTCTTCTTCATTTTTGGGCCAATGATCTCACAAAATCATGTTTTGTTGATTTATCAAAATCAATAAAAGTCTTGATAAATATGAGGCCACTTTTTTTATTTATTTTTATTGGTCGATGAAAGTCAAAAGTCTAAGATTATCGATTTATTGATTTAAATCTTGATTAAGACGAGACCAACTTTATTTTCCATTTCGATTCCATTTTCTTTATTTTGGTCGATGATATGACAAACCTCATAGTTTGGTTGATCTCATTAAAGCGATAAAACTTTGATCAATATGAGACCACTTTATTTTTATTTCAGCTTCATTCACTTTTTAGTCGATGAAAGTCAAGAATCGTTGATTATCGATTTCACGATTAAATCATGATTAAGACGAGACTATTTATATTTCATTTCAATTTTTAATGTCTTTGAATACTAACTTTTCATTTCTCTCTTTGACGAGACCTGTAAATATTTTCTGTTAAAGTCTTGTGGACAATTATTCTGGTTGCTTGACTCATTTGACCCTCCTTCCAAAGGAAAGTTTTTTCACTTTGACTCCTAAGTCACAATCCATTCCCATTTCACCTTGGCCTCCTAGAGCCATTTCCCCCTATAGTTTAGTAATAGGATAGAGTTATCGTGAACTCTATGTGATTCTCACCATCATGAGAACTCACTTTCCCTTTACTCAGACTTATAGAGTTATCGTGAACTCTATGTGATTCTCACCATCATGAGAACTCACTTTCTCCACCCATGACGTAGACTTAGAGAGTTATCGTGAACTCTAAAATGAGCTCAAACTCATTTCCCTTTGGAACGTTGGCCATAGTCAATATTTCTTTCATTCACCCTTAGTTAGGGGAACTACGAATGCTCTGATTCCATTCCCGTCAGGATACGTAGGCACGAGATGCGATGTCTTGGCGAGCATACTTAGTGTATATACCCCTAGGTCTTTACCTTAGCACAGTTTCTCTTAGCAAGCAAACTTTAACATAACACAATACTAACAAGAGGTTCATGTAGAGTACTACAGATACTTAGGGTGTTAATACCTTCCCTTTGTATAACCAACCCCCGAACCTAGATTCTCCCTTTTTAGGGTTTTCGTTCTTTACCCTTTTTCTTTGGATAAATCAAAGCTCGGTGGTGAATTTCAAAGTTTTGCGATGCAAGTTAATTAATAGCTTGTTATCCGATTCTCACCGCAACAGAAATGGTGACTTCACTGGGGATTGAATTTTTATTTTAGGGTTAAGCCCACCTTGTTTTGTTTGTGTTATTTATGTTTGATTGCTATACTTGTACATATCTGTATATATCTGTATACCTGCTTTGCTTGGATCTTCTGTGTGTAGGGTGTTACTTTTGAGTGGTGAGATAAGTCCTAACCCGGACTTAAGAGCACTTATGATAGGACGATGGTATATTCAAGGAGGCTTTGAGGAAGTCGATTCCTGAAAATTGAGACACCATCACTCAGTTGAGGCCCTCTTGAGAGTTTAGTCACGTTGAACGATTCTATTCTTGAAAACGTTACTACTCTCGACCTAGGTGCCCGTGATTCTGAGGACCGTAGTTACCAAACCCCACATGGCCTTTTAGGATGCAGTGCGGTGACCATGATGGAGTCTATTTCTGAAATGGTTGTCACGCGATACTACACTCAGACGAGATTCTCTTGAGAATATTATTGATTACCGAGTCATTTAGGAAGTCGATAATATCCGAAAGATGGATTGTCGACTCTGGGAACCTTTTTAGAACCCTGTTATGCAGATGAAACCCATAGTACATACCTTATGGGATGGGTAGACCATGGCTCCATGCTCGTGATCTTCAAACCTAGGCCCTCTCTTGTTTGTGTGTGCATATCTGTGAATATCTGTATATGTGTGTTTGTGCATACGTTCATCCATGCATGAGACCCCTAAATCTAGGGCTTGTGTGTTGTTGTGTATACATATATCTATGTTTTTGTGTGCCCGTGTTTTGTACATTGCATACATCTCATCGCATCCATTGATGGTTTCAAGGAACTCAGACGTTCTTTTCTTTGCAAAGATCCTTAGAGATCACAGATTTTTAAAACAAAACTCTTCAGTTTTCAAAATGTTTGCTTGAAACCATTTGGCTTGCATTAGCATTACATTGCATTTGCATTGCATTTGCATTTCTCAGCCTCGAGTCTCATCCGTCCTTTATCTGTAACCCAGTTGACGTCCCGAAACCATCATTGGACTTGAAGTAGCTGTCGAAGCTGTCTTTTCTAGACTCGTCTGTTGTGACTACCATGCTGGGGCACAGAACTGAAGACTTAGGGTACTCAGAAACAAGGTCCAGACTCTGCTTGACTATGAGAGGTTCTCATTCACGCCTCAAGGCATTCAGATCAGCAAACCTTCGCCTAATCAGGCAGATTCATCAGACTCCGAAATGGAAGAAATTGTTGAGAGTGGATGTGAAGAGGATCCTCATACTGATCTCGACGTTGAACTCTGAAGACGGATATCTCAACTTGTCAAATCAAGAAAGGAAAGCCTAGGTCCCTGAAGCTGACAATCTTTTGGTTATTTCAGCATTTTTGTTGTAGTTTTCTTTGCATGTTTGAATTATTTTTGCTTATAAGCATCGTTGTACTTTCAAATTGGCAAGATTAATGAAGTGTTTATGCATCTTTTGATTAAGTCCATTCGTTCCACTCATTTACTTTTATTTTCATGAAAAACAAAAAGATATCTTTATCTTATTTCTTCCCACTTATCAAACTGTTTGTTTAAGCAAAGATTGGGGAGGATGACGAAAAATCCTTAACTACTGTGGTATGCTTTCGATTAAACCTTGCCGAGGATGTAAGGCATTGTTTCAATTCCCAAACACTGGAGAAATAAGGAAGATAATCCCTCGTTAACCCTTCGAGCCTAGAAGTAGGAGTTTTCTTTCTTTACACAAAAAAACCCTTAAATCTCAACCTTGGGGCAGGGTAGTTCTCAGTTTAACTTGGTTATGCATTCAAATGCAAGCGCTTCATGCAAGACACCAGTCAGCTCTCTCAAATCAAATGAGTTAGCATTTGTACAAGTTATTCCTCCAAACAGCAAATAAGGAAGGATCGTTAAAAAAAATCCTTAAATCAAAGAATGAGCCGAGTCCCTTTCAAGGCAAAAGCCAAGAAAGATGGGAAGCCCAAAACTTTGCCTTATACAAAAGAACTTGTACAACAGCCAAGAAGAGGCCTCAAAACCTCAATCAAAGACAAGAAGAGGTATCATAACCTTAACCAAATCAAAAGAAGAGGTATCATAACCTCAACAAATCAAAGAAGAGGCCTCATAACCTCAATCAATGAAAAATGTCGTAAAACCTCAACAATAAAGAACAATCAAATGTTGCAAGGGAGTAATGGCAACCCTAGGTGTCTTAATCATCACCGACTGTCATCAGTTCAATTTCCAGCATATGGGAATCTGAATGTATGACCTAAGTTAACTGAGAGTAGGATTGGAGTTCATCACGAAGATGGGGTGGGACAAACAAATTTTGAGCCTTTATCTTTTGTTTCATAAACTGTGAACCAGGCCACGTTACAACCCTTAAAAGACCTAATTGAGGTAAGGTTGTTTCGAAAGCATACTACAGTAAGGTTGATTAACCTGACTCCTAATGATCTTTGCTAATTGTGTGTGTTGACCACTTCATCTGTCATTCTGTAAATAACCAGATCCACTTTGTTTTTGATTATTTAATCATTCCACTGTGTGTGTTTCATCAAATAAAATTTGTTTTCAAAAGCTTGCATGAATTTTGCATTGAAATTGCCAATTTTTAATGAACAATACTTGTTTGCAAAACAATTAAATATCAAAGGAATCCCAACAAATGCAGCTAGCTTGGGAATTTGACTTGATAAAGAAAGCTCAGTCAGGGGCAACCAAGCGGAAGGATCTGCCAATCCACCATTCCAAGAGCTATTGATCAGGGGCAGAAACTTCCCAAATTCAGGATATTGGGGCAAGCCTTCTGGAGGTCATCTTATGACAAATGTAGACTCCAGTGACTCATCAGCAGGGGCAAGTTTGTTCCCTAGTTGTTTCTACCACAGTCTAAAAGACTTTGTATTGCGAATGCAGTTGAACTGGGGCGGCTTTGTCAAGACTTATGATTCCTTTCAAGAGTTTGAAGATATTGAAGCATCTTGTATGCCAATTCTTCTGTAAAATCCTTTTGATTACCTATCAGTTAGTCAGGGACATCTCCTTCACTGATCCACCAAGGTAACAGAGGCAAGTGTGTTCCCAGTTGTTTCTACCGCCATCCGAGGACTCTGTATTACAAATACCGTTAATCTGGGGCAATCAGGTCGAGATTCGGCAAATCTCTAAAAAACAGTTAGTCTGGGGCATCTCCTTCACAGATCAACTTGACAAGGGCAAGTTTATTCCCCAGTTGCCAACAACCAGTCTGGATAACTAGTTCAAGGACTTTGTCGTGCAAAGGCAGTCAATCAGGGGCAGTTATGCTGAGATTCACAAAATCTCTCCAAGAGTTGGAAGATATTGAAATGCCTTGTGTGCCAATTCTTCTGTAAAATCCTCTTGACGTATTCTTCTGACAGACCATGTACTCTGGGGCAGATGAGTCATACAGAATTACTCAGCTTTTGTGGCGTCTCTACTAGCTCCCCAGAAAGTTATCTATTCAGCTAATCTTGGCAATTCTCAATGGATCTCTTATCTCCAATGAAGAAATTAAGCTCATGATGACAATCCTAGTGAAGTCATGATGCTATACCAAGTAGAGTACTCTTTCCCCAGAGAAGGTCATAACCTTGAAGTAGAGCTGCTTCATCTGCAAGTTCATCCCCAGTAATGGCCCAATCTGATGAGTTTGGCTGGGTATCCTTGTCGAGATGTTTATTTCATCTCCAGTTTCGCGTCGTGTCTGTTTTTTCAGCATAAGCATGGCATAAGCATTCATATGATAACATCTTAGCATTTTTGCTTCCCTTCTGGTGTTTACCTGTTTTGTTCGCTTTGGCGTTTATCTCCCCAAGTGACTGGGTTTGTCTTTCCTCTCCAATAGAGTTGTCAGCCCTAGGCATAAAATGCCCATCCATTCTTGAAATCCCCACAGAGTTTTATCCTCGTGGATGATGGTTGCTTCAGTTATATTTTCCACATTTAGGTAAGATAAATCCCCAGTTGAGTTCATTCCTCAATTTGAGTCTTGTTTGGCCGTTTCTTTCTAGCTTGTTCCTAGATTAAACTTTGGTCCCTGATAGGTATGGTTTCCGAACCTACTTTTAGATGTGCATTTATTTTGCACCGTGTCTCGCAGAAGAATCTTTTGCAGATCCTCATTGAGGATAAACTTATTTCTCTAGCAGTGTTGTAATATCAACATCTCGTTGGAATCTATACCCAACAACAAGTGGCAACCTCCTTGAGAAGCTTGTTTTGTTATCATTACTTCTACGACGATAAGTGGCCATTTCTCTCCTAAGAAGCTTATCCGTCTTTGGTTCTATCCATAATTCCCTAATTACCGGTGGTGTTTCAATCAGTCACTTTCCTTCAACCCATTTGACATGATCCCTATTTGAGGTGTTTCTTCCAGTCAATCTATTGATGAGGTGTTCCAAGTCCAGTTTGTACTGGCACTCAAAAATCCAACTCATTCTGGTACGCGGAGTTTGTCTCTGTCTTTCTGGCTTTTCTTGAAGATCCCGTTTGAACTCTTCATTATAATATGGACTTCTTTTGATTTCATTGGTCTTTAATCTATTTTCATTTCTATTTCTCATTTCTTTTTCGATTTTTATTTTGGGGCCTATGATATAGAGAAATCATGATTTTTGTTGAGTTATTTGAATCAGTAAAATCGTGATGAATATGAGGCCCATTTCTTTATTTTTTTTGGTCCATGAGAGTTTAATTAAAAGATTATCGGTTTTACCGATTTAAAATCTTGATTTAGACTAGACCGACTTTATGTTTTATTTCGATCTCAGTTTTATTTTTGTTGGTCAATGAAAATCTAATATAGATGTTTTCGATTTATCGATCTAAATCCTTAGTTAGATGAGACCGACTTTATTTTCGCTTTGAGCCCATTCTTCTTCATTTTTGGGCCAATGATCTCACAAAATCATGTTTTGTTGATTTATCAAAATCAATAAAAGTCTTGATAAATATGAGGCCACTTTTTTTATTTATTTTTATTAGTCGATGAAAGTCAAAAGTCTAAGATTATCGATTTATTGATTTAAATCTTGATTAAGACGAGACCAACTTTATTTTCCATTTCGATTCCATTTTCTTTATTTTGGTCGATGATATGACAAACCTCATAGTTTGGTTGATCTCATTAAAGCGATAAAACTTTGATTAATATGAGACCACTTTATTTTTATTTCAGCTTCATTCACTTTTTAGTCGATGAAAGTCAAGAATCGTTGATTATCGATTTCACGATTAAATCATGATTAAGACGAGACTATTTATATTTCATTTCAATTTTTAATGTCTTTGAATACTAACTTTTCATTTCTCTCTTTGACGAGACCTGTAAATATTTTCTGTTAAAGTCTTGTGGACAATTATTCTGGTTGCTTGACTCATTTGACCCTCCTTCCAAAGGAAAGTTTTTTCACTTTGACTCCTAAGTCACAATCCATTCCCATTTCACCTTGGCCTCCTAGAGCCATTTCCCCCTATAGTTTAGTAATAGGATAGAGTTATCGTGAACTCTATGTGATTCTCACCAACATGAGAACTCACTTTCCCTTTACTCAGACTTATAGAGTTATCGTGAACTCTATGTGATTCTCACCATCATGAGAACTCACTTTCTCCACCCATGACGTAGACTTAGAGAGTTATCGTGAACTCTAAAATGAGCTCAAACTCATTTCCCTTTGGAACGTTGGCCATAGTCAATATTTCTTTCATTCACCCTTAGTTAGGGGAACTACGAATGCTCTGATTCCATTCCCGTCAGGATACGTAGGCACGAGATGCGATGTCTTGGCGAGCATACTTAGTGTATATACCCCTAGGTCTTTACCTTAGCACAATTTCTCTTAGCAAGCAAACTTTAACATAACACAATACTAACAAGAGGTTCATGTAGAGTACTACAGATACTTAGGGTGCTAATACCTTCCCTTTGTATAACCAACCCCCGAACCTAGATTCTCCCTTTTTAGGGTTTTCGTTCTTTACCCTTTCCTTTGGATAAATCAAAGCTCGGTGGTGAATTTCAAAGTTTTGCGATGTAAGTTAATTAATAGCTTTTTATCCGATTCTCATCGCAACACAAATGAACATAAATAAGGTGCTCATTGTAATTTATACTATACTACTTTAAATTACTCATAATTTCATCTCTCACTTCATCTAAAATCTTCTTGCATCATCATGCATGATTATCTAAAAACATTCTTCATCTTATTCTTGTTACAAATGTTTGTAGACAAAGTTATGTGAGAATATTCTGATATTCATTTGTCGCCATGTTGATTATATGATTGATAATTAGCAACGAGATGAATGGAATTTTAAAAACAAAGAGGTTTCTAACTTCCACATTAAAGTTGAATGATCTTGGTTGAGTTGACACACTTTTGGGGATCAAAGTAAAGCAAAATAGTGGGGGTTATGAACTTAGTCAAACACACTATGTTGGGAAAACGCTTAATAAGTTCAAACACTTACGCTTTAAGGAAGTGATTACTTCTAATGTCAAACTTAAAAATGATGATGGATGAATTGTGGCTCATTTAGAATATGCAAGTGCATGCAATGTACTAGACCCAACATGGCATTTGCAATTAGTAAGATGAGTAGATTTTACTAGGAATCCAAATGGGGAGCACTAGAAGGCCATCATTAGAAAATTTCGGATATCTTATGAAAACCAAAAATATTGGTCTCCATTAAGGTATATTTCCCGCCATATTAGAAGGATATACCGATGCGAGTTGGATATCAAGTGTTGAATATCAAAATTATGCATTTGGGTGGATATTTACACCAGCAGGGGGTGCAATTTCTTGGAAGAGGAAGAAACAAATGTGGATCACTCTCTCAATCATATAATTGGAGTTCGAGGCTCTTGTTTTCTCTTGTGAAGAAGTTGAATGGTTGGGGGACCTTCTATTGGAAGTTCCATTGACTAAAGACAATGTTTCAAAGGTGTTGACACATTGCGGTAGTCAAACCACTTTAAATAGAGCATATAAAAAGTGTATAACAGAAAGTCTAGGCAAGTAGGACTTAGACATTCTTTCGTGATAAAATTGATTAAGGATGTAATCATTCACATATATATGATCGAGCTATAATTTTCTTGATCCATTTACTAAGCCACTGGCCAGAAACTTAGTAAAAACAACCTCGAGAGGCATGGGGTTGAAACTCCTTGAATAAGGGTTCCGACAATGATAGCAACCCAATCTGAAGTTAATAAATCTTAACCTAAGATTCAATGGGTAACAACAAGTCATTGATTTGGATGTTTGTACAACATTTTGTGATAATGTTGACTATTATATATCGAGGGTTGAGTTTTCAAAACTCTTAATGAAGTTCAATACCGAGAGTATGTGTCTCATGGAAAAGGATATAATACGAACTTCATCTATGTGAATTTCGAGATGATGCCGTCTCAAAGTAAGAGTTGGAGTTTCTCTCATGAAAAATTCATGAAAACAGGAAAAACACATGGCCATAAATAGTGCTAGGCGAGAGATGTAGGCGAAGAACCATTAAAGAGTGTGTGTATGGTAATGCCAGTCTAATCGCATGAGATAACAGTTCAAAGCATAGCTACCTAACGTTCCGATTAGGATTTGCGTTGTCTTTACTAAGGTTAAGTTCAAATCAAAAGATACTTAACTGTATTAACATTCTTTTGTTTCCTTTTATTTCTGGAATTGATCTTGTCATTATTAGAACAAATGGGGGATTGCTATAAATTATTAATAATAATAATTATTATGGGTGTGTTCCAAAAATGACAAGAAAATATTCAAGTGGATATTAATTTTTGAATTCGAAAAGAAGCAATATTTCGTGAAGGGTTGCTGCAGAATGAACATAGGCAATGGTTGGAAACATGACAACTTTTGGTTAAAAGGTGTTGTTTCATCAAGGGTCGCAACCTTGTGAAACAACACATGCATGACCTATAAATACACCATTCCAGAATTCAGAAAGTCACATTCCAAACCAAATATTCTCTTGTACAAAATTCCAGACACTCTTTGCTACATAATCGAATTTTCGTCGGTCTTGCGCAGATTCGATAAAGGCTGAATTATCCTAGATATTCTTGTGTTCCAACTCTAAGACATAAAAAGAGTGCTCGAAATACTTTTAAGAAAAATAATTTCGTTCACGATTCTAGTCTCGGTCCATTCGGTTTAAATTAAATTTCCATCAATATATAGCCCTACGCACAGCATATTTTATATATATATATATATATATATATATATATATATATATATATATATATATATATATATATATCTCAAAGTTTCTACGCACAGCATATAATGCATATAACTTACGTTAATCCATGTGACAATATCCTACGCACAGTACCGATCATATGAAAAGCAATATCTATTGGGAACTAAATTGAAACAATCATATATACGTAATAGTACCAATATATCAATAAAGATTCTGTAGAGAACTGTGCGCATCTTCTTCTATTTTTTCCGGTCTTTCTTCCCATTCCCCTTTTCTACAAAGCAACTTATGAATATATAAGGGTTAAATTAGGGTTAACTATAAATTGTCAATATTATTCCTAATATCCATTTCAAAATCCCAAATTAAATAATATTAAAATTAAATAAAATGTAAACAATTTAATAAATTTAAAATAGAAACTAAAAAACCTATTTATTTATTCTAAATAATATTAATTAAATCTAAAATAAATATTTAAAATAAAATTAAAATAAAATGCTAATTACTATTTATTTATTTTTTAACATTTAGGTAAATCTAAAATAAAAATAAAAATAAAAATAAAATAAAATACTAATTCCTATTTATTTATTCTAAATATTTAGACAAAAAATTTAAAAATAAACGGACCCCAAATAAATAAAAATCGAACACTCAAGTGTTCGAAAAAAAACTGAGTATACTAAAATGATCAGTACGAAATATGCGACTCATAAAAATACAGCATTTGGTCAGATTTTAAAATAAATTTTAACCCGTAAAAATGTTCAAATTGATCAAAATACGACGAAAAATTGTCAAAAAATTAAAACGAACACGCAGAGTTAAAGTACGTGAACCGTAGAATAATATAATTGACGTCTGCAAGTTCGATTTCAAAATTTCACGTACACTAATTTTACGCACCGTTGAGATTCATTTTGACCAGTCTGTCTGTAAACCCGAGAAATTATTCCGTCTGATATTTTAGGCAATATGCGAGATGAAATGCATGACATGCTAAACAGACAATGCGAAACAAAAAAAAAACAAAATTTTAGGGTAAAAAATTAGGGTATGACAGGCTTTGTGTTCAGACATTAAAATATGCACATGTGAATCTTATCACCACAGCCTTTGATTTTGATTACCTTTTGAGTCATGTTGGTCTGATGGCGTGTATTTGATCTTGAGTTGGGTAATGTGCACCGTGTGATCTTGATCTAACGGCCACGCGTGCATAGGTATTTTGTATGGACCTTTTTGTTTGCTGGAAAGAGCGCTGAGCCTCAGATTCATGGGCCTAGACACTTTACTTCGTTGCACCCCCTTATTTCTTGGTTGCTAACAGTTTGTTTTGCAGGCATGGGCTCATATTGCTTTATGGACCCCTGAATTACCCTATGCACCCCCAGATTTCATTTGAACCTATTTTCTTTATTTTTGATGCTTTTTTTATTTTCTTTTTTAATATACTTCAAATTTAATCCTCTTGATTGTTAATTGGTTTATTTTCTACTTGGAAATTATTTTGACCACTTTGATAATGTTTGGATGCTTTTTACACTTAATTTCTAATTTGTTTAAATAATTGCTTAATGATGACACCTTGACATATGCTTATTTTATTTACTTGATGCTTGCACATTTTGATCTTGATTTCTCTTGTTAAGTCATGATGTGATATGTGATTCCTTTGATTGTTTTGGTTCATTATTTGATGCCTTCTTTGATTAAGCCTGATGATTTCTCATGATGGAGCTTTTGATAAGTGATGATGCCTTTTCTTGAGGATTGCTTGATCTTTGACATGCTTTGTACTTCATGTTTACACTTGCTGTTTAAACTGATGCTTGTGTTGTTGCTAGCTTTGCTTCACATGTTCCCTTAGGTGGCCTTTAATTCAATTTGATAGGTTGTTTAACCCGATTGATTTGAATTAGAGGTAGACATTAGGTTCTAATCCAAGCATGACAACATTAGGATTAGAATTCCTTGATCTCAACCCTAGGTCAATCTTGCATGATCACATTAGGATAGAATTTTCCTGTGATCTCAATCATAGGACCATTTTGCATGATAACATTTAGAACCAAGTCTCCCCTAGATTTTCTTTCCTTTTGCATCTTCTTAAAATAAAAATCTTTTCTTACATCAAAATAAAAAATACTTAATAAATATGATGCGTATAATACGTCACGAGCCTTAAGTACATGGGAAGAGATGAGCGAGAGTTTTCCTTACCTTTTCTTAGAGTATTTTGTACGTGAGACGTTTGGATCATTTGTACAAAATATTTGCTCCTATTGTCATAGACTTTAGTACAATACGTGTCTCAAACCCTTTTCAAAACCTTAACAAAACACTTCAACAAATCCAAATCATTTTCCTTCGGGATTTTCTCTTTAACATATTCAGAAACGGCATGTTATTTTCGTTCTATCACAATACAAACTAAAGCGTAAGTTTCATCACGTGCGAGCGGCAAAACATAACTGCTAGAACATGAACGTTAGCATTGTCCATAAAAAACACTCAACAGAGTAAACTTTTTCAATGATAATTACAGAGTTCTAATTCCCTATGGGATACGTAGGCACTGGGTTGCAAAACTCGGACAAACTCAATAATAAAAACCATTGTTTTTCCTTAATAATTCATTTGCATTCCCTTAGTAAGTAAGCTTTAGATACACACACTCTTTGATTAAAACAACAAGAGTGGATCCCGTTGAGTACAACGGACACGAGGGGTGCTAATACCATCCTCTTGCGTAATCGACTCCCGAACCCCGAATTTGGTTGCGAGACCATGTTCTCTCCCTTCTGAGGTTTTCTCGATGTTTTCCTTTCCCCGTTGAGATAAATAAAGTTCGATGGCGACTCTGTGTCTTTGCCGGTTTTTTTTTCGTGTAGTGACAAAGTCAATATTTTCTTCCTTGAAAAAGATTTCATTAAAAAGGAACTGCTGCTTTTGCGTATTCGATACCTGATTTTACTCTCTAATATTTACCGTTCGCTCTCGCGTGCCCGGTTGTGTTTGTGTTAAAGTAGCAAATCTTTTTTTAGTAAATAGACGCCTCTACTCAGTTGAAAAGTGGTTTTGATTGTAAAATTTAACTTAAAAGGGGTGCCGGCTTTCGCTCGGGCAACCAGATTCTAAACTTATAAACGCTTCCGAAAATAGTTTTAAAATCACCTTCTAGAAATATTGAACTTTTCTAATTAATTAATAAAGTGCTTTCACAGTGTTTATTAACAAAAAATTAACCAATTTTAATCTTAGGTGTCAGACGACTTTCAATCTTACCCGACGTGTCACGATTCTAATTTCGTAGTAACCAATCAAATTAATCTCGGAAAAATTGAATTAAAATCAAAACAGCCCCAATAATAATCCCAAAGAAACAACAAACAGAGTACCGTCAAATCGACGATCCTCGCATTCCAGCACTAACAGATTAGTCGGACATATTCATGGTGAACATTTTAGCTTTTGTTTGAAATACAAAATTAAACATATTAAGGGATTCAATTAAAGTAAATAACATGCAATGAAAATAAATTAAGTAAGGCGAGGAAATAAATAAAGTAAGGAGAAATAAATAAACATGACAAATAAAATGTAAATAATACAGAAATTAATAAGAACCTGCTCCAATCAGAGACTTGAATATGGTACAAAGTAAATTGACGAAAATAATTTGAACAAAATTTAAAATGATGGCAAGATTAACTACTACAAATAAAGTGCTCCAAACTTAATAACAACAACAGTGCAATAACTCTCTGATGTGAAGAATTAGAGCTTTAAGAATGTAAATATATAGCCTAAGTTGTACTAAGCTTGGATGTCTTCAAAATATGGTTTTAATCTCTATTTATTGTGCTACAAAGTCTTAGAAATCAAGTCACAACTTCTGGGTTCGTGTGAGAGAAAAAAAGGGAGTAGCGGGGAGTCCATTCTTCAACTGTTTTGACTGCCACATTTTTATAAGGGATGGCGACCGCCATCCCCCTATGGCGAACATCACCTTTACAAAATGCGGAGACTTGGTCTTTGTGACCGTTGGGTCATGGGACACGTCATCCACCTCATGGCTACCTCCATGGCAAACTCCAGGCTGGACGCCGTGTGTGCAAATTGCTATTTTTTCTCCGTTTTCATTTGATTCGCTTTGTTTTTTCGTGTACGGCTCTCACTTGGTTATGTATATGAAATATAGACAAAATACCAAAATAATACTGGAAATGAAAGCAAAACGATAATAAAACATGTGCGAGTCGAACTAAATATGCAGTGTGTTTCGATGTTATCATATGTTGAAGGAGATAATTCAAAGGTCCGAAGGGGGACGAACGACTTATTTTGAACTCAAAAGCGGGAGTTCGGGATTCCGAAGGGGGAATCGGGTTCATATGATAAACCATTGATGAGAATTGGTACCACATGCATCGTGGAATGTTGTCGGGTCTCATTGCATTATAATTATGTTGTGCTTGTGTATTTGTTGTGGTGAGAGTGTGACTGTGAATGATTGTGATTTATGTGTATAAATACTACTCTCTTAATTATTATACCCGTTTATTATACAAATGATTTTCACATCCCTTTTGTGTTTATTGTGTCAATGCTCCCTCAGAGTACGGATAATCAGGTACCTGAGTAGTTGGAGATCTACCTCTTGTTGCTATCGGTTGAGTGTACTAGTGGAATTGCTCTGATACAAAACACCGGGGAACGATTTATTTTGTTTATGTTATTCGGTTACATATCTTTTAATTTAAAGTAATTATTGAACCAATTTTGGTGTGGTTGATTTGCTAAGGCTATGGATGCCATACTTTTGTTTATTTATGCTATTTGGACTATAATTTTTTATTAAATGAAGTAACATTCAGACTTCTTAGATTGTGAAGTGACAGCCTACTTGGATTGAATTATATTTTATTTATTAATTAATGAGTCAGAAAGTAGGGCGTTTAATCAAAGACCTTAAAAATGTTTTCAAATCTGAGCCATATGATTAGGATAGTGTCAGCTTTCTTTTTAAAGCATTTTTGAAATAACTAATCGATTGGGACCTTAAGGAAATTGATTAGAAGACCTTTTTGAACTAACCGATCGGTTGATGTAACATTCTAGATTGCTTTCAAGATTATCGAATGATCCCACAAACCAATATGAGTCTTTTCATCATGTTTTGTCCTCACTCACACGCTTTCTAGAAAACGTTCCAGAAGGTCACCCATCCAAATACTAATCCAAGTCAAGCACACTTAACTATGGAATTATTATTTATTAGACTACTGAAAAGAAGATGAATCTTGTTGGTATATATAGTACCAATAAATCCTTATAAGCCTTCAACCATGCAGTTGTTGAAAAGTATTTCGAGGGTGTTTTATCGTATCCATAGGGATTGTATGTATATTGCCGCCGTTCTATAGTCAAAATCGTTTTAAACTTAGAGTAACAAAGATTTTGGTGGTTTTGTAACAGATCGTTTGCATAAGAATTAATAATGACAGTAAAGAAATTGGTTTTAAAGATTTGGTAAAAGCATGTCAAGATTAGGGTTCGGTAATCTGGTTTATACGTATTTACTCGATAAAGTGTGTGAACTTATTAACGATGAATATACTCATATATCCTCTCAATAAGTTTATCTCTAACACTTGTTGTGGGATTTATCATATTGATCCTTAGATGATCTCTCACTCTAACTATCAATATGATAATGTCATACCCTAAATTTTGACCACAAGATTTCCCATCATTGTGCAAATCATCATCACAATATGGATGTACCATCATACCTCATCAATCTTCTCAAAGATTGTTGAGCACTTACCTCAACCAAGAATTAGGGTTTTGGACCCTCTCAAAGCACTCAGACAAAGAATCAATCAACAATTGACATGATATTCAACTTGTATATCCTCTCAAACATCCATGAAGAATCAAGAGGTCTCCCACATCAAGAATTAAGCACAAAGTTGCAACATTCCAAGTGGATCAAGCCTCAAGATCGCCAGTGTCACCAAATTAGGGTTTTGGTCGACCAAGGCCTCCAGATGAAAATTTTCATCTGGATATGAGCCAATACTTCAATATATGATTCAAGAAGCTCAAAGGGACCTTATGTATCTAATCATCAAGACAAAACAACTTCATGGGATGCCTTCATCAAAAATCAGGAATTAGAGTTTCTTGACCTAATTCACCCCTAAGTTGACTTTTGGACCAAAACATGCTCCCAAACCTTGGGACATGATTCAAGATACCCTAAAACACCTATGGAATCCATCCATTAGGTTTGAATTAGGTCAAGAACTTGATTTCATAAAGGATCACATAGTTTGGAATTCATCTGACAAAAAGTCAATTGTGCCCAAAATCAAGTTTGACTTTTTGGAAATTTTCTCAAATATGGATCCCCTAAGTCAAAAACAATGTTAATGTATGGTTTTGATCATCATTCATCAAGAAAAATCAAGAAAAGTGAGGTTTCTTGCAAAAGGGGCAACCATAGAAAACTTAAAATTTTCTAAGTTATGGAACAAAGTGGATTTCGTACCAACTTTGCAAGGTCATATCTCCTAAACCCTAAGGCCTTTTTCTCCTATTTAAATACCAAATGAATGCTCATCTTACATACTTTAAAAGTGTCAACTACAAGATATTACAAATCCTCATGGATTTTGAGTTATGGATTGATCAAAATCACAAAAACATGAAAATGACCACTTTTTGCAACACTTAGAAAAATTTTCAAGTCAGAATCTGTCTGGTTTTTTACCAAATTTAGGGCCATTTTTCATTATGATCCAAGCTGAACCAAGTCCATTGGTGGACATCAAAGTTAAAGTATGTCATGAGGGCTTTCCAAAATGTACAAGAACTCATCCTAATTCAACTTGAGTAGGGAGTTACAAGCCTTGAAACATGGCATGAAAACCTCATTTTTCAAGACAGCTTGAATATGTAACTTGGTTCCCACGATTTCTTGATCCAATTTTGGACACTTGCATCATTTCATTTCTATCTAAAATCAACTTGAATGATGGATGATTAGATCATAAAGCCACCAAGTCAATAATCCATCTCTTTTGGCATGTAGCATTCAAGTTTCAATTTCAAAAACTCCAATTTTGTTTCAAGGCATTCAAGAGATGCATTGAGGTGGCATGGACTGAGTCTTTGATCACTAAATGAGTCAAGCCTTATCTCTGCAACAGAAGACCATAGGCCTACTCCCTAATGTCATACCCCAAATTTTGACCACTAAGATTTCCCATCATTGTGAAAATCATCATCACAATATGGAGGAACCATCATACCTCATCAGTCTCCCCAAAGATGGGTGAGCATTCACTACTATCAAAGATTAGGGTTTCAAGCCCTCTCTGAGCTCTTAGACAAAGGATCAATCAAGAAATGACATGATATTCAACTTGTCTAACCTCTCAAGTAGCTACAAAGGATCAAAAGGACTCCCACTCCAAGGATTAAGCACAAAACTGCTCCCTTCTAGGTGGATCAAGCCTCAAGGTCGCCGGTATCACCAAATTAGGGTTTTGGTCGATCAGGGCCTCCAAAGGGAAATTTTCATCTGGGCATGAGCCAAGGATCCAAAACACAACCTAATATACTGCATGGGACCTCATGGACCCAACCATCAAGTCAATTTTGCCTCAGGGGATGCATTCATCAAAAAATCAGGAATTAGGGTTTCTTGACCTAATTCGCCCCTAAGTTGACTTTTATGGCAAATCATGAGCCAAGACCTCAAGAGAGGGTTTGAGCGTCTCTAATGAACTATATTGATCCATTTGGAACAATGGATTAATCCAAGAAGCTTGAGCAACAAGTCTCAATTTTATCTGTACCACAATTAGGGTTTCGCGAGAAAAGTCAACTGTAACTTTGACTTTTGACCAGGACATGCTCTCAAGCCCTAAGACATGATTCAATATACCCTATGACACCCATGGAACATGTCCATCATGTTTGATTTAGGTCAAGGACATGATTTCCTGAAGAATTGCACAGTTTGGAATTCATCTGATAAAAAGTCAACTGTGCACAAAAGTCAACTTTGACTTTTTGATATTTTTCACCAAAATGAATTTTTAACCCTAAAATGCTGTTAATGTATAATTGGAATCATCATTCATCAAGAAAAATCAAAGAAAGTGGGATAACTTGTAAAAGGGGTAACCATAAAAACTTAGAAAAATTTCTAAGTTATGGAAAAAGTGACACTAATGTGCCAACTTTGGAGGACCATAACTCCTAAACCACAAGACCATTGTTCCCCATTCAAAGCTTAATTTGTAGATCTCATTTCCCTCTACAAAAGATTCATACTGACCTATGTCCAAATTCCTCATGGATTTTGAGTTATGGAGTGGTCAAAATCAAGAAAAGTCACTTTGTTCCAACACTTGGTGAAAATTTCACAAAGTCAGATTTTACCTTACCTTACTTTTTGCCAAATGTAGGGGGATTTTTCACTTGGATTCAAAAGAGATCAAAACCAAACATGTTCAAACAGTTGTTGTATCATGTAAGGGCTTTCCAAAATGGCCAAGAACATTACCAAATTCAATTTGAGTCATGAGATATGACATTGGCAAGTTGCCTTGTTGAAATCTGTCAAGGCAAGGCAGAATTTGCATTTTTGCTCGATTTGCCAAAATCAGCCAAATCCAAATGCTCCTATCCACTTGGACACCTCTGAGGATTGAATCTAAAGGGGACAATCACTGAGCCAAGCCTCCAAAGTCTTTGGAACAAGAAATAGCATGTTGAACCTAGAATTGCCAAAATAGGGATAAGACTCCAATTTTGGACTGGAGCATTCAATGGAAGCATCAAGGTGGCATGGACTGAGCCATTCTCAACTGAATTCAGTCAAGACTTATCCAAGACCAAGGGAACCAGCAGCCTGTGCCCTAACCTCTAGTCAATGGCTAGAGGATACTTGGATTTTCATTTGCCAACATTGGCCAAACCTACTCAGCAGTTGCCATTCAATATTCCTTGCAAAACAAACTTGCTCTACTATAAATAGAGCTCAATTGTGACCAGTTTAAGTACACCAAAGCCATCAAACAGATGCTTTCCTCAAAATCTCTTCTTTCACTCCAATTTTGCCTTCTAAGGCAAGTCACTATCAGGTTTTGAGTTTGAGAGCTTTTCCAATCAAACCAATCACACACACACACACACCTCATATACATCATATAGAAGTGATCCAAACACTCATATAACATCTGGAAAACAGATTTCACAAAATCACCAGCCAATTGCTCAAGTTCTTGACAGTTTTGCAGTTGAGGTACCATCTTCAACTCCAAACCATTTTAATCCATTCCAAGCATCCATACACACTCCATGGCACCTAGGGAAGCTATCTAGATCATTGGAACCTAGCTGTAATACCTCCAACACAAATCACGATCACCAGCTGCAAGTGGTAAGCATGAGCTCTTCTAACTCTATGATCCATGCAATTTTTGCTGCACAATAATTTGGCCATATGTTTATAATCATGCATGGAATGTTTCCCCTCAATTAATTACATTGTTTGAATCGTGTATCAAAAATCCTAGCCTTCATGCAGAAATTAGGGTTCTTGAGGATTTTTCATGATTTCTTGCTTTATGTTTAATTTAAATGAAATTAAATACCATAAACATGATCGTGAGGTTGAAACGAGTTGATTGGTATGTGGATTACATGATATGATTAAGTATTCAGTGAGATTGGAGAGAAAATGTAAATCTGGGCAAAACTGAAAAACGCGCGTGTTCTTGCCTTTGTTCTTGGCGCCATTTTCCAATATTTGAATATTTGAATTTTGTGATTTTATTTAATTGATTCAAAAATTAATTTCTCTCCGAGTTTTAATGATTTTGAGTTGATTCTTTTTTTAATAATTCACAAAAATGTTAAAATATTTTATTTTTCCAAAAAATCCCCAAATATTATTTATTTTGTATAATTGATATTTTTGCAAAGAATTAATGTTTTAATTGTTTTTAACATTTAAAATATTTTTTTCCACCTTGATTTTGCAACTTTTAATGCTTTCTAATTATTTTGTAGGTCAATACTTAATTTATGAAGCATTAATCCAAGATCACAATTTGTTTTTCATATGTTAAACAATTTTGATCATTTTAATTGAATTTTTATTTAATTAAATACATTTTTGAAAACAAATTAGGGTTTTTGGATTAATTCAACCCTCACAAATCATTTTCAAAACACTTGGGCCTCTAATAGAGTGTAAGACCCAATCCTTTTTTTTACCAAATCATTTTTGGGCCTCAGTGTATTGTATAAGTCCCGATACCGTAAAAAACAAACGGCGCGATCGTCGCCTTTTCAAAACAAAAAAAAACCTTGGGCCTACCCTCGAGTAGTAAGAACCATTTCTTTTCTTAAAACTCATTTGGGCCTCTATTAGAGTGTAAGACCCAACCCCCTTTGTACAGAAAGTTTTTTGGGCCTCATTCGTTGTATAAGTCCCTCTGTACATTTTCAAATAAACGACGCAATCGTCGCCAGTTTAAAATTAACCATTTGGGCCTCTCCTTGAGCTATAAGACCCATTCAAAACTCTTTGGGCCTCTAATAGAATGTAAGACCCAATCCCCTTTTAACCAAAACCATTTGGGCCTCACTTATTGTATAAGTCCCTTTGCGTTAAAAGAAAACCTCGGCGCGATCGCCATGTTAAACGAAAAATCATCGGGGCCTACCCCCGTGTTATAAGCCCCACTCTTTTCTTTAAACTTTTTGGGCCTCTTGAGAGAGTGTAAGACCCATCCCTTTGTACAGAAAACAATTTTTGGGCCTCAGTCACTTGTATAAGTCCCTCTGTACAAATTCAAACAGTGCGCTCGCTGATAAAAACCTGGGCCTCTCCTTGAGCTGTAAGCCCCAAATCTTTCTTTTTCAAAACACTTTCTCCTTTGATTTTGAATATACTGTTGTTTTCAATCTTTCTTTGTTGAACAACTAACCAAACAACATGGAAGCTCTACAACCGAGTAAGTGGTTATTGCTTTCATTTACCGCTTTCATATACATATAACTGTATTGTGGGGCTGTTTCACTGTAAGTCTTCTTTCATAAACTCATATCAACTGTGTAATAATAGTATAGATATTTCGAGTTTCCCCGGCAACTACGTCTAGAACTAGGTGACGCCGTTTCGTTTATTCGTAGAAATAGACAACTAGATCCCCAATAGGATCACCAGATACAGTCTTCTCTTCGGCTGTCCTCATTAGGAATTGTCAAGAAACTCTACTCCCAAAGATGAATGTATTCTCCGTGAATGGCATCTTTGAGTTTCTTCCAGATTCTCGAACTTTCCTGGCTTGATCTATTCCTCGTGAATAGCCTGTCTTGAATTTCTCGGGGTTTGGGGACCCACGGGCTTCTTAAAAGCATCGGCCTCCTCTTGGGCATCGTACAAGGACCCACAGGCTTCCTAAAAGCAACCCCGCCTCCTCTTGGGCTTAGTACAAGGACCCTACGGCTTCTTAGAAGTATTCACAGCCTCCTCTTAGGCTTTGTATAATGATCTCTTCCTCCGGGAATGATAGTCTCCTCTTGGGATTCGTACAAGGACCCGTCGGCTTCTTAAAAGTTTCCAGCCTCCTCTTGGGCTTCGTACAAATTGTCCCGACGACCTCCTAGAGGTATAGGAACAGAACTTAATCATCTGCATAGAACAGTCCTTCCAAAGAGTCTACTACTGTTTCTCAAAGCATAGTACAAAAGATGAAACTCTAGACATGGACAGTCTAATCTCCTTGAGTTTTCTAGACATTCTCAAGTGACCCCTTCGTTAAATAGGAAGAAAACCCGTAGACTCGGACAATCTCAATACCATTCGGATTTCCCACTTCTATAAAGAACAGGAATAACCCGGATCCTCGAATCAAATCCTTGAGTACAATGTTGCTCATATAAGAATTGATTTTCTCTTTAAATCAGCATACTGGACCTGTCACTCAACTGAAACAGTAACCATAGCCTCCTCTTAGGCTTTGTATAATGATCCTTCTCCAGTGAAGTCCATCCTCCTCTTGAGCTTTGTACAATGATTCTCCCCTGCGGAGTCAAACAACGTTTAGCCTCTTTCTCGAGTTTTGTACGAGACACATAAGAGACTTCCTCGTTGAGTCAATCACCCTTTCGCCTCCATCTCGGGCTTTATACGAGATACAAAAAGGTTCTTATTGAGCCAAACAAATTTTAGCCTCCATCTCGGGCTTCGTACGAGATACAAAAAAACTCTCTTGTTGAGTCAAATAGCCTCTATCTCGGGCTTCATACGAGATATCAAAAGACTCCATCGTCGAGTCAAAACCTTTTAGCCTCTCTCTCGGGCTTTGTACGAGACACATATTAGCCTCCTCTTAGGCTTTGTATAAGAAAACCACTGGTTGATCCGATCAACCTTTTAGCATCAAAGATGTGCCTCGTTCACAGTACACAAACATCAACAACTCTTTCCCCTACACTGAGTTAAAGTCTTCTCCTTCAGGTTAAAATCACCTATAAAGGAAATTATGGCATTGCCGGATTCACAAATCCCGGTTAAAGTAATTCTCCTTTATAAACAGTTGTGACATACAAACCCCCTTTAGAGATGACAAATTCTCTCTGAAGTCAACACCCTTTCAGCTTCACATCTTGGGCTTTGAACAAGATACAAATAGAATCTTTCGCTTCACGTCTTGGGCTTTGAATAAGACACCAAAAACAACCATTTCCTCCCATAGAATAGGAGGAATTACGAACGCTCTGATATCCCTGTTTCGGTAAACGGGAATACGTAGGCATAAGATCGAAAGAAAAGATCTTAGCGAGCACACTAAACAAAAACCCAAAATCCCATACTCTGATGTATCTATCAAAAAGCATCAGTCCTAATATCCTAATCCTTGTTCCCCACCAGAAACCTGTCATTCTGTCAAAATAGCACAAGAAAGGCCCCACCGCATTGATCGCATCCGTAACCTAACAAACCGCTGTTTAAACTCAGTATGCAAGCAGGGTTAATTGGAGACATCTATTTCCCTTCCTTCATCAGCTCACAATAGGATAAAAAATGAATCGACATGTAGTAAACTGACTCTAGAGAGCGACAACGCTTAAGAACCGCGTCCAAAATCGCTCGCTACACCTAATCTCAAGTCAATGGCTAGAGGAGACTTGAGATTCCTTTTGAAAACCAATGCACAAAGGCCTGTACCAGCCACCATTCACTATTGCAGCCAAAACAAACTTGCTATACTATAAATAAACATCCTTTATGGTCAGTTTGAGCACAACAAAGCACAAAAACAATTGCTTTCCTCAAAATCTCTCTCATTATGCAGAAATGTCTTCTTTTGAGAGTCACCACTGAATTTTGAGTTAGAGAGCAATTTCACCACAAATTATGATCCAAATACATCCAATGTATCATATATAAGTTATTCAAACCTTCATCTTTGATCGGAAACACCAAAATCAGAAAGTCAACCTCGAAAACCTCAAATTTTAATTTTTTTTTTTTGCATTTTTCAAGCCATGTATTGATTCAGTCACTTTCAAAACCAAACAAAGCTTCAAACACACTCCAAATATCATCCTCAAACTGTCCCAACAGGTTTCCCTCAACTATAACATCATTTGAGTGAGATACCATTTTGGTCACTTTTGCCACTTTTGCAAGAAAGAGCCAACTCTTGTTCCTGAGGTTTCCAACTGGTTTTGATCATCCTAAAAGCTTCTAAGGGATTAATCAAGAGTTTCTAAAGCATTGGATTACTTCTGGCACAAGGATCTTGACAGTTAGCACAAGGAGCTTTAAAAGGTAAGTGCATGACATCTTGAACTCTTTAAATTATGCATTGCTTCGAAGTCCATTGATCCTAGACATGTCATACATATCATATATGTTGTGTTTGAACCAATTTACCGTGCTATTATTGCCTGTATGATGTGATAGCATAGAACATGCAAATCTTGGTATATTTTTGAAACTACTATCGGATTTTAAAATAGAAGTATCTTTTGAAAAATCTGAAAGCACCATTGGATTCCTCATGAAATTCTAGGCAGGATCCATCTAAATTTCATCTAATTCCATGGAGAATTGAGGAAGTTATGACCTTCATGCAAATCCACCAAAACATGGTTTTTTGCCTTGGTCAGGCCTAAAAACCAAGTCACCCTTATATGTACATGGGGTGGTTTTGATACACGGATGTATCACCACCCCAATGGTAGCGCACATGTGTGTTTGGTTGAGAGGTCATGGGTTCAAGACCCATCCGGACCATTTTGCTATTCCTTTCATATTTTGCTATTTTTTAATATTTTTTTATTTTTATTAATTAATTCCAAAATTAATTTCTCTCTCAATTTTAAATATTTTTTATTGCTTTTTTTTTTTTTAAATTCACAAAAATGTTGAAATATTTTATTTCACAATAAATTGAATTTATATTATTTATTTAATATAGTTTGATTTTTTGTAATTAATTTCATTTTATTTGTTTTCAAACATTTTTAAAATGAGGTTTCCACCTTGAATTTTAAAAATTAATTGAATTCAAAGCTTTCATCTGATTAAACATGATTTTTCAAAACATTGTTCAAAATTTACAACTTGTATTTCAATATATTTGGTATTTTATATCATTTATTATTTATTTTTCTTTGAAAATCATATTTGAAAATTATAATTAGGGTTTCTTCTTGATCAAACATCTTTTCAAATAAACTGTTGGCCTCTAATAGAGTGTAAGACCCAACCTCCTTTGCACAAACAATTTTGGGCCTCAGTCATTGTATAAGTCCCGATACGTTTAAAAAATTCTCGATGCGATCGTCATTTTCAAAACAATAAACTTTGGGCCTCTCCTTGAATTGTAAGCCCCATTTCTCTTCTTTTTGGGCCTCTAATAGAGTGTAAGACCCATCCCTTTGTAAATACAAACCAATTTAGGCCTCAGACGTTGTATAAGTCCCTCTGTAATCTTCAAAACTACAACACAATCGTCACCTTTTCAAAAGAATCCATCTGGGCCTCCTTTTGAGTATAAGCCCCAAACTTCCTTTTATAACAAACTTTCCTTTTTAGATTCAAATGCTAAGTTTTTATCAAAACTTTCTTCAATTTCTTGAATAACTAACCATACAGCTGTGTTTATAATGTTGGAAGCTTGCACACTTGTAAGTTTCCTTATCTCTCCTCAACAATACTTGTTTATATATTTCATATATATATATATATATATATATATGCTTGTATATATCTTGCTTAGAGTTTTTCCCAGCAATTAGGTCTTGATGAGTGCCAAAAAGTCATGTTTTTAGTAGTATTTTTGTGGCACTTATCATTCTAATTGTATTGAATAAAACCCCACTTTGTATGTAAATGTGTATATTTAGTGTATAATTAAGTTTTAGTGTATTTGTGTACCGTTTGATAGTTTTCTACTCATTTCGTAGGTATTGAGGTGTATTTGGAGCATGAGCAATAAAGTGTCGAAGACACGGCTTCAAACGCGCGATTTTGAGCAACTCATCAACGAATTAGGCTCAAAGTGAGGATGATAAAAATCACAAATTTGATTTATATTGGAGCATTGTTAGATATAGCATTGAATAAGCTTTCCAACGCTTCGAACCGGGCAAAAAACGGAGTTACGGTTCAAAAGATATGAAGAAAACAAGTGCATAAAATTTTCATTCCCGAGCAGACCGGGCTAAGCGCGCCCGACCACGCTTAGCGGTCTTTTAAGGTGGTTTAACATTAATAAGGGCGTGCTTAGCACCCAAACCGGGCTAAGCGCGGTTTGCGATGATGACAGCAATAAATAGGGGTAAAAACACATTTTTTAGGTTAGGGTTTGGGTATTTTTTGCTCCCACTCCATCATACTTCATTTCTTCATAGGATTAGCTTAGAAAACAACAATGGAGCTTGCAATTGGATGATCCGGATTCGAATCTCTCGTCGATTGGTGTTGACAAACCAATAAATGTTTGGTTCATCTTCTTCTCTTCTCTTTGTAATTTATTTTTGTTGGGTGTTGTATAGTTACTATGAACATATGTATCTTTGTTGATCATAATATTGTATAAAATCTGCTTTACAAATCATTATCGATGTCTTCCTTGATCTTTTTGCATTTATGTTTAGATTTGTGTTGTGTTAGAGATAAATATCATGAATCTTGATTAGGTATGGATATCTATTGTCTAGATGCTAGAGATAGATTTAGATAATAATCTTGATGGTGTCGGAACTTAATGCCTTCTGTGTTTCGAGGCGTGGTGCGCGAGAGCGACGGAGAGAGTGATACGGTTGCTCTCTCCGCTCAGTATGCCAGAGATGAACACTGTTGTGAGCGATACTGGATGATTTTGACGAGTATTGTAGTAGTGTGAAAATGATTGATAAATTTATGTTTATGACGAATGGATTATATGTATGATTGATAAGTTTATTTTCTCCGAAGAATGTATTCTTTTTATGTTTATATTTACTTTTCTGTTTTACAATTCCAAACCATTTAATCCAAACTCATAAACTTAGAGATTATCGAATGGCAGTTCAGTAGCACCGATCTCTGTGGACAAGATAAATTCCCAGAAAAATACTTCCAAAAATTTTGTTACTTGCCGCTATTCCGCACCAACAAAATGGCGCCGTTGCCGGGGATTGGTTCTTTTATTGAATCGCATTGCGATAGTTTCTTTATTTTTGAGTTATGTAGATATCGTATATATTGTCTATTTTCACTAGTTTATATTGATACTTGTATATGTTTACCATATTTGTGAATTTTACATGTTTTCCATACTTGTAAATTTAGTATATATGTTTGTTTCTCTTCACGTTTGCTAAGTGTTTGGTTAGGTTTCGTCGTCGGTGAGCACTAACCGTGTAAAGAGGCAACTTGGAGAAGTGTGTATAAATAATAGGCGTCGAACTTATGACATAAAATAAGCATGTTTTATCATTTTTTGTTCCGTTATTAATTTTTCATTATAGCGTAGGTAGTGTGGTGAACATTCATTAAACAAGTTGTACTCAGATTGTTCGTAAAATTCTCAAATCTTCACTTTACAACTTGTTTAATTCATTTTCACCCGGTCTTTCTGGACCAATTTTTGTATATGAGATTGTGTAGGTGCTAAGTGGAGGCCTACACCAGAACCTTGTTGTTGTACTGGTTTTTCTGGTTCTGGTGTAGCGCGCCTAACCGCGCTTAGCGCGCCTTGCTGTGCAGAGCCAGTGAATTCTTTTTGTTTCACTTGCCTTCCTTTTCCCACTTTCTCCTAGGCTTTAGATAGTACATAACCGTAGTGTAATTAATTCTTTTGTTATTGTTTGGACTCAAATTTTGGTTCGATAGCTTGAAGTCGCATTCAGTGATTTTCCGATTTTGAGTGTTTCAACTTGCAAATGCGTAGTAATTGTAGCGCGATTTTTGTGGTTTCGAAGCACTATCGCTTTGGTACTATAGTTCGATTCATTTTTTATCCTATTGAGCTGATTAAGGAAGGGAAATATATGTCTCCAATTAACCCTGCTTGCAAACTGAGGTTAAACAGTCAAAACTGTTGGTTTACAGATGCTATCAAAATAGGGGGTTCTCCCTTTGGGTTATTTTGCTAAAAACAGTGTTTGTGTTATGGGTAGAATGTTAGGTCTGATGCTTTTCGATTGATGTGTGAAGGTATGGGATTTTGAGTTTTTTGATTAGTGTGCTCGCTAAGATTTTTCAATCTTATGCCTACGTATTCTCGGGATAGGGAAATCAGAGCGATCGTAGTTCCTCCTATTCTATGGGAGGAAAAAGTTGTTTTGGTGTCATGTTCAAAGCCCAAGACGTGAAGCTAGAGGGAGTATATGTATCTTGTTCAAAGCCCAAGATGTGAAGCTGAAGGGTCTATTTGTATCTTGTTCGAAGCCTAAGATGTGAAGCTAAAAGGTTTTGGCTTAGAGAAATTTTGTCATCTCTAAAGAGGAGTTGTTGATGTTTGTATGTTGTGAGCAAGGCACAACTTTGATGCTAAAAGGTTGATTGACTCAACCGGGGTCTTTTATACTCAACAAGAGAGTGATTATATGTCTTGTACGAAGCCCAAGACGGAGGCTAAAGGATTGATGACTCAACAAGAGAGTCTTTTATACTCAACAAGAGAGTGTTTTTGTATCTCGTATGAAGACCGTCTTTTATACTCAACAAGAGAGTGATTTTGTGTCTTGTACGAAGCCCAAGATGGAGGCTAAAAGATTGGTGACTCAACTAGAGAGTCTTTTATACTCAACAAGAGAGTGTTTTGTATCTCGTACGAAGCCCAAGACGGAGGCTAAAAGAGGGGCGACTCAACAAGAGAGTCTTTTATACTCAACAAGAGAGTATTTTGTATCTCGTACAAAGCCCAAGATAGAGGCTAAGGGGGACTGACTCGACAAGAGAGTCTTTTATACCAAACAAGAGAGTGTTTTGGTGTCTTGTACGAAGCCCAAGACGGAGGCTAAAGGTTGGTGACTCACCAAGAGAGTCTGAAAAGGTTAGCTCCGTTGGGGAGAATCATTTGTACAAAGCCCAATAGGAGGCTAAATATGCCGGTGGCTGTTTCAGTTGAGTGACAGGTCCAGTGTGTTGAATAAAAGAGAAAATTAGTTCTTATGAAAAGAAAGGTTATGAGTAAGGTTGTGATCGGAGGATCAGGGTTATTTCCTGTTCTTTAAGGAAATGGGAAATCCCACGGGGTATTGAGACTTTTCAAGTCTACTGGCGTTTGAGAAGTATATTCTCAGATAGCGAAGGCATGTTGTATGATGCCTGAGAGAAAGCCGGAATATTAAGGGATAAAGGTCTAGACTCTTTTGAAAGACTGATCTATTAAGATGACTAATTTCTGTTCCTATACCTTTAAGAGGCCGCTGGGACAATTTGTACAAAGCCCAAGAGGAGGCTGGAAACTTTTAAGAAGCTGAAAGGGATAATTTGTACGAAGCCCAAGAGGAGGCTCTATTCGCTGAGGAAGAATCATTATACAAAGCCTAAGAGGAGGCTGTGAAAACTTCTAAGAAGCCGACGGGTCCTTGTACAACGCCCAAGAGGAGGCGAGGATGCTTTTAAGAAGCCTGTGGGTCCCCAAACCCCGAGAAATTCAAGACAAGCTATTCACAGAGAATAGATCAAGCCAGAAAAGTTCGAGAATTTGGAAGAAACTCAAGAGATGCCATTCACAGAGAAAAGATCATCTCTGGGGAGTCAGAGTTTCTTTTACAATTCCTAAGGATGACAGCCAAAGAGAAGACTGTATCTGGTGCTCCTATAGGGGATCTAGTTTTGTCTATTTTTAAGAGTGATCAACAGGGCTTTACCTAGTAGTAGACGTAGTTGCCGGGGAAAACTCTAAATATCTATACTAGTATTACATGGTATATAAAGTATGTGAAAGAAGACTTACAGTGAGCAGCCCCACAATACAGTTATATATATATATATGAAAGCGGATAAAGAAAGCGAGTAAACACTTACTCGGTTGTAGAGCTTCCATGTTGTTGGGTTAGTTGTTCAACAAAGAAAAATTGAAAACAACAGTATATTCAAAATTAAAGGAGAAAGTGCTTTGAAAAGATTGTCGGGGCTTACAACTCAAGGAGAGGCCCGAGGTTTTATCAGTGATTACACTGTGGTATGAATTTGTACAGTGGGACTTATACAAGTGACTGAGGCTAAAAAGGTTTTTTGTACAAAGGGATGGGTCTTACACTCTCTCAAGAGGCCCACAAAGTGTTTAAAGAAAATAAATGGGGCTTATAACACGAGGGTAGGCCCAAATGATTTGTTTTTGAACTGACGATCGCGCCGAGGTTTTCTTTTAACGCAGAGGGACTTATACAATGTCTGAGGCCCAAATTATTTTAGTCAAAAGGGGGATTGGGTCTTACACTCTATTAGAGGCCCAAAGAGTTTTGAATGGGTCTTATAGCTCGAGGAGAGGCCCAGATGATTTATTTTAAACGGGCGATGATCGCGCCTAACTTTTGAAATACAACGGGACTTATACAACATTTGAGGCCCAAAAAAGGTTTTTATTTACAAAGTATTGGGTCTTACACTCTATTAGAGGCCCAAAGTGTGTTTGAAAAAGTTTAATGAGGGTTAAATTAATCAAAACCCTAATTTGTTTTCAAAGTGTATTTTAATTGAATAAAAATTCAATTAAAATGATCAAAATTGTTAAGCATGTGTGGAAACAAATTGTGATCTTGGATTAATGTTTCAAAAATCAAGTTTTGCCCTACAAAATGATTAGAAATCATTAAAATTTGTAAAATCAAGAGGGAAAAAATATTTTAAATGTCAAAAACAATTAAAGCATTAATTCTTTGCAAAAATATCAATTATATGAAATAAATAATATTTTTGGGATTTTTTGGTAAAATAAAATATTTTAACATTTTTGTGAATTATTAAAAAAAGAATCAACTCAAAATCATCAAAACTCAGAGAGAAATTAATTTTTGAATCAATTAAATAAAATCACAAAATTCAAATATTTAAATTTTTGAAAAAGGGCGCCAAAAACATGGCAAGAACACGCGCCCTCCCTCTATTTCTGCAGATTTACATTTTCTATCCAATCTCACTGAATACATGATGATATCATGCAATCTACATATCAATCTACTCGTTTCAACCTCATGATCATGTCTATGGTATTTAATTTCATTTATTTTAAGCATGGAATAAGAAATCAAAGAGAAACCTAAAGAACCCTAAATTCTGCATGAAGGTTCAGAAATTCCATACACGATTTATACAAAGCAATTGATTGAGGGTAAACACTCTATGCATGATTATGAACATATGGCAAAATTATTGTGCAGCAAAAAATGCATGGATCATAGAGTTAGAAGAGCTCATGCTTACCTCCAGCAGCTGGTGATCGTGTTTTGTGTTAGAGGTGTTACAGCTAGGTTCCAATGATGTGGATAGCTTCCCTAGGTGCCATGGAGTGTGTCTGGATGCTTGGAGTGGATTGAAATGATCTGGAACTTGAGATGGTACCCCAACTACAAATCTGTTGAGAACTTGAGCAATTGGCTAGTGATTTTTTGATTTTGGTGTTCCAGATGTTATGTGAGTGTTTGGATCACTTCTATATGATGTTTATGAGGTGTGTGTGTGATTGGTTTGATTGGAATAACTCTCAAACTCAAAACCCGGTAGTGACTTGCCTTAGAAGGAAAAAATGGAAGTGAGAAGGTGATTTTGAGGAAAGCATCTATTTGATGGCTTTGGTGTACTCAAACTGATCACAATTGAGCTCTATATATAGTAGAGCAAGTTTGTTTTGCAAGGAATAGTAAATGGCAACTGCTGCATAGGTTTGGCCAATGTTGTGCAATGAGAATCCAAGTCTCCTCTAGCCATTGACTAGAGGTTAGGGCATAGGCTACTGGTTCCCTTGGTCTTGGATAAGTCTTGACTGAATTCAGTTGCAAATAGCTCACTCTATGCCACCTTGGTGTATGCATTGAATGCTCCAATCCAAAACTGGAGTCTTGTCCCTCTTTTTGGGATTTCTAGGTTTGGCATGCTACTTCTTGTTCCAAAGACTTGGGAGGGTTGGGATCAGAGTTGATTCCTCCTTGGTCCCCCCTTGAGGTGTTCAGATGGATAAACTTGCTTGTCATTTGCACAAATTTGGCAAATCGAGTAAAATGCACAAATCTGCCTAGCTTTGGCAGTTTTCAGCAAGGCATATTGCCAATGTCATATCTCATGGGTCAAGTGGAATTTGATGGAGTTCTTGGCCATTTTGGAAAGCCCTCTTATGATACAATAACTGTTTGATCATAATTGGTTTTGATACTTTTTGTGATTTTGATCATTCCATGACTTAAAATCCATGAGGAATTGGAATGAGTTCAGTTTGAAGCTTTTGTAGAGGGCAATGAGAGCTACAAATCCAGCTTTGGATGGGGAAAAATGGCCTTGTGGTTTAGGAGTTATGATCCTCCAAAGTTGGTACCCTAGCCACTTTATTCCATAACTTAGAAAATTTTCTAAGTTTTTCATGGTTACCCCTTTTACAAGTTATGCCACTTTTCTTGATTTTTCTTGATGAATGATGATTCCAATCATACATTAACATCATTTTGGGGTCAAAGAACCATATTTGTGAAAAATCTCTAAAAGTCAAAGTTTGACTTTTGTGCACAGTTGACTTTTTGTCAGATGAATTCCAAACTGTGCAATTCTCTATGAAATCATGTCTTTGACCTAAATCAAACTTGATGGACATGTTCCATGGGTGTTATAGGGTGTATTGAATCATGCCCCAAGGTTTGGGAGCATGCTTGGGTCAAAAGTCAAAGGTACAGTTGACTTTTCCCGTGAAACCCTAACTGTGGTTCTGATGAAATTGAAACTTGTTGGTCAAGCTTCTGGGATCAATCCATTGTTCCAAATGGATCAATGTGGTGTATTAGAGACCCTCAAATCATGTCTTGAGGTCTTGGCTCATGATTTGTCCCAAAAGTTAACTTAGGGGTGAATTAGTTCAACAAACCCTAATTCCTGATTTTTATTTTTTGCATCCCCTGAGGCTAAATTGACTTGATAATTGGGTTCATGATGTCCCTTGGAGCATATTAGGTTATTCTTTGAAGCACTGGCTCATGACCAGAGGAAAATTTCCATCTGGAGGCCCTGGTCGACCAAAACCCTAATTTGGTGACACTGGCGATCTTGAGGCTTAATCCACTTGGAATGCTGCAGCCTTGTGCTTGATCCTTGAAGTGGGAGTCCTCTTGATCCATTGTAGATGTTTGAGAGGTTTAGAAAAGTTGAAGATCATGTCATTCCTTGATTGATCCTTTGTCTAAGAGCTCTGAGAGGGCTTGAAACCCTAAATTTGATTGTAGTGAATGCTCACCCATCTTTGGGGAAACTAAGGAGTATGATGGTTCATCCATATTGTGATGATGACTTGCACAATGATGGGGAATCTTAGTGGTCAAATTTTGGGGTATGACAGTAATGATAGTGTTTAAAGTTTGGTACGCGTCCAAGGTATGTGTTTATCGCTTTCTAAACTTTAGCATATTCATGATACTTAGGCTTTTTACAACTTCTATGCCATTCATTCTTTTATATACTTGTTCGTATGTGAATCACTTTAGTTCCCACCCTTTATGTGAGGAAACCTTCCATTGTTCATATATGCTCGGAGTACCAATATTCTTGTTTTAACTGCATTTTATTATGCTTAATCTTTTGTTTGTGTTGATTATTTGAAAGCATGAAAAGGATTAAGGCACTTGTTTCATTTTGAGCACAACTACCTTAGCCAAATAGTCAATTCACCTTGTGAGTGTGTGACCGTTTGTAAACCCTTTGAGCCTTTGGTCATTATCCATGTTGTTTGAGTTTGATTCTTGTCTATGAGTGTCAAATTCATTTTTTGTGTAGATCTTGATTGTTGTTTTTTTTCTTGAACCCTTAACTTTGTGTTGTTGTATGAATTTTTACCTTGCCTTAGAAATTAGGGAGTATTCACATGATGATGTGGTTGAATTCAAGTTGGGGAGAGCAATGTTTTCTCACTTATGTTATTGGTTGCTATGCGGTTGAAAAAGAAAAGAAAAAAGAGAAAAATATGCAAAAGAAAAGAAAAGAAAAAGAAAGAAAAAAAATTGAAAAAGCTTTAAAAAAGAAAAACAAAAAGAGTAGAATAATGTTGTGCTAATAAGTTCTATGTGTTTGGTGTAACACTTGGGATTTTGGAAGAAGTTTGATTGAAATTTTGTTTTTGAACTTTTGTGAGTTGATCACTCCCTTAGGTTTAGGCAAGTTTTTGTTTCGATTAGCTTTAGGAATTATTCCTTGTTTGTTCACCCGACCACATTACAGCCCTGAAAGTCCTTTTGATTCTTGCTTTTGTGTTTTCAGCATGATTTTTGGATGATTGCATAATTTAGTCTTTTGTTTGCAAGATTGTTGTGTGAGTGAAAAATCCCTCATTTTGTGTTTTTCATCTACCGATGATTGTTTTTGCTAGGTGTGATTCACATTTGAACTTGTGTTGTTTTAGAATGTTTGGCATGACTTTTGTATTTATCATTTGTTTCGTGATTATGTTATCGTTGAATTTTAGTGGTAAGTATTTACTTTGTGTGTACCATTTTCGATTGAACCATTGCATTTGTTTTTGTTAGTAAAAACTTGTTGTTGCGTGATTTCTTGGATTTCGCTTTTGTTCGTTTAGATGTTGGCTTTGTTTGAGGACAAACAATTATGTAAGTTGGGGAGAGTGATGAGTGCCAAAAAGTCATGTTTTTAGTAGTATTTTTATGGCACTTATCATTCTAATTGTATTGAATAAAACCCCACTTTGTATGTAAATGTGTATATTTAGTGTATAATCAAGTTTTAGTGTATTTGTGTACCGTTTGATAGTTTTCTACTCATTTTGTAGGTATTGAGGTGTATTTGGAGCATGAGCAATAAAGTGTCGAAGACACGGCTTCAAACGCGCGATTTTGAGCAACTTATCAACGAATAAGGCTCAAAATGAGGATGATAAAAATCACCAATTTGATTGATATTGGAGCATTGTTAGATAGATCATTGAATAAGCTTTCCAACACTTCGAACCGGGCGAAAAACAGAGTTACGGTTCAAAAGTTATGAAGAAAATAAGTGCAGAAATTTTTCATTCCTGAGCAGACCGGGCTAAGCGCGCCCGACCTCGCTTAACGGGCTTTTAAGGCAGTTTAACATTAATAAGAGCGCGCTTAGCGCCCAAACCGGGCTAAGCGCGGTCTGCGATGATGACAACAATAAATAGGGGTAAAAACACATTTTTTTAGGTTATGGTTTGGGTATTTTTTGCTCCCACTCCATCATACTTCATTTCTTCGTAGGATTAGCTTAGAAAACAAAAATGGAGCTTGCAATTGGATGATTCGGAGTCGAATCTCTCGTCGATTGGTGTTGACAAACTAAGAAATGTTTGGTTCCTCTTCTTCTCTTCTCTTTGTAATTTCTTTTTGCTGGGTGTTGTATAGTTACTATGAACATATGTATCTTTGTTGATCATAATATTGTATAAAATCTACTTTACAAATCATTATCGATGTCTTCCTTGATCTTTTTGCATTTATGTTTAGATTTGTGTTGTGTTAGAGATAAGCATCATGAATCTTGATTAGGGATGAATATCTATTGTCTAAATGCTAGAGATAGATTTATATAATAATCTTTATGGTGTTGGAACTTAATGCCTTCCGTGTTTCGAGGCGTCGTGCGCGAGAGCGACGACGAGAGTGAAACGGTTGCTCTCTCAGCTCAGTGTGCCAGAGATGGACACTGTTGTGAGCGATACTGGATGATTTTGACGAGTATTGTAGTAGAGTGAAAATGATCAATAAATTTATGTTTGTGACGAGTGAATTATATGTATGCTTGATAAGTTTATTTTCTCTGAAGAATGTATTCTTTTTATTTTTATATTTACTTTCCTATTTTACAATTCCAAACCATTTAATCCAAACTCATAAACTTAGAGATTATCGAACGACAGTTCAGTAGCACTGATCTCTGTGGACACGATAAATTCCCAAAAAAATACTTCCAAAACTTTTGTTGCTTGCCGCTATTCCGCACCAACAGGTCTAGGATTTAGAACAAGCCAATGGTCACTCTTTCAACACAGTCAAAACTAGTTCCCCATAGGAAATTCTAGATACAGTCTTGCCTCCTCTTGGGCTTATACAATATGGAACAGAGAAAGGCATTATTCCCGGTGAAAATTTTCTCAAGATTGTCACTACTTAGAAATTTGTACAAGAGATTCATTCCCCAGAGAGGATTAATTCCCGATGAAACCTCTCTTGAATTTCTTCAAACCCTAGAAGTGTTCTAAAGAAAGGATTATTCCCGGTGATACTATTTTTGAACTTTTCTTAGGCTTGGACCCACAAGCTTCCTAAAAGTATCCCCATCCTCCTCTTGGGCTTTATACAAGGACCCTCAGGCTTCTTATAAGTTCTCAGCCTCCTCTTGGGCTTAGTACAAGGACCCAAAGACCTCCTACAGGTATATGATAGAACCTAGTCATCTTTTGCTAGTTAAATCATCTAGAGAGTAAAAAATTCCAACCATTCTAGGGTTGTTCCTTAAAACCCTAAGCCTTCTCTTGGGCATCATACAAAGATCATTCTCCAACTAAGAGTTAAACTCTTCATACCAGTAGACTTGGAAAGTCTTATACACTCTTGGATCTTACACATACCCTTTAAATCGCCTAATAGAATCAGAACCTCATAGCATCTGATACTTTAACCCTTAATCAATCCTCAGCAAGAGTTGATTTTCCCTTTGGATTCCCCAATACCTATTGGACCTGTCTCTGGATCTCAGTAATCCTCAGCAGAAGCTAGCTCCTCTTAGGCTTTATATAAGAATTTCCCTAGCCAGCCTCCTCATAGGCTTTGTATAATGATTATCCTTCAGTAGAGTCATCCTCAATCTTGGGTTTTGTACAAGACAAACATAATATCTCCCCACTGGAGTCAGTTTTCTTTAGCCTCAATCTTGGGCTTTGTACAAGACAGATAAAACACTCTCTTGTTAAGTCAGTTTTCTTTAGCCTCAATCTTGGGTTTTGTACAAGATAGATAAAACACTCTCTTGTTGAGTCAGTTTTCTTTAACCTCAATCTTGGGCTTTGTACAAGATAGATAAAACAGTCTCTTGTTGAGTCAGTTTTCTTTAGCCTCAATCTTGGGCTTTGTACAAGACAGATAAAACACTCTCTTTTTTATTCAGTTTTCTTTAGCCTCAATCTTGGGCATTGTACAAGACAGATAAAACACTCTCTTGTTGAGTCAATTTCTTTTAGCCTCAATCTTGGGCTTTGTACAAGACATATAAAAACTTCCCCAAAAGAGTCAATCTTTTCAGCCTCCTGTTAGGCTTTGTATAATGATCTCTCTAAGCAGAGTCAATTTTTTTAGCTTCAACCTTGGGCTTTGATCACGGCACACAAACATCCCCTCAGAGGAAATCAATAGTTCTCTATGTAGGAAGACATTTCTTTGTATATCACATGTCAAAACAAGACAATCAAACAAAACCCTAATTCCAGATAACTGCTGTAAGTGGTACACTTGTTGATTAAAAAAATCCAAGCTGTAGTCCCTCTTTTATCCTGGTAAACCTTCTCTTTCATCTAATTGTTGTAAGAGACAAGCGTCTAGATTATTTACATCCAAGCCAATGTCATTCTCTTAGCATGGGATATTCCTAAGGAAAAATTGCATTGCTCTACACTGAGTTAAAGTTTCCTCCTTCAGGACAATCCCCTTTTAAAGGAAATTATGGCATTGCTAGATTCCATACATTCTAGTTAAAGCAATTCCCCTTTATAATCAAATACCCAATAATTCTGTGATAAACATGTGATATATCTCCCTTTAGAGATGACAAATTCTCTCTCAATCAAACCCTTTAGCTTCAATCTTGGGCTTTGAACTAGACACAAACAAATTTTAGCTTCAATCTTGGGCTTTAAACAAGACACCAAACATCTTTTTCCTCCCGTAGAATAGGAGGAACTACGATTGCTCTGATTTCCCCGTACCTCTTTACGGGAATACGTAGGCATAAGATTGCAAAATCTTAGCGAGCACACAAAAAAACTTTAGGTCCAGTACCTTACCAAAAACAACGGAAAACTCGAAAACAACAAAAACACTCTCTCAACACTCCCAAAGGAGAAACTTTCCCAATCCATGACAGATAAAAATAGGACAATGTTTAATAAGTAATAGAAGATCTATGGATAACCATATATACACTGGTTAACTAATAACTTTCCTTTGTATAACCTGACCCCGAACCCCCTAATCTCTTAGCATTTGATAAAGAAAACATTTGCGTGCAAGGTTAGTTTTAGATAGCTTCCCTTTCCTTTCTAGCCTCATAGGATAAATAAGAAATCAGAAAGTAGTACCCAATTCCAACCATTGCGGTAAGCTGGTCGCGTCACCGACAAAAATCGCACGCTACAGAAAAATGGCGACTCTGCTGGGGAGTCTTTAGGATTAGAGTTCCTAAGAGGTCTAGGTCTTGCTATTACTTATTATACATACTATATATATATATATATATATATATATATATATATATATATATTTACTGTCATTCCTACTTGATACCCGTGTTTATTTTTCTGTCAAATGGGAATGCGATTGATACGTATGTGGAAAATTTTAGAGAACATTAAGATAGGGGTGGCATATACAGGAGACACTTATAGGGAGTGAATCCCGAAAAAGCTATCTTGGTAGTACAACGAATCAGTCGAGGTACCCGTACGGAAGTATCAATGTTGAACGACCGATTGTCGTGAAAGCATTGTCTTTCCTATTGTGGTACCCATGACCCTGAGGATTTAGTAGACATTAACCATATGGCCATTTGGTAGTGCGTTAACTATCAGGAATAGTTTATACGCAATACTACACTCAAATGAGATTCATCTTAGGGATTGCAGCTCGCTCGAGTGAATCAGCTTGCTCTTAATATTCATAAGAGGGATCAATGAGAACCTTAAAACCCGTTCTACAGGTACAAAATTAACCTTTTAGTATAACCTTTGGGGATGGGTAGAGCCTTGACTTCATGCTCGTGACGCTGAACCCTTGAACCCATGTTTTCAAATGTTTTTGTGTGCTGCATTCATCTAAAAAACTCATTTCAAGAAAAAAAATCTTTTTTTCAAAAGAACTAAAACAATAATTGCAAATATCAGAGGTTGCGTTATGGATTTCGGTAGAAGAAAGACGCACAAGTACACCTTCAAGGCTCAGAAACTAGAGGACTTAAGTAAATTGTCTAGGATGATTACCAATCCAGAGGCTTTCAGAGCTAAGCACGGAGGGCTGTTGTCTCTGTTAAGGGTCAACTTAGTTGAAGGGATCCTATCTACGTTGATACAGTTCTACGATCTGGTTTATCACTATTTCACTTTCCTAGATTTCCAGCTCGCACCAACACTGGAAGAGTACGCTTATCTGATTGATTTACCTATCACTGACCAAGCTCCATTTTCTGGACTGGAAGAAATTCCAAAGGAACAGACCATTGCAAGAGCAATCTCTATGGATGAGTCAGAGGTTAGGACTCACATAACCACTAAGGGAGGAATCCAGGTTTTACCAGCTAAATTCCTGATGGAGAAAGCCCTATACTTTGCTAGTGTAGGAAACATAACTGCTTTCGAAGACATCTTTGTTCTGCTCACATATGAGTTATTTATCTTTCCTAACATTGATAACTTCGTCAATACCAATGCTATTAAGATATTCTTAATTGGAAACCCCGTACCAACCCTTCTCGCAGATGCTTATCATTCTGTACACTTAAGGAATTTGTACAGTGGAGGAATGATCACATGCTGTGTACCCTTACTCTATAAATGGTTCATTTCCCATTTGCCCAAGTCTGCTGGTTTTTGGGATCACAAGAGTACTCTACGTTGGTCACAAAGGATTATATCTCTTACCAGTTTTGACATAGATTGGTACAATCATATTTACGAAGGGATAGAGATCATCGACAGATGTGGAAATTTCCATAACGTACCCCTCATTGGAACTAAAGGAGGAATCAACTATCATCCAATTTTAGCTCGCCGTCAACTCGGATACTCGATGTAGAATATCCCACATAATGTTCATCTAGAAGGTCTTTTCTTCAAGGAAGGAGAAAATGACAGGGCACTAAAGAAATAAATAGTGCATGCCTGGAAACATATTCACAGGAAAGGGAGAGAGTCTCTGGGAAGACCAAATTGTATCTCCATGGAGCCTTATCTCCACTGGGTACAAACCAGAGCCCTCAAGCTGAGGATGCCTTATCCTCGCCAAGAAGTTTTTCCGTTAAAGGAGTTTGTCCTTTATTTCATGTCTGATACGGAAAAACTCCAGGTAGCTCTCAATAAAGTTCAACGTGAGAAAGGCTCTTGGAAAAACAAATACCAGATCCTCGATTTGGAGTGTACCAAGATTCAAGAACTGTTAAAGGAAAAGGATGCTCTGATTGAGATATTAGAGCAGCATGCTATGGAAAGTCAAGAAAGCTAAATAAATTTGCTCACTCCTTTCACTTGGCAAAGGGTCGTCGACCCAACAACGGCTGAAGAGCCCTGATCAAAGAAAAAGAAGATACAAGAACCAACATCTGAGCTATCTTCAGAAAGGACTCAGGATCCTTGAATTTAGGCATTTTCCTTACAACACTTTGTAAAATACTGTACTTTTCTTTGTATTACTGCAACCTTTCGAATTCAATAAAAGGGATCTTCCCTGCTGTGTGATATTTGCAATCTATTTGTTGAAGTTTCTTTTGTAAAAAAAAAAACTAAAAATATGTCTTTGCATATCATTCATCATTCTCACATAACACATTTTTTCTTTTTTCTTGAGTCTCACGTAAGTGTCACAATTCTAGAGTCAAACTGTCTCACTCATACAATACTCGGGCCAATCGACAAAAGAAAATGGACAATCTCGAGGAAGAGAACAGAGATCCGAGAGAAGAAATCGATGCTCTAAAGGAAAGTTTGGAAAAACTTCACAGTGACATGCAATCCGTGGCAACAACTCAGGAGCAGTGACACCAAAGAACTGTGATCTCAGAGATTACATCTACGCTCATGTTGGAGACACATGAGAATCATCCTCGATACAACATGCCTCCTCTCAACTTCATACCTGAAGGATATATCCCACCGGTCACTGAAGACCTAGAAGCCGTAACAGGAACCACTGGACTTGAAGGTTACAAACTTTGGGAAAGTGAAGATGCACGGGTTATGACAGCAACTCCTGAAGATTACAAACTTCAGAACACTGAAGCACCAAGAGTCACTGCTGTAATGTCTATACCGCCACCAGTGGTACACACTATCCCTGAGAAACAGATTCAACTAACCACTTATGGTAGAAATGAAGAAGTATACGAAAGGATGAACGAGTTTCAGGAACAATTCTTGGAAATGCAGAAGGAACTGCATGCTATTCGCGGTCAAGATTTATTCGGAAAGGACGCCACCGATATTTGTTTGGTTCCTAACGTAAAGATGTCACACAAATTTAAGGTGCCCAACTTTAAAAAATACAAAGGCAACTCTTGCCCTCAAAGTCATTTTGTGATGTATGCTCGAAAAATGTCTACCCAGACTGAGAATCAGTAGTTATCGATCCATTACTTCTAAGACAGTTTAACCGGTGCCGCACTCAAATGGTACAAGGGTTTAAACCGCACCAAAATTAGTACTTTCAGAAATCTTGGGGCAGATTTTATTCAACAGTATAAATACAATTTGGACATGGCATTAGATAGAGATCAACTAAGAGTGATGTCGCAGAAGGACAAGGAAACATTTAAGGAATATGCTCAGAGATGGCGTGAAACTGCCGCCCAGATATGTCCCCCTCTTGAGGAAAAAGAGATGACCAAGATCTTTTTGAAAACCTTAAGCACGTTCTATTAACACTGAATGGTCGCCAGTGCATGCAGTGACTTCACTGAAATGGTGAACATGGGAGTACGCTTTGAAGAAGCAGTCTGAGAAGGACGATTGGTCAAGGATGCGGAACCATCTAGCAGTACCAAGAGATACGGTAGTGCTTTTCAAAAGAAGAAGGAGCAAGAGATCAATAACATCTCTCTGGGAAAACAAAGGCGAAGGTATCAACCAGTTTCCACGATAACTCCCGCCATCAACCCAACGCCGGCTCTGACTTATCAACCTCAGGTTGCTCAATAGCAACCAAATCAACAACAATATTAGCAAAGGCCGCAACAGTCTTTTCAGCAGGCTCGTCCATAGTATAACAACAACAATCGTACTACATGACCATCAGGGTTCAACCCTATACCAATGTTGTACGCAAAACTATTTCCACTTCTACTGGCCAAGGGGCACGTCCAAACCAGGACTCCTCTTACAGTACCGGAGAATCCACCTTTTTGGTTCAAAGCCGACCAAACTTGCCCTTACCATCAAGGAGGATCGAGGCACAACATTGAGAATTGTCTTAGTTTCAAATCTGATGTACAGAAGCTTGTCAGGAACATGATTTTATCTTTCAAAGATATTAATCCAAATGTTCAGACAAACCCGTTGCCGCAACATGAAAAGCCTTTGGTAAACTTGATAGAGGAAGAACCTGGCGACAGTTATCAAATTCACAATGTACTTTTACTAGGAACAAATCTGGTGAAGATGCATTGCAGACAAAGCAGGTACGACCATGTACCATCTCACAACTATCATCAGTGTGATATCTATTCAAAGAATAATCAAGGGTGTATCATAGTACAAACAGCCCTACAATAATAAATGGATCTGGGTTGGATTCAGGATCACACGAATCGTGAAGTAAACATGGCTCATGCACATCCCAATATTGTTCAAAACCATGACATCCGTGCAATGAACGTCAACTTAGTGACGATGCATTCGAGACAAAGTCAGTATTATAATCTGCCATGACACGATTACAGTATTTGTCTAATCTGCTCAACAAACAATCAGGGATGCTCTTTTGTACAAGAGGCCCTCCAACGTCAGATGGATCTCGGATGGATCCAGGACTACCGTGAAAGGAATAACCATCAAGTCAATATGGTTTAGATATTCGACATATGCTTGCTCAATACCAGTCTCGTGGGATTACACGCTAAACAAGCCAGACTTGGCTTTCTAGCCTCACATGATTATCAAGACTGCAGAGAGTGCTCCGAAGATGACCAAGGGTGCGCACTGGTGCAAAGAACACTTCAACATCTATTAGACCACTGGTGGCTTCCAATTTACCTCGATGAGGAAACACAATAGATTAGCATAACTGTTGGGGTTCCTGATAGACATCAAAGTCGTGATGTTCGCTCAATGGAAACAGTTCTCATAAGAATGCACTGTATACAAAGTGGGTACGATCGAGTACCACTTCACAATTATGAACGTTGTACAGTATGCTTAGAAAATAACCAAGGATGTTATCTCGTGCAAGCAGCACTCCAGAAACAGTTAGACCGAAAAGAGATTCAATCATGTTTGAATTCCGAATCGATCAACATGATACAAGATTACCTCCCTGGTCAGAACAAAAACTCTGTCATAATCTCCGATCATGGAACAACCAAAGATGTTTGTGCCATAATCCCTCTACTTAATAGTGGAAAAATTCCCAATCAGGAACCAATCGAGGCTGCCTACGATGGTCAGAGAAATCAAAAAGCTCCCGTGGTTATCTACCTGCCAGGTCCCATGCCGTAAAAATCAGAAAAGGTTATCCCTTACAAATACGGTGCAACGACCATAGAAAATGGAAAAAGGAAATTCCATTACCCTCCGTTGTGAACATTTCTGACATCAGTCGAGTTACTCGGAGCGGTCGAATCTTCAACAGAGGAGTTGGAGAACCCACCAAAGAAAAGGAACCACAAACAGAAGTTCCAAACCAACAAGTCAGTCTATCTAGTAATCCAGAGCTTGTAAAGAACAATGATGAGATGCAGAAGCTCATCCAGAAAAGTGAGTACAACATTGTGGACTAATTATTGCAAACTCTGTCTCAAATCTCTGTACTATCGCTCCTACTTAGTTCAGAAGCTCACAGGGAACCTCTACAGAAAGTCTTAGAGCAAGCCTTCATGGAACAAGATGTGACAGTAGGACAGTTTGACAACATCATCTCCAACATCACTTCCTGCAACAACTTAAGATTCAGTGATGAAGAATTGCTGGAAAAGGGCAAGAATCATAATATGACACTCAACATTACAGTCAACTACCAAGATGATGCTTTAGCCAGCGTACTGCTAGACACAGGTTCGTCTTTGAATGTTATGCCAAAATCAACTTTGATACGACTATCATTTCAAGGAGCCCCGATGAGAGGCGGTGAGATCATCGTCAAAGCCTTTGACGGATCCAGAAAAAAAAGTTATCGGCGAAGTCGATCTTCCCATAACCATTGGTCCCCACACTTTCCAAGTCACTTTCCAGGTCATGGACATCCGAACAACATACAACTGTTTATTAGGAAGACCTTGGATACACTAAGCTGGGGCAGTCACTTCGACACTTCATCAGAAGTTGAAGTTTGTCAAGAATGACAAATTGGTCACAGTATGCGGAGAGCAAGCTTTAATCGTGAGCAATTTATCATCATTTTCCTGTGTAGAACCCAAGGAGGTTGTTGGAACTCAATTTCACGCACTCTCGGTGAGCAATGAGAATCACCAAGAAAAAGGAACGTCGATTATCTCGTACAAAGATGCTCTCAAAGTGATCGAGAATAACGACATAAAAGGATGGGGACAACTTGTAATTCCTACTGATAACAAGACGAGAATAGGTCTTAGTTTTTCTCCGACCTGTACGCAGACTACAAAGAAAGACGAATGTTTTTGCCCCATTCAGGATTTCTTCCACAGTGGAGGTTTCCTTCACCCAGCATCTCAAGAAGTACACACCATCGATGAGAGCGACTCCTCCGATACGGATGAAGAGTGGAAATCTTATGTCAACAATGACGATTATATATCTCAGGGAGAAACTCATATGCCATTCTATTTTCCCAAGCAGAGTCCAAGGTATATACCAAGGTCAGACGTTAGAATGATTTACGGAGATTATGATCTTGAAGGTTGTCGTGCTCCACCCAATTCATTAGAGGAAGACACTCTGATGAAAGACAACTTTGACTATGATTACTATGATCCCCTGTATGACTTGCCTATCTGGAAGCCATACACGGAGGACTCGGGGCAAATGAGTCAGCCGGACGATGCCTATCAGCTGAATAATTTTGAAAAGAATACCCATGTCCCCACAGATCCATGGAATCATTACCCAGAACACTCAGAGAGTGTCCCACACCATGTTGATGAATTTACAAAGGTCGGAGGACAAGAATTCATTAACTTTGCATTTGAGGTCAACGTCATTGAGAAAGATGACTCATCCATTCCCACAGAAACACGGGACACATTAGGACAGCCAAGTGGCAAGTACGACTTTCTAGTCAAGTACACTGCTCCCGAGAGCTCTCGTATCAGGCTTGAAGACATCCAGCCAACTGGATGGGAAGATGCCCTTGAAAGTGAAAACACCATGGAAAATACAACAAAAGAGTTCATTTATGACAACTCTGTATGGGAAGAAGATTCAAATGATCCCACACCCCCAGAAATCAGTGTCATTTCTAAAGACAAACCAAGAAAGAAGGTACCAGACTCTGTGATTCACCGAGGAGTTCGTCGCCAATGGGTTGTTGTTTATGTCCCGAAAGTCGTCCATAAGTCTAAGTAATCACCATCTTTGTTTTAACCTTTCACCTTGCCCAAGTGAAATGGATGTTTTTATAGGGCTCACTTTTCTGTAAATGTCCCTTTTCGCTTCGCCCAAAGCGACAGATTTTGTTTTATAGGGTTGTGTTTCAAGAATCAACAAATCATAAATAAATAATGTCATTATGAAAACAAGCATTTTTTCAGAAAAAATACACTGCACACACTCTTGCATTCTCTTTGTCTTTCCTAAAAATGAATCATCATGTCATGCAGATTACTTGTTTTAAACCCCATTGAAACATACGATCCAATGCCTTCTCCTGACTTTGAGTTCCCGGTATTTGAAGCTGAAGAAGAAGAGGACGCAGAAATCCCAGAAGAAACCTCCCGACTACTCAAGAAAGAGGAGAGTTCTATTAAGCTTCACAAGGAACCGTTGGAAACGGTCAATTTGGGTTTAGAGGAAGAGAGAAAAGAACTTAAGATCAGAGCACTGCTCAATCCAACTGTCAGAAAAGACTTGATAAAACTTCTCAAAGAGTTTCCATATGTTTTTGCTTGGTCCTACCAAGACATGGCAGGGTTGGATACCAGCATTGTGGAACATCACTTGCCATTGAAATCAGAATGTCCTCCAGTGAAACAAAGACTAAGATGGACTCATCCAGACATGGCAATCAAAATTAAGGAGGAAGTGCAGAAACAGATTGACGCGGGTTTCCTTGCCACCTCAGAGTATCCTCAATGGTTGGCCAACATAGTGCCAGTTCCGAAAAAGGATGGAAAAGTCAAAATGTGTGTAAACTACAAGGATTTAAACAAGGCAAGTCTAAAGGATGACTTCCCCCTACCACACATAACACGCTGGTTGACAGCACAACAAAATTCAAAGACTTCTCCTTCATGGATGGGTTCTCGGGCTATAATCAAATCAAAATGGCGCCGAAATATATGGAGAAAACTTAATTCATCACCCTATGGGGTACCTTTTGTTACAAGGTAATGCCGTTGTTTACTGTGAATTTTGGTAAACAACCTCTGGTCTATCAATCTAAACGCAAATTGATTTAACTTGCAGGATCGACCACACAAATCCTAGGACATGTGCTAAGTTTGAGAGACAAGTGTAAATTAAAGAAAATGTAAACTGAACTCCACGTTCGACAATGCTAAAAATGAAATCTAACTGAACTCCACGTTCGACTACGGGCGATAAAGTAAAGTGAAAACTCGAAATTTAAAGTGATGCAAGTAAAGGGTGCAGAAATTAAAGGCGTCGAATGAGTAAAAGCTTTGAAAGTAAAATGCAACGAACTCCACGTTCTTGGAAAGTAAAGGCTGGGATAATAAAAGTGCTGTCGAAGGTAAAGTGCAGGAAAGTAAAAGACTTTGAAAATAAATGTAATGGATTTAAAGGAGAACTCCACGTTCTTGAAAATGAAAGACTTTGAAAAGTAAAGGCTTGAAGATTAAATGCTTGAAGATTAAATGCTTGAACGTAAAAATGCAGTCGAAAGAAAAACGCAGAAAGTTTAAATGGCTTTGAACATAAATTTGGCATGGAAGATAAAGTTCAAGAAACTGTAAAGGCATGGAAAGTAAATGGCTGAATCTTAAACATGCTGAAGATAAATTAGATTAATGAAGACAATGGTGTTACATTACGTACATTCTCACGAACTCGTTTCTCTACACGCGGGTACTTTGAGTTTCTTAGAGTAACTTGTACAAAAATATGAACACATCATTTACATAGAACCAACTCCTATTTATAGTGCTAGGAAATAACTACTCAGTGGTGGTTACTGCTTCGAACGTGTGGATTTTGGCGCCTTCCCCTTGATCTCAACTGTTCCCACGTTCACAACTGCTCTTATTTAAATTTCAAATATTGGAAATTCCCTCCAATCTTAATATAACCACTGCAGCGCTATATTCTCATGGTCGAAGAACCCTTTCAATACTTAGCCATTTTTTAAGGTTTCTCCACATTTATTCGACTCAGGCCCCTCAAAAATTAGGTCGAAGCCTTCTTTACATTAAAAATAATTTTTTAACATTAAAATAGCTTTGATTTTGTCTAGCGTCGAAATTGAGGGTTAACAAATTGCCCCCAAGGAATGTCCTTTCGCCAGACTTGGTAGGAAGGCCATTTCTTGATATAATGCTTATTTCGACGCCTATTTGCATTACCTTAACTGAACATCCCACTAATTCCCTAATGGCTAAACTATTCAGTTTCTTTAACCCACGCCTCTGACGTCATGCCATCATGACAAATCCTTAAAACGTCTTTTCAGCCGTATTCATCATAACGCCTTTCTTGAAAACAGACGTTAACAGTCTGCACATAACTGCTACTTTCATCACGCCTTCAGTAGGAAGCCACGTGTCCCACTAACCCCTCAGCTTCAACGGTGGATCTAAGTCCCTTGAGATTTTCAAATATCTATATATACCCATTTCTGCCACTTTGTGATCTTTCCACACTTTTCGTACTCTCAAGCAACTCTTTTTCTCTTCAGTTCTTCACGCAAACCCAGCAAAGACACCATCTCTTCATCTTCTTTCACAATGACATCCTCCCAAGTTAATCCTCAAGCAAAGAAGACCCAAAAGGGCAAAGCCACTCCATTCAAGCAAACCATCCCACCGTTCACTAACATCCCAGGCCCTCAACTGGTAGATAATCGTCGTTGTATGCCGGAACCTACCTCTACAGAATCAAGAGCCATCTACCAATCTCAGGTAATGATTCCTCTAGTTATGTCTGATAAAAATTATGCGTTATCTGGTCCTTTGGCTGAGGTGGACATTTCTAACGAGAGGCTGAGTGAGTTTTTCCCATCGTACCGGAGATCCAGACCATTAGGGCAAAAAAGTTTCCCTAAAATTAATTCTGCTGCTGGAGCTTCCCCTGAAGAGATTCCTTTACCCAAGATCAATGTTGGCTATCTCACTGATGGCACTAGACTGGTGAGGGCCGTCAACCCTTTAAAGGAATTCGACCAATGGATGGCAAAGATGGAGAAAGTTAAAGCTGACCATTGGAAGGAGATAGCGATCTATGACCTTCTGATGCTTTCGAAGACCAACATACCCTATTGTTTGAACATGTTGGCAGCATCTTTATACTTTTGGGACAACACCCATTATACATTCCACCTGCCATGTGGAATGGTTACTCCAACCCTTTTCGACGTAGCTGCCATCACGGGGCTTCGTCCAGATGGCCTCGTCTACAATCCTGAGGTTGATGCTGATGATACCATCAACATTTCAGGCTCAAAACTGACCTACACCCTCTTTATCAAGCACCACTTCAAACAAGAAGATGATGAGGTGTCTGATGAAGAACACATTGCTTTCCTCACAGTCTGGCTGTCGAGGTATGTTTTTTGTACCAAGTCTTTGCAGGTGGCCAAGAAGTACCTGCCCCTGGCGAACCAACTCCACCACAACAGAGGGACCTGCCTGAGTGAACTCATTCTGGCGAACCTTTACGAATCTATCAGTGAAGGGGCTTCTCGACTGAAGAATGTGGAAGCCCAAGGTCCTATGCATTTGAGCGGTCCTCTTTGGCTACTTCAACTGTGGCTCAATGCTACATTTGAGGCTAGCCTCCCCAGAAAAGGCATAGTCGATGAAGCTTCTGCTGAGATCAGGGAGAGGAGTGTCGAAGGGACGCGTCTGGCTAAGCTCACTCCTAATGATGATGGTGAAAACCTTCAAAGGGCTTTCACCAGTTATATAATGATGTTCGCCAAACGCTATGAGTTCACTCCTAGCATGGCACCCTATGCTCGACGAAACTATGGCCCTGAGTGGTTTCAAAGGCCATTTCCAAATCCTCTCCAACCCCTTGATCCAGAGTCTGTTGCCATCTGGGAAGCCTTTTTTATTCCTAGATTTATTATCCACAGGCTGAACCTAGGGAGAGGTTTATCAGCATTGATTGCCTACCAACCCAACTTGGTTTCTCGACAATTTGGGCTGGCCCAGAGCTTCCCTCAGTGCTTATATGAGAAAAAGGGTCAAGTGATTCTTCACACCGCCTACTTCGACGAGGAGAACGTTTCTGAAACACTCAACAGCAGGAACGAAAAAAGAAGCACCCTTTCCCCTGTGTTTTTTGAACCTTCCTTTTTATGCACTTCATCCTTCCACCAATGGTGGTTGAAGCATTATAATGAGCACTTTCTTGATGCGGCTACGTTTTCTTCGTTACTTGACCAAGCTTTTCTCCATGTGCAGGACAAGACAGAAAAAAGAAAGTTCACTCACATCGAAGAAATACAGGCTTTTCAAAAATACTTTGAAACTATCTATCGACCAGATGATCTTAGTCGAACCATTCATGAGGCTGCTGTTACCCTAAACAGAAAATTTCTAGAAAAGCTGGATCAACTAAAAATTCCTTCCAACGTCCCTCGTGAGAAACGTTATGAGGTAGCTTTTAAACTTTTTCCTCCAAAGTTCCCTCGACTGCCTAATGCTAATTTTGGAGTGGCGCTTGCCCCTCCATTTCCAGATTGGTTTGCCTGTGGGGAGCATTTAAAACTTCTTCGACAGCAGTCTCAGCCAAAATCCCAACGAGTGGTTTCGACTAAGCATACGTTAGACAGTTTTAAAGGGCACCTTCATATAGGAATTCAGGACGTTCATGTCGAATCTGAAATATATGAAGGTTTGAGATCCTTACTCCATGGCTTTATGACTAGTCATGTAATCATTAACTTGTAACAATTGTGTGCTATCTTTCAGCTGTGCCTAGGAAAGCTGCTTCGACTAGAGCTGCCACCTTGCAAAGTGGCAAAGACCAAGGGAGTACACTGGTATATTTTACACCTTTTGTTTCTACTTGTACTCTATGAATTTCTTCCTTATTTTCACTGCCTCTTCAGACTGGTCGAAAGCCTCCAACACCTTCCAAGAAAGGTAAGAAGGATACCCCAGCTGTGGTTACAGTTTCAGAGGCCTCAGATGAATCTCCTGAAGAGGTTCTCACAAGGAAAAGGAAAAAAACCCACAAAGGCCTCTGGACCAGCTGGCCCACCTCCTTCAAAGGTGGCCAAAATACTCGAAAAGGCATCCACCACAAGTGGTGTCGAGAAGGAATCCTCCATGGTAGCCTTGAGAACCCCTCTTGGTGACCATGGGGGTGATAAATCAAGTCCTGCTATTGAACAAACTCAGGTATGCGCACCATTATCTTTTCTATTATGCTTGACATCCTTTGCCTATTATTTCATTGTCAGTATCTCCACTTGTGTTCTTCAGGCTCCCATAATCAATAATCCAGATCCTCGACTAACTCCAAGCAACTTCGCCGCCACCACACTTGACGATTTTGTTCCTCACCCAACCTCAGAAAGCCTCACCACCACGCTTCTCAACAGCCAAGGTGAGCCAACTTATCACCCATCTTCTGATATTGGCTCTGGTTTGAGTGAGATTAATCAACCCATTCCACATGTTACAGCAGCTACTGCAGCACCAGCTCCAACCCCAACTCAGCACGCACAAGCTGAGGGAGCTAACTCTGATGAGGATGACGCTTCAAGCTCACCACCTATCGATCTGGGTACCTCCATGGATAAAGGCCAGATGGTTGAAGAAGAAAGGCGTGAACCTGAAATCCAAACACACAACGCCACTCCTGATCAAACCACACCGGCTGATGACCAGGAGAATATGCAACCAGCTGCTGATGAATCTGATGAGGAAATGGGAGGAGGAGAAGATGAAGAGGAAGAAGAGTCAGCAGAGGAGGAAGAAGAACAAGCTGAGCCTCGCCCCCACCATACTCCTTCGCCTATGGTCACTCCACTACCTAGGGACTCGCTGATAGCACTCAAGTGGTCGAACCCACGTGAGTTTACCAAATTGATTATTGAGCAAAGGTATGGTTCTTCCTCTGTTTCTTCGACCTCAGTACTAGATGACTTCGCCCAATCAATTCTCCAAGCCATCAAGAAAAAATTCTTCAAAGGGGATATTTACAAAATTCTGGCCTCAGATCCAACTGCAACTGCTTACTTGAAGGACACCCTTGCAAAGATTGAGCTCACTACTCTCAATCCAGATGTCTCTGGTTTTCTGATAGAGCTAACTGCTGTGGTAAACCAAATAGCTGCAGAAATAAAACTGCTCCCTTCGATCAAGGATACCATAGAGAGAACATCTGACTGTGAGAGTGCAGCCTGGTGTGGTGCAAAAGAGGCGTACGAAGAGATCCAACGTATGTAGGCTACTCAAAGGAAAAAGCAAGACGAGATAGCCTCCAACGAGAAGGACATTGAAGCCTGGAAGCAACAAATCACGGAGCTACAGGCTAAAATTGAAAATGCTGAAAACCGCAACCGTGATTTGCGCCAATTCGACGACACTGAGATAGCTGAAGAAACGAAGAATGTTATTGATCGAATTGAGGTGGCCCAAAGATATAAGAAAGAGCTCGCAGAAGCAAAACTTGACGAATCTTTGTGCAACACTCGCCTCAAACATCACATAGAATCTTTTTCTCAGTTGGCGTCGAGGCTTCCCTTCTGATACCTTCGACACCTTTATTTCATTTGTTTAACCATCACTTGTTTCTTGGCCTTTTCAGGCCTTTTATGTAATGACAATTTTATGCCTGTTGGCATTGATTTAATCAATCATTATTATTTTGCCTTTAACTGCTTTCGACCTATATTGCATGATGATGTTCTTTATTGTTATCTTTTATTAGTCAAATTTGCAATTAAGGCATTCTATCTTTTCCTTGGAAAGTCACCCCTCCAGCTTTAAATTCCAAGGCATAAGCCTCTAGCTTTAAAGTAACATTATAGCATAGCCCTCAGGCCTACTTCCAAGAATAACTCACCTGTTTCCACCGTTTGGCTGGCCAATCCAATCAGCCATTAGCCTCTATAAATTTCTTCCATCTGACCATGTTTTGCGTAGAAGCAACCATGAATAATTCAGAGACACCCTCAACCAAGAATATGGATGGAAAGACCAAGGCAATTGAGGAAACAAAGAAGGTAGAGGCGCCCCAACAACCTAATGCCTCCATTGGAGCAGCCTCTTTAGCCAAGAAGAGGGAAACCAAAATGAAGATCCCCAAGAAAGGGCGCTCCAGCACCCAGGATTCTGATGATGAGCTAGATGCAGATTATATGGACTTCCTCAAATCCATAGATTGGAGAGATTATGAATAACCTTTCCTTGAGAAAGAAGAAAAAAAATGTTGTACTATTTTCTCTTCGCTTTGTATGCCATATTAGCCTGACTTGGCCTATTTTGGCTTTCTTTTATCAAATAAAGCTTAAGTTTTAATATGAATCTCCTGTAGCATAGGCTTATATTTTTTCAAATACTTGCCATTTACTTTCAAGATTCTTTTATCTTTGTCCAACTCTTCCACTTCATAAGCTCCATTAGAGAACACTTGTATGACTTGGAATGGTCCTTCCCACTTAGGGGACCACTTGCCCAATGTTCTATCCTTTCGATCCATGGGCAAAATCACCTTCCAAACTAATTCCCCACATGCAAAAGATTTAGATTTAACCTTTTTGTTGTAGGATTCTTCGACCCTCTTCTTTTGTCTTCTCAGCAACTCCAAGGCTCTAAGCCTTTCTTCATCCAAATCCACTAATTCATTCATCATCATTTCCCAATGATTCTCAGAGGGAATTTCATGATGTCTTTGAACTCTTACAGACTGTAGATAAATCTCAACAGGTAATACTGCATCATGACCAAAAGTGAGTCGAAATGGGGTAGTGTTGGTAGCCTCTTTGGGGGATGTTCGACACGCCCAAAGAACTTGGTCTAACGTCTTGTGCCAATTTCTAGGCCTTTTTCCCACATGTTTCTTGATTAGTCCAATCACTACCTTATTGGCAGCTTCGACTTGCCCATTGGCCTGAGCATAATAAGGTGTAGAAGTTAATAACTTAAAACCTATTTCTTTGGCAAATTCCTGCATCTTTCGACCAGTGAACACTGATCCCTGATCTGTAGTAATTGTTTCAGGGATACCAAATCTATAAATAATGTGATTTTGAATGAACTCAATAACATCTTCCTGACCTATATTCACCAATGGTATTGCCTCAATCCACTTGGTGAAATAATCAATTCCCACCAAAATATATCTCTGGTTCTTTGAAGATGCTGGTCGAATCTCTCCCATTATATCCAAAGCCCATCCTCTGAAAGGCCATGGTTTCACTATGGAGTGTAATTCACTTGCAGGGATGTGCTGTATGCCAGCATGAATTTGACATTCTTGGCACCCTTTAGCAAATTCTATGCAATCCTTCAGCATGGTGGGCCAATACATGCCTTGTCGAAACAACAACCATTTCATCTTCTGGCCAACTTGGTGTGCTCCACATGCCCCACTATGTACTGTCGAAAGTTCCAAATACGCCTCTGCTTCACTAAGGCATTTCAATAAGACTCCCTCAGGAGTCTTTTTAAACAATTCATTACCCACCAGTACATAGCTCAAAGCTTGATACCTGATTTTCCGTTCTGTCGAAGCTGTTGGGTTTCGTAAATACTCAACTATGGGCTTCCTCCAATCTTCATCTGTTAAATTATCTATGGCAAAAATTTCAAAATTTTCGCCATCTATACACCCAAGCTTAGTTGTTTCTAAGTCTGATGGACATAATCCAACAGCCACCACCTTACCTCTTGCTTCAATTACTTCTTGAAGGTTTTCTTTCGACACCTTGTATCCAGAAGCAATTTGGGCCAAGTCGTTAGCAACTTGATTCTCTATTCTAGGTATGTGTTGGATGGCCACTACCTCAAATTTCTTTAATAATCTATTGGCTATCACAAAGTACATAATGAGATTTTCTTTAACACATTTATACTCCTTTGTGATTTGTTTTATAACCAATTCTGAATCTCCCATTATTTCGACTCTAGTTGCCCCCAATTCTAACAAAATTTCAAGGCCAGCAATTAATGCTTCATATTCAGCCTCATTGTTAGAGCAAGGACCTTCGACCTTGTACTTCAATTTTGTTGGAATTTTTTTAGGAGAAATAATGTGTATTCCTACTCCTGTGCCATTTTTATGACTTGATCCGTCAAAGTATAATTTCCAAGATCTTAATTCGATGTAATTCAAATCATTTTCATTTATGGAGTGATCAACTATAAAGTCTGCAACTATTTGCCCTTTCACAGCTTTTAAAGGTTGATATGTTAAGGAAAATTCTGTTAATGCTAATGCCCATTTGCCAATTCGACTATGCAAAATAGGTTTAGATAACATATGTTTTACAACATCAAAGTGAGACGAAACATACACATCAACAAGTTTTATATATTGCTTCAGTTTAGTACAAGAGAAATACAAGCATAAACATAACTTTTCAATCATGCTATACCTAGTTTCTGCATCATTTAAAACTCTACTAAGGTAATAAATGGCTCTTTCGACTCCATTTTCATCCTCCTGAGCTAACATGCTCCCTAGAGTTTTATCTGATGCAGCTATATACAATCTCATACTTTTGTTTCTACAAGGTGGTGAAAGGATTGGAGGGTGGCTTAGGTACTCCTTGATCTTGTCGAAGGCTTCCTGCTGTAATTGCCCCCACTCGAAACCATCTTTGTTAAAACGAAGCAATGGCGAAAAAACTTGTGTTTTGCCACTCAGGTTGGATATAAACCTTCTTAAGAAGTTGATTTTACCCAACAACGACTGCAACTCCTTTTTGGTTGATGGCGCTTTCGCCTCCATTATGGCTTTGGTTTTATTCTGATTTATTTCAATCCCTTTCTTGTGGACCACAAAGCCTAAGAAATCCCCTGCCTGCACACAAAAAGCACATTTAAGAGGATTCATTTTAAGACCATATTTTCTCATCCTTTCAAAGGACTGTCGAAGATGGTCAATGTGACTATTCCCAGAAATAGATTTTATAACAATATCATCAATATAAATTTGCATGAAAGTGTCTATAAAATCGTGGAAAATTGAATTCATTGCCCTTTGATAAGTAGCGCCAGCGTTCTTGAGACCAAAAGGCATCACTACCCACTCATAGGTGCCTAAGGCTCCAGGGCATCTAAAAGCAGTTTTATGAACATCTTCCTCAGCAATGAATATTTGGTTATAGCCAGAATATCCATCCAACATACTAAGATATTCATGTCCTGCTGCAGAATCTATTAACATTTCAGCTACTGGCATTGAATATTCATCTTTGGGAGTTGTAGAGTTTAAATCTCTAAAATCGATGCAAACTCTCAAAGACCCATTTTTTTTAATAACAGGTACTATATTAGCCAACCATTCGACATACCTTGCAGTGCGAATGAATTTGCAACGAAGCAGTCTTTCGACTTCCTCCTTGATCTTTGACAGTATCTCTGGTGCAAACCGTCTCGGATTTTGCTTGACTGGTTTTTTCCCAGGCGTCATAGGCAACTTGTGTTCGACTAACTCCCTGCTCAGACCAGGCATCTCATCATAATCCCAAGCGAAGCAGTCTTTGAATTCTTTCAACAGCTGAACTACTTCGACTTTCAACTGGGGATCAAGATTGGCACTGATGTAGGTAGGCCTTTTGGTTGCCCCCTCACTGAGGTCCACTTCTTCCAAAGGATCTTGTGCTAGTATTTTTATATTATTTGCCAACGGATCCTTCTTAAATCCCAAAGGCTCATCTTCATAGATGGCGTTAAGCCTCTGGCTTTGCCCTCCAATTTCAACCTTATCTGGAGGTTTTGGGTCGAAGTCCTTACCAGGACCTTCTTGATATACTTCAGAAATGGCTTCACCAGCCATATAATCATTGGCGGCTTCCAAAGCCGCTTGTAGTTTTGTTTCGGCCACATAGGCCGAAATTCTTTTCATAGCGTCGAACTCAGTCATGATCACTGAATTCATCTCCCCACCCTGTGGGCTCTATTGGAGGTGTGCCTAAGCATGGCAATCTTTCTCCTGGTACCTCCCTGTCCCATCTAAAACCTTCAACAGGGTGTAAGTACAACGAATAAAACGTTTCCTCGTCAGGTGTAAACTCAAAATCAGCTGGAGGACATGGAGCAATGTTCGCCAGATGTTTCTCAAATTGCCTACTGTCCACATGATTAACAGGCACCTTGAAGTACCCTTGATCAGCTTCAATGTTTTCCACTATCCCATCTGGTCTCCAGATTATGATTCTCTGGTGCATAGATGAGGGTACTGCTCCTATCCCATGAATCCACTCCCTTCCTAAGAGCAGATTATAGTTAGCCTTTGTTTCGACGACCATGAACACTGTTGGTCTGGTAATAGTTCCCACAGTGAGATCCACCTGAATCACTCCCAGAGTGGAACCAACTTTGCCTTCATAGTTCGACAGAACCATGTTGTGGGGTTTAGTATCAGTTTTAAATTTTCCAATCTTGCTCAACAGAAATCTTGGCATCAAATTAACCGTCGCACCACAGTCTACCAAAATTTTGTTGACAGGGACGTTCTCCACTTTTCCAGTAATATAAAGAGGTTTCAAATGACCCTTCATTGCCTCTGTGGGATGCTCGAAGAAAGCATTCTGTTGTTCGACGCACCCATTGTTCATGTTGTAATAGCACACAGGCTTGTGTGCCATCATTTCCAATTCAGCAGTTTGGTCCAAGTCTTCGACCTCTGAGACTTGACCAAACTCTCTTGGCATCACTGACACCACATTTACCAGAATGTCTAGGGAAGCCGCTGACTCATTGTCGAAGTTATCCGTCATATCCTCATCCTCTTCGACCTTCTTTTCTGGCTGAATAGTAAACAACTTTCGTTGTATGGGCATCTTCTCCATTGCCCCAGCTACATTGGTGCTTGACCCTCCTTGCACCTGACCCTCCCTGACAGCTTTTCGCCGGCGCTGCTCTCTTCGCCATTGCGATCTAGACATTGGGTTTTTACCCTTGTAGTTCTGAGAAATGTATGCTGATTTATTTGTAGTGTGATTCTCTTTTCTGTACTCGAAGGACGCACCTCTCTCCACGTCAAACTTCTCCCACTTTTTCTTTTGTCCTCTCCCTTCGGCAGGTTTAATCCAACTACCTGTTGGTACGTTCGCAGTTGATTTGAACGTACCTGGCCTAATTCCTGGTGCTTAGTTTTTTAACCCTGTCGAAAGTCGCCTATGGTCAAAACCTCTATGCCCCTTGTTCAGCTTCTGCCCCCAGCTTTCGCCAGCCTTCTTGACACCTTCCAGCTTGTGGGCAGCCTTTTCATCAAAAATGGCGCTGCACCTGCGACACAACATTACTCCAAAGTCTTTTTTCTGGCAACGACGCAAGAAGTCCATGATTGTCTCCTCTGGCTTAGGATAATCTATTTTGTTGAGTTTCTCTTGCTCACTTACCTTACACAATTGTTCATCTTTTCGATCCGTAACTTTAACCATGTTGACATCCATTCTGTCCTTCAGGCGCATCTTGGAGAAGCTAGCTTCCAGACTTTCAGTGGTTTTTTCCAAGCAGCCACTACCTATTACTGCCTTTGCAGCTCTTTGGGAAGCTTTTTCCCAAGCAGCTTTCTCAGCCTCCACCATCTCCTCAGCATTGACCCTCTCGACATTAGGAGATGTCTTGAAAAAATTCTCAGCAACCATACATATCCAATTTTCCACCAGACAACCATCCATGTCCAGCATCTCTGCAACCAAGAGCATGTCATCTTCCAATTCCTTAACAACTTGAACTTTAGGGGCATTTCTACCCATAGCCTAATTGGTGTTGATACTATCTGAACTAGAATCAGACTCTTCAGCCAACTCGACCATGTTAATGCCTTCATTGGCATTTATCTTCCACCCACTCACGGTCATATCCAAAACCTTAGCAGCATTATCCATTTCAACAAACTTATCAGCAGTTTCTTTGGTTACCAACATCAGACTGGTACCATCAACGTTTAGGCCACTTGCAGCCTTATTAGAACCTTCAATTATCACAAAACTGATGGCGAAGTCTTCAGTAACTTCTACCATGTTGATTGACTCGTCGAATCCCCATGTGGCTTCCATCATCTGAACCTCATGAGGCTCTGAATAATTGGCCTCTGCAACTTGCAATGGGTCAGAGTCAATCTTCATCTGGGCTTTGCCTTTTTCCCCAAACTTCAGCCTTCCTTCCTAGATAGCATTTTGCACCAAATCCCTGAAAAGAAAACATTGAGAAGTTTTATGACCCAAAAAATTATGGTACTTACAAAAACCTCTTTTCTTTCTTTGTTTTAAAGGTGGCGTTTTAGCACCAGCAGGCACTATCATTTGCCCATCTTTAACTAACAAATAAAAAATTTCATCACATTTAGTGACGTCGAAAATATATGTTTTCTTAGGGAATTTGTCGTTAGATTCGACAGGATTTTTTCCTTCTGAAGGAGCTAATAATTTGCAAGCATAAGGTGGACCTTACTTTAACTCAGCAACATCAACCTCATTTTCGTCGAAACAAGATGGTTCACCATACAGATTCTCCACATCTTCCTTTCATTCGACAAATGCTACTTTTTTACCCCTACTAAACTTGGCCTTTTCTTCTTTCAGCCTTTCTAGCTGTCGAACCCAATCAGCCAGCTGGGCCATATCTCTAAGATATTGGGTATCCAATTTCTTCCTAATGGAGTAATCAAGACCCCCAGCAGCCATTTCGACCAACTCATGTTCTGGCACTTGTGTAAAGCACCTGGCTTTAAGAAGTCGAAACCTATTCAGGTAATCATCAATTGGCTCAGTGACTTTGCGCTTGATGCTAGCCAATTCTTTCAAACTAATCTTAGTTTGCCCCATGTAGAATTGTTCATGAAACAAACGTTCTAATTGGGTCCAATTATATATGGAATTTGGAGGTAACGTAGTAAACCATGTGAAGGCATTCTTGGTAAGGGAACTTGGGAAGTATTTAATCCTAAGGCTTTCGTCAGCTGCAATCTCGCCCGCTTCGATCAAATATCTAGCCACATGTTCGACAGTAGACTCAGTAGTATCTCCTGAAAACTTGCTGAACTTTGGAACCTTCATCCTAGGGGGAAGTTCTGCTTGGAGAATGTAATCCACTATAGGTGAAGTATAATTTGGCCTGGTGAAGCCAAAATTCATACCATTTCTAGTCATTATCCTTTCAACCATGGCTGCAAGATTATTTTCTTCTGCTTGATTCTGGTGTCGAACCTGCCTGAGTAGTTGATCTGCGTTTTGGTTCCTGTTTACCATCACTACTGGTTCTTCCTCCATCTGGTATGGCATCTGGTTTCTTGGTGGTTCGACTCTAAAATGATCAACCATCTCTTGATCCTCCAAGTTAGCATCAGGTATCTGATGTGGATGACGTCTTGGGATATCTTCGACAACCGCCGCTCTTCGATCTACTCCTGGTACTCCCATGAAATCAGCCATGCGTGCCACTTGTGCAGCCAGTTGTTGGTTTGTTTGGGTTGTATTTTGAATCAAAGGTTGAAAAACTTCTCCCATTGTCTGAGACAATGTATGTACCATTTGCATGTTACTTTCATCCATCTGCTGTTTCAAACAATTTATGGATGTATTTGTAAGGCTAGGTGTTTGAACAAAGTAACCAACACCTATGTTCTGGTTGTTTCGTCCTCCTGATCCTGACCCTTGTAGTGGCAAAGACACAATAGTTTCTGAAAATACAGGTGGAGCATTCTGCAGGTTTTGCATCATTGATGTAGGTGTAGCGAACGATTTTGGACGCGGTTCTTAAGCGCTGGTCGCTCTCTGCGGTTGAGCTTAAACTACAGGTCAATTCATTTTTTATCCTATTGTGAGCTGAATAAGGAAGGGAAATAGATGTCTCCAATTAACCCTGCTTGCATACTGAGTTTAAACAGCGGTCTGTTAGGTTATGGATGCTATCAATGTGGGGGGGCCTTTGTACTGGTTATTTGTATTTTCGCCAATACGGTTTTCTTTCTTTCTAGGACTTTCTAGCGGGGAACAAGGGTTAGGATGTTAGGACTGATGCTTTTGAATTACTGCTTTTGATTGATGGAGATATGGGATTTGGGTTTTTTGTTGATTATGCTCGCTAAGATCTTTTCTTTCGATCTTATGCCTACGTATTCCCGTTTACCGAAACAGGGAAATCAAAGCATTCGTGGTTCCTCCTATTCTATGGGAGGAAATGGGTGTTTTGGTGTCTTGTTTAAAGCCGAAGACGTGAAGCGAAAGGTGTTTGTATCTTGTTCAAAGCCCAAGATGTGAAGCTGAAGGGTCTATTTGTGTCTTGTTCAAAGCCCAAGACGTGAAGCTGAAGGACCTCGACTTTAGAGAGAATTTGTCATCTCTAAAGAAGGGTTTGTCTGTCACAACTGTTGGGTGACTGGTTATAAAGGAGAATTACTTTAACCGGGATATGCGAATCCTAGTAATGCCATAATTTCCTTTATAGGGGATTTTAACCTGAAGGAGAAGACTTTAACTCAGTGTAGAGCAATGCTATCTTTCCTTAGGAATTTCTCATGCTAAAAGAGGGACAGTGGCGTGGATATAGATGATCCAGAGGCTTGCCGCTTACAGCGATTAGATGAAGGGAGAGGAGTTGTTGATGTTTGTGTACTGTGAACGAGGCACAACTTTGATGCTAAAAGGTTAATTGGATTAACCAGTGGTTTTCTTATACAAAGCCTAAGAGGAGGCTATATGTGTCTCGTACAAAGCCCGAGAGAGAGGCTAAAAGGGTTGACTCAACAGGAGAATCTTTTGGTATCTCGTATAAAGCCCGAGATGGAGGCTATTTGACTCAACAAGAGAGTTTTTGTATCTCGTACAAAGCCCGAGATGGAGGCTGTTGTTTGTTTGGCTCAATTAAAAACCTTTTTGTATCTCGTATAAAGCCTGAGATGGAGGCGAAAGGGGTGATTGACTCAACGAGGGAGTCTCTTATGTGTCTTGTACAAAGCCCGAGAGAGAGGCTAAACGTTGTTTGACTCCGCTGGGGAGAATCATTGTAAAAAGTCCAAGAGGAGGCTAAGGTTACCGTTTAAGTGATAGGTCCAGTATACTGATTTTGAAAGAGAAAATCAGTTCTTATATGAGCAACACTGTACTCATGGATTTGATTCAAGGATCCGGGTTACTCCTGTTCTTTAAGGAAGCGGGAAATCCGAAGGGTATTGAGACTGTCCGAGTCTGCGGGTTTCCTTCCTATTTAACGAAAGGGGTCACTTGAGAATGTCTTTGAGACTCAAGGAGATTAGACTGTCCAAGTCCGGAGTTTCATCTTTTGTACTATGCTTCGAGAAACAATAGTAGACTCCATGAAAGGACTGTTCTATGAAGATGACTAAGTTCTGTTCCTATACCACTAGGAGGTCGTCGGGACAATTTGTATGAAGCCCAAGAGAAGGCTAGAGACTTTTTAAGAAGCCGACGGGTCCTTGTACTAAGCCCAAGAGGAGGCTATCATTCCCGGAGGAAGAGATCATTATACGAAGCCTAAGAGGAGGCTGTGAATACTTCTAAGAAGCCGTAGGGTCCTTGTACTAAGCCCAAGAGGAGGCGGGGTTGCTTTTAGAAAGCCTGTGGGTCCTTGTACGATGCCCAAGAGGAGGCCGATGCTTTTAAGAAGCCCGTGGGTCCCCAAACCCCGAGAAATTCAAGGCAAGCTATTCACAAGGAATAGATCAAGTCAGGAAAGTTCGAGAATTTGGAAGAAACTCAAAGATGCCATTCACGGAGAATACATTCATCTTGGGGAGTAGAGTTTCTTGACAATTCCTAATGAGGACAGCCGAAGAGAAGACTGTATCTGGTGATCCTATTGGGGATCTAGTTGTCTATTTCTACGAATAAACGAAACGGCGTCACCTAGTTCTAGACGTAGTTGCCGGGGAAACTCTAAATATCTATATTATTATTACACAGTTGATATGAGTTTATGAAAGAAGACTTACAGCGAAACAACCCCACAATACAGTTGTATATATATGAGTTTATGAAAGGAGACTTACAGTGAAACAGCCCCACAATACAGTTATATACATATGAAAGCGGGTAAACACTTACTCGGTTGTAGAGGTTCCATGTTGTTTGGTTAGTTGTTCAACAAAGAAAGATTGAAAACAACAGTATATTCAAAATCAAAGGAGAAAGTGCTTTGAAAAAGAAAGATTTGGGGCTTACAGCTCAAGGAGAGGCCCAGGGTTTTGTCAGTGAGCGCACTGTTGAATTTGTACAGAGGGACTTATACAAGTGACTGAGGCCCAAAATGGTTTTTTGTACAAAGGGATGGGTCTTACACTCTCTCAAGAGGCCCAAGAGGTTTAAAGAAAAAGAGTGGGGCTTATAACACGAGGGTAGGCCCAATTGATTTTTTGTTTAAAAATGGCGATCGCGCCGAGGTTTTCTTTTAACGCAGAGGGACTTATACAATAAGTGAGGCCCAAATGATTTTGGTTAAAAGGGGATTGGGTCTTACACTCTAATAGAGGCCCAAAAAGTTTTAAGAAAAAGAAATGGGTCTTACTACTCGAGGGTAGGCCCAATGGTTAATTTTGAAAAAAGGCGACGATCGCGCCGTTAATTTGAAAATGTACAGGGGGACTTATACAACGAATGAGGCCCAAAAAGGTTTTCTGTACAAGGGTGTTGGGTCTTACACACTCTAATAGAGGCCCAAGAATGTTTGAAAAAGTTTGATGAGGGTTGAAATAATCAAAAACCCTAATTTCATTTTTTAAAGAGCATTTTTCAAAGAAAAATCAAGTAAAAAATGATAAAAAATATCAAATAAAATCATTAATCATGTTATAAACAGTGATTAAGGTTTATGAAAAAGTATTTTATCCACATGAATATTTAAAATCATTTTGGTTTTAAAAATCAAGAAAAATAAATCATTTTAAAAGCATTTAAAACAATTTAAAACAATATTTTTGAATATATTAAAAATATATCAAATAATAATATTTTTTGTGATTTTTTGGTGGATTAAAATATTATGGAGTATGAATAAGAAGTGTGTAAAACAGATTTTGAAAATGATGATTTTTGCTATGTGAAAAAATTGGTTGAGTTTTGAAGATAAACTAAGAAAAAGAGGAAAGATGTCACAACATCTCATTCGACATCTTTCATGAGTTTTCAACATCTTTTTTATCAAACTTCCAACACCCATAACTTTCTCAAATCTCAATGGTTTGAGACAAAATTTATATGCATCTAGCCCAGAATTTTACAAGGAATCCAATGGTGGTGGTAGTTTTTTCAGATCACACTCACTCCTCAAAACCCGATAGTGGTTTTGAAAAGGACCTATAATTGCATTTTCTGTGCTACACTTTGATACAGGCATGGATTACATGGTGAATTAGCCCAAACACAACATATACAACATGTATGAGATGTGTATGATCAGTGGACTTCAAAGCAATGCATGATTTCAAGGATTCCAAGTTGTGATGCTTACCTCTTTTTGAGCTTTTTGGAGTTTTTGTGCAATCTGTCAAGCCTCTTGTTCCAGAAATGATTTGATGCTTTAGACACACCCAAATGATCCCTTAGAAGCTTTTAGGATGATTGGAATCAACTGGTACCTGCAAAAACACAAACTGTCCCTTTCTTGCAAAAAGGGGTTAAAAGTGACCAAAATAGCAACTCTCTCAAATGGTGTTCCAGATGTTGGGAACCATTTGGGACAGTTCAAGGATGATATTTGGAGTGTGTTTGAGGTTTTATCTGGTTTGGAAAGTGTCTGAATCAAGACATGGCTTGAAAAATGCAAAAAAGTGTCATTTTGAGGTTTTGAGAAGTGACTTTGTGATTTTGTGATTACAGGTCACTTGTGATAGTTTGCACAACTTACATATGATATATATGAGGTGTGTGTGTGATTAGTTTGAGTGGAATTGCTCTCTAACTTGAAAACTCAGAATTACTTGCTTTGGAAGGCAAATTTGAGGTGAAAGAAGAGATTTTGAGGAAAGCATCTGTTTGATGGCTTTGGTGTACTTAAACTGAGCACAAATGAGCTCTATTTATAGTAGAGCAAGTTTGTTTTCGCAACAACAGTGAATGGTGGCTGCCGCAGAGGTTTGGCCAATGTTGTCCAATGAAAATCAAAGTCTACTCTAGCCATTGACTAGAGGTTAGGGCACAGAGCTTTGGTTCCCTACATGTTGGAGGAATGTTGACTGAATTCAGTTGCAAATGTGTCAGTCCATGCCACCTCTAAGCATCTATTAAATGCTCCAATCCAAAATTGGAGTCTTGTCCCTCTTTTAGGGATTTTTAGGAATAGCATGCTACTTCTTGTTCAAAGGACTTTGGAGGCTTGGCTCAGTGATTGTCCCCTTTAGATTTGATCCTCAGAGGTGTCCAAAGTGATGACAAGGCTTGGAAATTCGTGTGGCACAAGAAATGTGCAAATCTGTCCCATGAAAAATTCAGCTGCAGCAAGCCGTTTTGTAAAATTCATAACTCCCTGCTCGAGTATGCTACAAGGACGTTCTACACCTTTCTGGAAATCTGAGACAACGTACTTCAACTTTTATGTTGGACTTTGGTCTTGGTTCAGCTTGCAAAGTCATCAAAAATGGCCTTGAACTTGTGTAGTCGAATCTGTCCTAAAAGCTGTCATGAAAATTCGGCTTTATCACTGCTTCTTGCGAAAATCATATCTCCCTGCTCGAGTATGCTACAAGGACGTTCTACACCTTTCTGGAAAGCTGAGACAACGTACTTAAACTTTGATGTTCAAGGTTTGGCTTGAATCAATTTGGATCATGGAGAAAAACATCCTTGAAGTTGGGACATTCTTGCTGGAAAAATATTAATGATGTCCCTATGCAATGTTGAAACATTAGACATTGAACATTAATAATTCCAAACTTTAATCACTTGTATCTTTTAATCCACTATGATATTTTGAATTGAAGTGAATTGCATCTTTGATGCTTCTCTTGCATGGTGACAAAGCTTGAAAATTGGGTGGCACAAGAAAAGTGCACAAAATCTGTCCTAAAAAATCAGCTCGAGCAAGGCCTGTTGTGAGGTTCATAACTCCTTGCTCAAGTTGAATTAATGGGAGTTCAAATACATTTTGGAAAGCCCTAATGACATAGTTCAACTTTGATGTTTGACTTTGGTCTTGGTTCAGCTTGAAAAGTCATAAAAAATGGTCTTGAACTTGTGTAGTCAAATCTGTCCCAAAAGCTGTCATGAAAATTCTGCTTTATCACTGCTTCTTGCGAAAATCATATCTCCCTGCTCGAGTATGCTACAAGGACGTTCTACACCTTTCTGGAAATCTGAGACAACGTACTTCAACTTTGATGTTCAAGGTTTGGCTTGAATCAACTTGGATCATGGAGAAAAACATCCTTGAAGTTGGGGCATTCTTGCTGAAAAAGTATTAATGATGTCCCATGAAATGTTGAATATTGGACATTAAGAATTCCCAACTTTGATCGCTTATATCTTTCAATCCTTATGATATTTTGAGTTGATTCCTTCTACAATGTTGAAGTATCAAATACCCTCTTTAAAAGTAGCTCTTACTCAAAATCAATGGATGCTTGGATCAATAGTTACAACCTTGAAAAGTTGTGCACTTGAACATGATTTTAACTTAGAAAAAATTTCTAAGTTTCTTTCAATTTGATCAATTTTGCAATTTTGCATGATTTCTTGATTTAAATTTGATCAAATTAAATTATCCATCATATTTTCCTGAGTAATGGCTTGTGAAGCTCATAGTTGACCAAAAAGTCAAACTTTGACTTTTTGCGTCAGTTGACTTTCTGCGTCAGTTGACTTTGTATTAGATGAACTTGAGGCTTGATCCACCTGGAATTTTGCACTCTTGTGCCTAATTCTTGATGTGGGAATCCTCTTGATCCTTTGTGGATGTTTAAGAGGTTAGACAAGTTGAAGATCATGTCATTCCTTGATTGATCATTTGTCTAAAGGCTCTGAGAGGGCTTGAAACCCTAAGCTTGATTGTAGTGAATGCTCAACAATTCCTTGAGGAGATTGATGAGGCATAAAGGTACATCCATATTGTGATGATGATTTACACAATGATGGGAAATCTTAGTGATCAAAATTTGGGGTATTACAGATGCCCCTATTTAATCTTCTTGGACCCGAAGGTGTGAATGACGAAGGTATTCGGGCATTCGGGGTGCAAGAGGATTAAATATCGGAATACCCGAAATTTTGATGGTGGTTATGAATGGAAGATCGCATCCATCTTCTTTTGCTAAGCGAAGATGCTTAGAAAAGGTAAACTTCCCCTCGATCCTGGTCTTCAGCCAAGGAGCTAGTCTCAGTTGAAATAAACCTCCCATCGATCCTGGTTTCCTACCAAGGAACTGGTCTTAGTTTCTTTTGTCAATAAACTTTCTTGACAAGGAACGCTGTTAGTAGCGGTTTTCCTCAAACTTCTCGCCGAATTTTCCTGGGGAGATGCCATTTGAGTGGAAAATTTTTTGATGTCAGACTTGCTGGGGAACCCATTCGTCTGAATTGTAGAGGTACACAAACTTCTCTATTTTGGAGACGCCATTTGTCGATTCTACTGGGGAAAGCGAGTCTCTTGAGAGACTATTTTTGTTTGGGAACTTACATCATACTTTTCTCAGGATCTTCCCGGAGAAATGCCATATGATGGGGTCCAATTTTGAGGTGCCGATGACCTTTTCATCAGCGGTTTTTTCGAAGAAAAACTGTCGTACCGCCGAATCTCTGATTAAGAGGCTTTCTCTGGAGATTTTCCTTAATCCGGGAAAGCAAGGATATCATCTTCAATGGCGAAGAGTGATATTGGTTGAAGGTTCTCTGGTCTTTCAGAGGTTCAAGTTATCAAAGTGGTCAAGGGCCAGTTTCAATCCAGAAATAAACTGGAGGAGAGAGATTGTTCGACGCAACTTTTCCTAACGAGGAAAGAACTGACAACTCGATTGAGAGGACTGTTATCACTAGGGGACAAGACCGACTGGAGTGATAGTTATGCAATATGAATGTGAATGCAAATCAATAATGCATGATGTATGTATGTATATGCTGACAAAACAGACGCGACATACAAACTGACGGGTGAACATGACTGGATACTCGGCCATCGCGGGGCGAAGAAGTACCGTTGGTCAAAAAAGTAGCAATTCTACCTTGCTTAGGAGAGATAGTCCCTGCGGGGAATACCGTTGATCGGGCTTAGGAGATAAGAACTCGGCCGAGGATGTCAGACAAAACAAGGTCTCTGACACAGTTGATCCCTTTATTCAGGCGTACTGGCATAGAATGAGTACTTTGATTCTGCACTTTGAAGTTCGCTTACTTCTGGAGAAGCGGTTGATGTTCCTTTGATGTTCAATAGTCAAAAGAAATTGCCATCTTTATTTTAAAGCAGAAAAAGTTTTACAAGTAAATTCATTTTTGTTTCATTTCAAGAATCGTTAGTCATGTTAACAATGTCGTTCTGTAAAGCTACAACAAGCAAGAATTATAAACAAAAGCACAAGGCTCAAATTTTATTGATAAGATGGAGATCAGCCAAACGCGTGATTCCATTGAGTATTTACAAAGTTTGAAAATGGTAATTTACAGGGAAAAGGGCTACGTTGAAACATAACGACCACTATCCTTCTATCAACTTTGAAAATGGTAATTTTATATCATTTATTATTTATTTTTCTTTGAAAATTATATTTGAAAATTATAATTAGGGTTTCTTATTGATCAAACATATTTTCAAAGAAATTTTGGGCCTCTAATAGAGTGTAAGACCCAACCTCCTTTGTACAAACAATTTTGAGCCTCAGTCACTATATAAGTCCCGATACATTTAAAAAATTCTCGATGCTATCGTCATTTTCAAAACAATAAACTTTGGGCCTCTCCTTGAATTGTAAGCCCCATTTCTCTTCTTTTTGGGCCTCTAATAGAGTGTAAGACCCATCCCTTTGTAAATACAAACTAATTTGGGCCTTAGACGTTGTATAAGTCCCTCTGTAATCTTCAAAACTACGACGTGATCGCCGTCTTTTCAAAAGAATCCATCTGGGCCTCCTTTTGAGTATAAGCCCCAAACTTCCTTTTATAACAAACTTTCTTTTTTAGATTCAAATGCTAAGTTTTTATCAAAACTTTCTTCAATTTCTTGAATAACTAACCATACAGCTGTGTTTATAATGCTGGAAGCTTGCACACCTGTAAGTTTCCTTATCTCTCCTTAACAATACTTGTTTATATATTTCATCTGTATATATATGCCTGTATATATCTTTCTTAGAGTTTTCCCTGGCAATTAGGTCTAGGATTTAGATCAAGCCAGTGGTCACTCTTTCAACATAGTCAAAACTAGTTCCCCATAGGAAATTCCAGATACAGTCTTGCCTCTTCTTGGGCTTATACAATATGGAACAGAGAAAGACATTATTCTCGATGAAACTTTTCTCAATACTGTCACTACTTAGAAATTTGTACAAGAGATTCATTTCCCCAGAGAGGATTAATTCCCGGTGAAACCTCTCTTGAATTTCTTCAAACCCTAGAATTGTTCTAAAGAAAGGATTATTCCCGGTGAAACCTTTTTGGAACTTTTCTTAGGTTTCGACCCACAGGTTTCCTAAAAGCATCCCCAACCTCCTCTTGGGCTTTATACAAGGACCCTCAGGCTTCTTAGAAGTTCTCAACCTCCTCTTGGGCTTAGTACAAGGACCCAAAGACCCCCTACAGGTATAGGACAAAACCTAGTCATCTTTTGCTAGTTAAATCATCTAGAGAGTCAAAAATTCAAACCATTCTAGGGTTGTTCCTTAAAACCCTAAGCCTTCTCCTGGGCATTGTAACACCTCAAAATTTACCCTCATGTTTCTAACTCTAGCTGGTTTATGCTTTATTTCATTTTGCATCTGCATTTGTGCATATCATTGGTTCTCTGCATGGGATCAAGGTATCCTTGTTAGCCCTCAAGAGGAGGATGTGTCTCTCAAGGCCAAAGCAATAGAATATACTCAATCTTGTGGTGTTCATGTTCATCAAAGTCTCTTACCAAGTTTGCACAATCATCAGAGGCATCAGACATTTGTGTTATCAGCAGATGGGTTGATCATTTCAGAATCATGGTCATAAAGCAGGGTTAATTTGATCTTGTTCCAGACAGGTTTTCTACCATGTTTCAGGCATCATTCAAGGGTATTATCAGTGGCTAAGGATTAGATATGAAGCAGGACTCAAAACAAGTTTCAATGAGGCCATTTTCACCATTTTTCCTTGGTGCAATCGATTTGCATAAGTGTGCAATTGAATGCACCCCTTCAGTTTCCACATTTTTGGCCTTTGCAAGGGTGTGCAATCGATTTGCACTGCTGTGCAATTGATTGCACTGTGACGGATTTGCCCAAAACCTTCATTTTTCAGCTCTATATCAACTTCCAATGCACCACATTCACTTGGGATCAATGCTATATCAGTAGAAGGATCTAGAGGACTGCAGAATTTGATTTCATTTCCATCCAATTTCCACTCTAATTCCACATTCCCTTTCCTAGTTTATTTTCCACTTCCAATTCCACTCACTAAACCTCATTCCAAACCCAAACTTAACTCTTAACCTAGAGGTTATTTAACCAAATCAATTCCAAACCTCACCAACCTTGATCTTTTTCACCCATCATTCACTCTCAATTTTCAGAATTCTCTCTCACATTTTCACTCTCAACCTCCATTTTCAACCTCACTTAGAGCTCTTCCATAGAGATTAACAAGTTCTTCATTGGAACTTGTTAATTCTTGAGCTAAAGCCTCTCATTATCATTCCATTACTTGATTTCATTGGTGATTTTCGTTTGGATCTAGATCTGGAATTTCAAAAGTGCTTATTGGAAGTGATTTTGAAGTATTGTTAGCTTGTTGCTTGGATCCTGAAGTTTCTTGCTAGGATCTTGAAGTTTCTTGCTAGATCTTTGGATTTCTTGCTTGGATTCATCAATTTTCGTTCGCAACAATCACCAAAGCAATTCTCAGTTTTGTAGGTTGGTTTTTCTTAGATCTATGCTTGATTTAACTTAATTGTAACTTGTACAATGTGGATCCATGGTTTTCAATGTGATTTGATCCATTTGCTTGATTTGATTCATGATCTTGTTGTTTGATTGATGAAGTGTGTGTTTGATTACTAGTATTTGATGTGGATTTTCGTGTATGTTTGATTACATGATCATTTGGATGTTTGAATAAGTGATTGGTGTTGAAAAAGTGATTGTGAGAAGTGATTTTTGCAGGTCTGCTACTGTGCAATCGATTTGCATCCTAGTCCAATCGATTGCACCTGTGTTTTTTCACTAGAAATTGCATTCTGTAACTGTGCAATCGATTTGCACCTGTAACTTTTGTATTTTTGGCTTGTTTGGAAGCATGTATTTATACCTATTCCACCCCTAACATTTATGGCTTTGTATGATGAATATTTGTGGAATTTTTTAGGGTTGTTTAACCTATAGTTGCGGGATGTATGTGAATCTTTGATGCATGATTTTCCGTTTGTTGATTTGTTTGCATTTTTGAAGCATGTTCATGATGCATATTGGTTCATGTGTGAATAATAACTTGTTGAACTTGTGTAATCTCTTGGAACTGAATGTGATGTGATACATTTGAGTATGATGCTATGGTGTGCATAAGTTAGATCATGTGTGCCTTTTACCTTGTATGAGAACATTTGAATCATTTTGGACTTAATCTTGTTGAATACATGCCTAGTTTTGACATATGCTTTGAGTATGATACTTGATGTTCCTTATTGATTGGTTTGAGTTTGATTATGGTTCTTGGACTGTGCATTTGCTACTGCCCACTTCGATTCACTTCATGTTTTTCACTTCACTTGGTCATTGTTGATTGATTTCCATGATGCATTTCACTAGCATTTGATTGTTGCTACTTTGGTTCATGATACATGCTAATGTGAAGCTTTCTTACATGTTTAAATTGGATGATCATGATATGACTTGAGTTCTGACCTTGCTTCACTCTCATCTCACTTTGTTCACATAACCTTTGTGTGTTGATTAATGGTGTGATCAATTATGATTCTAATGCAAGTTTGTTTGCACCCTTTCTTGTTTGCTTCTATCTTCTTGTGTGAACTTCAATATGTGATCTTTTGAAGCATGTTTTGTGATATGAATTGGATATGATACACATGATATGCTTGCTGCCCTACCTTGTTTCTTATCCCATGTTTCATTTTCTTCTTCATCCCTCACTCCTTTTCTTTCCCCTTGGATCTTAAGACTTGTTCAAGTCTCGGATTCACTTTTGCATGTTCCCTTAGGGTTCCCTAATCCAACTTAATCTTTGATTAAGCTTGGAGTAGGGTAGACATTAGGATTCAAACCATGTATGCTAACATTAGGTAGAATCTTCCCTTCTTACCTCAACCTTAGGGCCATTATTGCATGATAACATTAGGATAGAATCCCCGTAGTGTTTTCTTTTCGACTTTGAGTCTTCTTATCTCATCTCCTAACAAGTTTAAGACACTTAATAAAGGCAAAGAGCATTGTGCGCCATGAGCCTTAAGTACATGGGAAATGAGGAATGAGGGGTTTCCCTTCATTTTCCTAGAGTGTTTAGCGGACGTCCCGTCTCGGGTCGATTTGCGACGCATTCTTTCCTATGTCATAGACTTTAGTGCAATGTGAGTTTCAAACTAATTTCAATTCACTTCTATCTAAAAAAACAAAAACAAATTCAAATTTTTTTCATCCTTCGGGATTGTTGGGTTTCAAATCATTTTCAGAAAAGAGCACGTTATCTCCTTTCAGTCGCAAATAGGCATCGACCCTAACTGCCGGACGCAAACTTAACGTCGCTCATAAAAAACACAATGACCTTGTAGGTCAAACTACGACTGCTCTGATTTCCTCCTTCTGGTTAGATTAAGGATACTTAGGCACAAGACGACGATGTCTTGGCAAGCAACCTCCCCCATTAGTGCGTAGTCCTCCGAACTATGTTGACTCTGACTTTCCCATTGCACGAGGGAATACGTAGGCCTAGGACGACGATGTCCTACCGAGTCTCTTTTTTTCGTTTTTGTTTCCCCCTTTCCAGTCACTATTTAGCCGTAGACTTTAGGATAACTCACCCTTTATTTAGACAACAAGCGTGGATCCCATCGAGTACGATGGACGCGTGGGGGTGCTAATACCTTCCCCTCATGTAACCGACTCCCGAACCCGGACTATGGTTGCGATGACCATGTATTCTCCCTTTTTAGGTTTTCTTCGATCGTTTCCTTTCCCTGCGTTGGGATAAATAACGTTCGGTGGCGACTCTTCTGTTCTGTTTCCGCCGGTTGTTTTTCGCAGTTGTGACAGCTGGCAAATTTGGTTCCCTATGCTAGTCAATCCTAGTGCTTGTCTGTTTATTTCATTGGGTGTTTACTGTTATGCTTTATTTGTTGTATATCACTGTCTTTTACCACATTTATTGCATTTTTTATTACTGTTATCATATTGCTCTGCTGCTGTTGTGCTATTGGGTGGGCTGGATTCATGAGAGATGAGCCCAATACACAGGCTTGAGTACACACATAGGACTAAAGTGGAAAGTAATGTGGCCTACGTAGCATCTTGGTACGTTTGGTTTACATGAAACCCACATCCAAACGAGGTTTTCTTGGGAGATATTCTGATTTGCGCGTCTTGTGCATTTCAGGGTGTTAACTTAGAAAGCTGTCGACTCTGGCGACCATTCCCCGAGGACTAAGTTAAGGCACTCCTCCCAAGAGGTAGTAATGGCAGACCAGAAACGGCAAACCCATTATACTTCTTGATCCGAGGACCCGCAACTGGGAACTTACCATAGGATGACCTTTTTTAGGGGAATCAGTTGAGGCCTCCTCGATTGGTGATGATGCCAAAACAGAAATGGTGAACGTATTATCATTTCTCGACATGGGAGTCCGACGCTAAGGATCCTCAGTTTTCTAGAACCAACATGTGAGAGGGGCTGGGTGTTTGCAGGTTTGCAGGTGACCTTAACCTTCATCCTACCCGATATTCTAGTTTTTCTATCAGTGTGGACTTATCGGCCTGGTATTCTAGTATTCCGGTATTCTCTTCAGAGTAGAATTTTGAACCTATTCAGTCTACAACACAACAGTTATTCAGAATTTATGGAAGCTTTGATCCCATGTCTTTTGCATTGCATTTGCATACACATCTGTATCATTTTTCATATCATTCTTCAACCGGTCAGAACTCTCATCCTGCCTGTGTTTGTGATCAGCCTGTTGATTCCCCGGTACTCGTTCTGAACAAGTGGTGACTGTTAAGAGACGATAAAGTATTTGAAACAAGATCAAGCAGTGTCAAGAAGTCAAGTCAAGATGGAAGTTGTTGGTAGCTATGTCAAGGGATAACCTCCAGAATGTTGATCTCCCGCCAGGTTTTATTGTGACAACTAATCCATTGTATAGTTTTCTGCCTGATGAGGATCTTCCACAAGTGAACAATCTTACTCAAGATCAGTCTGTGCAGCTCTCTATCGAGAATCAAAATTTATATGAGCTGTCTATTATCCGAGGTGGACATTCCTCTTCTCTTGATACTACGGTTTATTAGAATCTTGCAGTCTCTATGCCAAATTCCCAAAGAAAGATCTCGATGATGAAAACTAAGGACCCGAGAGCTCTTGAGTTTGCTGAAAGATTTCGTGTGTTAGATGAGAAACTCAAAGCCTTGGAAGTTCAAGATACTTTTGGTCTCGACGCTTCAGACATGTACCTGGTACCCGGCCTAGTGTTACCTCCAAGTTTCAAAGCACCGAAGTTTGAGAAATACAAGGGGAATAGTTGTCCAAGGCAACATTTGGTGATGTTTTGCTGAAGAATGACTTCGTATGTTCGCAACGATAAGCTAATGATCCACTGTTTTCAGTACAATTTGAGTGGGGCATCTTTGAGTTGGTACATGCACTTAGAGAGTGGTCAGATCCGATCATGGTTGGATTTAGCTAAAGCTTTTCTGAAGCGGTATGAGTATAATCTTAACATGGCTCCCAGTCGCATGCAGTTGCAAAGCTTGTCTCAAGAGAACAATGAATCCTTCAGAGGGTATGCTCAGAGATGGAGAGAATTGGCTTCCAGAGTGCAACCACCGCTTCTAGACAGGGAATTGGTTGACCTATTCATGGATACTTTGCTAGGACCATACTTGGATAAAATGATCGGTAGTGGGACATAAAAATCCTCTGATCTGGTGATAATTGGGGAACGTATTGAGAGTGGCTTAAAGAGTGGAAAAATTTAGGATGTCACAAGTAGTCAGGCCAATGAAACTGAATCCCTCAACAGTTCCCGAGAGGAAGAGGAGGATGTAATCAATACAGTCATGGCAGATGTTGAGTATTCTCAGGATGCACCGGTGAAATCTTTTGATTCTTCATCTTCTCAGCAATCATTTCCTAGGGCACCATATCGGAAACCTTGGGTCGCTCCTGATACAAGTCAACGAGCCCATGGCCGAGGTTATCAGAATCAGCGCTAGAATCAGAATAGGCCTCACAACAACTTGGAAAGAAGGAACGCTCCTTTTCATCCAGTTCATATGTCGTACAATCAACTTCTGCCACATCTAGTTCGAAACTCATTGGTAGAGCCCAAGTCTCTGAAGCCTATTCCAGAACCATACCCTCCTGGGTACAATCCCCATGTACAGTGTGGATATCATGGAGGATCCATGAGACATTCAACCAAAGATTGCAAAGCCTTCCAAGCCAAGGTACAACAGTTGATTGACAAGGGGTACATATCCTTTCCAGAGGGAAATTTGGTGGTGCATGTCAACCTCTCATCTGTTTGAGTTCGAGAACTTCAAGGGTCATCTCATAAAGCCAGTGGTTCAGACATGAAGACATCCTCAACATTGCCAATTCTGGGGCACTTGTATCATTTGCATTTGTAGTTTCTTTCTTGTTATTTACTACTTGTTTTTAAACATTTTTGTTCTGAATGGTAATATTAATGAAGTGATTATGCATTTTCTGAATCAATCATGTCGCATTCGCTCATTTTTCTCATTTATTGCAATGCACGGACACATACACTTCTTGTTCACTCCACTTTATCACTATTTTTTTAATAAATACTTGGAGGAGGATGACGAAAACTGAATACCCATAATTGCTGATCATATGCTTTCAGATAAAATCCTGTTGATGATGTACATGTATTGTTTCCAATCCCCTAAACACCAGAGAGATAAGGAGTTAGTCCCTAGTCAGCCACTTCGAGCCTAGAAGTAGGAGTTTCCTTCGGACTTTCAAACCCTTACATCTTAACCTGGGGCAGGGTAGTTGTCAGTTAATTTCACCAAGCGTTCAAATTTCAAGAGGAGAGTCCCTAATCGAGGACCAATCATATCTTATCCCTCTCAAGAGGTCGTACCTCACCAACCACAATGGTTATCCCTCACTACGAAGAGTGAGGCAGTTACAACCCTTTCGGAGAAATCAAGGCAGCCAATGTCACACGACTTGTTTCAAAAGAAAAAAGGGAAAGAAAGAAAAAATAAAGAAACTCCGCTAAGTCGAAAATTTGAAAGCAAATGACTTAGGAAAAATTAGGGCATCCCACTAGACTTCTAAATCGAAAAAATTCAAAAAAATCAGTCCAGGTAAAAGTTAGGGAACAAAAAAATATATGAAGGAATAAAAAGCAAAAAAAAATGACAAAAGAAAAATTCTCGAGCAAAACAAAGTCATGTGACTACAGACAACAAAGACAAAAGGCGTACCTTGCGGGTTACTTAACCACCGCTTCCACCATTCAATAAGCTTTTTGGAGGGTGAGCGATTGTGCCAAGTTAGCTGAATGTAGGACTGGAGATCATCACGAAGAAGGGGTGGGTAATAGTCAAACTTTTAGCCTTTCATCCTTTGTTTCAATAACCGTGAACCAGACCACGATTCAACCCTTAAAAGACCTAATTGAGGTAGGGTTTATTCTGAAGGCATACTACAGCAAGGTTGCGTAAACTGAATCCTACAAGGTTTGCTAATCTTCTTCTTGCTGTATCTTTGACTAGCTAAATCAGCACTGCGTTTGGACTAATCGTCCACTCGCCACACACTATCACATCATTTCTAATAATGATTGATTCAGAGCTTGCATGAGCATCACATCAAAATTGCCATTTCTGAACGAACATTTTTAATTGCAGGTAAGTAATTGACACTGAGGAAATTCCAAAAGGGAGCAATTGAATAGAACTAGACCGTTCGGCAAAGTTGATCAGATTCAGGTGTACATTGTAGTCCTTTAGATCTGGGGCATTAACATCCAATGGGTATGGAATCAGTCTGTCCGAGGCAAGTTCCTGAAGCATCATTTGATTATGGGGCATATTATTTGAGAACCGGTTGATCGGAAGTGAACCATCTCGAGACTCTACCTATTAGGGGAAAGTCACCCAAAGGTTCTTTGATTTAAGGACAAACCCCTTTGGTATTCAGTCAGTACAGGTTAAGTCACTTCAACGCTCATTCAGGGGCAAGCTACATTTAGGGTACATTAAAGCCAACCGTTCCAAGAGTCAGTTAATCAAAGACGAATCCTTTCATGATGCATATTCTGGGGCAAGCAATCTCGAGATCATCTCATGGCAAGTTGTGTTCAAGGTGAACCTTCCTGGGGACCAGACTGGGGAAAGTTAAACTACATTGGGGCAAGACTTTTCCTTGTTTTTAGAGCTACTCAAGCAAGTTCCATTTCGTCAGTAACTCTTGAGATCAAGATGAGTGTCGGGGAATCATGCCATTACCTCATCAACACCTTAGCCTTTTGAAGAAGCATTGTTACCAGAGACCTTTCTTCCATTGTTGGGAATCTTCATATCCTTGCACTCTATCATTGGGTTTTATCCTACAGCCTGTTACCTGTCAGAACTTTGTAACCTAAATCATTTTCAAAACCAGTTCCCGTCTGGTCACCCATTCTTTTAACCAATCCTCGTCTGGTAAACACAATTTCAAAGTCCAGTTCTTCTCTGGCAAACCACAAAATCAATTCTCGTATGATACCAAAAACAAGAAGTCAGATCTCGTCTGATAACTTAATCTTTTGTCACCAGTTCTCGTCTAGTGGTCTACTCTTTTAAAACCAGTTCTCGTCTGGTCGTTCACCTTCAAAGACCAATTTCATTGGCAACCAAGAATAAATATCCCTAAAGAAAATCCAATCACCATCAATCTGGACTCACACCTAACCAAAAGCCCAGCCATATTTGGCACAATCATTCCTAGTTGCTCACACATCTTCACATTCCCCGACATGAGGTTCGTTTGACCTATCTTCTCCCCAGTAGAGTTGCTCTCCCCAGCATTAAAACCTTATCATCCTCAGCAGAGCATATTCTCCCCAGCAATAGTGCAGAGGATTGTTTCCCCAGCCGGAGTCCTGTTTGGCTTATCTTACCCTAGCAAGCATTCAGAAATTGATTGCCCTAAGGTGGATGTTGTTGTATCTCCAGCAGGGACTTGTTGGATATCTTTCCTGGGCAAAGATTTTATCTTTCCCACAGAGTCTTGGTGTCAACCTTCCTCAGCATGTCAGGAAGTGTATTTTTTCACCAGCAACAGTATGATCTAATCCCCAACAAAGTGAGGGTAAAGTCATTTCCACCAGTAACAGGTTAAGCTCAATGATATCCACAAGCAGGTTCATATTGTTGACTTGTCTCCCCAAGCAGAGTTTGGTGGTAATCCTTGCAACAGTTTGTTTAATGGTGGTTGACATCCCCAGCAGGTTCTAAGTCCAATTGTTATTGGTGCTTTTCAGATTCAGGTTTTGGGTTCTATCTTCAACAAGAGTTATTTGTAGACCCAGCGTAGGGAAGTTCTTTTTGGGTTCCATCTTCAGCAGAGGTTGTGATCAGGAAGGTCGTTCAGTGTGACTTCCTCAGCAGGGCCTTTGATTCAGAGGACAATTTAGTTTGTCATCCCCGGTGGAGCTGTCTTCGTGTTCAGCATTTATTTTGTGGAGCGCTTCTTTTGCATTGCATAAGCATTTTTGCATGGCATCCTCCCAAACGCGTAGCATTTCCATTTCGTATGGAGCATTACGCCATAGAAAAATTCAAACATATGCATTTGAAACATAAGCCAGGTATGGTATCCTTTGCCAGGCTTCTCCCAGCAGAAAATGGCATAGCTCATGAGATGTTGTTTATTTACATACCCCAACTGCTGGATTCGTTCTACCCATTGTGGTTCATTTCGGAGGAACTTGTGAGAGCAAGAGTTGTCTCTACAAGTCAATCTATGTTTTGATGATAACAATACGTATTTGTGAAAGAACCATTTTATGTTCTAACGTGTGTTGTGTGCAGATCATAATTATAGAATATATCAGATCTAACAAGCACCAGCCAGATGAGCGTAATTGATAATGTGCGAAGTTACTATGTGTGACACAAGTCGCAAGAAGCAAGAACGCTTATGTATCTGATCGTGATCAGTCAGATCCAAGGATGCCGATATTGCTGATGCAATGCTCTTGTGGATGCTCTCTGAAAGTGGTTGAGATTCTGAAGATTGCGAAGCTTCTGAAGAAGAGAACCGAAGTGCTGAAGACTCTCATGACTTGAAGTTCTGAATGCAGAAAGACTTTGAAGACTTATGTGTTCTGAAGATTAAGGTTCTGAAGATCAAGTATTGAAGACTCTGAAGACTAATTGCAAATAGACAAGTTCTGAAGTTTCGGAAGACTTGAAGAAGTAAAAGATAATGTGCTTAAAGATAAGTGCTGAAGTTATGAAGACTGATTCCTAATGGACTTCTTCAATTGACTGAAGACTTGACGTATCAGATATCCTAATTAAGAAGACTCTACTCATGCTTCATCAATTAACCATCAGAAGCCTCTGAAGTTCAGAAGTCAAATGTTACCATTGTGAGTAATTGTACACGGCGCCCAAGAAAGATCTGTCACTTCTCCCATAGCAAAAAGGAGATGTGTCAGTACAGTGAGTTATTACACAACGTCTCTTTTCCAACGGCCAACAATATTTCAAACGACTATATTTCTACCGGGCTATTTAAAGGAAAGAGTATTCGCTTCTAATCGATGACACAATCCACAGATCGATTCAGCCATGAATGGGAATTGATCAAGTCATTGTGTGAAGATAGCAACAATGATGAGTTCTCATTGTAACACTTTGTTGTACCCCAAATTTTACCCCTTAGATGTCATAACATCTTGCATTTGCATTTAGATTCAATCATCTGTGCATTATTATCTAATCACCATATCTTGCTAGTTTGTTCTTTTATGTAAAAAATAGGGTTTGTCCAAAGTCTCCTAAGCCAAGCTCTCACATGATTCAAGGTCTCCTAAGACACTCTTTGGTTCCAAACAATCATCACAGGTGTTCACTAACTGAGTGAGAATGATACCTTGAGCCACAAGTTTATCTGACCCCAGATTAGGGTTTTGACTGAGGTTTTTTTGATTTGTAAGATTTTGATCCCCAAAGTGAAGCATTCAAGTTTCTCCATCAAGACATATCCAATTGTTGGGTTAGGGCATGAAAAGGTAAGTTTTGAGAAGTTTCTTGCAAAGAGGGCAATGTTTGGTCCTTGAAACCTTCTAAGTGTGGAAAATTAACTTCTTGTGCAAAATTGCAAAGGTCATAACTTTCAAACCACACATCAAATTGAGTGACTCAAAGCTTAAATGGAAGCTCTTTCCATGATCTTCAAAACATATTAGAGGAACCTCTTCCAAAAAATGCATGGTTTTTAAGTTACAAGACTTAGAAGATAAATCACCCTTGGGGACTTGGTGAAAATTTCAGCATTTTGCTCCAATTTTGAACACTACTTCATGGCTGTTTTTCACGTAGTTCCAAGCTTCAAATAAAAAATCTTTGAACATGAAAGTTGTTCCTTATTCTTCAAGATTTCCAAGCATGTGTGGAACTCCTCATTTGGATAAGCCAATCTCAAGTTATGATGTGTTAAAGTTAGGTGTTTCAAGTTGAGAAATTTCCATAACTTAGAAAGTTTTCTAAGTCTTTTTGGACAGCCCATGTGCATGACTTTATGGCATTTTTTCTCATTGTTACAAACCTCATCTCAAGTAGCTTTCCAAATGAAAAATGTTCTATCAAATGCCAACTTTTCAAAGAGCCAAAGAACTCACTAATCGGAGCATTAATCATGAAGAAATTGTGCATCAAAGTGGCTATGTTGCAAATGTATATACACTTAGAGAAGTCAGAATTTCTTTCTTCATGTGCACCACTACTTTCCCACGATTTTCCATTCATTTCTAATCACTATCCCAACTTGTCATCAATATAAAAACTGTCCTACCCCATGCCATCTTGCCAAAGAGGGAGAGATCTTTTTGTTTGGTTCACTAGGATGCCATCTATAGTGTGGAAAAGTGAGGTCAATAGTTCAATTTCATGACACAAATCTTGTCCCACTTGAACCAAGCTCTGAGCTATATCACCAAGTACATCCCAACATACTTTTCACCATCAGTTCCAACACCTTTTTCTGTCACCAAGCCGTGCAAAAGAAGCTTCTTGTACAACAACTTTTGTACTTGCAAATGAATGTACAAAAGTCAAAGCAAGAACCCTTTGTGTAATGCTTCATGTGTCCTTTTCCTTGGTCGCTAATCCATCTCCTTTGCTGACATAAACTAAGCAAGAAGCTACCAGGACAGTCTACACATGGCTCAAGAATGATAAAGGAAGAAAATCGTACACCACAATCCTCCTTGTGATCTTTCACCTTTGAATAAAGCATTGGTCCATTATATTTTTAAGGTAAGAACCAAACCACTGTGATTATAAAAGGAGGACATTTTCTCCATTTGAGAACCAACAATCAACGAGAATAACCTTCAGTCAAGAAAACTCAACATTCTTGCACTTCATCTCTTCGCAAGAACACCACCACTTGCAAATCCTTGCTTTGTGCAACCCTCTAATCAATATAAGAGCAATAACACACGATAATCATCACAACATACACAGAACTAGAACAACAAAACATCATCTCACTCACCATAACATATCACTTCAAGAAAGAAGGAACTGGTGAACTCAACATCAACAAAAACACCCACAAAAGTTCCAGAATAAACACGATACTCCACAAAAACCTAAGAGGTCTTGAGCCTTACTTTGTAGCCAACAACGAGAGAAATACAGTACCAACAAAATCCACAAAAAATCAGAATACACACTCTAAGTGAATTGGGAACTTTTCTTGACAAATAAGGAGAAGGAGGAGAGCACTTTGCAGCAGTTTTTAAGTTTGAAAAAGAAGTTCAGCTCATAATCAAGAAGGTGCAGTGGAATTATTCCACTAGGTAACCTTTTTTTTTTCTCTCCATGGACAAATATCATCTTGTTTTCAACACTGTCATCATCTCCATATCTTGCATATAAGCTAGTTTTGTGTAGTATCATTGAGTACACATGATGTTTTCAGTGTTGATGATATATTATTCAAGTTGTCCATTATTATGTTAAGTTAGGTTCAACAACCTGAGATTTTGTTTGAAGTTATATTGGTATGACAAGTAGTTGTTCTCACTCTCTTGGCTCATAAATATATGCTTACGATATCATGGTTATGTTGTTTGTTTTTTTTTTTGGCATTTGAGTCAAGTGGCCATGTGAATAATATTGATGTTTGTGACACTGCCAGTTCTTGGCGCTATGTTATTATTATCCTAATTCCATGTTTGAACACTAGAGGTTATCGTCGAAAATGTGCTCAAAAATATGTTGACGTGATGAGTGACTTTAATGCCATGATTATATTCAGGGAAGTATGTGCATTTGATTCAGAGTGGTGGGTTTAAAAATGTTAATGTTAAAGTTCACATGGTGTATTCTTGATACAATGTTTGTGTTCTTATGATAAAGTTTGCAGGCTTGAAACTACTCCCAGGTTGTCCTTTGTGTGTTTAAGTCTAGGTTGAGAAACATGAGGATTATTGTTGGATCTGCACTTGGTTTTAAGACATGGTTCGTTTATTGTTCCTTGCTTTGAGTTAGTGCCAAAGGTTTGTTTTATTGCATGATATTTTGTCAAGCTTTTGAGAAGATCCCTGTTTGAACAAGAGGAGTATGCATCCTTTTCTTTTTCATATTTCACGTTAGGTTTTTATATTATTGTTGCGTCTGCATGTATGAAGGAGAACATGGCAAGGGGATTAGTCCAACATGTATTTTTTTGGCAGCTAGTGACTTAAGTAGTAGTTGCCCAATTGAGTTTACATTGTTAAGTTTCAGTCACGTTGTTTTCCATGTGGTTATTTTTCTAAGTAGCATTTTCCCTTCGCCTGGTATTTTAAGTGAGTTTAGGGGTGGCTTATACATTGGATGTATAGCCACCCTAGTGGTATAACCTACGCGCTACTAACCAAGGGGTCTGGGGTTCGAATCCCCCTCGCCCCAGACACCCTTTTACTTGTTTTCTTTTCTTTTCCAGCCTATTTCTTTTCATATTTGGGCCTAGCACGAATTACTTTCCACACCTCACTCCAAAGGCCCACGTGCTGCCAACACACATATATTCATCATTAAATACACCTCCTCTTGGTTTTCTCATTCTATTTAAATTTATTTTATTTAACTTTCCTAAATTAATTCAAAATCTTTTCTTTTGCTAAAAATAAAAACTCCAAAAAACTCATAAATACTCTTTTAATGCTTAATTAAAATTTTCATTTAATTTTCCACTTTTATTTTATTTTCACATTAAATTCTAAAATTACAAAACATGTGTAAATCTTTCACTTAATTTTGAACTTTCTTTGAAAAATACTTAATTTTTGCGATCTTTGTAAAGAGTTATTTGAGTTGGTCCTTGAGGCATGAGAGAGTGGTCTGGAGAGGTTCCTTGACTTTGGTCAGAGATCATTCCCTTAGGGTTTTGTTTGTATCTCTTGACTATGTTGCTAAGCCTTTTATCTTGAATACTTTGTCTTGGATTTCAACTTAAAGAGGCTATCTTTATCATATGTATGTGTACTCATTTGTTTATGATTGTTGTGAATTATCTCACTATCTCTTGCCATACATTGATGTTTGAATCATGCTTTTGATATTGATCATGCCTAATAGTTGTACATCCGTTTGAGTTCTTACATTCATTTCACTCATTTAATTTCAATCCCCCTTCAAACCCTTGTGTTTACAATAAGTTGTCTCCCCTTCCTTCCAAAGGAAAGCCCCTCCTTGACCTCATAGTCATAAGATATCAGCTTTGACCTCATAGTCATAGCCACTTCCCTCTTGACCTCATAGTCATAGAGCCATCTCTCCTTGACCTCATAGTCATAGGATTCCCTCTTGACCTCATAGTCATAGAGCCATCTCTCCTTGACCTCATAGTCATAGGATTACAGTTTTGACCACATAGTCATAGCCACTTCCCTCCTTGACCTCATAGTCATAGGATACCAGCTTTGACCTCATAGTCATAGCCACTTCCCTCCTTGACCTCATAGTCATAGAATATCAGCCTTGACCTCATAGTCATGGCCACCTTCTCTTTGACCTCATAGTCATAGGATACTTTCCTTTCAGCCTCGTAGCCAATCATCTTACAACTTAGAATTAAGTTAGGGTTCTTGGACTCCATGTGAGACTCATCACTTTGAGTATTCACTTCCCCCATCACGACTTAGACTTAGAGAGTTTCTTAAACTCTACATGAGCTCATACTCATTCCCCTTGGAACGATGACCACAGTCAATGGTTCCTCACCCTTAGTTAGGTGAACTACGGTTGCTCTGATTCTTTAGTCAGATACATAGGCACAAGATGCGACGTCTTGGCAAGCAAACTTAGTGTACATACCCTTAGGTCTTTACCTTTATCCTTAGCAGATACCTTAGCAAGCAAACATAACATAACACAAACTAAACAAGAGGTTCCTGTAGAGTACTACAGATATTAAGGGTGCTAATACCTTCCCTTAGTATAACCAACCCCCGAACCTTAGATCTCCCCCCTTTAGGTTTTCTCAATCTTGAACCTTTCCCTTGGATAAATCAAAGTCGGTGGTGAATTCAAAGAAATGTGATGCAAGTTAATTAATAGCTTGTTATTCGATTCTCACCGCAACAGAAATGGCGACTTCACTGGGGAACTTTTGAGGGTTAAGCCAACCTTGTGATGTTTATGTTATTACATGTTTTGCTTGCTTATTTGTACATATATCTGTATACCTATTTTGCATGGGATCTTCTGTGTGCAAGGTGCTACTATTGAGTGGTGAGATAAAGTCCTAACCCGAACTCAAGAGCACATATATGATAGGATCTTGGTGTAATCAATAGTCGGTTATTGGGAGCAGTCCTAACAATCTATGGCATATGATGACCACACTCAGATGAGGCCCTTTGGAATTGTTGATGTCTGATGTGAGCAGTCGCATTGATATTACTATTCCAAATGGGAGCCAGGGATTCTGAGGACCGTAGTTACCTTCATCCCACTTGGCTTTTAGGATGTAGTGCGGTGGCTATGAGGGAGTAAGTCCCAAGTAGTTGTTACGCGATACTACACTCAGACGAGTTTACCTTGAGAATATTGTTAACCCGCGTGAGTAGTCATGCAAGCCGATAATATCCGAAGGATTTATGTAGACTCTGGGAACTTTTAGAACCCTGTTCTACAGTTGATGAACCTATAGTCCACACCTTGTTGGGATGGGTAGACCATGGCTCCATTCATGAGACCCCTAAACTTAGGACTTGTGTGCTTTGTTGTGTGTACATATGTCTATATGTGTGCTTGTGTATTTTATGCATTGTATACATCTCATCGCATCCATTGATGGGTTCAAGGAACTCAGACAGTCATTCCTTTGCAAAAATCCCTAGAAATCATGGTTTTTAAAGCAAAACTCTTCAGTTTTCCAAAAAGTTGCAACTTGCTGTTGAGCTCCTTGAAACTATTTGGCTTGCATTAGCATCGCATGCGCATTTGCATTGCATTTGCATTTCTCAGTCTTGAGTCTCCTCTTCTCCTATGTCTGAAGGATACCTAGCACCTATTCAAGACAACAACAATGAATGAAATTATGAAGAACCAAGAAGACTTGAAAGAGAATGTCAGAATCCTCAAATTCCAGATGAATTGGGTTCTGGAAATGTTGCAAGCTTTGATGAAAAAAGAAGAGCATGCTCACTCTGTTACTCCTAGAGAAGTTGTCAGTCCATCGCCTCTTGTGGCTCCTCTAACTCAAGGACGTCCTCAGTATCAAAGGTCATACCGCCATCAGCCGCGTCAGCATGCACGACAAAGGCCAAGAAAACCAGATAGGCATTTCTATCCGCTACCAATGACATACAGTCAGATGTTACCAGTTTTGATCAAAGGAGGATTGATAGTACCAAAGGAAATAGAGCCAGGCTTTGACGTCATTGCCCAATGTGACTACCATGCTAGGGCACAGGGACATTCAATTAAAAATTGTAAGGTGCTCAGGAGTAAGGTTCAGAATCTGTTAGACTTTGAGAAATTCTCGTTCACACCTCAAGGCATATCAAGAACAATCTTTTGGCATCTCCTTTGGTTCTCCCATGCCCAGAATCTTCCTTTGGGGAAACTTCACACCAACCAACCTTCGGTCTTGTTCCTGCACCAGAATGTAATCGTCATCAGGTGTCTACCGAAAGAGTGTTTCAGCCTCCAACGATTGTTTCTCTTCGAAGCCAAGATAAGAAGAAGTAATCTGTCAAAAGGGGCAAGGTTCACTACACACCTATCCCGATGCCACTAAGCAAACTGTTCCCACTGCTGATTCAGAACAAGTTGGTGACTCCTCAACCTTACAACCCTGTGCTAGGACCTTGGCACAATGCAAATCTGACTTGCGATTTTCATAAAAGAGCTGAAGGACATAATTTGGATGGTTTCCTGGTTTTAGAAGCTACTATGCAAAATTTGATCCACAACAAGGACTTGATCTTTGAAGAAGATCATCCAGAAATTGAATGCAAATTCCGCACTGGGACAACGGGGCATCCCATTGAAGAATCCAAAAAGTTTGAAGCAAGACTGCTAAGCCTGCTAAAGACATTGCAACCTCAGGAAGGTACGTCAGATGTCATTACCTCGACTCTTGAAACGAAAGGCAAAAGACTTGCTAGGTCTTTCAAGGTTCTATATCACAAGGAACAATTGATTGATGGCGAAGGTGTTCCTCCTTTTAGACCTGAAAACTGAAATCTTCTGAAATCAATTGGCCAAAGCTGGTTGTATTTTGTTCATTTCAGCATTTTTAATTGTATTTCCTTTGCGTTGAATTTGTTTTTGCTTGTAAGCTTTGTTGTACTTTCAAATTGGCAAGATTAATGGAATGTGTGTGCACCTTTTGATTAAGTCTATTCGTTTCACTCATCTACTTTTACGTTCATGAAAAAAAAAATCTTTATCTTGTTTCTTCCCATTTATCAAAATTGATTAAAGATTGGGGAGGATGATGAAAATATTATCCATAATTGTTGTGGTATGCTTTCGATTTAACCTTGCCGAGGATGTAAGGCATTGTTTCAATTCCCAAACACTGGAGAAACAAGGAAGATAATCCCTCGTTAACCCTTCGAGCCTAGAAGTAGGAGTTTTCTTTCCTTACACAAAAAACCCTTAAATATCAACCTTGGGGTGGGTAGTTCTCAGTTTAACTTGGTTATGCATTCAAATGTGTAGCGAGCGATTTTGGACGCGGTTCTTAAGCGCTGGTCGCTCTCTGCGGTTTGAGCTTACTACAGGTCGATTCATTTTTTATCCTATTGTGAGCTGAATAAGGAAGGGAAATAGATGTCTCCAATTAACCCTGCTTTGCATACTGAGTTTAAACAGCGGTCTGTTAGGTTACGAATGTTATCAATGTGGGGGGGCCTTTGTACTGGTTATTTGTATTTTCGCCAATACTGTTTTCTTTCTTTTTACCTTGACAGAAGGTTTCTGGCGGGGAACAAGGATTAGGATGTTAGGACTGATGCTTTTTGATAGGTATATGAGAGTATGGGATTTTGGTTTTCTGTTGATTGTGCTCGCTAAGATCTTTTCTTTCGATCTTATGCCTACGTATTCCCGTTTACCGAAACAGGGAAATCAGAGCGTTCGTAGTTCCTCCTATTCTATGGGAGGAAATTGGTTTTTGGTGTCTTGTTCAAAGCCCAAGACATGAAGCAAAAGGTGATTTGTATCTTGTTCAAAGCCCAAGATGTGAAGCTAAAAAGTCTATTTGTGTCTTGTTCAAAGCCCAAGACGTGAAGCTGAAGGACCTCGACTTTAGAGAGAATTTGTCATCTCTAAAGAAGGGTTTGTCTGTCCCAACTGTTGGGTGACTGGTTATAAAGGAGAATTACTTTAACCGGGATACGCGGATCCTAGCAATGCCATAATTTCCTTTAAAGGGGATTTTAACCTGAAGGAGAAGACTTTAACTCAGTGTAGAGCAATGCTATCTTTCCTTAGGAATTTCTCATGCTAAAAGAGGGACAGTGGCATGGATGTAGATGATCCAGAGGCTTGTCGCTTACAGCGATTAGATGAAGGGGAAGGAGTGGTTGATGTTTGTGTACTGTGAATGAGGCACAGCTTTGATGCTAAAAGGTTAATTGGATTAACCAGTGGTTTTCTTATACAAAGCCTAAGAGGAGGCTATTGGCCCAACAAGAGGGAGTTTTTATGTGTCTCGTACGAAGCCCGAGAGAGAGGCTAAAAGGGTTGACTCAACAGGAGAATCTTTTATACTCAACAAGAGAGTCTTTGTATCTCGTACGAAGCCTGAGATGGAGGCTAAAAGTTTGACTCAACAAGAGAGTCTCTGTATCTCGCACGAAGCCCGAGATGGAGGCTACAAGGTTTGACTCACAAGAGAGTCTTTGTATCTCGTACGAAGCCCGAGATGGAGGCTAAATGGGTGATTGACTCAACGAGGGAGTCTTTTATGTGTCTCGTACAAAGCCCGAGAGAGAGGCTAAACATTATTTGACTCCGTTGGGGAGAATCATTGTACAAAGCCCAAGAGGAGGCTATGGTGACTGTTTCAGTTAAGTGACAGGTCCAGTATACTGATTTTAAAGAGAAAATCAGTTCTTATATGAGCAACACTGTACTCAGGGATTTGATTTGATGATCAGGGATATTTCCTTCTCTTTGAGGAAACGGGAAATCCAAAGGGTATTGAGACTGTCCGAGTCTGCGGGTTTCCTTCCTATTTAACGACGGGGTCACTTGAGAATGTCTTTGAGACTCAAGGAAGTTAGACTGACCGTGTCTAGAGTTTTATCTTTTGTACTATGCTTTGAGAAACAGTAGTAGACTCTATGAAAGGACTGTTCTATGAGGATGACTAGGTTCTGTTCCTATACCTCTAGGAGGTCGTCGGGACAATTTGTACGAAGCCCAAGAGGAGGCTGGAAACTTTTAAGAAGCCGACAGGTCCTTGTACTAAGCCCCAGAGGAGGCTATCATTCCCGGAGGAAGAGATCATTATACGAAGCCTAAGAGGAGGCTGTGAATACTTCTAAGAAGCCGTAGGGTCCTTGTACTAAGCCTAAGAGGAGGCGGGATTGCTTTTAGGAAGCCTGTGGGTCCTTGTACGATGCCCAAGAGGAGGCCGATGCTTTTAGGAAGCCCGTGGGTCCCCAAACCTCGAGAAATTCAAGGCAAGCTATTCACAAGGAATAGGTCAAGTCAGGAAAGTTCGAGAATTTGGAAGAAACTCAAAGATGCCATTCACGGAGAAGACATTCATCTTGGGGAGTAGAGTTTCTTGACAATTCCTAATGAGGACAGCCGAAGAGAAGACTGTATCTGGTGATCCTATTGGGGATCTAGTTGTCTATTTCTACGAATAAACGAAACGGCGTCACCTAGTTCTAGACGTAGTTGCCGGGGAAACTCTAAATATCTATACTATTATTACACAGTTGATATGAGTTTATGAAAGAAGACTTACAGTGAAACAGCCCCACAATACAGTTATATGTATATGAGTTTATGAAAGGAGACTTACAGTGAAACAGCCCCACAATACAGTTATATACATATGAAAGCGGTAAATGAAAGCGGGTAAACACTTACTCGGTTGTAGAGCTTCCATGCTGTTTGGTTAGTTGTCCAACAAAGAAAAATTGAAAACAACAGTATATTCAAAATCAAAGGAGAAAGTGCTTTGAAAAAGAAAGATTTGGGGCTTACAACTCAAGGAGAGGCCCAGGGTTTTATCAGTGATCGCACTGTTGAATTTGTACAGAGGGACTTATACAAGTGACTGAGGCCCAAGAAAGGTTTTCTGTACAAAGGGATGGGTCTTACACTCTATCAAGAGGCCCAAGTGAGTTTTAAGAAAAGAAATGGGTCTTACTACTCGAGGGTAGGCCCAATGGTTAATTTTGAAAAGGGCGACGGTCGCGCCGAGGTTTTGGAAACACCGTGGGACTTATACAAGTGACTGAGGCCCAAAAATTTTGGTATTTACAAAGGGGTTGGGTCTTACACTCTATTAGAGGCCCAAAGAGTTTGGAACATTTGAGTATGATTAAAAATCAAAGAAACCCCAATTTTCACTTTTTAAAAGTAATTTTTCAAAGAAAATTAATAAAAAATGACAAAAAAAACAAATAAGTTCTAATAAACCACTTGTGATTTTTGGTTAGGGTTAGAAAAATAAGGTTTTAATCACAAGATGATTTAAAACTTATTTAGTTTTGATTTTCAAGATGAATGTTCACTTTTAAAATGTTTAAAAACAATTAAAAATGAATTTATTCACAAAAATACCAACTATATTAAATAAATAATATAAATTTTATTTTTTTGTAGAATAAAATATTTTACTATTTTTGTGATTTTTCAGAAAAAGAACCAATAAAAAATAATCAAAATTGAGGGAGTTATTAATTTTCCAAATCATTAAAAAAACAATATGAAAAATGAGAAAATATAAAAAAAGAGGGGTTGGGTCTTACACTCTAATAGAGGCCCAAAGTGTATTTTTGTACAAAAGATGAGGCTTACAACTCAGGGAGAGGCCCAAAATATTTTCAGTTTGAAAATGGCGATCGCGCCGAGATTTTTAACGTATCGGGACTTATACAATAGCTGAGGCCCAAAATTGTTTCGTTAAAAAAGGGTTGGGTCTTACACTCTAATAGAGGCCCAAGTGTTTAAAAATGAAAAGAAATGGGACTTACAGCTCAAAGAGAAGCCCAGTTGATTTTCGTTTGAAAATGGCGATCGCGCCGAAATTTTCTTTTAACGCAGAGGGACTTATACAATAAGTGAGACCCAAAATTGTTTTGGTTAAAAGGGGATTGGGTCTTACACTCTAATAGAGGCCCAAAGAGTTCGAAAAAGATTTGTTAGGGTGAAAATCAAATAAAACCCCAATTTCATTTTTTAGGCATTTTTTCAAGAAAAATTAAGTAAAAAATGATAAAAATATCAAATAAAATCATTAAATAATGATTAAAGTTTATGAAAAAAAATATTTTATCAACATAAATATTTAAAATCATTTTGGTTTTAAAAATCAAGAAAAAAAAAGAAAAGAAATCATTTTAAAAGCATTTAAAACAATATAAAACACTATTTTTAAATATATTAAAAATAATATTTTTTTTGGTGATTTTTTGTGGATTAAAATATTATGGGGTAAAAATTGGAAAATGATGATTTTTTGCTATGTACAAAAAATTGGTTGAGTTTTGAAAATAAAAAGTAAGAAAAAGAGGAAAGATATCAAAATATCATCTTCGACATTTTTTGGGGTAAAAACGAGTACCGAAACTTTAGTTTTCAACACGTTTTTATCAAATTTCAAACACTCATAACTCTCTCAATTTTTATCGAAATCAAAATCCGGAAGTACCTACTTGACCGATTTTTTGCAAGGAATCCGATGGTATTACTCACGCGCACGGAAAATCGACGTATAAAACACAGAAAAAACTGCTATCGATTAAAATCGTCGTTCCGCGTAGAATTTCCAACACGCGTAACTCTCTCGATTTTTATCGGAATCAAAATCCGGAAGTACCTACCTGACCGATTTTTCACAAGGAATCTGATGGTATTACTCACGGATACGGAAAATCGACACACAAAACGCAGAAATTAAAAAATAAAAACTGCTATCGATTAAAAACATCGTTCCGCGTTGAATTTCCAACACGCGTAACTCTCTCGATTTTTAACCGAATCAAGATCCGCAAGAGCCTATCCTGACCGATTTTTCGCAAGGAATCCAATGGTATTGCACACGCACGCCGAAACTCAACGTACAAAATGCAGCGATAAAAAAACCAGAGCTGCTGCGTTGTAAAAACATCGTTTCGCGTAAAATTTCCAACGCGCGTAACTCTCTCGATTTTTAACCGAATCAAAATCCGCAAGAGCCTATATTGACCGATTTTTCGCAAGGAATCTAATGGTATTACTCACGCACATGGAAAATCGACGCACAAAACGCAGAAATTAAAAAACAAAAACTGCTATCGTTGTTTTCGACGCCGGTTCGCGTAAAATTTCCAACACGCGTAACTCTCTCAATTTTCATCGGAATTGAAATCCGTAAAAACCTATCTTGACCAATTTTATGCAAGGTATCCAATGGTATTATTCCCGCACTCGGAAACTCACTGTACAAAGCGAAAAAAACAGAACCGCTATCGTTAATTCGACGCCGTTTCGCGTAAAATTTCCAACGCGCGTAACTCTCTCAATTTTCATCGGAATTGAAATCCGTAAAAACCTATCTTGACCAATTTTTTGCAAGGAATCCAATGGTGTTACTCATGCAAACTAAAACTTAATGTATAGAACACACCAATGAAAACAAGACAAAATTGTACATGGTTTCAAAACAACCAAAATTCCACATAAAAACATGTCAAAACGCAAACAGTGGGAGGATCACAACATACACATTAAGGACTACGTTTTTACCTCAAGAATTGTTCAATATGATGCATGTATGTGGACAACAAAGGAAAGCATGTTTCAAAGAATTCAAGTTGTGAATTTTACCTCTTTTTTTGGAGATTTTGGGCAACCTTCAAAGTGCTTTGTTCCAGAAATGACTTGATGCTTTGGACAACCTCAAATGACCTCTTAGAAGCTTTTAGGATGGTTGGAATCGGTTGGAAACCTCTGGAGCAAATTTGTGCACTTTCTCGCGAAATGGTCAAAAACGGCCAAAATGCCAACTCTCTCAAATGGTGTTCCAGATGCGTGGCACCATTTGAAACAGTTCAAGGATGATATTTAGAGTGTGTTTGAGGTTTCATCTAGCTTGGAAAGTGAGTGAATCAAGACATGACTTGAAAAATGCCAAAAAGTGTCATTTTGAGGTTTTGAGAGGTGACTTTGTGATGTTGTGATTACAGGTCACTTTTGATGGTTTGCATAACTTACATATGATATATATGAGGTGTGTGTGTGATTAGTTTGAGTGGAATTGCTTTCTAGCTCAAAAACTCAGAATTTCCTTACTAAAGAAGGCATTTTGGAGTGAAAGAGAGAATTTGAGGAAAGCATCTGTTTGATGGCTTTGGTGTACTCAAACTGAGCACAAATGAGATCTATTTATAGTGGAGCAAGTTTGTTTTGGGATCCACAGTGAATGGCAACTGCAGCAGGTGTTTGTTCCATGTTGGCCAATGAAAATCCAAGTCTCCTCTAGCCATTGACTAGAGGTTAGGGCACAGGCTGCTGGTTCCCTTGGTCTTGGATAAGTCTTGACTGATTTCAGATGAGAATGGCTCAGTACATGCCACCTCTAAGCATCCATTAAATGCTCCAAACCAAAATTGGAGTTTTGTCCCTCTTTTAGGGATTTCTAGGCTTTGGCATGCTTTTCTTTGTTCCTTGGACTTGGGAGGTTCATGGATCAGATCATCCCACTTGGATTTGATCCTTAGATGTGTCCAAACTGATGACAAGGCTTGAAAATTCGTGTGGCACAAAAAATGTGCAAATCTGCCTTGAAAAATTCAGCTTCAGCAAGCCCTTTTGTAAGATCCATAACTCCCTGCTCGAGTATGCTACATGGACGTTCTAGGACTTTTCGGAAAGCTTAGATGACGTACTTCAACTTTGATGTTTGGCCCTAGACTTGGTTCAACTTGGATCATGGAGAAAAACAGCCTTGAAGTTGGGACATTGTGCTGAAATTACAAGGCAGATTTTGGCTAAGTGCTGAAAAATGTCAATTTTAAGTTTTTAGCCATTTTGATCCAAGCATAACTCAAAATCCTTAATGAATTGGACTTAGGTCTAGTTGAAGTTTTTGTAGAGGGTAATGAGGGCTAAAAATCAAGCTTTGGATGGGGAAAATGGCTTTGTGGTTTAGGAGTTATGATCCTCCAAAGTTGGTACCCTTGCCACTTTTTTTCATAACTTAGAAAAATTTCTAAGTTTTTATGGTTACCCCTTTTTACAAGTTATCCCACTTTCTTTGATTTTTCTTGATGAATGATGATTCCAATCACACATTAACATCATTTTAGGGTTAAAAAACCATTTTTATGAAAAATCTCAAAAAGTCAAAGTTTGACTTTTGTGCACAGTTGACTTTTTATCAGATGAATTCCAAACTGTGCGATTCTTCAGGAAATCATTTCCTTGACCTAAATCAAAATTGATGGACATGTTCCATGGGTGTTATAGGGTGTATTTAATCGTGTCCCACAGCTTGGGAGCATGTCCTGGTCAAAAGTCAAAGCTACAGTTGACTTTTCTCGCGAAACCCTAACTGTGGTTCAGATGAAATTGAAACTTGTTGCTCAAGCTTCTTGGGTCAATCCATTGTTGCGAATGGATCAACGTGGTATGTTGGAGACCCTCAAATTATGTCTTGAGGTCTTGGCTCATGATTTGTCCCAAAAGTCAACTTAGGGGTGAATTAGGTCAAGAAACCCTAATTCCTGATTTTTGATGTATGCATCCCCTGAGGCTAAATTGACTTGATGATGGGGTTTATGATGTTCCATGGAGCATTTTAGGTTATGATTTGAAGCATTGGCTCATGCCCAGAGGAAAATTTCCATCTGGAGGCCCTGGTCGACCAAAACCCTAATTTGGTGACACTGGCGATCTTGAAGCTTGATCCACCTAGAAGGGAGCAGCCTTGTGCTTAATCCTTGAAGTGGGAGTCCTCTTGATCTATTGTGGATATTTGAGAGGCTAGACAAGTTAAAGATCATGTCATTCCTTGATTGATCCTTTGTCTAAGAGCTCTGCGAGGGCTTGAAACCCTAAATCCTGTTTGTAGTGAATGCTCACCCACCTTTGGGGAGACTAATGAGGTACAAAGGTACATCCATATTGTGCTGATGATTTGCACAATGATGGGAAATCTTAGTGGTCAAAATTTAGGGTATGACAGATGCCCCTATTTAATCTTCTTGGACCCGAAGGTGTGAATGGCGAAGGTATTCGGGCATTCGGGGTGCAAGAGGATTAAATATCGGAATACCCGAAATTTTGATGGTGGTTATGAATGGTAGCTTACACATTCATCTTCTTTAGCTAAGCGAAGATGCTTAGAAAAGGTAAACTTCCCCTCGATCCTAGTCTTCATCCAAGGAGCTGGTCTCAGTTTTTTTTTTGAAATAAACTTCCCCTCGATCCTGGTTTCCTACCAAGGATCTGGTCTCGGTTTCTGATATAAACTTCCCCTCGATCCTGGTTTCCTACCAAGGACCTGGTCTTAGTTGTTGAAATAAACTTCCCCTCGATCCTGGTTTCCTACCAAGGAACTGGTCTCAGTTTCTGAAATAAACTTCCCCTCGATCCTGGTTTCCTACCAAGGAACTGGTCTCAGTTTCTTTTGTCAATAAACTTTCTTGACAAGGAACGCTGTTAGTAGCGGTTTTCCTTCAAACTTCTCGCCGAATTTTCCTGGGGAGATGCCATTTGAGTGGAAAAAGATTTGATGTCAGACTTGCTGGGGAACCCATTCGTCTGAATTGTAGAGGTACACAAACTTCTATGTTTTGGAGACGCCATTTGTCGATTCTACTGGGGAAAGCGAGTCTCTTGAGAGACTGTTTTCGTTTGGGGCTTACATCATACTTTTCTCGGGATCTTTCCGGAGAAATGCCATATGATGGAATCCAATTTTGAGGTGCCGATGACCTTTTCATCAATGGTTTTTTCAGAGAAAAACTGCCGTACCGCCGAATCTCTGATTTAGAGGCTTTCTCTAGGGATTTTCCTAATCCGGGAAAGCAAGGATATCGTCTTCGATGGCGAAGAGCGACATTTGTTGAAAGTTTTCTTGTTTCTCAGAGGTTCAAGTTATCAAAGTGGTTAAGGGCCAATTCTAATCCATAAATAAACTGGAGGAGAGATTGTCCAGACACAACACTTCCTAACGAGGAAAAGGCTGACACCTCGATTGAGAGGACTTTTATCACTAGGGGATAAGATCGACTAGAGTGATAGTGATGCAATATGAATGTGAATGCAAATCAAAAATGTATGATGTATGTATGTATATGCAGACAAAACTGACGCAACATATAGACTAAGGGATGAACACGACTGGATACTCGGCCACAGTGGGGCATGTAGAAATATCGCTGGTTCAAGATAGCAATTCTGCCTTGCTTAGGAGAAACGGTCCCTGTTGGGGGCGACGCTGGTCGGGCTTAGGAGATGAGACCTCGGCCGAGGATGTCAGATGGAACATGGTCTCTGACATTGCTGATCCTTCATTCAGGTGTACTGGTCTAGAAAGAGTACTTTGATTCTGCACTTTGAGGTTCGAACACCTTTGGAGACGCGATTGATGTTCTTTCGATGTTTAACAGTCAAAAGAAATTGCCATCTCTATTTTAAAAAAGCAGAAAAAGTTTTAACAAGTAAATTCATTTTTGTTTCATTTCAAGAATCGTTAATCATGTTAACAACGTTGTTCTGTAAAGATAAAACAAATAAGAATTACAAACAAAAGAACAAAGGCTCAAATTTTATTGATAAGATGGAAATCAGCCAAACACGTGATTCCAAAGAGTATTTACAAAGTCTGAAAATGGTAATTTACAGGGAAAAGGGCTACGTTGAAACATAACGACCACCATCCTTCTACCAACTTTGAATTCGGGACATCCTGAGCTTCTGTCGAAGATGACCTTGACTGGAGTTTTCCTCCGATGGATGTTGTAACTGCTGCTGAGGGACTTGCCTCTGTTGAACATAGTTACTTGCCATTATCCCTAATTTTTTCCTGGATTGTACTTTGATGTTTCCAATCCATCGGGATGATTTTTTTCATGTCTCTAACTTTTGCCTGGACCGCCCTTTCGGGTTTTCAATCCACCGAGACGTTTTTTTTTTAGGCGAAGTATTTCTTGACTACATCAACATTCGTGGGGTAGGCAAATTCCTCTCCGTCCATGGTTGCAAGTCTCAAGGCGCCGTCTGAGAAAGCTTTCGTGACCACATAGGGGCCATCATAATTTGGGGTCCATTTACCCCGAGAGTCAGTGAGAAATGATTGTATCTTCTTGAGCACAAGGTCTCCTTTTCTGAAAACACGAGGTCGGACCTTTTTGTCGACTGCCCTCTTCATTCTCTGTTGATACAACTGACCGTGGCATAGTGCCGTGATTCGCTTCTCTTTGATCAGGTTTAGTTCGTCGTGTCGACTTTGACACCATTCAGCTTCGGTGAGCTTCGCTTCCATCAATACCCGGATTGATGGGATCTCTACTTCTATGGGGAGCACTGCTTCCATGCCATACACTAGAGAGAAAGGGGTAGCCCCAATTCCGTTTTCGTAATGATTGACAGCTCCGTCAAAGATAAGTCCCCACTGGGAACCTGGTTCTGGCCCTTCACTGGGTAGCGGTTCATCGCAATCTTTCATTTTAGATACATGACATCTTCGTCTGGGAAGTCAAACCCGATTGATTCTTAATCGTTAATCGGTTGATGAGCCAAATGGTCGGCTAAAATACTTCCTTTAACGGCTTTCTGAGCGTGGTACTCTATGTCATATTCTGATAACAGCATCTGCCAACGGACAATCCTTCCCGTAAGAGCAGGTTTTTCGAAAACGTACTTGATTAGATCCATTTCGGAGACCAACCAAGTAGTATGACGAATCATGTACTGGCGAAGACGTTTGGCTGCCCAAGCCAAAACACAGTAAGTTTTCTCGAGCATCGTGTACCGAGTCTCGCAATCGGTGAATTTCTTACTCAAATAGTAAATGGCAGACTCTTTCCGTTTGGTTTCTCCTTATTGGCCAAGTACACATCCCATCGAGTCCTCTAGGACTGTGAGGTAAATGATCAGTGGTCTTCCTTCCACTGGAGGTGATAGAATCGGCGGATTCAACAAATATTCCTTAATATTGTCGAAGGCGGTTTGGGAATCTTCTGACCAAACGCAATCCTGGTTCTTTTTCAGTAATTTGAAAATCGGCGCACATGTCGCGGTCATAAGGAATATGAATCTGGAGATGTAGTTCAAACGTCCCAGGAATCCTCTGATTTGTTTTTCAGTTTTCGGAGATGGCATTTCTTGAATGGCCTTGACCTTGTCAGGATCAACTTCAATTCCTTTCTGGCTGACGATGAACCCTAAGAGTTTCCCTGAACGGACACCGAAGGTGCATTTATTGGGATTCAAGCGGAGTTTGTACTTTCTCAACCGCTCGAATAGTTTTGACAGGTGGGTCACATGCTCCTCTTCTGTTCTAGATTTAGCAATCATATCATCGACATATACCTCGATTTCTTTGTGTATCATGTCATGAAACAGAGTAGTCATGGCCCTTTGATAGGTTGCCCCGACATTCTTCACACTGAACGACATTACCTTGTAACAAAAGGTACCCCATAGGGTAATGAACGAAGTTTTCTCCATGTCTTTTGGCGCCATTTTGATCTGGTTATAGCCCGAGAATCCATCCATGAAGGAGAAGACTTTGAACTTTGTTGTACTGTCTACCAGCATATCAATGTGTGGTAAAGGAAAGCCGTCCTTTGGACTTGCCTTGTTCAGATCTCTGTAATCAACACACATTCTGATCTTTCCATCCTTTTTGGGAACGGGTACGATGTTGGCTAACCATTAAGGATATTCTGATGTGGCGAGGAAACCCGCGTCAATCTGTTTCTGTACCTCCTCTTTGATTTTGATGGCCATGTCCGGGTGAGTCCGTCTCAACCTTTGCTTTACTGGCGGACATTCCGATCTCAACGGTAAGTGATGTTCCACGATGCTGGTATCCAACCCTGGTATATCCTGATAGGACCAAGCAAATACATCGGGAAATTCTTTGAGAAGCTTTATCAAACTTTCTTTGACAGTTGGATTGAGTAGTGCCCCAATCCTGATTTCTTTTCTCTCTTGCTCTGAACCCAAGTTTACCGTTTCCAACGGCTCTTTGTGAGGTTCAATGGACCTTTCCTGTTGTCTGAGTAATCGGGAGATCTCTTCTGGAATTTCGTTGTCATCTTCTTCTTCAGCCCCAAATATCGGGAACTCAAAGTCGGGAAAAGGCATCGGATCGTATGTTTCAACGGGGTGTAAAACAAGCAATCTGCATGACGTGATGATTTGTGTTTAGAAGAGATAAGAAGAATGCAAGAGTGTGCAGTGTATTTGTTTTACTGCTTGTTTTTATTTGAATTGTTTTTTAGGATTACCATTTTCTGAAAAAAGCAAAAAGAGAAAACAACAATAAATGCGGAAATTACAGAACGACGTTATTTTAGTAATGAACAAGTCGAATATTGAAACTACAGCCCTATAAAACAAAACTCTGTCGCTTCGGGCAAAGCGAAGAGGGAAATTTACAGAAAGCGAGCCCTATCAAAACATCCGTTTCACCTGGGCAGGGTGAAAGGTTAGAAGACGGCAATTACTTTGATTGATGAACGACCTTCAGAACCTCGACATCAACCCATTGGCAGCAAACTCCTCGGTGAATCACAAAGTCTGGCACCTTCCTTGATTTGTCTTCAGAAATGACGCTGATTTCTGGTGGAGCAGGATCATTGGAATCTGTTTCCCAGGCAAAATTGTCGTAGGAGAATTCCTCAGTTGTATTTTGCATAGCATTTATGCTCTCAGCTGTATCTCCCCATCCAGTTGGCTGGATATCTTCAAGCCTGATACGAGAGCTTTCGGGAGCGGTGTACTTGACCATAATGTCGAATTTTCCACTCGGTTGTCCCAAGGTATCCCAAACTTCTTTGGAACTGGAGGAGTCATCCCTCTCGATGACGTTGACCTTGGGAAAAGCATAGTTGATGAATTCAAGTCCTGCAAATGTTGCGAATTCATCGTCATGTTGAGTAGTTTCTGAATGACCTGAGTGTTGGTCCCATGACATGGTGGGGATACAGGTATTCTGTTCAATAACGCTCAGCTGAGTTTCATTACTCGGCTGACTTTCTTGCCCCAAGTTTCCTGGATAAGGTTGCCACATTGGCAGGCCATCCATCGGGCCATAGTAATTGTGGTCAAAGTTGTCTTTCATCAGAGTGTCCTCCTCTAATGAATTTGGTGGAGCACGGCATCCTTCTGGATCACAATCTCTGTAGATCATTTCGACATCTGATCTTGGTATAAATCTCGGACTTTCTATAGGAAAGCAAAAAGGCATAGGCACCTCTTCCTGAGACATATAACCGTCCCCGTTAAGGTAGGACTTCCACTCTTCATCTGTGTCGGAGGAATCTTCCTCATTGATAGCATGCACTGCTTGAGACACTGGGTGAAGGAAACCTCCACTGTGGAAGAAGTTTTGAATGGGATGAAGACTTTCATCGTTGACAGCTGTCTGGGTACATGTTGCAGAAAAACCAAGACCCTTCTTTGTTTTATTGTCAATGGGAATGACAAGCTGTCCCCATCCTGTCGTATCGGTACTCTCGACCGCTTTGATAGCATCGTTGTATGAGGAAATCGAGGTTCCTCCTTTGAAATGATTGTCCTTGCTCACCGACAGTGCTTGGAACTGAGTTCCAATAACCTCCTCAGGTTCCACACAAGCAGATGATGATAAGTTACTCACGAGCAAGGCCTGTTCTCCACAGACTGTGATGAGTTGGCCGTTCTGGATGAACTTTAGCTTTTGGTGGAGGGTCGAAGTGACCGCTCCAGCCTGATGTATCCAAGGTCTTCCTAATAAACAACTGTACGTTGCCCGGATGTCCATGACCTGGAAAGTGACTTGGAAAGTGTGAGGACCAATAGTTATGGGAAGATCAACTTCGCCGATAACTGTTTTTCTGGATCCGTCAAACGCTTTGACGTCGACCTCGCTGATTCTCATCGGAGGGCCTTTGAATGATAATTGCATCAAAGTGGACTTCGGCATAACATTCAGGGCTGACCCAGTGTCTACCAGTACGCTGGCTAAAGCATCGTCCTAGCAGTTAACTGTAATGTTGAGTGCCATGTTATGACGGCGACCTTCTTCAGGTAATTCCTCATCACTAAATCCCAAATTATTGCAGGAAGTGATATTAGAGACAATGCTATCGAACTGTCTGATTGTTACATCCTGTTCCACAAAGGCTTGCTCCAAGACTTTCTGTAGAGCCTCCTTGTGGGCTTCTGAACTGGGTAACAGTGATAACACCGAGATCTTTGAAGGAGTTTGTAATAGCTGATCGACAATGTTGTATTCACTCCTTTGGATGAGCTTCAGCATCTCATCATTATTTTTCAAAAGGTCGGGATTACTGGATTGACCGACTGGGGGATCGGGAGCTTCTGTCTGAAGTTCCTTTTCCTTGTTAAGTTCCCCAACCCCTCGGTTGAAGATTCTACCACTCCGTGTTACTCGACTAATGTCTGCAATGTTCACAACGGAGGGTAATGGAATTTCCTTTCCATTCTCGACTATTGTTGCACCGTATTTGTAAGGGATAGCCTTAGTTGATTCATACGGTAGTGGTCCCGGTAGATAGATGACTATGAGAGCCTTCTGATTTTTCTGACCATCATAAGTAATCTCGATCCGTTCCCGGTTGGGAACTTTAGATTCGTCGAGTAGAGGGATGATGGAAAAAACATCCCTGGTATGGTGATGACCAGAGATTGTGACAACATCCTCGACTTGCTCGGCAAGGTAATTCGGCGTCCAGTTGATGGGTCCAGAACCCGGATATGGACGAATTTCTCCACGATCGATCTGATCCTGAAGAGCTGCTCTCACAAGGTAACACCCTTGGTTACTTTCCGAACAGACGCTACAACTGTCATAGTTGTGTGGTGGCACCTGGCCACGCCCACTTTGAATACAATGTAACCTTACTAGGTTAGCTTCCACTGATCGGACATCCTGACTTTGACGACGAGTAGGATTCCTGTTACTGATACTAATCTGCTGAGTATCTTCATCCATGTAGATTGGCATCCACCAGTGATTTAACAAGTGCTGAAGTACCTCCTAGACAAGGGTACAACCTCGATCGTTTTCGCAACCTGCTTTACAGTTTTGATAATCATGTGATATTAAGAATCCGAGTCGGACCTGCTCAGCATGTAACTCTACCAGGCTGGTATTCATCACGCGAATATCGAGGATCTGAACCATATTGATCTGATAAAGGTTCCTATCATGGTAGTCTTGGATCCATCCAAGATCCATCTGACGTTGGAGGGCCTCTTGTATGAAAGAGCATCCCTGTTTGTTTACCGAGCAAATCAGACAGGAACTGTAATCGTGCCGTGGCAGATTATGATACTGGATTTGCCTTGAGTGCATTGCCACCAAATTGACATTCATCGCACGGATGTCGTGGTTCTGAATGACATTGGAGTTCGTATAGACCATGTTAACTCCACGAACTCGGTGCTCTTGGATCCATCTGAGATCCATTTGTTCTTGTAGAGCTGATTGCACTACCGAACATCCTTGGTTATCTTTAGAGCAGATATCACACTGGTGATAATTATGAGGTGGCACATGGCCATATCCACTCTGTCTAAAATGCATCTTGACCAGATTGGTCTTTAACAAGAGTACATCGTGAATTTGATAGACATTGTTAGTCTCTTTCTCAATCAGATTGACTGCAGCTTTCTCATGTTGAGGCAGCGGGTTCATGAGAACGTTGGGATTCGTATCTTTGAAAGATAAGACCCCGCTCCTAACAAGTTTTTGCACGTTGGACTTGAAATTGAGGCAAGTCTTTATGTTATGCCCTGATCCTCCTTGATGATAAGGGCATGTCTGATCCACCTTAAACCAAAAAGGCGGATTTTCCGGTACTGTAAGAGGAGACTTAGTCTGGATGTGCCCCTTGGCTAGCAGTAATGGAAACAGCTCTGCGTACGTCACGGGTATATGATCAAATCCTGGTGGCCGTGCTGTGTGGTTGTTGTTGTATGGAGGACGAGCCTGCTGAAGAGGTTGTTGTGTCCTTTGCTGATCAGGTTGGCTCTGCGCAACCTGAGGTTGATACGTAGGAATAGGCGCAGGGCTGGTAGCAGGAGTCACAGCTGCTACCAGCTGATAACGTCACCTTTGCTTTCCGAGAGAGATATTCCCAATATCTTTCTCTTTTTTCTTAGGGAGAGTACTACCGTAATTTTTAGTACCGCTCGTCGATCCAGTGTCTTTTACTAAACGTCCTTCTCGGACGGCTTACTCAAGACGTACGCCCATGCCGACCATCTTGGTGAAATCACTGGGCGCACTGGTAACCATTCGGTCATAGTAAAATGAGCTTAAGGTCTTTAAGAAGATCTTTGTCATCTCTTTTTCCTCAAGAGGTGGACAAATTTGAGCGGCGATTTCACACCACCTTTGAGCATACTCCTTAAAGGTTTCCTTGTCCTTTTGTGACATTGATCTGAGTTGATCTCTGTCGGGTGCCATGTCCAAATTGTATTTGTATTGTTGGACGAAGGCAGTGCCAAGATCTCTGAATGTACTGATTGTGGCACGGTTTAAACCCATGTACCATTTGAGTGCGGCACCGGTTAAACTATCCTGGAAGTAGTGAATCAGTAGGTCCTGATTCTCCGTCTGAGCTGACATCCGCCGCGCGTACATCACCAGATGGCTCTGAGGGCAAGAGTTACCCTTGTATTTTTCAAAGTCGGGCACTTGGAATTTGTGCGGGACTTTCACATTGGGGACCAAGCAGAGGTCTGCGGCGTCCTTTCCGAATAGATCCTGACCACGAATGGCCTGCAGTTCCTTCTGCTTTTCCAAGAACTGTTCCTGGAATTCATCCATTTGGTCAAACATAGTTTCCTTCTTACCAGAAGGTGTCTGTGGAATCTGTCCTTCCGGGACAGTGTGCACCACAGGGGGTGGTACCGTGATTACGGTAGTGAATCTTGGCGTCTCCCGAAGTTTGTAACCTTCAGGAGTCTTCAGTATGCCCCTGGCATCTTCGCTTTCCCAAAGTTTGTAACCTTCAGGCCCAGCGGCTTCTGTTGAGATTCCCTGATCTTCAGTGATCGGCGGAACATATCCTTCCGGGATATAGTTGACAGGCATGCCCCAGGGACGATCTTTCGGCATCTGATACCTAGGATCATTCTTCTCCACTATGGGCATTGAGGTGATCTCTGAGATCACAGTTCTTTGTAGCTGAGCTTCTGCATGGCTTGCATGTCGTTACGAAGCTTTCTCATATCCTCTCTTAGAGCGTCGATTTCTTCCTTCAACTCTCTATTTTCTTCCTCAAGATCATCCATCTTTTTCTGACGATTGGCCCGAGTATTATACGAATGAGACAATTTGACTCTAGAACCGAGACACAAACGTGAGATTCGTAGGTAAGAAGAATGCGTTACGTGAGAATGATGAATGCAATGATTATATTAATTGTTTTTTTTTGTTTAATCAAAATAAACTTCGACAATTAGATTGCAAATATCAAACAGTGGGGAAACCCCTTTTTGTTGAAATTCAAAGGATTGCGGAAATGAAAATACAGTAGATTACAAGATGCGGAAACAGAAACCTAAGCTAATGGGTCCCGAGTCCTCTCTGAAGAGAAATCGGGTGCTGATTCTGATATCTTCCTTTTCTTTGACCGGGGCTCTGGAGCCGTTGTCGGGTTATCATTCCTTTGCCAAGTGAAAGGAGCGAGAAAATTCCTTTGGTCATCCTGATTCTCTACAGCATGTTGCTCCAAAATTTCAATCAGAGCATCCTTTTCTCTCAGTAGTTGTTGTATTTTGATGCACTCTACGTCGAGGGTGCGGTACTTGTTCTTCCAAGACCTTCTCTCCTTTTGAACTTTGTTAAGAGTAACCTGAAGCCTTTTAGTTTCCGTCATGAAGTACATGACAGATTCCTTCGGCGGAAGAATTCCATAACTAGGATAAGGCATCTTTAGCTTGAGAGCTCTAGTTTGTACCCAATGGAGATAAGGCTCCACCGAGACACAGTCCGGTTTTCCCAGAGACTCTCGTCCTTTCTTATGAACATGTTTCCAAGCGTGCACTATTTCCATCTTTAGTGCTCTGTCACTTTCTCCTTCCTTGAAGAAAAGACCTTCCAGATGAACACCCAGTGGGATGTGTCTCATCGGGTATCCAAATTGACGACGAACCAATACCAGGTGATAGTTGATTCCTCCTTTAGTTCCTATGAGGGGTACGTTGGGGAATTTTCCACAACGGTTAATGATCCTGATTCCCTCATAAATCCTATTACACCAATCTATATCAGAGTTGGTAAGAGACATGATTTTCGGCGACCAACGTAAGGCACTCTTGCAATCCCAAAAAGTAGCAGACTTGGGCAAGTGGGAAATAAACCATTTATAAAGCAGAGGTACACAGCATGTGATCTCCCCTCCACTGTACAAATTTCCTAAGTGTACAGAATGATACGCATCTGCGAGCAAAGTCGGCACAGGGTTTCCAATGAGAAAAACCTTAATATCGTTAATATCGACGAAGTTATTGATGTTAGGAAACAAAAATAACCCATAGGTGAGTAAGACAAAGATGCTTTCAAAAGCAGTGACGTTTCCTATACTGGCAAAATATAGGGCTTTCTTTATCAAGAACTGGGCTGGCAAACCTTGGATGCCACCCTTAGCGGTCATGTGAGTCCTGACCTCAGACTCGTCCAAATGAATTGCTCTTGCAATAGTCTGATTCTTTGGAATTTCTTCTAGTCCAGAGAATGGAGCTCGATCTATAATGTGTAGATCAATCAGATGAGAATACTCCTCCAGCGTTGGTGAGAGTTGGTAATCCGGGAATGTGAAACAGTGATAAACCGGATCGTAAAACTGAATGAGCGCATCCATGATTCCCTCAATCACATGGACTCTTAACAGTGGTAGCAGACCTCCGTACTTGGCTCTGAAAGCCTCAGGGCTAGTGATCATCCTTGCTAACCTTCTCAAATCCCCTAGTTTTGGAACCTTGAAGGTGTACGTATGAGTTCTCCTTCTACCGAAATCCATTAGCGTAATCCTTTTCTCTGATATTTGCAATCACAGTTTTAGTTTAATTTGAAAAACACAGAGACTAGAAGAGAAGTTTTTTGAATGTTTTAATGTTTTATTAAATGAATGCATGAATACAGCACACAAAAACATAGAAAAAACATGGGGTCAAAGGGTCGTTGTCATGAAGTCAAGGCTCTACCCATCCCCAAAGGTTTATACTAGGGTGATTTTTGTACATGTACTCATTATCATCAGCTCCTCCCAGGAAAGCAAAACAACAAGCGGATCGCCAGCGAGTTGTAAAGCAATTTTAGAGTAAGTGCCATTCACCGAGAATAGATCACCAGCCTCAAATGAGGGTAGTATCGCGTAACAACTATTTTCGATAGTTTCCGCACTACGAAAGGGTTTGGCTCCTCAGCTTCTCAGACTTAACAACCGGCCCATTGGCTAGAAGAGTGAATGGGTTGCGTTGGTCAGCCTCCACTGAGGTTGATGGTCGACCCCGTCGCCATCACTTATCTTAAGTGTATACTCATTCTTTCCACATACGACATCACCCGCATTCCCATTAGCAGAAAAATAAACACGTATAGCAATAAGGAAAAGCAATATATATATATATATATATATATATATATATATTTGTCCTAAACATCCTAGACCTTTAAAGCTATGAATCCTAAGTTCCTGACAGAAAATGGGTTCCCCGGCAGAAGCCCCAATCTGTTGTATCACACAAGAGAGGAAAAGGAAAAAGGAAAACATAGACCCGCCCCACGGTGGGCGCCATTTTTCTGTAGCGAGCAATTTTGGACGCGGTTCTTAAGCACTGGTCACTCTCTGCGGTTTGAGCTTACTACAGGTCGATTCATTTTTTATCCTATTGTGAGCTGAATAAGGAAGGGAAATAGATGTCTCCAATTAACCCTGCTTTGCATACTGAGTTTAAACAGCGGTCTGTTAGGTTACGAATGCTATCAATGTGGGGGGCCTTTGTACTGGTTATTTGTATTTTCGCCAATACTGTTTTCTTTCTTTTTACCTTGACAGAAGGTTTCTGGTGGGGAACAAGGATTAGGATGTTAGGACTGATGCTTTTTGATAGGTATATGAGAGTATGGGATTTTGGTTTTCTGTTGATTGTGCTTGCTAAGATCTTTTCTTTCGATCTTATGCCTACGTATTCCCGTTTACCGAAACAGGGAAATCAGAGCGTTCGTAGTTCCTCCTATTCTATGGGAGGAAATTGGTTTTTGGTGTCTTGTTCAAAGCCCAAGACGTGAAGCGAAAGGTGATTTGTATCTTGTTCAAAGCCCAAGATGTGAAGCTGAAAAGTCTATTTGTGTCTTGTTCAAAGCCCAAGACGTGAAGCTGAAGGACCTCGACTTTAGAGAGAATTTGTCATCTCTAAAGAAGGGTTTGTCTGTCCCAACTGTTGGGTGACTGGTTATAAAGGAGAATTACTTTAACCGGGATACGCGGATCCTAGCAATGCCATAATTTCCTTTAAAGGGGATTTTAACCTGAAGGAGAAGACTTTAACTCAGTGTAAAGCAATGCTATCTTTCCTTAGGAATTTCTCATGCTAAAAGAGGGACAGTGGCATGGATGTAGATGATCTAGAGGCTTGCCGCTTACAGCGATTAGATGAAGGGGAAGGAGTGGTTGATGTTTGTGTACTGTGAACGAGGCACAACTTTGATGCTAAAAGGTTAATTGGATTAACCAGTGGTTTTCTTATACAAAGCCTAAGAGGAGGCTATTGGCCCAACAAGAGGGAGTTTTTATGTGTCTCGTACGAAGCCCGAGAGAGAGGCTAAAAGGGTTGACTCAACAGGAGAATCTTTTATACTCAACAAGAGAGTCTTTGTATCTCGTACGAAGCCCGAGATGGAGGCTAAAAGTTTGACTCAACAAGAGAGTCTCTGTATCTCGTACGAAGCCCGAGATGGAGGCTACAAGGTTTGACTCAACAAGAGAGTCTTTGTATCTCGTACGAAGCCCGAGATGGAGGCTAAAGGGGTGATTGACTCAACGAGGGAGTCTCTTATGTGTCTCGTACAAAGCCCGAGAGAGAGGCTAAACGTTGTTTGACTCCGCTGGGGAGAATCATTGTACAAAGCCCAAGAGGAGGCTATGGTGACTGTTTCAGTTAAGTGACAGGTCCAGTATACTGATTTTAAAGAGAAAATCAGTTCTTATATGAGCAACACTGTACTCAAGGATTTGATTTGATGATCAGGGATATTTTCTTCTCTTTGAGGAAACGGGAAATCCAAAGGGTATTGAGACTGTCCGAGTCTGCGGGTTTCCTTCCTATTTAACGACGGGGTCACTTGAGAATGTCTTTGAGACTCAAGGAAGTTAGACTGACCGTGTCTAAAGTTTTATCTTTTGTACTATGCTTTGAGAAACAGTAGTAGACTCTATGAAAGGACTGTTCTATGAGGATGACTAGGTTCTGTTCCTATACCTCTAGGAGGTCGTCGGGATAATTTGTACGAAGCCCAAGAGGAGGCTGGAAACTTTTAAGAAGCCGACGGGTCCTTGTACTAAGCCCCAGAGGAGGCTATCATTCCCGGAGGAAGAGATTATTATACGAAGCCTAAGAGGAGGCTGTGAATACTTCTAAGAAGCCGTAGGGTCCTTGTACGAAGCCCAAGAGGAGGCGGGGTTGCTTTTAGGAAGCCTGTGGGTCCTTGTACGATGCCCAAGAGGAGGCCGATGCTTTTAGGAGGCCCGTGGGTCCCCAAACCCCGAGAAATTCAAGGCAAGCTATTCACAAGGAATAGGTCAAGTCAGGAAAGTTCGAGAATTTGGAAGAAACTCAAAGATGCCATTCATGGAGAAGACATTCATCTTGGGGAGTAGAGTTTCTTGACAATTCCTAATGAGGACAGCCGAAGAGAAGACTGTATCTGGTGATCCTATTGGGGATCTAGTTGTCTATTTCTACGAATAAACGAAACGGTGTCACCTAGTTCTAGACGTAGTTGCCGGGGAAACTCTAAATATTTATACTATTATTACACAGTTGATATGAGTTTATGAAAGAAGACTTACAGTGAAACAGCCCCACAATACAGTTATATGTATATGAGTTTATGAAAGGAGACTTACAGTGAAACAGCCCCACAATACAGTTATATACATATGAAAGCGGTAAATGAAAGCGTGTAAACACTTACTCGGTTGTAGAGCTTCCATGCTGTTTGGTTAGTTGTCCAACAAAGAAAAATTGAAAACAACAGTATATTCAAAATCAAAGGAGAAAGTGCTTTGAAAAAGAAAGATTTGGGGCTTATAGCTCAAGGAGAGGCCCAGGGTTTTATCAGTGATCGCACTGTTGAATTTGTACAGAGGGACTTATACAAGTGACTGAGGCCCAAGAAAGGTTTTCTGTACAAAGGGACGGGTCTTACACTCTATCAAGAGGCCCAAGTGAGTTTTAAGAAAAGAAATGGGTCTTATTACTCGAGGGTAGGCCCGATGGTTAATTTTGAAAAGGGCGACGGTCGCGCCGAGGTTTTGGAAACACCGTGGGACTTATACAAGTGACTGAGGCCCAAAAATTTTGGTATTTACAAAGGGGTTGGGTCTTACACTCTATTAGAGGCCCAAAGAGTTTGGAACATTTGAGTATGATTAAAAATCAAAGAAACCCCAATTTTCACTTTTTAAAAGTAATTTTTCAAAGAAAATTAATAAAAAATGACAAAAAAAACAAATAAGTTCAAATAAACCACTTGTGATTTTTGGTTAAGGTTAGAAAAATAAGGTTTTAATCACAAGATGATTTAAAACTTATTTAGTTCTGATTTTCAAGATGAATGTTCACTTTTAAAATGTTTAAAAACAATTAAAAATGAATTTATTCACAAAAATACCAACTATATTAAATAAATAATATAAATTTTATTTTTTTGTAGAATAAAATATTTTACTATTTTTGTGATTTTTCAGAAAAAGAACCAATAAAAAATAATCAAAATTGAGGGAGTTATTAATTTTCCAAATCATTAAAAAAACAATATGAAAAATGAGAAAATATAAAAAAAGAGGGGTTGAGTCTTACACTCTAATAGAGGCCCAAAGTGTATTTTTGTACAAAAGATGAGGCTTACAACTCAGGGAGAGGCCCAAAATATTTTCAGTTTGAAAATGGCGATCGCGCCGAGATTTTTAACGTATCGGGACTTATACAATAGCTGAGGCCCAAAATTGTTTCGTTAAAAAAGGGTTGGGTCTTACACTCTAATAGAGGCCCAAGTGTTTAAAAATGAAAAGAAATGAGACTTACAGCTCAAAGAGAAGCCCAGTTGATTTTCGTTTGAAAATTGCGATCGCGCCGAAGTTTTCTTTTAACGCAGAGGGACTTATACAATAAACGAGGCCCAAAATTGTTTTGGTTAAAAGGGGATTGGGTCTTACACTCTAATAGAGGCCCAAAGAGTTCGAAAAAGATTTGTTAGGGTGAAAATCAAAGAAAACCCCAATTTCATTTTTTAGGCATTTTTTCAAGAAAAATTAAGTAAAAAATGATAAAAATATCAAATAAAATCATTAAATAATGATTAAAGTTTATGAAAAAAAATATTTTATCAACATAAATATTTAAAATCATTTTGGTTTTAAAAATCAAGAAAAAAAAAGAAATCATTTTAAAAGCATTTAAAACAATATAAAACACTATTTTTAAATATATTAAAAATAATACTTTTTTTTGTGATTTTTTGTGGATTAAAATATTATGGGGTAAGAATTGGAAAATGATGATTTTTTGCTATGTACAAAAAATTGGTTGAGTTTTGAAAATAAAAAGTAAGAAAAAGAGGAAAGATATCAAAATATCATCTTCGACATTTTTTGGGGTAAAAATGAGTACCGAAACTTTAGTTTTCAACACGTTTTTATCAAATTTCAAACACTCATAACTCTCTCAATTTTTATCGGAATCAAAATCCGGAAGAACCTACCTGACCAATTTTTCGCAAGGAATCCGATGGTATTACTCACACGCACGGAAAATCGACGTATAAAACACAGAAAAAACTGCTATCGATTAAAAACGTCGTTCTGCGTAGAATTTCCAACACGCGTAACTCTCTCGATTTTTATCGGAATCAAAATCCGGAAGTACCTACCTGACCTATTTTTCGCAAGGAATCCGATGGTATTACCCACGCACACGGAAAATCGACACAGAAAATGCAGAAATTAAAAAACAAAAACTGCTATCGATTAAAAACATCGTTCCGCGTTGAATTTCCAACATTCGTAACTCTCTCGATTTTTAACCGAATCAAGATCCGCAAGAGCCTATCCTGACCTATTTTTCGCAAGGAATCCAATGGTATCACACACGCACGCAGAAACTCAACGTACAAAATGCAGCGATAAAAAAACCAGAGCTGCTGCGTTGTAAAAACATTGTTTCGCGTAAAATTTCCAACGCGCGTAACTCTCTCGATTTTTAACCGAATCAAAATCCGCAAGAGCCTATCTTGACCGATTTTTCGCAAGGAATCCAATGGTATTACTCACGTACACGGAAAATCGACGCACAAAATGCAAAAATTAAAAAACAAAAACTGCTATCGTTGTTTTCGACGCCGTTTCGCGTAAAATTTCCAACGCGCGTAACTCTCTCAATTTTCATCGGAATTGAAATCCGTAAAAACCTATCTTGACCGATTTTTCACAAGGAATATAATGGTATTATTCACGCACTCGGGAACTCACTTACAAAGCAAAAAAATAGAACCGCTATCGTTAATTCGACGCCGTTTCGCGTAAAATTTCCAACGCGCGTAACTCTCTCAATTTTCATCGGAATTGAAATCCGTAAAAACCTATCTTGACCGATTTTTCGCAAGGAATCCAATGGTATTACTCATGCAAACTAAAACTTAATGTATAGAACACACCAATGAAAACAAGACAGAACTGTACATGGTTTCAAAACAACCAGAATTCCACATAAAAACATGTCAAAATGCAAACAGTGGGAGGATCACAACATACACATTAAGGACTACATTTTTACCTCAAGAGTTGTTCAATATGATGCATGTATGTAGACAACAAAGGAAAGCATGATTCAAAGAATTCAAGTTGTGAATTTTACCTCTTTTTTTGGAGATTTTGGGCAACCTTCCAAGTGCTTTATTCCAGAAATGATTTTATGCTTTGGACAACCTCAAATGACCTCTTAGAAGCTTTTAGGATGGTTGGAATCGGCTGGAAACCTCTGGAGCAAGTTTGTGCACTTTCTCGCGAAATGGTAAAAAATGACCAAAATGCCAACTCTCTCAAATGGTGTTCCAGATGTGTGGCACCATTTGGGACAGTTCAAGGATGATATTTAGAGTGTGTTTGAGGTTTCATCTGGCTTGGAAAGTGACTGAATCAAGACATGGCTTGAAAAATGCAAAAAAGTGTCATTTTGAGGTTTTGAGAGGTGACTTTGTGATGTTGTGATTACAGGTCACTTTTGATGGTTTGTACAGCTTACATATGATATATATATGAGGTGTGTGTGTGATTAGTTTGAGTGGAATTGCTCTCTAGCTCAAAAACTCGGAATTTCCTTACTAAAGAAGGCATTTTGGAGTGAAAGAGAGAATTTGAGGAAAGCATCTGTTTGATGGCTTTGGTGTACTCAAACTGAACACAAATGAGCTCTATTTATAGTGGAGCAAGTTTGTTTTGGGATCCACAGTGAATGGCAACTGCAATAGGTGTTTGTTCCATGTTGGCCAATGAAAATCCAAGTCTCCTCTAGCCATTGACTAGAGGTTAGGGCACAGGCTGCTGGTTCCCTTGGTCTTGGATAAGTCTTGACTGATTTCAGATGAGAATGGCTCAGTACATGCCACCTCTAAGCATCCATTAAATGCTCCAAACCAAAATTGGAGTTTTGTCCCTCTTTTAGGGATTTTTAGGCTTTGGCATGCTTTTCTTTGTTCCTTGGACTTGGGAGGTCCATGGATCAGATCATCCCACTTGGATTTGATCCTTAGATGTGTCCAAACTGATGACAAGGCTTGAAAATTCGTGTGGCACAAAAAATGTGCAAATCTGCCTTGAAAAATTCAGCTTCAGCAAGCACTTTTGTAAGATCCATAACTCCCTGCTCGAGTATGCTACATGGACGTTCTAGGACTTTTCGGAAAGCTTAGATGACGTACTTCAACTTTGATGTTTGGCCCTAGACCTAGTTCAACTTGGATCATGGAGAAAAACAGCCTTGAAGTTGGGACATTGTGCTGAAATTACAAGGCAGATTTTGGCTAAGTGCTGAAAAATGTCAATTTTAAGTTTTTAGCCATTTTGATCCAAGCATAACTCAAAATCCTTAATGAATTGGACTTAGGTCTAGTTGAAGTTTTTGTAGAGGGTAATGAGGGCTACAAATCAAGCTTTGGATGGGGAAAAATGACTTTGTGGTTTAGGAGTTATGATCCTCCAAAGTTGGTACCTTGCCACTTTTTTTCATAACTTAGAAAAATTTCTAAGTTTTTATGGTTACCCCTTTTTACAAGTTATCCCACTTTCTTTGATTTTTCTTGATGAATGATGATTCCAATCACACATTAACAACATTTTAGGGTTAAAAAACCATTTTTATGAAAAATCTCAAAAAGTCAAAGTTTGACTTTTGTGCACAGTTGACTTTTTATCAGATGAATTCCAAACTGTGCGATTCTTCAGGAAATCATGTCCTTGACCTAAATCAAAATTGATGGACATGTTCCATGGGTGTTATAGGGTGTATTTAATCGTGTCCCACGGCTTGGGAGCATGTCCTGGTCAAAAGTCAAAGCTACAGTTGACTTTTCTCGCGAAACCCTAACTGTGGTTCAGATGAAATTGAAACTTGTTGCTCAAGCTTCTTGGGTCAATCCATTGTTGCGAATGGATCAACGTGGTATGTTGGAGACCCTCAAATCATGTCTTGAGGTCTTGGCTCATGATTTGTCCCAAAAGTCAACTTAGGGGTGAATTAGGTCAAGAAACCCTAATTCCTGATTTTTGATGTATGCATCCCCTGAGGCTAAATTGACTTGATGATGGGGTTTATGATGTTCCATGGAGCATTTTAGGTTATTATTTGAAGCATTGGCTCATGCCCAGAGGAAAATTTCCATCTGGAGGCCCTGGTCGACCAAAACCCTAATTTGGTGACACTGGCGATCTTGAAGCTTGATCCACCTAGAAGGGAGCAGCCTTGTGCTTAATCCTTGAAGTGGGAGTCCTCTTGATCCATTGTGGATATTTGAGAGGCTAGACAAGTTGAAGATCATGTCATTCCTTGATTGATCCTTTGTCTAAGAGCTCTGCGAGGGCTTGAAACCCTAAATCCTGTTTGTAGTGAATGCTCACCCACCTTTGGGGAGACTAATGAGGTACAAAGGTACATCCATATTGTGTTGATGATTTGCACAATGATGGGAAATCTTAGTGGTCAAAATTTGGGGTATGACAAAATGCAAGCGCTTCATGCAAGACACCAGTCAGCTCTTTCAAATCAAGTGACAATGAAAAGACGAGGTCTCAAAACCTCGAAAGACAAGAAGAAGTCTCAAAACCTTAGTGAGGACAAAAAAAAAGGTCTCATAACCTAAATGAAGAGAAAAAAAAGGTCTCAAAACCTCAACGAAGACAAGAAGAGATCTCATAAAGACAAGAGGAGGTCTCAAAACCTCAGTAATAAAGGACAACCAAATTCTGCAAGGGAGTAATGACTACCAAGGTGTCTGAATCATCGTCAACCATCATCAATTCATTTTCTAGCCTATGGAAGCTGGAATGTATAACTTGAGTTAACTGAGTGTAGGATTGGAGTTCATCACGAAGATGGGGTAGGGACAAATAAATTTTGAGCCTTTATCTTTTGTTTCGTAATCCGTGAACCAAGCCACGTTACAACCCTTAAAAGACCTAATTGAGGTACGGTTATTTTGAAAGCATACTACAGAAAGGTTGATTAACCTGACTCCTAATGATCTTTGCTAATTGCGTGTGTTGATCACTTCATCTGTCACTCTGTAAATGGCTAGATCCACTTTGTTTTTTATTATTTAATCATTCTACCATGTGTGTTTCATCAATAAAACCTGATTTCAAAAGCTTGCATGAATTTTGCATTAAAATTGCTAATTTTTAATGAACAATACTTGTTTTCAAAGACAATTAAATGTCAAAGAAATCCCGACAAATGCACCCAGCTAGGGAATTTGACCTGATAAAGAAAGCTCAGTCAAGGGCAGCCAAGCGGAGGATCTGCCAATCCACCATCCCAAAGAGTTATTGAATCAAGGGCAGAACTCTTCAAGTTCAGAGTATTGGGGGAGGTCTTCTTAAGGTCATCTTATGACAAGTGTGGGCTCCAGTGACCCATCAACAGGGGCAAGTTTGTTCCCTGGTTGTTTCTACCACAGTCTGAGTACTTTGTATTGAAAATACAATTGAACTGGGGCAGTTACGCCAAGACTCGTGTATCTTTTCAAAAGTTTAAAGATATTGAAATACCTTGTATGCTAATTCTTCTGTAAAATCCTTTTGACGACTTACTCTCACAAGAACAATTAATCAGAAGCAGTCAAGTCGAGACTCGTTGTCAACAACCGCTCCAAAAAAAAAACATGTTCAAAGACATTGTTGTGTAAGTACAGTTAATCAGGGGCAGTTATGCCGAGGCTCATTTCTTTTCAAAAGTTTGAAGATATCGAAGCATATAGTATGCCAATTCTTCTATAAAATCCTTTTGATGACTTATCCTCACAGACCAGTTAATTAGAGGCAGTTAGGTCGAGATTCGGTAAATCTCTAAGGGGCCAATCAGTCTGGGGCATCTCTTTCACAGATCAGTCAGTCTGAAGAAAACGTTCGAAGACCGTGTTGTAAATGCAGTTAATCTAGGGCAGTTATGCCAAAATTCATGAATCCCTCCAAGAGTTTGAAGACATTGAAATACCTTGTATGCCAATTCATCTGTAAAATCTTCTTGATATTTTCTTCTGATGGACCATGTAATCTGGGGCAGATGAGTTATGCAGAACTACTTTGTTCTTATTATATCCTTTGCCAGCTCCCCAGTAAGCTGTTACATCAGCTAAACTTGACAATTCCCAATGGATATTTTCTCTCCAATGAAGAAATCAAGCTCGTGATGGCTATCCCAGTGAAGTCATGATGCTATACCAAGTGAAGTACTCTTCTCACCAGAGAAGGTTGTAATCTTGAAATAGAACTACTGATTCTGCAAGCTCATCCCCAGTAATGGTCTAATCTGTTGAGTTTGGTTGGGTATCCTTGTCGAGATGTTTATTTCATCTTCAGTCTCACTTCCTTTTGTCTGTTTTGTCAGCATAAGCATAAGCATGACATAAGCATCATATGCATAACATTTTAGCTCACTGCTACCTCTTCTTCTGGTGTTTACCTACTTTGTTCACCTTGGCGTTATCTCCCCAAGTGACTGGGTTTGACCATCCTCTACAATAGAGTTGTCAGCCCTAGGCATAAAATTTCCATCCTTTCTGAATTCCCCACAGAGTTTTATCCTCGTGGATGATGGTTGGTTCGGTTATCTTTTCCATAATAGGATAAGATAAATCCCCATTTGAGCTTATTCCTCAATGGTGGGAGTCTTGTTTAACCGTTTCTTTCTAGCTCGTTCCTAGATTGAACTTTGGTCCCCGGCAGGTTAGGTTGTTGAACCTAGTTTGAACGTGCATTTATTTTGCACCATTTTTTGCAGGAAGAATCTTTTTACAGACCCTCGTTGAAGACAAAATTCATTCTCCAGCAGTGTTGTGATATCAACATCTCTTTGGAATTTATACCCAATAACAAGTAGTAATCTCTTGAGAAGCTTATCTATCTCTGGTACTATCCAAACTTTTTGCAACCATAATTGATATTCCCCTAGGAAGCCTAATCTTCAGTTATGCAACCCCGGTATTGACCCATCTGATACTTAATCTCCTCATATGGAACTTAAAATCCAGTAATCACCGGCATCGTATATTCAAGGTCAAACATGAACCAAAACTTCGAGTCAGACATGAACCCGTTGTTTGAAACCAGGTCAAACATGAACCTAAACTTTGAGTCAGACATGAACCCATTGTTTGAAACCAGGTCAAACATGAACCTAAACTTCGAGTCAGACATGAACCCGTCGTTTGAAACCAGGTCAAACATGAACCTAAACTTTGAGTCAGACATGAACCCGTCGTTTGAAACCAGGTAAAAAATGAACCTAAACTTCGAGTCAGACATGAACCCATCATTTGAAACCAGGTCAAACATGAACCTAAACTTCGAGTCAGACATGAACCCGTCATTTGAAACCAGGTCAAACATGAACCTAAACTTCAAGTCAAATATGAACTCGTTATTTGAAATCCAGCTCATACTGGTAACAAAAAATCCAGCTCATACTGGTAGTCAAAATCTAGCTCATACTGGTATCCAAAATCTAGCTCATACTGGTATCCAAAATCCAACTCATACTGGTAGTCAAAATCCAGCTCATACTGGTAGCTAAAAATCCAGCTCATACTGGTACCCAAAAATCCAGCTCATACTGGTAACTAAAAATCCAGCTCATACTGGTAACCAAAAATCCAGCTCATACTGGTACCCAAAAATCCAGCTCATACTGGTAACCTAAAATCCAGCTCATACTGGTAACCAAAAACCCAGCTCATACTGGTATCCAAAAATCCAGCTCATACTGGTACCCAAAAAACCAGCTCATACTGGTAACCAAAAAATCCAGCTCATACTGGTAACCAAAAATCCAGCTCATACTGGTAACTAAAAATCCAGCTCATACTGGTATCTAAAAATCCAGCTCATACCGGTACCCAAAAATCCAGCTCATATTGGTAACCAAAAAATCCAGCTCATACTGGTATCCAAAATCCAGCTCATACTGGTAACCAAAAATCCAGCTCATACTGGTATCCAAAATCCAGCTCATACTGGTAACCAAAAATCCAGCTCATACTGGTAACCAAAAATCCAGCTCGTACTGGTAACCAAAAATCCAGCTCATACTGGTAACCTGAAATCTAGCTCATACTGGTACCTCAAAGTCCAGCTCATACTAGCATTCAAAATCCAGCTCATACTGGTAGTCAAAGTCTAGCTCATACTGGCATTTAAAATCTAGCTCATACTGGTAGTCAAAGTCCAACTCATATTGGCACCCCAAATCCAGCTCATACTGGTAACCAAAAATCCAGCTCATACTGGTAACCAAAATTCCAGCTCATACTGGCATTCAAAATCCAGCTCATACTAGTAGTCAAAGTCCAGCTCATACTGGTAACCAAATTATAACCCCAAACCAGTGTCCTTTCCAACTTATATTGGTACCCGAGTCCCATCATCAATGGCTCATTAACCTTATTCCCAGCTAAAAGTCCAGTCATTTTTCATCATTTGGCACACGCAGAGTTTGTCTCTGTCTTTTCTGGGTTTTCTTGAAGATCCCGTTTGAACTCTTCAGTATAAGAAATCCCCATAAAATCTTTGTAGGATGTCTATCCTTTTATTTCATGTTGATCCCCAGTGGAGATCATGTATTCTTTCTGGTTTCATGCCCAGTAAGGATGCGTCTTATTTCCCCAGTGTCGTCCGGTCACCTACGAACCTGTCATCCATCTCCCTGGATCTTCCCCCTAGTGGAGAATACCTCCCTAGCTTCTATCTCCAGTAAGCACCTGTAGGGTTTCCCCCTCAGCTTTATCTTTACATCCCCAGTGTTGCCTCAGAGTCTTCCCAGTAAGTCTCTTTTGTTGGTCAGCCTGTATCCCCAGTGAGTCTTCCTCATGGATACTAACCTTTATCCTTCCCCAGTAAGCCCATCTGTGGTGGTTTGCTCCTTCTCTGGTGTCTGGTATGTCTGCATCTTTGCACTATCATGGCATCATATCATCATACTAGAAGTTCATGACATGTCAGCATTTGCATGTCCGTCTCTTGTCCTTAGCATTTACATCCCATCTAAGGGCAAAATTTTTTGTTTGCTATATTTAAATACGTTTCACCTTGATGCCCCGAGGATTTCCATTCCTCGTGTCATCCGGTAAAGCTATTTAAATAGGGGCAACTGTTGTACCCCAAATTTTACCCCTTAGATGTCATAACATCTTGCATTTTCATTTATATTCAATCATCTGTGCATTTTTATCTAATCACCATATCTTGCTAGTTTGTTCTTTTATGTAAAAAATAGGGTTTGCACAAAGTCTCCTAAGCCAAGCTCTCACATGATTCAAGGTCTCCTAAGACACTCTTTGGTTCCAAACAATCATCACATGTGTTCACTAACTGAGTGAGAATGATACCTTGAGCCACAAGTTCATCTGACCCCAGATTAGGGTTTTGACTGAGGTTATTTTGATTTGTAAGATTTTGATCGCCAAAGTGAAGCATTCAAGTTTCTCCATCAAGACATATCCAATTGTTGGGTTAGGGCATGAAAAGGCAAGTTTTGAGAAGTTTCTTGCAAAGAGGGCAATGTTTGGTCCTTGAAACCTTCTAAGTGTGGAAAATTCACTTCTTGTGCAAAATTGCAAAGGTCATAACTTTCAAACCACACATCCAAATTGAGTGACTCAAAGCTTAAATGAAAGCTCTTTCCATGATCTTGAAAACATATTAGAGGAACCTCTTCCAAAATATGCATGGTTTTTAAGTTACAAGACTTAGAAGATAAATCACCCTTGGGGACTTGGTGAAAATTTCAGCATTTTACTCCAATTTTGAACACTACTTCATGGTTGTTTTTCACCTAGTTCTAAGCTTCAAATAAAAAATATTTGAACATGAAAGTTGTTCCTTATTCTTCAAGCTTTCCAAGCATGTGTGGAACTCCTCATTTGAATAAGCCAATCTCAAGTTATGATGTGTTAAAGTTAGGTGTTTCAAGTTGAGAAATTTCCATAACTTAGAAAGTTTTCTAAGTCTTTTTGGACAGCCCATGTGCATGACTTTATGGCATTTTTTCTCATTGTTACAAACCTCATCTCAAGTATCTTTCCAAATGAAAAATGTTCTATCAAATGCCAACTTTTCAAAGAGCCAAAGAACTCACTAATCGGAGCATTAATCATGGAGAAATTGTGCATCAAAGTGGCTATGTTGCAAATGTATATACACTTAGAGAAGTCAGAATTTCTTTCTTCATGTGCACCACTACTTTCCCACGATTTTCCATTCATTTCTAATCACTATCCCAACTTGTCATCAATATAAAAACTGTCCTACCCCATGCCATCTTGCCAAAGAGGGAGAGATCTTTTTGTTTGGTTCACTAGGATGCCAACTATAGTGTGGAAAAGTGAGGTCAATAGTTCAATTTCATGACACAAATCTTGTCTCACTTGAACCAAGCTCTGAGCCATATCACCAAGTACATCCCAACAGACTTTTCACCATCAGTTCCAACACCTTTTTCTGTCACCAAGCTGTGCAAAAGAAGCTTCTTGTACAACAACTTTTGTTCTTGCAAATGAATGTACAAAAGTCAAAGCAAGAACCCTTTGTGTAATGCTTCATGAGTCCTTTTCCTTGGTCCCTAATCCATCTCCTCTGCTGACATAAACCAAGCAAGAAGCTACCAGGACACTCTACACATGGCTCAAGAAAGATAAAGGAAGACAATCGTACACCACAATCCTCCTTGTGATCTTTCACCTTTGAATAAAGCATTGGTCCATTATATTTTTAAGGCAAGAACCAAACCACTGTGATTATAAAAGGAGGACATTTTCTCCATTTGAGAACCAACAATCAACGAGAATAACCTTCAGTCAAGAAAACTCAACATTCTTGCACTTCATCTCTTCGTAAGAACACCACCACTTGCAAACCTTTGCTTTGTACAACCCTCTAATCAATATCAGAGCAATAACACACGAGAATCATCACAACATACACAGAACTAAAACAACAGAACATCATCTCACTCACCATAACATATCACTTCAAGAAAGAAGGAACTGGTGAACTCAACATCAACAAAAACACCCACAAAAGTTCCAGAATAAACACGATACTCAACAAAAACCTAAGAGCTCGTGAGCCTTACTTTGTAGCCAACAATGAGAGAAATACAATACCAACAAAATCCAAAAAAAATCAGAATACACACTCTAAGTGAATTGGGAACTTTTCTTGGCAAATAAGGAGAAGGAGGAGAGCACTTTGCAGCAGTTTTTAAGTTGGAAAAAGAAGTTCAGCTCATAATCAAGAAGGTGCAGTGGACTTATTCCACTAGGTAACCTTCTCTTTTTTTTTCTCTCCATGGACAAATATCATCTTGTTTTCAACACTGTCATCATCTCCGTATCTTGCATATAAGCCAGTTCTGTGTAGTATCATTGAGTACACATGATGTTTTCAGTGTTGATGATATATTATTCATGCTGTCCATTATTATGTTAAGTTAGGTTCAACAACCTGAGATTTTGTTTGAAGTTATATTGGTATGACAAGTAGTTGTTCTCACTCTCCTGGCTCATAAATATATCCTTACGATATCATGGTCATGTTGCTTATTTTTTTTGGCATTTGAGTCAAGTGGCATGTGAATAATATTGATGTTTGTGACACTGCCAGTTCTTGGTGCTATGTTATTATTATCCTAATTCCATGTTTGAACACTAGAGGTTATCATCGAAAGTGTGCTCAAAAATATGTTTACGTGATGAGTGACTTTAATGCCATGATTATATTCAGGGAAGTATGTTCATTTCATTCAGAGTGGTGGGTTTAAAAATGTTAATGTTAAAGTTCACATGGTGTATTCTTGATATAATGTTTGTGTTCTCATGATAAAGTTTGCATGCTTGAAACTACTCCCAGGTTGTCCTTTGTGTGTTTAAGTCTAGGTTGAGAAACATGAGGATTGTTGCAGGATCTACACTTGGTTTTAAGACATGGTTCGTTTGTTGTTCCTTGCTTTGAGTTAGTGCCAAAGGTTTGTTTTATTGCATGATATTTTGTCAAGCTTTTAAGAAGATCCCTGTTTGAACAAGAGGAGTATGCATCATTTTCTTTTTCATATTTCACGTTAGGTTTTTATATTATTGTTGCGTCTGCATGTATGAAGGAGAACATGGCAAGGGGATTAGTGCAGCATGTATTATTTTTGGCAGCTAGTGACTTAAGTAGTAGTTGCCCAATTGAGTTTACATTGCTAAGTTTCAGTCACGTTGTTTTCCATGTGGTCATTTTTCCAAGTAGCATTTTCACTTCGCCTGGTAGTTTAAGTGAGTTTAGGGGTGGCTTATACATTGGATGTATAGCCACCCCAGTGGTATAACCTGCGCGCTGCCAACCAAGGGGTCAGGGGTTCGAATCCCCCTCGCCCCAGACACCCTTTTACTTGTTTTATTTTCTTTTCCAGCCAATTTCTTTTCATATTTGGGCCTAGCACGAATTACTTTCCACACCCCACTCCAAAGGCCCACATGCTGCCAGCACACATATATTCATCACTAAAAACTCCAAAAAACTCATAAATACTCTTTTAATGCTTAATTAAAATTTTCATTTAATTTTCCACTTTTATTTTATTTTCACATTAAATTCTAAAATTACAAAACATGTGTAAATCTTTCACTTAATTTTGAACTTTCTTTGAAAAATACTTAATTCTTGTGAGCTTTGTAAAGAGTTATTTGAGTTGGTTCTTGAGGCATGAGAGAGTGATCTGGAGAGGTTCCTTGACTTTGGTCAGAGATCATTCCCTTAGGGTTTTGTTTGTATCTCTTGACTATGTTGCTAAGCCTTTTATCTTGAATACTTTGTCTTGGATTTCAACTTAAAGAGGTTATCTTTATCATATGTATGTGTACTTATTTGTTTATGATTGTTGTGAATTATCTCACTATCTCTTGCCATACATTGATGTTTGAATCATACTTTTAAGATTGATCATGCCTAATAGTTGTACATCCCTTTGAGTTCTTACATTCATTTCACTCATTTAATTTCAATCCCCCTTCAAACCCTTGTGTTTACAATAAGTTGTCTCCCCTTCCTTCCAAAGGAAAGCCCCTCCTTGACCTCATAGTCATAGGATATCAGCTTTGACCTCATAGTCATAGCCACTTCCCTCTTGACCTCATAGTCATAGAGCCATCTCTCCTTAACCTCATAGTCATAGGATTCCCTCTTGACCTCATAGTCATAGAGTCATCTCTTCTTGACCTCATAGTCATAGGATTACCAACTTTGACCTCATAGTCATAGCCACTTCCCTCCTTGACCTCATTGTCATAGGATACCAGCTTTGACCTCATAGTCATAGCCACTTCCCTCATTGACCTCATAGTCATAGGATATCTGCCTTGACCTTATAGTCATGGCCACCTTCTCTTTGACCTCATAGTCATAGGATACTTTCCTTTCTGTCTCATAACCAATCATCTTACAACTTAGAATTAAGTTAGGGTTCTTGGACTCCATGTGAGACTCATCACTTTGAGTATTCACTTCCCCCATCACGACTTAGACTTAGAGAGTTTCTTAAACTCTACATGAGCTCATACTCATTCCCCTTGGAACGATGACCATAGTCAATGGTTCCTCACCCTTAGTTAGGTGAACTACGGTTGCTCTGATTCTTTAGTCAGATACGTAGGCACAAGATGCGACGTCTTGGCGAGCAAACTTAGTGTACATACCCTTAGGTCTTTACCTTTATCTTTAGAAGATACCTTAGCAAGCAAACATAACATAACACAAACTAAACAAGAGGTTCCTGTAGAGTACTATAGATATTAAGGGTGCTCATATATTCCCTTAGTATAACCAACCCCCGAACCTTAGATCTCCCCCGTTTAGGTTTTCTCGATCTTGAACCTTTCCTTTGGATAAATCAAAGTCGGTGGTGAATTCAAATAAATGTGATGCAAGTTAATTAATAGCTTGTTCTCCGATTCTCACCACAACACACTTAGAATATCCAAAGCTATCACCATTTGCACATAGCCATTGTTGTTGAAGCTCAAAGATCATCATTCAACAGAACAACAATGAATTGGTATAGAAATTGTTGATGAAGAAGACAACATTGCAAATCAGTCAAGTCATCAACCACCTTCTCGTCAGCGCTACATTAAAGATCTGGAGCAAGGAGTTATTGCTCAAAGCTTGCTCACCCCGAAGACGAAGAAGAAGAAGATCTACAAGATGTCAATAACTGTCAAATCATTATACATCTCTGTAGTTTCTTAGAATAGCAAGGAGCTGTTGCTCACATCTTGCTTGAACACTTGTGTGTTCTTTTGTACTTAAACTTAGGAGTAATCTGCTTGTTAAGAAGCACCTTTGTAATCTCCAGTTAAACTAATTCTTGGTGAATTAGGATTCCTTGAGTGGTCAGTGTGACCGGAGACTCGAGAAGACAATGGCGAGATGTCATTGTGGCAAAAATCTGAAATAGGGTCAGTAGCGTTATATTCATTGTGATGAATCCCTGAACGTCTAGCTGTGAAATCCTAGCAGTAGATTTTACGAGATTGGAACCTGCAGGTCAATGTTTGTTATATTCATTAAGTTGAATCCCTGAACGGTTCATTATATGTTAGTCACAGTGCGGCTGTGCAAGTGGTTAGTCACCAGCTGTTGCCCGTGCATCTGTAATCAAGATTGATTATAGTGGATTAAGACCTTGTGTTCAAGGCGAAATCACCCGAGGAGGGTGGGCTGGATTAGCCTTTATGGTGAACCAGGATATATCGTGTGTTCTTTACTCTTATGCTTAATGTCTTGTTTATCTTTCTATATAGAGTATCAGAACCTTACACAAGCAAGTCAGAACCTTGCAGCTTAACTCTGATAAGCTTCTGCACTACAAGTTCTGAGAAATGGATCTTATGTTCAGACTCTAGTTAGTTTTGAAGCCTCATGCTTAGCAAGTATGAATGTAACTTTGCCAGTCAGATTCTCTCAACGAACTCTGATGTAATCCTAAGTGATTCAACGACAAGAAACGAAAAGTAGTCAAAAGAGCAAATACACAATTCAAACCCCCCTTTCTTGTGTCTTTCTCGCACCTTTAATTGGTATCAGAGCACCAGTTCTGTTATTGATGGATATCAAACACTTAATAGTGTCAGAAAAAGATCCAAATGAGGTGCGTAGAAATACTCTGGGTAAGATTGAAATCCACTTACAATTTCTGTAACAGTTCAGAAGTTGACTGTGTACAAAATTATAATCAATCTGACTACTCGAGCAAATCACTGATTCTGGAAGCTTTGCTGATCAACAATATCTTTCTCACCTAAAGCCTTGTTGAAGATTGAAGAATCAACTGATTAGATGGACTCATCAGATAAGGAGTAGTATCTGCTGAATGCTCATCTAGGAAGATACGTGTAGAGGAACCATGTATTTGCTCAAAGTTGAATTATCAGAAGAAAAGAAATCTGTGCTGCTGAAGAATAACTCTTTATGAGCTCCTGAGATGTTTTCAAGAAACGGACTAGGTCCACCCTTGACTTTCTCGGTTAAAGCTCATTCAGAATCTCTTCATGTAAAGAAGAAAGATTATTGGTCTATGAATTTAAATTTCAAGAAAAGTCTGTTGAAGTCAGGAAGCTGAAGAATTCAAAACTCTTAGAACTGATTCAACATATGAATCCTGGAATGATCAGAAGTTAATGAACTCAATGAAGAACTGAACATTGTTTTCTTGGAAAGTATAAACTATAAAGAATATTCAGGAAGAAGAAATTAAATGATTCATCAAGTACTTGATCAGAATATATTCAAATGATTGAGTTCTGTTAAACTTGAGATTCTATCTCAGTTGAAACTAATGTTATTGGTCAAATTCTGTCTGATAAGTTTTTCAGAACCTCTTTAATCCCAAATTAGAAGATGCTCAAGTTGATGGATTAACAAAAGTCATCTCTTGAAGTCAAAAGGATTTAAGTTGCTGATCAGTTGACATTCTTTTGAAAGAAGATATGTTGTTGATCTTTGATGGACTAAGTCTATAGTCAAGTTAAATTAGCATTGTGAGATCAAGAAGTGTCATGCAAATTGTGTTACACACATGTCTGATGATACCTGGTTCTGAAAACAATCTGCATTCGTTGAAGAAACATAGTCAGAAGACGTCAATCAATTCTCTTTAGCTCATAACCTCGCAAGTGGTCTAGATTCTTATGATCAGAATGTAGGAGATATCCACATTGCTCAAACTCAGAGTTTTACATAATTCAACAATATCCGATAGCTCTCTCTAAGGAAGTTGAGGATGAAAGACGATGATCGGAAAATATTCATATTCTTCAGAAACCAGAATGCAAGTGAATCTTGAAGAATCCAAGAACCAACAGTAGTTCACTCAAATATTCCCTAGAAAGAAAGATCAGAGTCAAAATGGAAAACGCTAAGATAAGTCTCCAAAAGGATCTCTGTATTCCTAAGGTATGATTGCTTTTATTCCTTATTATTTTAATTTAAATCACTAACTGTTCACTAGTATTCTTCTAAGAGTAATTTAGATTTTATAGAATTTATGATTAGACAATTTTTGAAGAAATTAAATAAACAATCATAATTGTGTGGTGTCAGCTGCTATAACCCTACCCATAGGTATACGGCGTTTTAAGTCAATCATGTGTCCTTTCAGCTGATCGTCACCACTATTCATAGCGTGCCTAAGAAATGATGACCACGCACGTTCCAAGCTTAATAAATAGCTATCACTCCTTAGGTCTCCTTACAACACTACTCCCCCTCTAGAAAGAATCTCTATCCAGAAGCTTATAACCTTCTTCCTCAACTAACCTGCTCAAAATGTCTTCACACAATATCAGAGGAGAAACTACTGACCTCGAACTCTTAAAGGAATACACTCTAAACGTGAACCATCTACCTCTCCTCCACAAACTAAGTGTTTTCTCTGGAATTAAATTTCAGAACTAGGAAAACTATTTCTCCATGCTTGATGGACCTATCTTCCTTGCACTTGTAACTGAGTTCTGGGAAAATGCTCGATCACTAGAATATGATTTTGGCAAGAATGTCATTTTATCTATGGTCGCTGGCTGTCCTGTCATAATTAACCTACCATCATTGCAAAAGCCATTGATTGTATTGAGGATGGTTTGACTGTGGAGGATAACATTAACAATGTTTGTCTTGACAAACATTTGCATGTGATCTTTGAGACTAAGGGTAATCCCACTCTACCTTGTACCCTCAATCCTGTAGCCAAAGACTGGTACAAGCTAATGGTAACTAATCTAAGACCAAGAGAAAGAGGAGGAGGATGGCTTTCTGACAAAGAAAGATTATTTATTTTCTTCCTAGTTTGTAGAGTCAAAATAAACCTACCCCAAACCATGTATAATCATCTGAAGGAAGAAATCTTTTTGTCTAGGAAAGACACAGTTTATCAAGTTCCCTACTGCAGGGTTATCTCCCACATTCTTGATCTTCAAGGAGTTGTTGGTCATTGCAGAAGAAATGGAATGACTGAGAAGACCCTTCCTGAGTTTTGTCAACCTATGACGTTCTTAGTTTAAGATAGGAAGTTAGTCATTTTTGTTAATTAAAAGTTATACTTGACTAAACTTATGTAAAATCTTGATATTTATATTTCTTAAGTATGTTCTATGTGTTTTTTATTGAATGATTCTTATGACCACGATTATCTAATTAATAATAAAACGATGAGTGCTGCTTAAAATTCACACGAAAAGGCTTAGGATTGTCTAGAGACCATAAATTCCCCATAGGTCATGATTAAGTAACGGTTCCATTACCACCTATTAAGATTGTGTCACGATTCTTGGTTAAAGAAATTAATCATTAACCTACCTTCCCACGTTGCTTAGTGCGTCTAGGAAAATCAACCGTTGCGGTTTCAAATTCTCCACAGAGTTTACTTCACTATTCACCTATAAAAGCATCAAACCCTAAGACAACAACACAACTCTTACTTACCTGAATCTTCAGCCTAATCACTCTCAGTTTTCCTTATCACTCTCTAAAAATGGTTTTCGTCTCACAAAATGCTTCAATTTCCACAACCACACAAATTCCAGTTGACAGTCTCATAGTCTTGTCTGAAACTGTTGTAAACTTCAACAATCTAAAGTCAAATGGATGTGATATGACACCCTTAATGGAAGCACAAGGATGGAGTAACTACTTCAAGAGGTTGGAAGGACCAACCTATGGATGCTTGGTTAAAGAGTTATGGATTCATGCTAATGCAGGCTCGACCCTCATTAGTTCTTCGGTCTTTGGAAGAAGAGTCTACATATCTGAAAAGACTATTGCAGATTTCTTAGAGCATGAGGATAATGGATTCAGAATTACCAAGGATCTACTTAGTAAGGAGAGAGAAGCCAAAGTCACAGCCCTTATTTTCAAAGAAGGAATAGCAGTTGAGAACCAAGTATTCTTAAACCTGAAAGAACCATTACAAGTTTGGTTCAGAATCTTGCAGGGACGCATTTTTCATCATCTTCCTGCAAATCAACTCAACGACACTCAGAAGTGTGTCTTGTTCCTTATCCTTAAAGGAATTAAGATCAATCTCCCTTCCATTCTCTTCAAACTTCTAAAGGAAGCCATAAGAAACTCCAGAAGTGGTTCTAATCCGGAGATCAAACTTATTTCGTACGGAAGACTCATCTATGACATTTTAGTTGAATCTAGAATAGTTGATGACATTCTAATTGATGAAGGTGAATCAAGAAAGCTACTTAAAAGCGCTGGGAAGATTCTCAAGTTTGAGGATCTTATGAAAGAAGACATCACTCTAGACAATACATTCTTTAGGGAATTAACTCTGACTCCCAGGATTCCAATTAAAGGTTTCCCAAAATTCACTACTTACAATCAGGCAGAAGTCAGAAACTATCTGAGTAGATTTAAGGATGAAGATATCAGTGTTTGGATCAACATGAAGAATATTACTGATGTACTTCAAGAACTCACAAATTGGAAAGAAGGAAGTAAGAAGCAGAAAATGGTTGATGATGAGGAACCCTCGTCTAAGAGATCAAAAACCGTGAATGATGCATTAAAATCCTTTAAGGACAATGCAATCACAAAAATCCAAAGCTTAGTAGAAGCTTCCAGTTCTTGTGTGGACTCCATGGAAATAAGAAATATCTGGACTGAGTTCCATGAATGGATCTCAGTAGAAATTATGAAAAGCAAGAGGCTGGCAATTACTCAAGTAGAAGAAAAGTTGCATGCCTCAAGAAATGATGACTCTGAAAACCTTCTCTCATCTTCTCCATCATATTTAGGATCACTCTAGTCTAACTCAATAGGACCCATGAAAACCCAGCTTTATTAGGACTACGATTACTTAAAATGTTCTTCATTAGAAATCTGTGTTTAAATTATCTATGTTTTGATTATCTTGAACTTTTCAAGATTAAAGCTCAACCTATGCACTGCATTTTAAAACTATTTTATGTTGATGCTTCTATATGATTGTTCATAAATGAAATACTGTAATTAATCTTTACTGATGATCTAAAACCTTCAATTAGTAATGAGTTGATTCCATCTAAAAATCCTTCAAATGAATTTATTATGGTTAAAGATGGTTATCACTCAATGACTTGGATTTCTCTTAACTGCTCAAATGTTGGCTCTATGGTTCTATGTTATTTAACATATCCAGTATATATATATGATGATGTTAATATGCTTAAATGCTTAAATGCTCAAATGAGGAGGAAATATATGATGTTCATTGGAAAGAGGAATTATATGCTTAAATGCCCTTATGCTCTAGCACTTTTTGATGATGTCAAAAAGGGGGAGAAATATACTGATTTTGATTGAGAAGAGGAAATAATTGAGAAGAGGAAATCTAAAAAATGCAACTCAAACAAGTAATCAATCATATAAAAACATGTTGCTACTAACGGTTATTGTTTGATGTTATCCGGGGAACTCTAAACAAGTTCACTAGGCATTCTAAGAACAGGAACATGTTAAGAATGAAGAACTCCGGTCATATAATAGAAGTTGTCTAAGAATCAGAAGAAGTAAGAAAACTCTGAAAGCAGTCAAGACAAAGTACACATTCTCAAGATGCTTACTCAGAGGAACTGTGCAAATCAGAAATCAAAAGCTGTCTGAAGATCTGGATTGAAGATCCAAGAAAGAAGCCGTTCTGATGTTTACCATAAACAAATTTAAATGAAAACGATTTGGTATCAGACTAAATCAACAATTGGTAATCAGATCAAGTACACAAAGATTAGCATCAGACTCATCAATCAGAGCAAAGCTGTGGATTATTGTCAAAATACCTTCATTGGTATCAATTTCAGCACACTAATGAAATACCTCTCAAGTGTATGAGAATAAGTCCTTAACTTGCTATCAGACTCAAAATTAGGGATGGCAATGGGCAGGGTATGGGTAGGGTAATATAGTACCCGTACCCATATCCGCAGTTGAAAAAAATCCCCGTACCCGAGCCCATACCAGCGTGGGTATCAAAATTGGCACCTGTCCCCGTACCCTATGGGTATATAAGTTCCCGTACCCGTACCCGTTACCCGCATTTCTAATAAAAATAAATATATCAAGTATAAAATATCATAATATTTTAAGTTTTTAAAAATATTAAAAAGTTTTTAAAAAATTTTATTGTTGAATTATGAAATAAATGATCACATATATTAAATATGTAGTAGTTTAAAATTGATATATTTTTTTAAATTTTATAAATATTTATTTTTATATAATAATATAAATTAAAATATATAAATATATATTGTATGGGTATGGGGCGAGTTGGGTACTAAGGTGCCCATCCCCGCTTATTTAAGTGGGTAATTACCGAGCTCGTACCCGTACCCATTTTTGCGGGTTTTTACCTTACCCATTGTGGGTAATTTTCTGGGTACCCACTGGGGATGGGCCAAATTGCCATCCCTACTCAACATACTCTGGTGTAAGACTCAACACATCACGTGGTATCAGACCAAAATCAAATCATGAGTACCAGATTCAGAATCAGCCATTGATTGATCACTATAATTAAACCTTCAATTGGTATCTGATAAAAAAATAAGCCTTGATGAACCACTGAGTTGTGACAGTAACAAGGTTCTGAGATAAAGACCTGTGTTCAAAAGTCAAACTCTGAAACAGTCATGATCTACATTGGTGATTAAAATCTTATCATCCTGAATTATGATTATGAAGATCCCAATATCTGACATATAGGAATTAGAGGGAGACTATCCTGAAGATCAAATTGCAAAATCTCAAATCTTCATAAAGTCTGAAACTCGGGGAGAGTTTCTTAAAAGACAATGTCTGTCTCTGATAGATAGCAAGGCTATGTTATCAGATAAGAACTGATCTGCTTGTGCTTAAATAAATCTGCTGAAAGGTAGAAATGCTTCAGAAGTCTCTGAAGATTACAAGCTCTGATACGACTACAAAGGAACTGAGCTCTGAAGATCTGAAGATGGAAGTTATGATGAACTAGTCCAGATGTTAAAGACTCTCTGTTCTCTTAAAGACAAGATAGAGAAGTAGTCCTTTTCTAGTCTTCGTCTGGCAACTCAAGTTGTTATTCTGTATGTCTTTGGATCATATAAGATTCTAGATGATCACAGATAAAACTTCGAGGATAACACATTCAGGGGGAACTGTTGTTCTAGACTCTGAATATGTTCTGTTTAGTAATTACCCTATATAAAAGGTTCAATCAAAATACTTGGTTTTGTCATCATAAAAAAGGGGGAGATTGTGAGAGCAAGAGTTGTCTCTACAAGTCGATTTATGTTTTGATGATAAAAATACGTATTTGTGAAAGAACCATTTTATGTTCTAACGTGTGTTGTGTGCAGATCATAATTATAGAATATATCAGATCCAACAAGCACCAGCCAGATGAGTGTAATTGATAATGTGCGAAGTTACTATGTGTGACACAACTCGCAAGAAGCAAGAACGCTTATGTATCTGATCATGATCAGTCAGATCCAAGGATGTTGATATTGCTAATGCAATGCTCTTGTGGATGCTCTCTAAAAGTGGTCGAGATTCTGAAGATTGCGAAGCTTCTGAAGAAGAGAACCGAAGTGTTGAAGACTCTCATGACTTGAAGTTCTGAATGCAGAAAGACTCTGAAGACTTATGTGTTCTGAAGATTAAGGTTCTGAAGATCAAGTATTGAAGACTCTGAAGACTGATTCCAAATGGACAAGTTCTGAAGTTTCGGAAGACTTGAAGAAGTAAAGGATAACGTGCTTAAAGACAAGTGCTGAAGTTCTGAAGACTGATTCCTAATGGACTTCTTCAATTGACTGAAGACTTGACGTATCAGATATCCTGATTAATAAGACTCTACTCATGCTTCATCAATTAACCATCAGAAGCCTCTAAAGTTCTGAAGTCAAATGTTACCGTTGTGAGTAACTGTACACGGCCCCCAAGAAAGATCTATCACTTCTTACATAGCAAAAAGGAGACGTGTCAGTACAACGAGTTATTACACAACTTCTCTTTTCCAACGGCCAACAATATTTCAAACGGCTATATTTCTACCAGGCTATTTAAAGGAAAGAGTATTCACTTCTAATCGATGACACAGTCCACATATCGATTCAGCCATGAATGGGAATTGATCAAGTCATTATGTGAAGATAGCAACAATGATGAGTTCTCGTTGTAACACTTAGAATATACAAAGATATCACCATTTGCACATGGCCATTATTGTTGAAGCTCAAAGATCACCATTCAACATAACAACAATGAATTGGTATAGAAGCTATTGATGAAGAAGACAACATTGCAAATCAGTCAAGTCATCAACCACCTTCTCGTCAGAGCTACATTAAAGATCTGAAGCAAGGAGTTATTGCTCAAAGCTTGCTCACCCCAAAGACAAAGAAGAAGAATATCTACAAGATGTCAACAACTGTAAAATCATTATACATCTCTGTAGTTTCGTAGAAAATCAAGGAGCTGTTCTTCACATCTTGCTTGAACACTTGTGTGTTCTTTTGTACTTAAACTTAGGAGTAATCTGTTTGTCAAGAAGCACCTTTGTAATCTCCAGTTAAACTAATTCTTGGTGAATTAGGATTCCTTGAGTGGTCAGTGTGAAGGAGATTCGAGAAGACAATAGCGAGATGTCATTGTGGCAAAAGCTTGAAATAGGGTCAGTAGCGTTATATTCATTGCGATGAATCCCTGAACGTCTAGCTGTGAAAGCTTAGTGTCATACCCCAAATTTTGACCACTAAGATTCTCCATCATTGTGCAAATCATAATCACAATATGGAGGAGCCATCATACTCCCTAGTCTCCCCAAAGATGGGTGAGCATCCACTACAACCAAAATTAGGGTTTCAAGCCCTCTCAGAGCTCTTAGACAAAGGATCAATCAAGGAATAACATGATCTTCAACTTGTCTAAACCTATCAAACATCCACAAGGGATCAAGAGGACTCCCACAACAAGAATCAAACACAAGGTTGCAGCATTCTGAGTGGATTAAGCCTCAAGATCACCAGTGTCACCAAATTAGGGTTTTGGCCGACCAGGGCCTCCAGATGGAAATTTTCCTCTGGGAATGAGCCAATGCTTCACAATACAACCTAAGATGCTCCAAGGGACATCATAAACCCAATCATCATGTCAATTTGGCCTCAGGGGATGCATACATCAAAAATCAGGAATTAGGGTTTCTTGACCTAATTCACCCCTAAGTTAACTTTTGGGACAAAACATGAGCCAAGACCTCAAGAGAGGATTTGAGGGTCTCTAACACACTAAATTGATCCATTTGTAACAATGGATTAATCCCAGAAGCTTGACCGACAAGTTTCAATTTCATCAGAACCACAGTTAGGGTTTCGCGGGAAAAGTCAACTGTACCTTTGACTTTTGACCCAGGCATGCTCCCAAACCTTGGGACATGATTCAATACACCCTATAACACCCATGGAACATGTCCATTAAGTTTGATTTAGGTCAAGGACATGATTTCATAAAAGATTGCACAGTTTGGAATTCATCTGACAAAAAGTCAACTGTGCATAAAAGTCAAACTTTGACTTTTTGAGATTTTTCACAAATATGGTTCTTTGACCCCAAAATGATGTTAATTTATGATTGGAGTCATCATTCATCAAGAAAAATCAAGAAAAGTGGGATAACTTGTAAAATGGGTAACCATAAAAAACTTAGAAAATTTTCTAAGTTATGGAATAAAGTGGCTAGGGTACCAACTTTGGAGGATCATAACTCCTAAACCACAAGGCCATTTTTTCCCATCCAAAGCTGGATTTGTAGCTCTCATTGCCCTATACAAAAGCTTCAAACATAAATCATTCCAATTCCTCATGGATTTTAAGTTATGGAATGATCAAAATCACAAAAAGTGAAAATGTCACTTTTTTCTAACACTTAGTGAAATTTTCACTAAGTCAGCATCTGCCTTCACTTTTTTCCAAATGTAGGGGAATTTTTTTACTTTGATCCAAAAAGTATCAAAACCAATTATGATCAAACAGTTATTGTATCATATGAGGGCTTTCCAAAATGGCCAAGAACTCCATCAAATTCCACTTGAGGCATGAGATATGACATTGTCAATATGCCTTGCTGAAAACTGTCATGGCAAGGCAGATTTGTGCATTTTGCTCGATTTGCTCAAATTTTGCAAAAGGGAAGCAACTATATCCATCTGAACACCTCAAGGGGGGACCAAGGAGGAACCAACTCTGATCCCAAGTCTCCCAAGTCTTTGGAACCAAAAATAGCATGCCAAACCTAGAAATCCCTTAAGAGGGGACAAGACTCCAATTTTGTTTTGGAGCATTCAATGGATGCACCAAGGTGGCATGGACTGATCTATTTGTAACTGAATTTAGTCAAGACTTATCAAAGACCAAGGGAACCAACAACCTGTGCCCTAACCTCTAGTCAATGGCTAGAGGAGACTTGGATTCTCATTGTTCAACATTGGCCAAACCTATGTAGCAGTTTCCATTCACTATTCCTTGCAAAACAAACTTGCTCTACTATAAATAGAGCTCATTTGTGATCAGTTTGAGTACACCAAAGCCATCAAACAGATGCTTTCCTCAAAATCTCCTTCTCACTTCCAATTTTGCCTTCTAAGGCAAGTCACTATCGGGTTTTAAGTTTGAGAGCTATTCCAATCAAACCAATCACACACACACACACACACCTCATAAACATCATATAAAAGTGATCCAAACACTCACATAACATCTGGAACACCAAAATCACAAAATCACTAGCCAATTGCTCAAGTTCTTGACAGATTTGCAGTTGGGGTACCATCTCAAGTTCCAGATCGTTTCAATCCACTCCAAGCATCCAGACACACTCCATGGCACCTAGGGAAGCTATCCATATCATTGGAACCTAGCTATAACACCTCTAACACAAAACACGATCACCAGCTGCAAGAGGTAAGCATGAGCTCTTTTAACTCTATGATCCATGCATTTTTTGCAGCACAATAATTTGGCCATATGTTCATAATCATGCATAGAGTGTTTATCCTTAATCAATTGCTTTGTATAAATCGGGTATGAAATTTCTGAACCTTCATGCAGAATTTAGGGTTCTTGAGGTTTCTCTTTGATTTCTTATTCCATGCTTAAAATAAATGAAATTAAAGACCATAGACATGATCGTGAGGTGAAAAAAAGTATATTGATATGTAGATTTCATGATATCATCAAGTATTCAGTGAGATTGAATAAAAAACGTAAATCTGCAGAAACAGAGGGAGGGCGCGTGTTCTTGTCATGTTCTTGGCGCCCTTTTTCAAAATTTCAAATATTTGAATTTTGTGATTTTATTTAATTGATTCAAAAATTAATTCCTCTCTGAGTTATAATGATTTTGAGTTGATTTCTATTTTAATAATTCACAAAAATGTTAAAATAATTTATCTAACAAAAAAATCCCAAAAATATTATTTATTTCATATAATTGATATTTTTGCAAAGAATTTATATTTTAATTGTTTTTGACATTTAAAATATTTTTTCCTTCTTTATTTTGCAAATTTTAATGATTTCTAATCATTTTGTAGGTCAAAACTTGATTTATGAAACATTAATCCAAGATCACAATTTGTTTTTCACATGCTTAACAATTTTGTTCATTTTATTGGATTTTTATTCAATTAAAATACATTTGGAAAACAAATTAGGGTTTTGATTAATTCAAACCTCATCAAACTTTTTTAAACACTTTGGGCCTCTAATAGAGTGTAAGACCCAACCCCTCTTTGAAACCAAAATGATTTGGGCCTCAGTCATTGTATAAGACCCACGGTGTTTTCAAAAATCTCGGCGCGATCGCCAGTTCAAAAAATGAACCCTTGGGCCTCTCCTCGAGCTATAAGACCCATTCAAAACCTTTGGGCCTCTAATAGAGTGTAAGACCCAATCCCCTTTTAACCAAAATAATTTGGGCCTTAGACATTGTATAAGTCCCCATGCGTTAAAAGAAAAGTCTCGGCGCGATCGCCAGTTCAAAAACAAATCATTTGGGCCTACCCTCGTGTTATAAGCCCCATTTCTTTTCTTTAAACACTTTGTGGGCCTCTTGAGAGAGTGTAAGACCCATCTCTTTGTACAGAAAACCTTTTTGGCCTCAGTCACTTGTATAAGTCCTACTGTACAAATTCATACCACATTGCGGTCACTGATAAAACCTCGAGCCTCTCCTTGAGCTGTAAGCCCCGACAAACTTTTCAAAGCACTTTCTCCTTTGATTTTGAATATACTGTTGTTTTTCAATTTTTCTTTGTTGAACAACTAACCCAACAGCATGGAAGCTCTACAACCGAGTAAGTGTTTACCTGCTTTCTTTATCCGCTTTTATATATATATATATATATATATATATATATATATATATATATATATATATATATAACTGTATTGTGGGGCTGCTCACTGTAAGTCTTCTTTCACATACTTTATATACCGTGTAATACTAGTATAGATATTTAGAGTTTTCCCCGGCAACTACGTCTAGCACTAGGTAAAGCCTCGTTGATCACTCTTAAAAATAGACAAAACTAGATCCCCTATAGGAGCACCAGATACAGTCTTCTCTTCGGCTGTCACCCTTAGAAATTGTCAAAGAAACTCTAACTCCCCAGAGATGATCTTTTCTCCGTGAATGGCATCTCTTGAGTTTCTTCCAAATTCTCAAACTTTCCTGGCTTGATCTATTCTCTGTGGATATCCTGTCTTAAATTTCTTGGGGTTTGGGGACCACGGGCTTCTTAAAAGTATCCCCGCCTCCTCTTGGGCGTTGTACAAGGACCCGTCGGCTTCTTAGAAGTTTTCACGGCCTCCTCTTAGGCTTCTTATAATGATTCTTCCTCAGCGAAGAGAGCCTCCTCTTGGGCTTCGTACAAATTGTCCCTTTCAGCTTCTTAAAAGTTTCCAGCCTCCTCTTGGGCTTTGTACAAATTGTCCCGACGACCTCTTAAAGGTATAGGAACAGAAACTAGTCATCTTAATAGAGCAGTCTTTCAAAAGAGTCTAGACCTTTACCCCTTAACGTTCCAGCCTTCACTCAGGCATCATACAACATGCCTTCGCTATCTGAGAATGTACTTCTCAAACGCCAGTAGACTTGAACAGTCTCAATACCCTTGGGATTTCCCATTTCCTTAAAGAACAGGAAATAACCCTGATCCTCCGATCACAACCTTATTCATAATCTTTCTTTTCATAAGAACTGATTTTCTCTTTTATCCAACACTGGACCGGTCACTCAACTGAAACAATCACCAGCATATTTAGCCTCCTTGTGGGCTTTGTACAAATGATTCTCCCCAGCGGAGCTAACCTTTTCAGACTCTCTTGGTAAGTCACCAACCTTTAGCCTCCGTCTTGGGCTTCGTACAAGACACCAAAACACTCTCTCGTTGAGTATAAAAGACTCACTTGTTGAGTCAGTCCCCCTTAGCCTCCATCTCGGGCTTCGTACGAGATACAAATCACTCTCTTATTAAGTATAAAAGACTCTCTTGTTGAGTCACCCAATCCTTTAGCCTCCGTCTTGGGCTTTGTACAAGACATATAAAACACTCTCTTGTTGAGTATAAAAGACTCTCTTATTGAGTCAACCTCCTTTTAGCCTCCATCTCGGGCTTCGTACGAGATACAAAAACACTCTCTTGTTGAGTATAAAGGACTCTCTTGTTGAGTCATCAATCCTTTAGCCTCCGTCTTGGGCTTCGTACAAGACACATAATCACTCTCTTGTTGAGTATCAAAGACCCTGGTTGAGTCAATCAACCTTTTAGCATTAAGGTTGTGCCTTGCTCACAGCATCCAAACATCAACAACTCCTCTTTAGAGATGAAAAATTCTCTCTCAGTCAAATAGACCCTTCAGCTTCACATCTTGGGCTTTGAACAAGATATATATACTCCCTTTAGCTTCACGTCTTGGGCTTTGAACAAGACACCAAAACAACTTTTTCCTCCCATAGAACAGGAGAAACTACGATCGCTCTGATTTCCCTATCCCGGGAATACATAGGCATAAGATTAAAAAATCTTAGCGAGCATACTAATCAAAAACCTGATCCCAACCTCTTACCAAAAAAACCACCAATAGCCCAGGCATTCTAATCTTAACAAAATAACCAAAGATTGGGCCCCACACCTACATAACATCTGTAACCTAACAGACCGCTGTTTAAACTCAGTATGCAAGCAGGGTTAATTTGAGACATCTATTTCCCTTCCTTAGTCAACTCAATAGGATAAAAAATGAATCTACCTGTAGTACCCCAGAGCGGAAGTGCTTAAGAACCACGTCCAAAATCGCTAGCTACACCTAGCAGTAGATCTTGCGAGATTGGAACCTGCAGGCCAATGTTCATTATATTCATTAAGTTGAATCCCTGAAGGTTCATTGTATGTTAGTCACAGTGCGACTCACCGGCTGTTGCCCGTGCATCTGTAATCTATATTGATTATAGTGGATTAAGACCTTGTGTTCAAGGAGAATTCACCTGAGGAGGGTGGACTGGATTAGCCTTTGTGGTGAACCAGGATATATCGTGTGTTCTTTACTCTTATGCTTAATGTCTTGTTTATCTTTCTATATAGAGTATCAGAACCTTACACAAGCAAGTCAGAATCTTGCAGCTTAACTCTGATAAGCTTCCACACTGCAAGTTCTAAGAAATGGATCTTATGTTCAGACTCTAGTTAGTTCTGAAGCCTCATGCTTAGCAAGTCTGAATGTAACTTCGCCAGTCAGAGTCTCTCAACGAAATCTGATGTAATCCTAAGTGATTCAACGACAAGAAACGAAAAGTAGTCAAAAGAGCAAATACACAATTCAAACCCCCCTTTCTTGTGTCTTTCTCGCACCTTTAGAACTATCTCATACTCCCCTACAGAGTTGTCTGTTTAGATTTCTCTTTTCCCCAGCGGATTTGTCTCCCCTTTGTTATATCGTAACTATTGGTTTGTCTATCTTTGTTTTGAGTATGCCTTTGGTCGGCTTCCTCGTTATCCTAACTATTGGTTAGTGTTTGTTATCCCAACTATTGGTTGGTCCCCTTTGTTTGTCCTAACTATTGGTTGGTCTCCTTTGTTATCCTAACTATTGGTTAGTGTATTTCATCCTGACTATTGGTTGGTAATAGGTCGGCGTCCTTGTTGTCCTAACTATTGGTTAGTGTATTTCATCCCGACTATTGGTTGGTAATAGTTGGTCTCCTTTGTTATCCTAACTATTGGTTAGTGTATTTCATCCTGACTATTGGTTGGTAATAGGTCGGCGTCCTTGTTATCCTAACTATTGGTTAGTGTATTTCATCCCGACTATTAGTTAGTAATAGTTGGTCTCCTTTGTTATCCTAACTATTGGTTAGTATCTTCTATCCCAACTTTTGGTTGGTCCACTCGTTATCCTAACTATTGGTTAGTACCTTTTATCCCAACTATTGGTTGGCATCTTTTGTTATCCTAACTATTGGTTAGTATATTTCATCCCAACTATTGGTTGGTCTCCTTTGTTCATCCCAACTATTGGTTAGCACCTTTATTTCATCCTAACTATTAGTTAGTCTGTTTCATCCCAACTATTGGTTGGCCCACTCTTTCATTCTAACTATTGGTTAGTATCTTTTATCCCAACTATAGGTTGGTGCCCCTCGCTATCCTAACTATTGGTTAGTATCTTTTATCCAAACTATTAGTTGGTGCCCTTTGTTATCCTAACTATTGGTTAGTATCCTTCGTCCCAACTATTGGTTGGTCCACTCTTTTATCCTAACTATTGGTTAGTCTTTGTTATCCCGACTATTGGTTAGTCTCTTTTGTGATGAGTATGCCTTTGGTCGGCGTCCTCGTTATCCTAACTATTGGTTAGTATCTTTCATCCCAACTATTGGTTGGTCCACTCTTTTATCCCAACTATTGGTTGGTCCTCTTTGTTTTTCCCAACTAATAGTTGGTCTCCTATTCCATCCCAACTATTGGTTGGTCTCTTTTGTGGTGAGTACGCCTTTAGTCGGCGTTCTCGTTATCCTAACTATTGGTTAGTCTATCTTTGTTGTGAGTACACCTTTGGTCGGCGTCCTTGGTATTCTAACTATTGGTTAATACCTTTAGTCCCAACTATTGGTTGGTATCCGCTATCTCTAAGTCCAGCTTCGGCTTGCAATCACTCTGCCTTCCATTTCCCCACAGGTTGCAAATTTCAGGGTTCTTTTGGTATTCAATCTTCGTGTATCCAGGCGGTCTGAAAGCTTATGCTTCCATGCCCTCGGATCCAAGAAGCTTGAATAGGGGCAGCTGTAACACCTCAAAATTTTCCCTCATGTTTCTAACTCTAACTGATTTATGCTTCATTTCATTTTGCATCTGCATTTGTGCATATCATTGGTTCTCTACATGGGATCAAGGTATCCTTGTTAGCCTTCAAGAGGAGGATGTGTCTCTCAAGGCCAAAGCAAGAGAATGTACTAAATCTTGTGGTGTTCATGTTCGTCAAAGTCTCTTACCAAGTTTGCACAATCATCAGAGGCATCAGACATTTGTTTTATCAGCAGATAGGTTGATCATTTCAGAATCAAGGTCATAAAGCAGGGTTAATTTAATTTTGTTTCAGAAAGACTTTCTACCATGTTTCAGGCATCATTCAAGGGTATTATCAGTGGCTAAGGATTAGATATGAAGCAGGACTCAAAACAAGTTGCAATGAGGCCATTTTCACCATTTTGCCTTGGTGCAATCGATTTGCATAAGTGTGCAATCGAATGCACCCCTTCAGTTTCCACATTTTTGGCCTTTGCAAGGGTGTGCAATCGATTTGCACTGCTGTGCAATCGATTGCACTGTGATGAATTTGCCCAAAACCTTCATTTTTTAGCACTATATCAACTTCCAATGCACCACATTCACTTGGGATCAATGCTATATCAATAGAAGGATCTAGAGGACTGCATAATTTGATTTCATTTCCATCCAATTTCCACTCTAATTCCACATTCCCTTTCCTAGTTTATTTTCCACTTCCAATTCCACTCACTAAACCTCATTCCAAACCCAAACTTAACTCCTAACCTAGAGGTTATTTAACCAAATCAATCCCAAACCTCCCCAACCTTGATCATTTTGACCCATCATTCACTCTCAATTTTCAGAATTCTCTCTCAATTCTCTCTCACATTTTCACTTTCAACCTCCATTTTCAACCTCACTTAGAGCTCTTCCATAGAGATTAACAAGTTCTTCATTGGAACTTGTTAATTCATGAGCTAAAGCCTCTCATTATCATTCCATTACTTGATTTCATTGGTGATTTTCGTTTGGATCTAGATCTGGAATTTCAGAAGTGATTTTGAAGTATTGTTAGCTTGTTGCTTGGATCTTGAAGTTTCTTGCTAGATCTCTGGATTTCTTGCTTGGATTCATCAATTTTCGTTTGCAACATTCACCAAAGCAATTCTCAGCTTTGTAGGTTGGTTTTTCTTAGATTTATGCTTGATTTAGCTTAATTGCAACTTATACAATGTGGATCCATGGTTTTCAATGTGATTTGATCCATTTGCTTGATTTGATTCATGATCTTGTTGTTTGATTGATGAAGTGTGTGTTTGATTACTGGTATTTGATGTGGATTTTCGTGTATGTTTGATTACATGATCATTTGGATAATTGAATAAGTGATTGGTGTTGAAAAAGTGATTGTGAGAATTGATTTTTGCAGGTCTACTACTGTGCAATCGATTTGCATCCTAGTGCAATCGATTGCACCTGTGTTTTTTCACTAGAAATTGCATTCTGTAACTGTGCAATTGATTTGCACCCTGTTGCCATCAATTTGCACCTTTAACTTTTGTGTTTTTGGCTTGTTTGGAAGCATGTATCGATACCTATTCCACTCCTAACCTTCATGGCTTTGTATGATGCATATTTGTGGAATTTTCTAGGGTTGTTTAACCTATAGTTTCTGGATGTATGTGAATCTTTGATGCACGATTTTCCGATTGTTGATTTATTTGCATTCTTGAAGCATGTTCATGATGCATATTGGTTCATGTGTGAATAATAACTTGTTGAACTTGTGTAATCTCTTGGAACTGAATGTGATGTGATACATTTGAGTATGATTCTATGGTGTGCATAAGTTGGATCTTGTGTGCCTTTTACCTTGTATGAGAATATTTGAATCATTTTGGACTTAATCTTGTTGAATACATGCCTAGTTTTGACATATGCTTTGAGTATGATACTTGATGTTCCTTATTGATTGGTTTGAGTTTGATTATGGTTCTTGGACTGTGCATTTGCTACTGCCCACTTGGATTCACTTCATGTTTTTCACTTCACTTGGTCATTGTTGATTGATTTTCATGATGCATTTCACTAGCATTTGATTGTTGCTACTTTGGTTCATGATGCATGTTAATGTGAAGCTTTCTTACATGTTTGAATTGGATGATCATGATATGACTTGAGTTCTGACCTTGCTTGACTCTCATCTCACTTTGTTCACATAACCTTTGTGTGTTGATTAATGGTGATCAATTGTGATTCTAATGCAAGTTTGTTTGCACCCTTTCTTGTTTGCTTCTATCTTCTTGTGTGAACTTCAATGTGTGATCTTTTGAAGCATGTTTGGTGATATGAATTGGATATGATACACATGATATGCTTGCTGCCCTACCTTGTTTCTTATCCCATGTTTCATTTTCTTCTTCATCCCTCACTCATTTTTGTTCCCCTTGGATCTTAAGACTTGTTCAAGTCTCGGATTCACTTTTGCATGTTCCCTTAGGGTTCCCTAATCCAACTTAATCTTTGATTAAGCTTGGAGTAGGGTAGACATTAGGATTCAAACCATGTATGCTAACATTAGGTAGAATCTTCCCTTCTTACCTCAACCTTAGGGCCACTCTTGCATGATAACATTAGGATAGAATCCCCGTAGTGTTTTCTTTTTGACATTGAGTCTTCTCTTCTCATCTCCTAACAAGTTTAAGACACTTAATAAAGGCAACAGGCATTGTGCGCCATGAGCCCTAAGTACATAGTAAATGAGGAATGAGGGGTTTCCCTTCATTTTTCTAGAGTGCTTAGCGGACGTCCCGTCTTGGGTCAATTTGCGACGCATTCGTTCCTATGTCATATACTTTAGTGCAATGTTCTGGATTGTTGGGTTTCAAATCATTTTCAGAAAAGAGCACGTTATCTCCGTTCACTCGCAAACAGCATCGACCCTAACTGTCGGACGTGACTTTACGTCGCTCATAAAAAAAATAATGACCTTGTAGGTCGAACTACAACTGCTCTGATTTCCTTCTTCTGGTTAGATTGAGGATACGTAGGCACAAGACGACGACGTCTTGGCGAGTAACCTCCCTCATTAGTGCATAGTCCTCTGAACTACGTTGACTCTGACTTTCCCATTGCATGAGGGAATACTTAGGCCTAGGACGGCGATGTCCTATCGAGTCTCTTTTTTTCCATTTTTGTTTCCCCCTTTCCTGTTACTGTTTATCCATAGACTTTAGGATAACTCACCCTTTGTTTAGACAACAAGCGTGGATCCCATCGAGTACGATGGACGCGTGGGGGTGCTAATACCATCCCCTCGCATAACCGACTCCCGAACCCGGACTATGGTTGCGATGACCATGTCTTCCCCCTTTCTAGGTTTTCTTAGATCGTTTCCTTTCCATGAATTGGGATAAATAACGTTCGGTGGCGACTCTTCTGTTCTGTTTCCGCCGGTTGTTTTTCGTAGTTGCGATAGGCATCAGACAAAGATCATTCTCCAGCTAAGAGTTAAACTCTTCATACCAGTAGACTTGGAAAGTCTTATACACTCTTGGATCTTACACATACCCTTTAAATCCCCTAATAGAATCAGAACCTCATGGCATCTGATACTTTAACCCTTACTCAATCCTCAGCAAGAGTTGATTTTCCCTTTGGATTCCCCAATACCTATTGGACCTGTCTCTGGATCTCAGTAATCCTCAGCAGAAGCTAGCCTCCTTTTAGGCTTTGTATAATGACCCCAACCAACCTCCTCTTAGGCTTTGTATAATGATTATCCTTCAGGAGAGTCAGCCTTAATCTTGGGCTTTGTACAAGACAGACATAATATCTCCCCAATGGAGTCAGTTTTCTTTAGCCTCAATCTTGGGCTTTGTACAAGACAGATAAAACACTCTCTTGGTGAGTCAGTTTTCTATAGCCTCAATCTTGGGCTTTCTACAAGATAAATAAAACACTCTTTTGTTGAGTCAGTTTTGTTTAGCCTCAATCTTGGGCTTTGTACATAATAGATAAAACACTCTCTTGTTGAGTCAGTTTTCTTTAGCCTCAATCCTAGGCTTTGTACAAGACAGATAAAACACTCTCTTGTTGATTCAGTTTTCTTTAGCCTTAATCTTTGGCTTTATACAAGACAGATAAAACACTTTCTTGTTGTGTCAATTTCTTTTAGCCTCAATCTTGGGCTTTGTACAAGACATATAAACTTCCCCAAAAGAGTCAATCTTTTCAGCCTCCTCTTAGGCTTTGTATAATGATCTCTCTAAGCAGAGTCAATTTTTTTAGCTTCAACCTTGGGCTTTGATCAAGGCACACAAATATCCCCTCAGAGGAAATCAATAATTCTCTCTGTAGGAAGACATTTCTATGTATATCACATGTCAAAACAAGACAATCAAACAAAACCCTAATTCCAGATAACTGCTGTAAGTGGCACACTTGTTGATTAAAAAATCCAAGTTGTAGTCCCTCTTTTATCCTGGTAAACCTTCTCTTTCATCTAATTGCTGTAAGAGACAAGCCTCTGGATTATTTACATCCAAGCCAATGTCTTTCTCTTAGCATGGAAGATTCCTAAGGAAAAATGGCATTGCTCTACACTGAGTTAAAGTTTCCTCCTTCAGGACAATCCCCCTTTAAAGGAAATTATGGCATTGTTGGATTCCATACATTCCAGTTAAAGTAATTCCCCTTTATAATCAAATATGCAACAATTCTGTGATAAACAGGTGAGATATCTCCCTTTAGAGATGACAAATTCTCTCTCAATTAAACCCTTTAGCTTCAATCTTAGGCTTTGAACAAGACACAAACAAACTTTAGCTTCAATCTTGGGCTTTGAACAAGACACAAACAAACTTTAGCTTCAATCTTGGGCTTTAAACAAGACACCAAACATCTTTTTCCTCCCGTAGAATAGGAGGAACTATGACTGCTCTAATTTCCCTGTACCTCTTTACGGGAATACATAGGCATAAGATTGCGAAATCTTAACGAGCACACAAAACAAAAACTTTAGGTCCAATACCTTACCAAAAACAACGGAAAACCCGAAAACAACAAAAACACTCTCTCAACACTCCCAAAGGGGAAACTTTCCCAATCCATGACAGATAAACACATGACAATATTTAATAAGTAATAGAAGATCTACGGATAACCATATATACACTGGTTAATTGACAACTTTCCTTTGTATAACCTGACCCCAGACCCCCCAATCTCTTAGCATTTGTTAAAGAAAACATTTGCGTGCAAGGTTAGTTTTAGATAGCTTCCCTTTCTTTTCCAGCTTCATAGGATAAATAAGAAATCAGAAAGTAGCACCCAATTCCAACCATTGCGGTAAGGTGGTCGCGTCACTGACAAAAATCGCACGCTACAGAAGACATTCAAGATCAATATTTATGAACATCAACTCTCAAAACTATCTCTAGCCTCATGCTTGTTGATGGATTAAAACTTAGGTCATGTTTTAGAACATATTTCTCAATCATGAATAAAAAAAAAATATAAGCCATACAAACAAAGTTTTTCACCATATATTTATTATCAACAAAGTTCACAAACTAAATATCAAGATCAATACATACAAAATGATGGATTACCTACCACTAATCTTGACACAAAAGTGTTCAGCTACCCATTGTCATGGTAGCTTGATCAACAAGTAAGAAAAGAATCTCTGATAGCATCAAAGTCGAAGAATCAAAGATTGATGCTCCAAAGATTTGAATCTCACTTCTCCTTGAAATCCTAAGGGTTTTTACCTAGAAAACCCTTTTTCTCTCTTTAGAAATGCTGAAAAGTAAAAAGTACAAGTTTTTTTTGAAAATATCTTCAAGAGAAGATATTTATAGGAAGTGCATACGGTGCAGTAAGTGGCACCGCGCTTAGCGCCATCAGGAGCGCGCTAAGCGCGATCAGTAGAAAACATAGTATTTTGCCCAGAAAGCGCGCTAAGCGCGGTAACATCCCGCTTAGCGCGGTTTAAGACTTTAGCTACTGGAAGTTGAAGAAAAAGTGCGCTTCTGAAAATCCTGATCAGTGCAATTTTGGTCTTTTGCTATTGGAATCCAGTGTGTGCGCGCTGAAAAACTCGCTTAGCGCGCTATGCCGACACAAACTCTTCGAAAATGCTCTTTCAGGCCTTCTTTCCTTCACCGATTGATCCCAGCATCCAATATAAGCAAGAATACCTGTAAAAGAGCATCAAAATGATCATAATATACAATATGTAAAATAAAATCGAAAATTAGCATAAATATACTAAAACTACTAGATATTCTACTAAATTAACAAAGAAACTAATTGAAAGGGCCATAAAGTATAGTCAAAAGTATGCACAATTTGGCCCTTAACAGCAGTCATATACTCACACAACCTCAAGATCCATCTCATTCCGATGTGAATTTGGCTTTTTTCTAGAAACTGCCAGACGTCACTCATTGTCATGCCTTATGCGTAACATCCCGATTTAATTAATCGTTTATTTAAATATTTATTTTATTTAATTGAGTAATTTATTTAAATAATTATTTTATGGTATATGTCATGTTTGGCCGGTGAAGGTATTTGTGGTGTTTTTTGTTAATTAATTGATTTAGTGAGAATTAATTAATTAATTAGAAATTAGGAAGAATATGAACGCTTGGGCCAATTTTGTGAATTGAGATAGTTTAGTGGTGAGTGGAGGAGAGCTGAACTTTAATTGGGAAAAAAGTGTAAATAAGAGAAATTAAATAAAATATTATATATTCTAAAATCTAGACAAAAAATTAAGTTTTTAAAGGCAATTTCATCAGTACGTGAAAACAAGGGAATTAGAGAGAAGAGCTTGGGAATGGAGGGCTTGGGCTTGAGATAAGAGATAATTAGAAATTTCTTTACTGAATTTTGTTGGAATTACAAGGTAGGGGGATTCTTCATCTATTGGCGCTTAATTCTTGAAAGGGTATAGAGGTTTCCCTTAACCTCCAATAAGATTTTCTCCCTTTTGTTGATTGTGTTGTTTGACGGATAATATGATTGCAATTCTGTTTTTATGCCATGATTTAATTACAAATTCGTGTACTGTATTTGGTGTGATTGTTGCATATGCTATTTGTTCATAAATATGAGTTTTGATATGAAATTGGGATTTTTAAAGCATGAATAAATTCATAGTTTTGTGGTTGAATCAATGGGATAATATGTTAGATTAATATGAATTAACATCCTATTGTGTGATAATCATGTAGGTAATAATTCTGGACTATTTAGAGGTGTTTGGAGTTGTTTTGAGTGAGTTTTGAAGGCTCTACTATAACAGAATGCAATTTTACTTCTGTTAGCAGGGTGTCAGGCATCACCTGTTTGACGCCATTGGCGTCATGCGCTGTGAACCGCTGATAGGCGTTAGGAAAATAAAGGGGACAACATCATGGTCTCCAGGAGAGCGTAGTCTTTTCAGGTTGTCACAAGTGTAACATGTTAAGTGATGGAAAGGATGATGAGCGTCATCCTGGTGACGGGTTACTCGTAATACGGTCGATGATTTGCGGTTGTTTTATGTATTTTGATGAATATGAGAGATTAATTAAATTATATAATTAATTAAGTGGTATTATGCATAAACTTGGATTATGTGTAATTGTGAATATGTGTGATAAAGGTGCAAATATGATGTGAAGGAGATTTTGTGCATACTCGTTGATGAGTTGATGAGACTTCTGATTGGAGATATGAGTTACTATTGATGAAGTGAATGTATTTAATTAGTCAAAGTAGGATTGTATTGAAACTTTTGTTGTCGAGTAATTATGTATAGGCAGAGTGGGGTTGTAGTGCATTTTTATGTCATACATCATATGTGTCGTTGCTATGAAATATGCATGTTCGATAGTTCAGAGAAGGGACTAATGACTTGTTCTAATCCTTGAGTGGGGGTTTAGAGATTAGAGTGGAGGCTCAGGGTTCACAAAGATTAGGATCTGGTTCGTATGAAGAACCAAACGTTGAGTCGGTAACGCATGCATATAGAGGTGAGTTTTGAGTCCGGTTCAGAGTGGGGAGCATGATGAGCATGAGTCGAGTCATTATTGCATTATATTGCATGATTTTGATTGGATGATTATGAAGTGGATGATATGTGAATACATGATGTTGGTGTGTTTTCTGATTATGTGGATGATTTTGCAGATGTGTGAATCTATCCTGAATTTTTATGCACCATTTATTATTTGAATGTATTCTCACCCTCTTTTCTGTGTTGTTGCGTCTGTGTTCCTTTAGAGTATAGATAATCAATTATCTGAGTAGGAGTTTGAGGTTGAGAACAATGTTGTGCCTCTTTAGTTACTTGTCGTTCAGGTCTATAGTTAGAGTCACTCTGATATGTAACACGGGGGCATAAGGTTGTCATGTATTTGTTTATGTTGGGTATCCTTCTGCTTAATTTTATTTTTCAATGAACTTCCTTTCAAACTGATAATGTTGTTGAGGTTTTTATGCCAAGTGTTTTTTTTTTGTAATTCCGCTGCTTATCAAAGGAGTTGTTTCTTTATCATGAAGTCTAAAATGTTTTAATGGTTGCGAGTAGCATCCTACTTGGTGAATATTTATGTTTAATACATGTGTTATTATTTAATTGTTGATTCGGGAAGTAGGGTGTTACATAGTTGTATCAAAGTCTGGTTGGTCCATTCAGCCAAGTTTTTGACATGTTAATTGATCCCTAGTGTGCGACATGTGTGTGTACATTTTCGATGCATTATTTCTTCTAATGTTTGTTTGATGGTGTGTATAATGGTTGGAAGAAACGATCGCACAATCGCCGATGCTTTGGACTCAGTGGCTCATGCATTGCATGGACAACATAATCAGGTTAGTGATGAGTTCCACGGATTGGAAAAATTTCAGAGAAATAATCTGCCGACGTTCAAGGACAGATATGATCCAAAGGGTGCTCATTCATGGCTGAAAGAGATTGAAAAGATTTTCTAAGTGATGGTTTGTATAGAGGAACATAAGATATTGTTTGGTACCTACATGTTGTTTGAAGAAGGCGAAGACTGGTGGGATAAAACACGTTAGAGGCTAGAAGTGGTTGGCATCGAAATTACTTGGGCTGTGTTAAGAGCTTAATTTTTGGAGAAGTATTTTCTTGAGGATGTGTATAGCAATGAGATTGAATTCATTAAGTTGAAGCAAGGAAGTTATAAAAGTTGGTATAGCTAAAAATGTGGAAGGTTATGCTTTGGTCAAACTAATTCGTAACTACATAAAGTTGCATGAGGATGTGAAGGTGGTGCAATCGTTTAGAGAAGCGAATTCGTTCGCAGACAAGTTAACAAAAACATGAATAATGAGCATGCTAGATATGGAGTTTCGTGAATAAGTTCTAATTTTTATCTAAGATTTGATTTATAAGGATGCTATTAAGTTATAAAGTTGTAAGTCTTTCTTTCAATGAACATGAAAATAGTGATAGTGACAATATTAGAGTATGATATTTTATATTCATACATAAATTTTAAGTTTTATTTTCAACAAATAACATTTATATTTTAATATTTTTTTATGGAACGATTCATTGTAATTTGAACAAGATTCGATTTTTTTAATATAACAGATTTATTCAATAAAAATACCAAAATAAATAACATTTCAAATTAATGACCAAAATGGCATGGTTTTGAAAAAAAAGAATAGGGTGGCGCCATATGGTATGGCGCCTTAGTTAAAAGGCAAAAGTCATCCCATATGGCGCCTCAGGTTAAACTGGTTTGCCCTAATTTTTTTTCGTGTCTGAAGGGGAGGCGCCATACCATATGGCGCCTCAGTTGATGCCCTTTTTTTAAAATTTATTTTAATTTGGAAATTGATTAAATTAATGGTGCTACAATGTTTCATGTGTCTATAAATGAGACTGCACCTTCATTTGTTACTCCACAGCACTTTTCACCAAAACCCTAATTTCCTCCTTTCCCTCACCAATATCCTAATCTCTCATCTCCCACCAGGTCTGAGTGGTTAAATCGCCGTCCATCATCATCATCATCTTCAGCACCAGAGGAACCGTTTCCAGAATTTCTACTGATGAAAAGAAATGCCCTAGTTGTATTCTCAACTGTCAAGCCTCCGATGAAGATGTTACTCTGGAACACGCAGACGTTGGAGCATTTGCATAGGGAACTTTACCGCTGGCTTGAAGGAGAATTTGATGCAGGTGGAAAGATCAGGAAGATTGAGAGGCTGGTTGAGCAGTCTTGTCCAAACGGAGTTACCTGGACTTTGAGAAAAGTGGAAAATGATGCTGGTGTCCCCATGATGATGTTGACACCACAGAAAATTCAATTGATGGTATTAATATCCTAGATAAGATGATTTGTTGATTTGTTTCGTTTGGGTTTGTTCTTGTTATATTCTGATTTGGTATTAGGTTATGTCGTTGTTATTTGTTGATGTTTAGCTATTAAGTTATGTTATGTTATGTCGTTGTAATCAATTAGGTATGTCGTCAATGAAATAAAATTTGTTGCTGTTATAAATAGACAAGTTTATAGTTAAAACTATGATGTTGTGCTAGAGCCCACATTTGGACACTTGGTACGATTGTGGCCTGGCTGGCGGCACAAACCACATAACCTCACTATTTTGTCTACTGCATCTATCTCCGTTCCAATGCGGGTGTTGTTAGGGTGACCCTTTTTATTTCTTCGCATCAAATCATTATGCCACACAATTTCACCTTCGTATGAAGGCCAGTAGTCCTCCTTTGCTACCACTTGAAAGCTAGTGTCGTAGACATTGCATAAAGTAATGACTTGGTGAAGAACAGAGAGATAGTTGGTTGGGTCCAGCCGGGCATTGGAACAGGTAGCTATAACATGGGAGCAAGGCATACGAAATGCCTGAAACTTTCCACAGTCACACCAACTCTTATCTAGTTCCACTCGGTAACATCCCCTAGGCCTTCCTTCATTGTGATTAATAGACTCTGCAACACTGAAGTGACCTTTAGTGTGGTCAAAGACCGTGACCACATGTGTGTTGGCCTTTGCAGCTTCATTCTTCATGAATGTCATTGACATATCACTAAACAGCTGCCCAGATTGTAAGACCGAACCCCACTTTGTACATTTGGTATCAAAGAGTGCAGCGAGCCTAAAATATGTTGACCTCACCAGAGCGGTTATCGGTAGGTTTCGGATGCCCTTGAATACAGAGTTCATAAATTCAACGATATTTGCTATCATGTGGCCCCATCGCTGACCGTTGTCGTATGCCCTTGTCCACTTCTCCTGTTGAATATTATCAATGCATATGCGTTTGTAAGTCTGATCTCGTCACGGTAGTATCTGAAGGTAGGATTTGTTAGTGCATAGCCCGCGTTAGTAACCATCGTCTTTAGCCCCTTTTCCTTGAACTCCCGCATGAAATTTTGACCGATGTGTCTAATGCAATACACATGGCTTGAGGGAGGATCCTGCCAACCGTTAGTAGGATTTTTATAAGCACTCTCGATCGAGGGGTGTCTATTGGAGATCAAACATAAGTTAGCTTGGGGAGTAACGTATTGTCGGAGATTTTTTAGGAAAAAACTCCAACCTCCAGTAGTCTCCCCTTCAACTAGAGCGAAGGCGATAGGGAAAATGTTGTTGTTTCCATCCTGTGCCACGACCATCAGTAGCGTGCCCTTATATTTTCCGTACAACCACGTTTCATCAATTTGAATTATAAGTTTATAGTACGCAAATCCTTTGATGCATGGTTCAAACGCCCAGAAGAGTCTGTGGAAAATTCCATTTCCACTTACACAATTCTCGTCTGGCGTATACGCCGGCAACGTCTCCAACATGACAACAGTCCCCGGAGCATAGTGTTTTAGTGCAACCAGGTATCTTGGAAGTTCTTTGTAAGAGTCCTCCCAATTTCCAAAAATCATTTCCACCGCCCTAGTCCTAGCAATCCATGCCTTCCTGTATGAAGGAGTGTAGTTATACCTTTGAACCATATGCGCTATTATTGTACTCACCTTCAAAGAAAGGTTGTCGCTAATGACTGATAAAATTTCGTTGCATATCAAATGAGAGCTGAGCTTGCGATGATCCTGACTTGGATTTGTAATTATGCAAGTGTGCCCTGGACCCATTGACCATATCTTCCAAGAACCGCTTCGCTTCTGGAAAGATGCTGTTAATCTAAACGGGCACACCTCGTTACGACAGTAGATCTTGTATAGAGTCGGATTTGTATGATCGACTCTATAATCTGTAGATAAGTTCATGTGGTATTGTTTTATTGCTCGGACACAATCTTCTTTCGTACGAAAATTGTCTCCAACTTTTAATACTCCCTCCGTCTGCATGTATGGATCGTAAAAAATATCCGTTGATGGTTCGTCATCGCCTAAGTTGAGTGTTATCATGTGTTGAGGTGGGCAATAAACTTGACTTCCTGGTAATTGGTCTGCCTCCTCGTTGTTTACCATTTCATCGACAATGTCCTCCGCTTCTTCTTCTTCCTCGTCAACGACATCGATCTCATCTTGTTCGTTGTCGAAATCGTTAAAAAACCTGAGAAACTTCAATTTATTGAGACAGTTGTTGCTGTTGTAACGTAATATATAACTCAATATCATTGAATCCATAATGCTCATGGCTGAGAAACATATTACGCACATCATCATCGTTCCGAATCTTCAGTTGCAAAAATTTGCGTTGATCATGTCCTTCAAAAAACATAGGATTTTTGTATACGATTTGCCCAACTGGGCCGCAATGTATTTTCTTTTCTAACCTGGCTTTCAAATGTAAAAAATTTAATCTTCTATCAATTAAAAACCTAGTCACTTCCGTATCCCTAAAATTGAAACCTATGATGGGACATTCAAATATCTCACCATTGAGATGTGCACTTATCATGTATTGTGGTCTTTGAGCCATAACAAGAAACGTTACTAAATTGTGTTTGGAAGAAATGGTTTACAAACTTTAGTGTTTGGAAGAAAATGCTAACTCAAGGATGTGAGGATAATCTGTATGTTACATGTGTATTAATAGGCGTATAGTAGATACAAATTATGTCTCTTGGGAGTTTAATTGCTTCTGAATGGTTTACCATTGCCTTGCATGAACCATGTGCTGCTCTGCGTGACAATACCCCATTTCCGCACAACTTTGCATGGCTACACTAGCCTTGACAAGACTACACAACTCTGCATGGCTAGACTAGCCTTGACAAGACCACACAACTCTGTATGCCTACACTTGCCTTTCACTATTCTTTAGCATGCCTCTGCACTATTAATTTCTTCAGAATGGTTTACTACTATGACAAGACCACACTTATGAATGCTTTATCATTATTGTTATTATTTTTATTGGTATTATTTTTCTGTGTGACAAGACCATACTCCCACGCCAAGAATCTCACAAGGACTTTATGACTATTCTGATTCCTTTTTGCAAATAATTTATATTTTAATTCGTACTATCATCATTGTAAATTTTTTATAATTACTATTACTATTGTATATTATGCCCATGCCTTACTAACTACACTTACACCTATATTGTATTTCTTTAAGATTCTCTTCTTGACATGACAATACTACCATGCCTTCACTTTCTCATGTGTCTCTCTAACCACACTTCTCACAGTCCACGAAATAAGTGCTTCCAAAGCATGCATGACTACAATTGTCAGACTACAATGACCAAGAATGCATGCAAGAGAACACATAAGAGATTCCAAAGCATGCATGACTACACTTGTCAGACTACAATGACCAAGAATGCATGCAAGAGAACACATAAGAGATTCCAAAGCATGCATGACTACACTTGTCAAACTAAAATGACCAAGAATGCATGCTAGAGAACACATAAGAGATTCCAAAGCATGCATGACTACACTTGTCAGACTACAATGACCAAGAAACCCACACATTTATTCTAGCTTTGCTAGAAAGATGAAGGCCGGAGACCCACACATTTCACCTTCCTTTCTGCGAATGCATGGTCACACGCCAAGACATGTATATGTTCTTGGCCTATGCATCGATGGCACGACCGTCAACGGCCCCGTTTTTATCAACGACCAACTATGCAATGATTTGTTGGGCACGCCGCTACGTCTAGAAGCACCTGAGCCAACACGTGATGGTAGACCCAGGGGCCAAGGCATTAACATAAAATACCTTAGGGAATAATATGATACTATTGTATTAGATGAAGATACCCCCTATTACAAGATACATAAAACTCGGTTCTATTTAATACTATTGTTCGGTAATTTTTTATTTCCAGAAAGTACTGGAAACAGTGTAAATATTATGTATTTACCTTTGTTGGCTAACATTAATAGAGTGAACGAATATAGCTGGGGTTCAGCTGTCCTGGCCTATCTCTATAGTTCACTCTGTAAAACTTCAAAAAAGACGCTTGTACTTTTTATGGTTGCGCCTATCTCCTTAAGGCGTGGGGTTGGTCCAGAATGCCAACACTGGCTCTAGTTAACCGGAACCCCTTCACATTTCCCTACGTAAACAGGTAAGCTTATTTTTACTACTCGAACTTATGTCCTTTAATGAAATGTTTATTTGTAACTAATTTATGTGTAACTACTTTTTTAGGTGGTCAGTTCCGGGAATGAATTACCATCGAAATCCCAAAAGCGCCATAACAGTTTACCGCAACCTAATAGATCACATTGGCCCCGACGATGTAAATTTTCCTTAAACTTCCATAAATATTCTTAACACATTAGAGTACCGTACAATTTATCATTAAAGCTTTTGTTCTTGTAGTTTTTCTGGAGGCCCGCACGAGGACCTCGACCACCAGCCCAACACGAATGATACTGCCTGTGTGGACATCAAAAACACCCATCATTCGGTTCACCACTGTGGAGATGTATCAAAGCGATCGAGTAAAATTTTAGTTCGGAATGCATCAGGATATTCCGGTGGCTCCGACAAGTTTGGGATCGTGGCATCTGCGTAGAGTGGACACACAGTGGGCTGTGGGTGAGTGGACGAACTTTGCAAGAGAGATGTGTGAACATTGGGAGAATCGGCACCACCACGTCTTATCCGACCCTGTTGTAGAATATGTTATACCAACGCAACAATATATGAATTGGTTTAGGTCTGTTACAACACCCCAACCATTCCTTTCTCAGCCGACGTATTTAATTGATCTCTTCCTCACGACCACATGCCCAACATCATACACCAAGTTATACCCAACAATAAGGCATACCAACCGATTTAATCTTCCAAAGCCGCAACCCTATCATTCTACCAACTCAGTCACAACAAGAGGAGCCTTACCCATACCCTCATCCCACCGACACCGACCCCACTAATGCCTATAGCCCTGACGAGTCTTTCTAACCCACCCCAGCCCACCATAGCCCCCCCCCCCCACCCCCCCCCCCCCCCCCCCCCCCCCCCCCCGCCGCCGCCGCCGCCGCAAATGAACACCCCATCTTCCTACAACCAACAACCACAATCGTCCTACAACCAACAAACCCACCTACTATTTGACTACCAAACCCCACATCAACCACTGAATCAGTACCAACACCCTTCAATGCAACATTTCGGCCGACCATACCGTCTGCAACCAACCCAACCCCCTTCCAAACTACGAAAACATGGGCATGCAACTGGATTACGGAAGCGCCGTTGACGGCAACCACCTGACTATTGGGGACAGATGCTTCAGAATTTGTCTGATACGTCGGGACCATCTCAACAGACGCAAAGACCAAGACGCCGCGCAAGAGCCCCTGCATGTGGAACTGGTGGACGTTTAGATAGGCACGATCATTGAATTTTTCTTTACTATCCATTGTACTAATTAGTATTCTGAACATTGTTATGTCTTTTGGGTTACCCTTATTTTTTTAAATTAAATTTTTGAATTCCCAAATTAAAATAATAAATAAAAAAAAAGAAAGTGAACTGAGGCCCATACCATATGGCGCCTCCCCTGTAAAATGAAAAAATATTAGGGCATGCTTATTATGCCTGAGGCGCCATATAGTATGACTTTTAGGGGTTTTCCCTTTAGCCTGAGGCGCCATACCCTATAGCGCCACCTTGTTGGTGATTTCTCAAAACAAGTCATTTTCGTAATTTATTTAATTTTTTTGAATATATATTATATTAAAAAAAAGTTCACAAGATTCCTTCATATTTCAACAAATCATATTTTTTATATTACTTAAAATATTTAAAATACGTTGACTTCTATTTTTTTTAATAAAAAAAGTATTTCATAACCATATTTTAACTTACAAAAATGATATATTGTTTATACTCACTCAAACTAATATTTCATTTAAAAAAAATCATAATAACTTTTTTATAACAATAATATGTAAAAAAATGTAAAAATAATTAAAAAAGAAAAAGAAAAGATGAACCAAGCGGTTTCTAAAACCTTGAAAGTTGATCCTTAAATAGAATCTCCACAAAACAAAATAAGAGTCGAGAGTTTGCTATACTGTTTTCCCACTCTTGTTCTCTCTAACAAACTCAGACTGTTGGCATTCCTTCCAAAAGCTCCGGCACCGGCTCGAAGATGACTGTGAAACGGTACGATCACTACTCCAATGAATCACATTTGTAGTAAGTTTTTCGTCTCTAATTTTCAGAATTGTGTTTTAGGATTCTTTACTGGAAACCGAACCGAGGATCGGCAATAGACGGCCATACAGTGAACAGAATGGCAGAGTGTGTGAGGAGTTTGAACGGGGAGGAAAAAGAAACATTGAGAACTGAGGTCACTCATTACGAACCCATTTTACGCGACCAATCAATGCGTGCTGAATTCCCTCGCCATACTCTCGGATTTTATCCCCTGGGACAACCTAACAGATATTACTTTGTCATTTTTCATCATACCCTTGTTGTTGAAGCTGATCCTTCCATTCTCACTATCATGAATAATCTCCGTTCTTACCGTCCTTATGTTTTCTATCATTTTGAGGTTTTCTTGCGGTTATAATTCATTGTGTTTTTCTTTAATTCTTTAATTCTTGTGATGATGATGATGATGATGATGATGGTGCGTGCAGGGTGTGCAGTATAAACTGGGTGACTTTCAGATCAAATTGGTTAACGTTTTTGAACGTGATAACATTCTGAAAGGCATTTTAATGGAGGTAACATTTTAATTCTTGTTTCTTTGTATGTATTCTTGTTAGGTTAGTTTGATGAATCGTTGATCATTGAATGTTTGTTACATGTGGTTGATAATAACCAATCGCTTTTCTTTTGGCATTTTAGTTATTATGACTTGAATCTTGAATTATTGAAATGAAACGGCATGGCGCATGACATTTTCACATTATGCACCTAAGTTAGTGATCGCTATCGGTTATGTGTGTAAGCAGAGTGTGTGCATGCATGGCATCTTTCATAGTAGGACATGTTTTTACGTTTGGTTTGATTTTGTGTGCAGATTGAGTATTTGCCAATTTCTTCAATTGAGATAGCGAACCCAATAATACAAGAGTTCATTGAAATATGGCAAGGAGTGGTGTCCACAAGAGAACTACCTGGTGAATTCGTTGAAATAGAACTAAATTTTGCTGCGTATGGCCTTGCTGACCGTTACACTTGGCAACACACAGCTGTTCAGTATGTCAATGCATTGATCGAACTAATTCATTCAGTGGGGTTCCGTTAGATTCAACATTCATCCTCTTCTGCTGCTATTGTCTATAGGAACACCTTCAAATCCAACTCTACTACACCATTTTGCCAACATGCTCTCATAACTCAAAACTTGCTGTTTGTTGATACTTGTATTGATATGCAAATGTGTCTATTCAACTTGTTTCGTTATCGATTGTGTGCATGTATGAAAACTCATCATTGTTTGTGGAAATCACAATCATTAGAAAACTTACAAGCTCATTTTTATGCTAAACGTTTTAAACGTAACTTGATCATGAGATAAAAAGTGAAACGGTTTTCCTTAGGACTTTACTAAAAAAAAACAAAGGTGTATAATTGTGGTGGAACTAGGTTCAATGTTTTATGTGTTTAATTACCATTTTGGAACTTCTATTTTACTTCGTTTATAAAATGAGTTCTTTTATTTTAAATTCAAACCATTTTGATACTTTTACTTTTTTAATTCAAAATTGATGATATTTGTTTAATATTCATATTTTATTGCACTAGTACTAAAATAATCGTAGTGAAATGTTTTTTGAATTTTAGCTGCAAAATTCGAATCCAGCCTTTGATAAACTTTACTTATTATTGTATTAATTAATGTGCAAATAGTATAGTTACATATAGCCTAATACTTTAAAATTATATAAATATTCATTTTTTTTAAAACAAAAATTATCATTTTTCAGGTTGTTCATGTGACTACTATTAATATTAAGCATATTAGCATATTTATAATGCATGTCACATATATAACACGGTTTTCCTAAGAAATATTCTTATGACTTTGCAAAAACTTTACTCAAAGTATTGGATTTAATATCTAAGTTTTAGCCACAAATTCGAATTCAACAATCAAATTCGGCCTTTGATAAACTTTACTCAAAGTATTGGATTTAATTCTAACATATGGTATTTAGATCACTGGCTGAGCGATTCGTGGGAAGTAAAACACGATGGCAATGACGATGAATCATCTGAATGGACATTTTACGGCGAATCTCCAAATTCTGAAGGGCCAGAATTATGAGAACCGGTGTAAACAGGTGAAAGTTGGTTTCTATTGTCAAGATCTTTGGGATCTTGTGAAGAAAAGAGTAACACCACTTGCAGAACACGTGTCAGATCAAGAAAAAGTTGCATACAAAGAATTGAAGAAGAAAGATCATAAAACTCGCTCTATAATTCATCAGTGTTGATCCAGACAATTTCGAAAAAGGTCAGTGATGTAGAATCACCGAAAGAAGCATGAAAGATCTTGGAGAAATCATTTGGAGGTGCAGAAAAAGTGAAATAGGTGAGGTTACAAACTCACAGGTGAACGTATGTATTGCTTCAGACGTAAGACAATGAAAGCATAACTAATTGTTTCACTAGGGTCACTGTGAGATATTGGATCGAACTCTAATTTTAGTATGCCGTCGAAGTCCGCTCACATGCTGTTGTCGTAGACCTACATGCTGTAGTTGAATTATATTCTAGTATGTAGGAGATTGAATTGGGCCTTGTGTCATGGATCCAATTGTTTAAGTTAGCTTATACCCTAAGTTAGCTTGTAATGGGTAATTGTTAAAAAGCCTATTAGTTTACTATGTTAGGTTTATTATAAATAGCATACTAGTCTCTCTTCATAAGGTGTGGCAAATCCTTATTAGGCTGAGAGAGGTTAATTGTTGGTATTCACTTGTAATCTTTGAACCCTATTGAGAAAGTGAATAGTAAAACAAATTTAACCAATTCTCTATTCTTCTTACTCTTTTCTTTTCCTTTGTGAACCCCAATAGGGTTTCGTTTGTTTGTTCAAGGTTTTTTCCTTCTTTTCTACCCTTGTGGATTTCTTGGTGTTCAAGAAACCAAATATACTTTGTTAATCCGATATCGTTTTTCACAAAAAATTGGTGCGGTGAAGGTGGAGAAGATGCCTTCAACAAAGTATGAGATTGAAAAGTTCACCGGAGTGAACGATTTGGTCTGTGGCGCTTGAAGATGGAAGCCCTACTGGTTCAGCGGTGTTGTTTGGAACGTTAAAGGGAGCGGCAGCCATGGATGCTGCGTTAACGGAAAAGAAAAAGACGGCCATGATAGAGAAAGCCCACAACGCAATATTGTTGAGCCTTGGTGATAAGGTTCTTCGATAGGTATCAAAGGAGACTACGGCATCGGGGTTATAGGCGAAACTTGAAAGTTTGTGCATGACCAAATCACTGGTGAATCGACTCTACCTGAAGAAAGCTTTGTATTCATTCAAGATTAGTGAAGACAAAGTTTTGGCTGAGCAGTTGGATAGGTTCAACAAGCTGATTCTTGATCTTGAAAATATTGATGTGAAGATCGATGACAAAGATCAAACGCTGTTGTTGTTGTGTGCTTTGCCCAGAACACATGATCACTTCAAAGAAACTCTCTTGTATGAAGGGAGTCCCTGAGCTTTGAAGAAGTTCAATCAGCCTTGTATTCGAAGGACTTAAACGAACGGAAGGAGCATAAATCTTTGACGGTGGGCGAAGGTTTGTCCGTTAAGGGAAATTCTTGCGAAAGGATGGTGAGTCCGACAAGAAGAAAGGTAAAAGTCAACGGAAGTCTTATAGTGGCAAAGCATCTGGTATTCGATGTTATCAATGTAAGAAGGAGGGTCACACAAGAAAGGTATGCCCTGAACTCCTGAAAGATCATGGAGGTAAGGATAATGGCAACGCAACCATTGTTCAAGATGATTTCGACTCATATGATGTTCTTGTGGTTTCAAGTGGTGACTCAAGAAAAGAGTGGATTATGGATTCAGGTTGCACTTGGCACATGACTCCAAACAGAGAATAGTTCGAGGAGCTATGTGATCAAGATGGTGGATCGGTGGTGCTGGGAAACAGCAAATCTTGCAAAATTGCAGGTATTGGATATGTGAGATTCAAGCTCCATGATGAGTCAATAAGGTTATTGACTGAAGTCAGGTATATACCTGATTTGAAGAGAAATTTGATTTCTCTTGGTGAATTCGACAGGAAGGAATATGTTTTTCAAGGAGAGAAAAGTATCCTAAGAGTCATGAAGGGGTCGTGAAGAAACAAGGCTTGTATACCCTTAAGGCTGAGGTTGTAAGTGGTTCGACAAATGTTACATCCACGAAACCTGTGTCAAAGACAAAGCTATGTCACATATATAACAACTCTATAGAAGAAGAAAAAAACTTGATCATTAGATTACAAGTGACACGGTTTTCCTAAGAAATATTCTTATGACTTTGAAAAAAACAAAAGTGTATAATTGTGGTGGAACTAGGTTCAAAGTTTTGAGAAATAATGTATTTAATTACCATTATGGAACTTCTATTTACTTCATTTATAAAATTTCAAATTCTAATCATATTGCAAAACCGTCCCAAGTCTTGGTAGATTGGGTTTAAATTCCTAATCTTCGGATTATGGATCCTTTCCACTGGACTTCGCTTTTGATTCTGTTGTCTGTGAATTTGCATTTTATTTGGTAGTAGTCTGTAGATTAGTGTAGAATTCGGTTCTGGGTAGAAACAACAACATAGGTGATGAAGGTAATCGATGGGTTGAGGTGAAAAACAAAAGGATCAACAAAAATATGCTGAGAACTTCTGTGTGGTCAGATAGAAGAGGGAAAACCTTGGATTGTTCTGAAAAAATAGAATCTTACTTCTTTACTGAGGTGCCTGATCAGTGCATTTTAATGCACACTCTCTTATGTTTGTACTTAGACATTTCCTTAGTTTGTTTTGTTTATTTTACTATTTTATTATGTTTTTATAATTAAGTTTTGTTTGCCATTAATCTATTTTCACAGCTTATTTTCAGCTTTAGCGGTTATTTGATATTTTTCCACTATTCGGATCATAACTGGAGCTACAAGAATCGGATTTATGCGTTCTACCAGGCGTTGGAAAGTTGAGACAAATAGCTACAACTTTCATGTTGTACGAAGAAGCTGGTTCGGATTGTAGCAGGCTCGAATAATTTGTTGAAGTCAAGACCCAAATTCTGCCTTTAGGAATATTTAGTTTTTAGCCGGGTTTTTTATGTTTTTCTATCCAGTTGGGTTAGAACCGGATTTTGTTATGCTTCCCTATACCTAGTAGCAGTCGTGCTACTGTTCATGACGTTTTTTCAAACTATTCACGAATTTTCTCAGAAGTTTTGTACGGGAAATTCATGGAGAACTAATTTCAATTGTTGATTTGTTGTATTCGGTTCCGACACCTTGAGGTTATGATAATTTCAATTCAGTTTTTATTTCTTTCAATCTTATTCTATGATTCTTGCTTGCTTAATCCAATTTTCATAGAGTAAGTTGATTTAATTTGATTGTTGTATGATCCTTAACCGTAATCACGTTAGCGTTTGCTTAATTCGTTATCATGATTGATCAAATCATGTTGCTTAATTCACGAGGGCTTAATTTCGTTTTCTTAATTCGGATAATAAGAACCTACATCACACAATACAAATTGCGCTTGTCAATGATTTTGTAATCAAATAGAAATAGATAATTCATTCGAAGATTGGAATTATAATAACATATGATAGGTAGGAACCAAATCAGCAGATTAACTTTTTAGCTTATTTGATAATCACTTTTTTTATAATCACTTTTTTTCATTATTTTTGTTTTAATCGAAATTCAAAACCCCCATAAAACTTTTCTTCAGTTTGTTCAAATAATTCAAAAATCCTTGCGATACGACATCCGAGTGTCGCTTCCCTTTACTAATTTTTCAAAAATACTCGTTTTTGATCTGTGCGCGGCAACAGATCAAATTGGCGCCATTGCCGGAGATTCTTGTTGATGTTAGCTAATTTTAAAATTTTAGTTTATAGTTTTGTTAGATTTTTTTGTTTTTTGTTTTTGTTTGTTAATTTTCAGGGTTGCAGTGTAGTGGTAAGCATCTCAGCCTATCAGGTGAGTTTGGAAGCTATTGTTTCGATTTGATCTAAATTTTTTCTAGAAAATCAGAAAAAAAAAATCGACAAACAATACTCATTTAGAATAAAATTCTAAAAGATTATGAACCTGAAAATAGCAAATTCCTTATTTTTATATTTTATTTGATTTAATTTCTATTTTCATATTTTCAAAAAAATCCAAAAATTTTTGTAAAGATTTATTGTGATTCGATTTGATTTTTAGTAATTTTTTCATAATTTTTAAATTTTATTTTATTCGCTTTTCTATTTTTTCTTTCTTTTCTTAATAGGGACATTGTCGGTATTTCTTAATTGTTGTTGCATTGCTGAATTAATTTTGTGTTTTCTCATTCTTTGCTATTTTTTTCCCTTTTAATAACATGGTTGAACAAAGAACTAATCAATTTCATTCACTAGAGGACCTTGTCAAGCAAATTGCTGTAAATAATCTTCAGTCTCAACAACGAATAGATTCTAATTTTCTTTGCAGACACAGATTGAACAACTTGCCACTTCAATGAATGCCATGGAGTAAGCTCAAGGATCAAACCAACTACCTGCCCAAACAGTAGTGAATCCAAAAGAGTTATTGTCTGATTTAGTTGATGATACTTATCCTGAGTTGTTATCTGATTTTCCGTCTTTATTAAATTATGATGATATTTACTCTTGTGATTTATGTACTGACACTAATGTTTGCTCTGTTTGTGTTGAGATTAATGCTGCCTTGCTGGGTGATGCTTTTCATGATGTCGTTTATGCAGCTGAAGCTCTTGATATCCCGGCTGCCCCGACCATGCCTTCCATTGAACAACCTTCTCCTTTAGAGCTTAAACCACTTCATAACAATCTGAAATATGCTTATTTAGATATGAATGAAAAGCTTCCAGGTATAATTTCTTCTAACCTTGATTTTGATCAAGAAAATATGCTTTTGAAGATTTTGAAGAAACATAAGAAGGGAATTGGATGAACCTTGATTGAAGATGGAAGAAAAGCAGTGACGCACCCCTTAATCCTTTAATCTTTGATTTTTGTTTTTCTCTCTCCTCCATTATTAAAATAAATGATGGAGGAGAGAGAAAAAAACTGACACATAATCTCGACCATTTATTTTAAAATCTAATGGTTCAGATTCATTCTCATGTTCTCACATAAAAATGACATTTTCATATGATACGTTCCATATATATATATATATATATATATATATATATATATATATATATAAACATAAAATCTAAATCTAACATATATGAATATTTATGAATTTCTGAAAAAAAAAAATATAATTTTAAAAATACCTCAATGAAGCAACTAAATACATTTAGGGGAGTATCCTCTTCTTTTAAAAAACCTAAATTAATAAAGAAAAAATTAAAACAATATTAATAACAAAATAAAATTTAATTTATAGAATATTTAATAAAAAATAAGAATAAAATTTTACCTTATAAAATTTGAAGAGATATGAGATGAAAATTTATGTTAGATATGTAATTTGGATGAGGGATTTGAGTTGAAATTGAAGTTGAATTTGAGTTGAAGTTGAAGAGGGGGATTTAGAATGAAGAGGAAGAAGAAATTGCAGATTATAATTGGAAAGATATATAATTTTTGATAAACTTTACTTATTGTTGTATTAATTAATGTGCAAATAGGATAGTTACATATAACCTAATACTTTAAAATTATATAAATATTCATTTTTTTAAAAACAAAAATTATAATTTTTCAGGGTGTTCATGTGACTACTATTAATATTAAGCATATTAGCATATTTATAATTTATGTCACATATATAACAACTCTATAGAAGAAGAAGAAAACTTGATCATTAGATAACAAGTGACACGGTTTAATATTCTTATGACTTTGCAAAAAAACAAAGGTGTATAATTGTGAAGGAACTAGGTTCAATGTTTTGAGAAATAATATGTTTAATTACCATTTTGGACCTTCTATTTTACTTCGTTTATAAAATTAATTCTTTTATTTTAAATTCAAACTATTTTGATACTTTTACTTTTTAAATTAAAAATTGATGATATTTTTGAATATACATATTTTATTGTAGTAGTCCTAAAATAATTGTCGTGAAATGTTTTTTTAGTTTTAGCCACAAATTCGAATCTAGCCATCAAATTCGGCCTTTGAAAAATTTTACTTAAAGTATTAGATTTAATTCCAACATATGGTATTTAGATCACTGTGTCATATTCTAAATTTTGATCAGATATTTTTATTTTTTCATTTCATTTGTTTATATTTTTATACTATGTCGTCTGCATATAATATCATATATTTTCTTCATGAGTATTTTTTTTTAATTATCCGCCGGAATTAACGTGTTAAATTTTTCAGGTATTTTTGGTTAAGCTGAAAAGTCAATTGTGCTTAAAATCAGTGTCCGGACAATTTTTAAATCAAGTTCGCAGACGCCAGTGTTTTTTTCCTTTGTTTCACGTAATTTAACCCGGTGTGCGCAATTTTGACTTTTTCAAGTTCCGGTCGCCTTTTTTGACTCGTCTGAACCTTTTTACCAAGTTTTTTCTCTGACTCGTCTAAGCCTTTTTACCGGGTAAAATTTCACAATTTGATCGCACAATGTATTTTTTCAATACTTAATATTTTGTACTGATCATTTTGGTGTGTCCATTTTTATTTTTTTCGGACGCGTCGATACCGGACGATTTTATCATTTTTAACCGATTTCAATATTAGTTTTAATTAATAGTTATTTTTATTAATTAATTTTATTATTTTAGACTTATTTTATATTTTTCCTTTTTCTAAATATATAATAATGTTTATTTTTCTTACTAACTTATTTATTTTTTCTAATAACCTATTTATTAAAATCAAATATGAATATATAATTTCACAAAATGACATCATCAAGATTACATCACATGGCCTACATCACTAATTCAAAATAAATGACTAAATACATATTATATCATTTTTCACTAACTTAGTCTTATTTCTAAACTTGATCACCAAGTTTCTTTTTCCTATAAATACCACAATTTCATTCATTCATTCTTACACCAAAACAAGCATAGCATTTGTTTTCTCTCTTCTTTCTTCTCTTCAAATTTTGAGCTTCATAAGGAGTGCAAGGGTGGAATTTCAACTCCAAGCAACTTTCACTCCAATCAATCATTGTTTGGAAGGTAAGGATTCTCACTTTGAAACTTCATGAAATATGCATCATTTACATCCATTTAAATTCATGATATGCTTGTTATAATTACATATTTGAATTCCTCATGAAATTCCCTTCAAAATGGTATATTGGAACATGTGATTTGGTTAAAAAATGAGAGAGTTGTGTTTGGAAGAAGTTGTTGATCATGAAAAAATTCTGCTACTGTCGCTGCAATAGACAGCGCTTCTGTGCAGCAAGCGCTGTTAAAATCTGTTATTTCTGTTCCTCTACGCTGTGATACACACCGGTGCTGTCCAGGAGCGCTGTTAAAAGTCAGTTGCTTATTTTCCTGCGCCACAATTTACAGCTACCTTGCCAGGAGCGCTGTTAAAACTCTTTTCTTTATATATTATTTATTTCTTTAGTATCTTTTTTATTTATTTATTTATTTTATTTTCTTATTTATTTTTAACCAAATATTTATTTTAACTTCTTCTTTTAAATAATATTTTTTTTATCTTAGTTATTTTAATTTCTTATTTATTTTCCTTTAAATCATTTATTTTATCTGTTTATTTTCCTAAAAATCCTTTTAATCACTTTATTAAACTTTCTTTTGGTTACTTAAACTTTTGTCATTTAAAATATGATTATACTTTAGTTAAATCTTTCATTTATTATCTTTAATGAAAAAAAACCTTAAACATATTTATTACCTTTTAATTTATTAATTCCAAGGATTTTCTTCATTTCAAACACACTTTGTTTATTCTCTAAGTGTAGTTGCACTATCGTGAAAACCTACGGTCTTCCATGTGCTTGTGCTATTGCTACAAAGTTGAAACTATGTGAGCCAATACAAATTGACGAAGTTTGCCCTCATTGGATGAGACTTAGTTTTGATGATGATGGTTGCAAGGAATGAGATAAACCAGATATCTCTATTTTGGCCGAATTGAAAGTGATTCAAGCGAGATTTTCAAAAGCCGATGACAACATGAAGCTACACATCAAAGAAGAGTTGAGGAAGACCGCCTTTCCCGAAACAACCGCAATGATATCGCCGTCTCAACCGGTTAGGACAAAGGGTGCTCCGAAGAAGTTGAAGCCTACACCGAATGAGAACTCGACAACTCGGTCTCCTTCATATTATGAGCACGTTGACAAAATCTTTCCGGACTCACCGACTCCTAAATCTCTACAAAGTTTCATGAAAGGAGCTCGCATTACCAAACCGGCTCCGACACCGATTCCACGAGTTTCGACTACGAATGCACCGCTTCCGACACCGATTTCACCTATAATTTCCTTTATCGACGAGATGCCGGTTTTTATGCACAAGCATATCGACGGTATCATCGATGTTGTAAGGGATGGTAATTGCGGTTACCGAGCCGTTTCGGCTCTACTCGGTAAAGGAGGGGAAGGTCATGCACTTGTCTGTCATTAACTTATCCTAAAGTTGGAGACGCATAAAGAAGCATACTTGCGTCTGTATGAAAATTAAGAAAAATACGACAAGGTTTACGAGTCACTTGTTTCGTGGTTGAGTGGTCCGACCCCGGTATCGAAATGGATGAGCTTCCCCGAGATGGGTCATCTTATCGCATGCGTGTACGATATGGTGTGTATTGACTTGACACGATACGGATTTTCGGAAACCTTTTTTCCACTCCACACCGCACCACCGTCCAATCCAAATAATCGCATAATGTGTATTAGATGGCTTGCGAAATCAAGACATTTTGTACAAGTTATCTTGAAACCCGGATGCCCTATACCACCTAAATCATTGCAATGGGCGACGCATGCAACCGCAATTGTCGAGTCGTGGCTGGATAGTTTTGTTGAAAGGATGCTTGAATTCGAAAGATTGAACGAAATTGAAAAGGCTTCAAATGCGAAAAAGTCGAAAGGTCAAGCTCCGATAGATTTAGACGGAGACTTTTGTTTTAAGTCTTTTGTATAATTGTACGACAAAGTGTACATTTTTGAATTGAAATATATTGAATTTTTATTCATATGCCTTTTTAATGCACTTATGAATTTTATTCCAATGAAAGCATTCCAATTGGTTGCATAACATAGTCAATTATGTTTGAAAAATGTATCAATAAAATATTCTGATTTGCAGATCCGGGAAATTTCCGGATGTGTACATCCAGAACCAATAAATGTAGGATTTTTCCGTATCTGCACATCCGGAACGAACTTAGGCAGAAATTACTTTACCCTAAATTTTCTATAAATTAGGGGTTTCATTTGATATCTTTCAAACAAACTCTAAATGTCTCAATTGTATGAAAACAAGTTCCGTTGGTATGTCGCAAGTGTCTTCTACACCGACGGCAAAACACGCGGTCGCACGTTTAAGCTATTGAGGGACACCCCCATCGGCGAGATCATTGACGACATCAAACATCTCCTACCTTACTGAGACAAACGGAAGGTTGCGAAGCTTGAGTATCGTTCACCTTCGGTTGACAACGAAGGGAACGTCGCTTACAGCCTTGTTGAGCTCAAGAATCAAGAGGATGTTAGAGCGATGTGGCAAACTTTTTTCGGTTACGAAGAACGATTCTCGCTCGAGTTCGAGGCTACCGTCAAAATTCGAAGAACGGTCGATGACATCTTAGAGATGTGCAAGCGTCCACCGGACTATTGATCTTGTAATATTTAAATTTCTATCGATGTAATGGCGAATTTCTAAATGTAATCCCGATTTTATTTTATGAATGTGAGAAACATTGTTGGATTTTTGGTGTTCTGTATCAGATTTTATTTCGGATTTGCAAATACGATTTTTTTCCGTATGTGGACATCCGAAAAAAACTGAAAATTTAAAAAAAAAGGGTGCGTTCGAATTTGCACATTCGGAACAGAAGGGTATTTTTGTCAGCACACATAGTACCTAAGAAAGTTGGGTGGTGTGTTAAGAAATTTCCTTTTTTTATTATTATTTTTTTTTTAGAAAAAAATTAAATTAATTTTGTTAACAAATATTGAACGATCCAAATAGACAGTAAGATTTTTGCATGTTTTCTTTTTATTTTAATAATATTTTATAAATTTTTTACTAGAGATTAATTACTATGCACTAACCCAATAATACAAGAGTTCATTGAAATATGGCAAGGAGTGGTGTCCACAAGAGAACTACCTGGTGAATTCGTTGAAATAGAACTAAATTTTGCTGCGTATGGCCTTGCTGACCGTTACACTTGGCAACACACAGCTGCTCAGTATGTCAATGCATTGATCGAACTAATTCATTCAGTGGGGTTCCGTTAGATTCAACATTCATCCTCTTCTGCTGCTATTGTCTATAGGAACACCTTCAAATCCAACTCTACTACACCATTTTTCCAACATGCTCTCATAACTCAAAACTTGCTGTTTGTTGATACTTGTATTGATATGCAAATGTGTCTATTCTACTTGCTTCGTTATCGATTGTGTGCATGTATGAAAACTCATCATTGTTTGTGGAAATCACAATCATTAGAAAACTTACAAGCTCATTTTTATGCTACACGTTTTAAACGTAACTTGATCATGAGATAAAAAGTGAAACGGTTAGGACTTTACTAAAAAGTGAAACAAAGGTGTATAATTGTGGTGGAACTAGGTTCAATGTTTTATGTGTTTAATTACCATTTTGGAACTTCTATTTTACTTCGTTTATAAAATTAGTTCTTTTATTTTAAATTCAAACCATTTTGATACTTTTACTTTTTTTAATTGAAAATTGAAGATATTTTTTTAATATTCATATTTTATCTAAAATGATTGTAGTGAAATGTTTTTTGAATTTTAGCCGCAAAATTTGAATCCAACCCTCAAATTCAACTTTTGATAAACTTTACTTATTATTGTATTAATTAATGTGCAAATAGTATAGTTACATATTGCCTAATACTTTAAAATTATATAAATATTCATTTTTTTTAAAACAAAAATTATCATTTTTCAGGGTGTTCATGTGACTACTATTAATATTAAGCATATTAGCATATTTATAATGCATGTCACATATATAACACGGTTTTTCTAAGAAATATTCTTATGACTTTGCAAAAACTTTACTTAAAGTATTGGATTTAATACCGGAGTTTTAGCCACAAATTCGAATTCAGCAATCAAACTCGGCCTTTGATAAACTTTACTCAAAGTATTGGATTTAATTCCAACATATAGTATTTAGATCACTGGCTGAGCGATTCGTGGGAAGTAAAACACGATGGCAATGACGATGAATCATCTGAATGGACATTTTACGGCAAGTCTCCAAATTCTGAAGGGTCATAATTATGAGAATCGATGTAAATAGATGAAAGTTGTTTTCTGTTGTCAAGATCTTTGAGATCTTGTGAAGAAAAGAGTAACACCACTTGCAGAACACGTGTCAGATCAAGAAAAAGTTGTATACAAAGAATTGAAGAAGAAAGATCATAAAACTCGCTCTATAATTCATCAATGTGTTGATCCAGACAATTTCGAAAAAGGTCAGTGATGTAGAATCACCGAAAGAAGCATGAAAGATCTTGGAGAAATCATTTAGAGATGCAGAAAAGGTGAAATAGGTGAGGTTACAAACTCACAAGAGAACGTATGTATTGCTTCAGACGTAAGACAATGAAAGCATAACTAATTGTTTCACTAGGGTCACTGTGAGATATTGGATCGAACTCTAATTTTAGCATGCCGTCGAAATCCGCTCACATGTTGTTGTCGTAGACCTACATGCTGTAGTTGAATTATATTCTAGTATGTAGGAGATTGAATTGGGCCTTGTGTTATGGATCCAATTGTTTAAGTTAGCTTGTACCCTAAGTTAGCTTGTAATGGGTAATTGTTAAAAAGCCCATTAGTTTAGTATGTTAGGTTTATTATAAATAGCATACTAGTCTCTCTTCATAAGGTGTGGCAAATCCTTATTAGGTTGGGAGAGGTTAATTGTTGGTATTCACTTGTAATCTTTGAACCCTATTGAGAAAGTGAATAGTAAAACAAATTTAACCAATTCTCTATTCTTCTTACTCTTTTCTTTTCCTTTGTGAACCCTAATAGGTTTTCGTTTGTTTGTTCAAGGTTTTTTCCTTCTTTTCTACCCTTGTGGATTTTTTGGTGTTCAAGAAATCAAATATACTTTGTTAATCCGGTATCATTTTTCACAACAAATTGGTGCGGTGAAGGTGGAGAAGATGCCTTCAACAAAGTATGAGATTGAAAAGTTCACCAGAGTGAATGAATTCGGTCTGTGGAGCTTGAAAATGAAAGCCCTACTGGTTCAGTAGTGTTGTTTGGAACGTTAAAGGGAGCGGCAACCATGGATGCCACGTTAATTGAAAAGGAAAAGGCGGCCATGATAGAGAAAGCCCACAACGCAATATTGTTGAGCCTTGGTGATAAGGTTCTTCGATAAGTATCAAAGGAGACTACGACATCGGGGTTATAGGCGAAACTTAAAAGTTTGTACATGACCAAATCAATGGTGAATCGACTCTACCTGAAGAAAGCTTTGTATTCATTCAAGATTAGTGAAGACAAAGTTTTGGCTGAGCAGTTGGATATGTTCAACAAGCTGATTCTTGATCTTGAAAATATTGATGTGAAGATCGATGACGAAGATCAAGCACTGTTGTTGATGTATGCTTTGCCCAGAACACATAATCACTTCAAAGAAACTCTCTTGTATGGAAGAGAGTCCCTGAGCTTTGAATAAGTTCAATCAGCCTTGTATTCGAAGGACTTGAACGAACGGAAGGAGCATAAACCTTCGACGGTGGGCGAAGGTTTGGCCGTTAAGGGAAATTCTTGCGAAAGGATGGTAAGTCCGACAAGAAGAAAGGTAAAAGTCAGCAGAAGTCTTATAGTGGCAAAGCATCTGGTATTCGATGTTATCAATGTAAGAAGGAGGGTCACACAAGAAAGGTATGCCCTGAACTCCTGAAAGATCATGGAGGTAAGGATAATGGCAACGCAGCCATTGTTCAAGATGATTTCGACTAATATGATGTTCTTGTGGTTTCAAGTGGCGACTCAAGAAAAGAGTGGATTATGGATTCAGGTTGCAATTGGCACAAGACTCCAAACAGAGAATTGTTCGAGGAGCTATGTGATCAAGATGGTGGATCGGTGGTGCTGGGAAACAACAAATCTTGCAAAATTATAGGTATTGGATATGTGAGATTCAAGCTCCATGATGAGTCAATAAGGTTATTGACTGAAGTCAGGTATGTACCTGATTTGAAGAGAAATTTGATTTCTCTTGGTGAATTCGACAGGAAGGGATATGTTTTTCAAGGAGAGAAAAGTATCCTAAGAGTCATGAAGGGGTCGAAGGAAGTCTTGAGAGGCGTGAAGAAACAAGGCTTGTATACCCTTAAGGCTGAGGTTGTAAGTGGTTCGACAAATGTTACATCCACGAAACCTGTGTCAAAGACAAAACTATGGCACATGAGATTGGGCCATGTCAGCGAAAGAGGCCTGGTCGAATTGGGGAAGCAGAACCTGCTAGGTGGTGACAAAGTCGAAAAGTTGGAGTTTTGTGAATCTTGTGTATTTGGTAAATCCTGTAGGGCGAAGTTTAACAAAGGAAATCAAAGAACACATGGATCCCTAGATTCCACTCATGCTGATCTTTGGGGGCCTGCAAGGAATCCTTCACACTCAAGTACAAGGTATTTTCTATCCATCGTTGATGACTATTCCAGAAAGTTATGGGTATTCAATCAGAAGACGAAGGATGAAACTTTTGAGAATTTCAAAAGTTGGAAGATTCTGGTCGAAACTCAAACTGGAAGAAAGGTTAAGAGGCTGAGAACTGACAATGACCTTGAGTTCTTCAACGAAGTGTTCGACGGTTACTGTGTTGAGTCTGGGATTGCAAGGCATAAGACTGTAGCAGGTACTCCTTAAAAAAATGGCTTAGCTGAGAGATTCAATCGAATAATCCTTAAAAGGGTTAGATGCATGTTAGTTAGTGCTGGATTGAAGAAGGTGTTTTGGATGGAGGCTGTTTCGACGGCAGCTTTTCTGATTATGTGTGTAAGCAGTGTGTGCATGCATGGCATCTTTCATAGTAGGACATGTTTTTACATTTGGTTTGATTTTGTGTGCAGATTGAGTATTTGCCTATTTATTCAATTGAAATAGCGAACCCAATTATACAAGAGTCCATTCAAATATGGCAAGGAGTGGTGTCCACAAGAGAACTACCTGGTGAATTCATTGAAATAGAACTAAATTTTGCTGCGTATGGCCTTGCTGACCGTTACACTTGGCAACACACAGCTGTTCAGTATGTCAATGCATTGATCGATTTTTTTTTCAGTAAGCAATGAAATATATAACTAAAAAGCACAAGAAGTGCAATACCAGTACATACAAACCAACACCAGAAAACAAAAGCAAACACCTCAACACAAACAACTCACCAACTACCTAAACACAGGCTAGGGGGACTGAATACCACTCGTAGAGCGAGTATTTACTAACCTTCCTACCACTACAATACCACTTCCAACTAAAATACTTTACAGCATTCAAAATATCATCCACTGATACTATAATAGCATCAAAGACAAGCCTGTTTCTGCAGTACCATATATACCAGACAGCAGTGCACCATATAACCAGAACTTGTTTGGTGAATACCTTTCCTCTAACCTCTACATCACAACCAAAAATAAGCTCTACATTGTCACAGCAATCCTCCCACGAAATTCCCAACCATCTACCTAACCCTCTCCACACTGCAGCTGCTCCCCTACACTTGTATAACACATGCCTCACATCCTCCTCCTCAACCCCACACTGATTACATAACACCTCACCACCATCAACATAGATCCCTCTCCTTGCTAAATTGATTTTGGAAGCAACCCTATCCCTTATAACACGCCAAATAAAGATACTAACCTTGGTCGGCAACAACAACAACCACACCTTCCCCATTGCTTTAATAGAACTCTCCTCACAATAGCTATCTTCCAAATTCCTAGACAGCAACCGATAACAGGAACTGACAGAAAACTCACAAGAATCTAATGAAACATCCTTCACCGGATCCCACACAAATGCATCAGCTTTATTTAGCACAGGAGAAACCGAAAGAAGAAGATTCTCCAGGTCTGCCCTCTCCCTGTCCTCCACCGATCCATCTAAAATCTCACCATACTTCACCTTCCATTGCCACGCCAAACCTTCCCACCCACCACATTTAGCAACAGACATTTTCTTGTCAGCTACTGCTAAAAACAGATTAGGGAAAACTTCCCTCAAAGGAATATCAGTGCACCATCTATTATGCCAAAAGGCTATATCCTCCCCATTTCCCAATGAGCAATTGATGTTCTACACAAACACATCCTTCCCCCTAACTCTATCAAAACTGTTAAGGATTAAATCCCTCCACCATATCGAACAATTAGATTTGACAGAAAACTCACCTCCACTACCATTGACTAACAACGTCAACCTCCCACCGTACTTTTGTTCCAACAACTCCTTCCAAACACTGTCACCAGAAGATAACAGACGCCAATTCCACTTCATTAGCATAGCAGTATTGAACCTTCCCAAATCTTTGATACCGAGACCGCCTTTGTCATGAGGCAAACACAATGTCGCCCAATCAACCCAATGGACCTTCTTCCTAGCCTCATCACCTCCCCAAAAGAATCTGCTTTGAATACCCTGTAAAGTCTTTAACACACCAGTAGGAACCTTATAAAAGGAAAAAGCATATAAGGGAAGAGCATTAATAACCGAATTTATCAGAACCAATCTCCCACCTATCGATAACAACCTACTCTTCCAATTAGCCAACTTGGACCTAACTTTCTCAACAATTTTCTTCCATAAATGGAACTTTCTAGGACTGTCACCAATGAACACTCCAAGGAAAGAACAGGGTAACTTCAATAGCCCACAATGAAGAAAAGAAGAAGCAGTTGTTAGATAACCAGAGTCCACATTAATCCCTCCAATGCTACTCTTAGAGAAATTGACCTTCAACCCAGTCACAAGCTCAAAACCACGCAGAATCGCCTTAATGCTCCACAAATTATCCCAAGTAGTTTCCCCTATCAACAAAGTGTCGTCCGCAAATTGCGTTATGCTGAACTGATCAGAATTGGCAATTCTAAAACCTTTATACTTCCCTAAGCTAACAGCTGTCTTCACCAATGCCGTTAAAACCTCCGTAACAAGAATGAAGAGGAAAGGGGACAATGGATCCCCTTGTCTCAACCCTTTACCAACCGAAAAATCCTTAGTTACTCCACCATTCACCAAGACTGACAAAGAGCCACTGCAGACTAATGCCTCCATCCAAGCTATCCACCTCTCACCAAAATTGAATTTCTGAAGAAGAGCCTTTAAAAAAACCCCATGAGACACAATCATAAGCTCTTTCAAAATCTAACTTCAGAACCATACAACTCTTCCCGTTACGCTTCGCATAATCTAACACCTCATTGGCCACAAGAATACCATCAAAGATACAATGATTCTGAATAAATGCCGACTGTTCAGGGGACACTAAATTGCAAACAACTTTCTTCAGCCTTGTCGCAAGCAATTTTGATAAAATCTTCTGCATACTATTCACCAGACATATGGGCCTATACTGTACTAGAGACTGAGGATTCTTCACCTTCGCTACAAGAGTAATAAAAGAAGCCGTTCCAGCCTTAGTTAAAACAGGATTACCAAAGAAATAAAAAACAAACCTTTGAACGTCCTTGTAAACAATGTCCCAACATTCTTGGAAGAAAGCCAAAGTAAACCCATCCGGACCAGGGCTCTTACTACCATTACAACTCAAAACAGCATGCTTAACCTCCTCTGCAGAAAAGTTCCCCTCCAACCATCTTTTCTCCTCTTTAGATAACCTCCTCAAACTCAAATCCTCAATAAAAGGTCTGCTAGCACACTCCTCTCTGAAGTTATCCTCGAAGTACTTTCTAACCTCTTCCTTAATGCCTTCCACGTCTTTAATAACCTCATCTGCAGAATTAACGAAACATATGCCATTCTTTCTTCTTCTACTCTTAATCACATTATGGAAATATCTCGAATTAATATCCCTCTCCTTCAACCACTGCTCCTTTGCTTTAGATCTCAGAAGTTACTCCTTCATATTGATGTTCTTCCACACTTCCTCACTAGCCTTACACCTCTTCTTAACCATCTCCTCAAAATTCTGGAAGCCTAATCTACTCACCTCTTCATCCAACTCATTTAACTTCTTAATAGAATTGTCTACCTTCACATCAATCCAGCCAAACACATCAATGCTCCAAACTCTCAATCTTTCTTTCAATAATCTAAGCTTCGATTTGAGTATGAAATCCCCTCTTCCTTTGATCTCAACTGAATTCCACACTGACTTAAAAAAACTCCTTAAACCCTGGATGCTTCAGCCAACAATTCAGAAACCTGAATGGCTTGGGGCCCCAATCAACATTCTTGGTCCTCAGCCAAATAGGACAATGATCCGACAACTCTCTCTTACCAATGAATTGCCCACTCAACTTCCAATCCTCCACAAGATCCTCAGACACAAGAAATCTATCTATCATACTCATAGAATTACCAGACTTATTGAACCAAGTGAAACAACCTCCTCTGCAAGGTAAATCCACACACTCAATATCAGCTATGAAACCTCTAAAATCTTCCATCTCCTTCGCCTTAATACACCCCGACAAGCCTTTTCTTTCTTCTTTAAACGCTACTGCATTGAAATCACCTCCCACAATCCATTCTCCCCTACCACTCCTCCTTCTCCTACTCACCAGCTCAGACCACAATCTCCTTTTAGACTCCAAAAAACAAGAAGAATACATATTTACCATAAATAAACTCCTTCCTTTCCATTCCACATTAATACCTACAAAGCCTTATGATAAGTGCAAATTGTAGCTATTTTTGTATATGAGTTTTGTTGCACTTATCGATACTTTTTGTTAAAATCGTTCGAATAAACCCCACTTTGTTTGTAAATGTGTATATTTAGTGTATAATCAAGTTTTAGTGTATTTATGTACCGTTTGATAGTTTTCTACTCATTTTGTAGGTATTAAGGTGTATTTGGAGCATGAGCAATAAAGTGTTGAAGACACGGCTTCAAACGCGCGATTTTGAGCAACTCATCAACGAATAAGGCTCAAAATAAGGATAATATAAATCACCAATTTGGTTGATATTTATTCATTGTTAGATAGGAAATTGAATAAGCTTTCCAACGCTTCGAACCGGGCGAAAAACGGAGTTACGGTTCTCAAGTTATGGCCGAAATTGTACTGCGCGCTGAGCGGGCTTGGAGCGTGTTGAGCGGGCTTGGAGTGCCCTGAGCGGGCTCGTAAGGCGGTTTAACCATTTTTTGAGCGCGCTGAGCGCCCGGAGCGCGTTGAGCGCACTCTGCGATGATGACAACAATAAATATGGGTAAAAAAACACATTTTTAGGGATGGTTTTGGGTATTTTTTGCTCCCAACTCCATCAAACTTCATTTTTCTTGTAGATTAGCTTAGAAAACATCATTGGAGCTTGCATTTGGATGATCCGGAGTCGAATCTCTCGTCGATTGGTGTTGACAAACCAAGAAATGTTTGGTTCCTCTTCTCTCTTCTCTTTGTAATTTCTTTTTGTTGGGTATTGTATAGTTACTATGAACATATGTATCTTTGTTGATCTTAATATTATATGAAATTTGCTTTACAAATCATTATCGATGTCTTCCTTGATCTTTTTGCATTTATGTTTGGATTTGTGTTGTGTTAGAGATAAACATCACGAATCTTGATTAGGGATGGATATCTATTGTCTAGATGCTAGAGATAGATTTAGATGATAATCTTTTGGGTGTCGGAACGTAATATCTTCCATGTTTCGAGGCGTCGTGCGCGAAAGTGACGACGAGAGTAATACGGTTGTCTCTCAGCTCAGTGTGCCAGAGATGGACACTGTTGTGAGTGATGCTGGATGATTTTGACGAGTATTGCAGGTGGAGTATAATTGGTCGGTAAATTTATGTTTGTGACGAGTGGATTATATGTATGCTTGATAAGTTCGTCTTGTTGAAGAATGAATTGTTTTTATGTTTTTATTTACTTTTCTGTTTTTACGCTTTAAACCATTTTAAAACCAAACTCATTAACATTGATATTGTCGAACGGCAGTTCAGTAGCACCGATCTCTGTGGACATGATAAATTCCCGGAAAAATACTTCCAAATATTTTTGCTTGCTTGCCCTATTCTACAACTAACAAAATGGCGCCGTTGCCGGGGATTGGTGTTTTTTTTTTATTGAATCGCATTGCGATAGTTTCTTTATTTTTGAGTTTTGTAGATATCGTATATATTGTCTATTTTCACTTGTTGATATTGATACTTGTATATGTTTACCATATTTGTGAATTTTACATGTTTTGCATACTTGTAAATTTAGTGTATATGTTTGTTTCTCTTCACGTTTGCTAAGTGTTTGGTTAGGTTTCATCGTCGGTGAGCGCTAACCGTGTAAAGAGGCAACTTGGAGAAGTGTGTATAAATAAAAGGCGTCGAGCTTACGACGTAAAACAAGCCTGTTTTATCATTTTTTGTTACGTTATTACTTTTTCATTGTATATGAGATTGTGTAGGTGTTAAGTGGAGGCCTACACCAGAACCCTGTTGTTGTACTGATTTTTCTGGTTCTGGTGTAGCGCGCTCAGCGCGGGCCTGCGCTCTCAGCGCGCTCTGCTGTGCTGAGCCAGTGATTTATTTTAATTGTTCACTTGTCCCCCTTCTTCCCACTTCCACCAAGGCCTTATATATTAGTAATTATTAGTATTTTTTCTAATTCTTTTGTTGATTGTTTGGACTCAAATTTTGGCTCGATTGCTTGAAGTCGCATTCGGTGTTTGTCCATTTTTGATCATTTCAACTTGCGAATGCGTGGTAATGATAGTGTTTAAAGTTTTGTACACGTTCAAGGTATGTGTTTATCGCTTTCTTGACTTTAGTATATTCATGATACTTAGGCTTTTTACAACTTTCATGCCATTTATTCTTTTATATACTTGTTCGTATGTGAATCACTTTAGTTCCTACCCTTTTTTGTGAGGAAGCCTTCCATTGTTATATGCTCGGAGTACCGACAATTTTGTTTTACTGGATTTTATTATGTTGAATCTGTTGTTTGTATTGCTTATATGAATGCATGAAAAGGATCAAGGCATTTTGTTTCATTTTGAGCACAACTACCTAAGCCAAATAGTCAATTCACCTTGTGAGTGTGTGAGAATTTGTTATCCCTTTGAGCTTTTTGATCCATGTTTTTATTTGAACTTAATGCTTGTCTATGAGTATTTAGTTCACTTATTTTTTATGGATTTTTTTTCTTGGACCTCAACTTTGTGTTGTTGTATGCATTTTTTCCTTGCCTTAGAAAGTAGGGAGTATTCACATGATGATGTGGTTGAATTCAAGTTGGGGAGAGAATAATTGTGTACTCATTGGTTGGATTCTATGAGGATTGAAAAAGAAAAGAAAAAAGGAAAAAAAATGTGACAAAGAAAAGGAAAGAAAAAAAAAGAGAAAAAGAAAATCCTTGAAAAAGGAAACAAAAAGAGTTTCAATAATTGTGCTAAATAAGTATTGTGTTTTGTGTAACACTTGGGATTTGAAAGAAGTTTGATTGAAATTTTGTGTTTGAACCTTTGTGAGTTGATCACTCCCTTAGGTTTAGGCAAGTTTTTGTTTCAATTACCTTTAGAAATTACCCCTTGTTTGTTTACCCGACCACGTTACAACCTTGAAAGTCCTTGTGATTCTTGCTTTTGTATGTTCAATGTGAATTTTTGGATGGATGCATAATTTAGTCTTTTGTTTGCAAGATTGTTGTGTGAGTGAAAGTACCTCATTTTATGTTTTTCATCTACCGATGATTGTTTTTTTAGGTGTGATTCACATTTGGAACTTGTGTTGTTTTAGAATGTTTGGCATGACTTTTGTATTTAGCATTTGTTTCGTGATTATGTTATCGTTGAAGTTTAGTGGTAAGTATTTACTTTGTGTGTACCAATTTCGATTGAACCATTGCATTTGTTTTTGTTTGTGAAAACTTGTTGTTGCGTGATTTCTTGGATTTCACTTTTGTTCCTTTAGTTTGTTGGCTTTGTTTGAGGACAAATAAATATGTAAGTTGGGGAAAGTTGATAAGTGCAAATTGTAGCTATTTTTGTATATGAGTTTTGTTGCACTTATCGATACTTTTTGTTAAAATCGTTCGAATAAACCCCACTTTGTTTGTAAATGTGTATATTTAGTGTATAATCAAGTTTTAGTGTATTTGTGTACCGTTTGATAGTTTTCTACTCATTTTGTAGGTATTAAGGTGTATTTGGAGCATGAGCAATAAAGTGTCGAAGACACGGCTTCAAACGCGCGATTTTGAGCAACTCATCAACGAATAAGGCTCAAAATGAGGATAATATAAATCAACAATTTGGTTTATATTTATTCATTGTTAGATAGGAAATTGAATAAGCTTTCCAACGCTTCGAACCGGGCGAAAAACGGAGTTACGGTTCTCAAGTTATGGCCGAAACTGTGCTGTCTTTTTTTTTCAAGACCGCAGGTTGCGCGCTTAGCGGACTTGGAGTGCGCTGAGCGGGCTTGGAGCGCGCTGAACGGGCTCTTAAGGCGGTTTAACCAGTTTTTGAGCGCGCTCTGCGATGATGACAGCAATAAATATGGGTAAAAAACATATTTTTAGGGATGGTTTTGGGTATTTTTTGCTCCTAACTCCATCAAACTTCATTTTTCTTGTAGATTAGCTTAGAAAACATCATTGGAGCTTGCATTTGGATGATCCGGAGTCGAATCTTTCGTCGATTGGTGTTGACAAACCAAGAAATGTTTGGTTCCTCTTCTCTCTTCTCTTTGTAATTTCTTTTTGTTGGGTATTGTATAGTTACTATGAACATATGTATCTTTGTTGATCTTAATATTATATGAAATTTGCTTTACAAATCATTATCGATGTCTTCCTTGATCTTTTTGCATTTATGTTTGGATTTGTGTTGTGTTAGAGATAAACATCACGAATCTTGATTAGGGATGGATATCTATTGTCTAGATGCTAGAGATAGATTTAGATGATAATCTTTTGGGTGTCGGAACGTAATGTTTTCCGTGTTTCGAGGCGTCGTGCGTGAAAGTGACGACGAGAGTAATACGGTTGTCTCTCAGCTCAGTGTACCAGAGATGGACACTGTTGTGAGTGATGCTGGATGATTTTGACGAGTATTGCAGGTGGAGTATAATTGGTCGGTAAATTTATGTTTGTGACGATTGGATTATATGTATGCTTGATAAGTTCGTCTTGTTGAAGAATGAATTGTTTTTATGTTTTTATTTACTTTTCTGTTTTTATTTACTTTTCTGTTTTTACGCTTTAAACCATTTTAAAACCAAACTCATTAACATTGATATTGTCGAACGGAAGTTCAGTAGCACCGATCTCTGTGGACACGATAAATTCCCGGAAAAATACTTCCAAATCTTTTTGCTTGCTTGCCCTATTCTACAACCAACACCTTCCCCCCTGAAACTACACACAAGAGTAAATAACTCCTTTCTCCACATAATCAACACCCCCCTGCACTACCTAAAGCATTAGAAGCAGTCCACTCCACATTATCTCCTCCCCACAAAGAAAAAACCAAACTACTCTCACAAACAGGTCTTTTAGTTTCCTGAAGGAAACAAACATCAACACTACCACCCTGAATCATCTTGGCCACTCTTTTCCTCTTAGCCACACTCCCACACCCCCTAATATTGAGAGAAACAAAATTCATCAATTACCAAATCTTTTTGCCTCCTTCAGACCTAAACTCTCTTCATCTCTTTTTTCAAGAACTGCGATCTTCTTTTCCAACTCCATTTCACCATCTCATCCTCCGACTCCAAGCGAAACCACCAGCTCTCTAACTCTTCTAGCAACCTTACTTTCCAAAACATCCCAAAACCTCCTATTCCCAACCATGACTTCAGAATCAGTAACGGAATGACACCTCTGCCCAAGGTCTTCTTCCTCTTGCCTTCCACCACCGTTTTTGTTAAACTTAGGACATACAGAAAAAACTGATTCCCTTGTATCAACAATCGGATCTTCAAATAACTCTATTAGACTTTCACCGAAAGCCTTCTTCTTCTTCTTTCCCTTCACACTCTTTCCTCTCAACTGGACATTAGGCCCGACAACAAGGCCCAAACTCAACTCACGCCCTTCTACCTTGGAATAAGAGGGACTACCCCCCTTTCTACCACCAACTTGGGCCACGTTAATACATTGGGCCTTATCACACAACTTTGCTATAACCATATCATCCAAACTTAAATTACGACACCCACAAGAAAGAGAAGCTTTTTTCTGGCCGCACACTTGTCCCTTATCTAAAGAACAAGCAACTGAAACATCTTCACCATCTGACACCTTTCTTCCCAAAGTCACATCATAACTTCCTACGAGATTCACAGTACCTGCGACCTCGAGCCCAACATCATCACCAACTCTATCTTTATCAGAACTTTTGCATCTTGCAGTAGTTGAAACATAAGATCCTCTGGACAAGTCTTCCTCCTGGCTAGGCCTACTATTCTGGATATCTCTACTTGATAAGTCAACATCAGCACCCATAACTTCACGATCACTTTCCTTCTCCTCACCGGAACTCCACCACTTTGTACTGCCAACCGTCTTAGACTCATCTGAACACGACTCCTCCACCTCTGTTGATGCCTTCTCAACAGTTTTGCAAATAGGACCAAGAGTTTCTTCCACTAACCTTATCCTATAAACAATACTCTCAATGGAAACTCTAAACACTTCATTAATGGTACCCCCGCAAGACGTCCTGAGCATCACATTAGCTACATCCATTTTAGTCACTCCAGAAGATGACTCTTCGCAACAGACATACTTCCCCACTTTCGAAACTAAAAACTCAAAGAACTGGACCGTCCAAACATGGCAAGGCACTCCATAAATCCTGACTCACGTAACCCTCTCAGGATCAACATCCCCAGGATCCCACCTCCTAACTTCCACAAACCACTGATCAAGCCACGATTTCGCATCTTTCAAAAGATCAAGAATCTCGCCAGGCTCGTCTTCCTCAAGGAGACACAAGTTCGCTCCTAGTGGAGTAACTTTCACCCCAAAATATCCTTCAGAGAAAAAACACCTCTACAAGCTATAAGTCATACCTGGAGAATGAACCTTACCGACGAACGCTTTACTAAACCTGTTGTAATCTTCAGCCCTAGCTTCAAACTTCAAGTCCCAACCTTTCCTCGCTCCTCCTCCTCTTACCGTCTCCGCAAAAGAAGCTTTGCCAAACTTAAACTGTTCATTAGTATGGAAAGTAGAACTGTTTATACCTCCACTCCTACCCTCTCTGCTACTGTCAAAGAAACTTATTCCCCTTCTGCTTTGAAAATCATCTTCACTCTTATTGACTTCCTCCATTTTTCGCTTACCTTTAACCGCATCTTCTTTACTCTTCTCATACCGATTCTTATCCTTCTCGAATCTAGGGATGTTCACAAACAACTTCCTCCCCTCCAAGATAATGTTATCCAGCTTCAAACTCAGAATTCTCTTATCACATACTCCAAAGAATCTAACGAACCCATACTTTCTGCCTAACTTATCACGCTTCTGAGGAATAAACACCTCATCCACTTCACCATACTCCAAAAATACTTTGTACAAATCCTTTGCCCGCATGTGATCAGGGAACTCTGTAATGAAGAAAGAAGTAGAATCTTTACTAAATCCTCCCTTCCCCCTCCCAGCATCATCCCACCTTCTACCTTCCCTCCTTCTAGCCTGCACCTTAGTCCACTCTCCCATATGAATGTTTTTTAATGTCCACTCTCCCACTGAATGCATTGATCGAATTAATTTATTTAGTGGGATTTCGTTAGATTCAACATCCATCCTCTTCTGCTGCTATTGTCTATAGGAACACCTTCAAATCCAACTCTACTACACCATTTTTCCAACATGCTCTCATAACTCAAAACTTGCTGTTTGTTGATATAGAAAAAAACATATACTTGTATTGATATGCAAATGTGTATTCAACTTGCTTCGTTATCGATCGTGTGCATGTATGAAAAGTTATCATTGTTAGTGGAAATCACAATCATTTCAAATTTTGCAACCTCATTTTTATGCTAAACGTTTTAAACGTAACTTAATCATGAGATAAAAAGTGAAACGGTTTTCCAAAGAATATTTCTTAGGATTTTGCTAAAAAAACAAAGGTGTATAATTGTGGTGGAACTAGGTTCAATGTTTTGAGAAATAATGTGTTTAATTACCATTTTGGAACTTCTGTTTTACTTCATTTATAAAATTAATTCTTTTATTTTAAATTCAAATCATTTTGATACTTTTACTTTTTTTAATTAAAAATTGATGATATTTTTTGAATATACATATTTTATCTAAAATGATTATAGTGAAATGTTTTTTGAATTTTAGCCGCAAAATTCGAATCCAACCCTCAAATTCAACTTTTGAGAAACTTTACTTATTATTGTATTAATTAATGTGCAAATAGTATAGTTACATATAACCTAATACTTTAAAATTATATAAATATTTATTTTTTTTAAAACAAAAATTATAATTTTTCAGGGTGTTCATGTGACTACTATTAATATTAAGCATATTAGCATATTTATAATGCATGTCACATATATAACACGGTTTTTCTAAGAAATATTCTTATGACTTTGCAAAAACTTTACTCAAAGTATTGGATTTAATATCTAAGTTTTAGCCACAAATTCGAATTCAGCAATCAAATTCGGCCTTTGATAAACTTTACTCAAAGTATTGGATTTAATTCCAACATATGGTATTTAGATCACTGACTAAGCGATTCGTGGGAAGTAAAACACGATGGCAATGACAATGAATCATCTGAATGGACATTTTACGGCGAATCTCCAAATTCTGAAGGGTCAGAATTAGGAGAATCGGTGTAAACAGATGAAAGTTGTTTTCTGTTGTCAAGATCTTTGAGATCTTGTGAAGAAAAGAGTAACACCACTTGCAGAACACGTGCCAGATCAAGAAAAAATTGCATACAAAGAATTAAAGAAGAAAGATCATAAAACTCGCTCTATAATTCATCAATGTGTTGATCCAGACAATTTCGAAAAGGCCTGTGATGTAGAATCACCGAAAGAAGCATGAAAGATCTTGGAGAAATCATTTGGAGGTGTAAAAAAAGTGAAATAAGTGAGGTTACAAACTCACAAGAGAACGTATGTTTTTTTTATAAGCACATCCATTAATAAGAGATTAAGGGAATCTCAAACCAAATACAGGATACAACAACCAACAGAAAGGACTAAGCCCAAAAAACCAGCACCAAACAAACCAACTGAAATTACAGAAAATCAAAAGGACATTTATACCAATCATACATACTACACTTCCTCTTATAACTATTTCCAAGAATAATCCAGTTCCAAGAGGTAACGACAATATCGTTGAATATGGAATCGATATTACAAATGTCTTCGTTGAAAATAATATTATTCCTAGCCCTCCATATATTCCAACAGGTGATGAACCATATTGAGTTAATTGACCCCGAGTTGCTTCTGTTACGAACTCTATTGTACCATGACACTGCATGACCACAACAGTTTTCGTCCGAGATCCGCGCAATATCCACCCAAGCACAAACCAGCTGCCAAATCTTAACGGTTTTTGGACATCTAAAAAACAAGTGGGAAGAATCCTCAAGGTTTATAAAACACATCATACAAACCTTTTCATGGACGTTGACGGTAACTCGACTCTTGACAAGATTCGATCGAGTAGGTAATCTGTCAATGACCATCCTCCAAGCGAAAACTTTGATTTACATAGGAATTTCAGCCATCCAAATGAGTCTCAATACCCCTGCAACATCATCATCAACCGGATCTAGCAGAGCACTCGAAGTAATACAGTCATAGTTAGAATTGATTTTAAAACCATTGATACAATCCAAATCCCAAGCCCAAGAGTCCTCCTCGTCAAGCTTCATTTGAGAACAGGACAAGTTGTTCTCTAATGACCGCGGATCAGCTTCTTGGTTTGTAACAAGTTCTGGAAAATGATTAGAAAAATCCCAGATCCATTTCCCATACTCCCACCTGCCAAAATCTTTAACAACACTGAACTTAAACTTGCAGGCCTTGAAGAGATGTGGAAATAGCTCCTTGACAGTTCTCGTACCAGTCCAGTTTGACAGCTAGAAAGAAGTTCCAGAACCAGAGGCCACCTTGCAAGTCAATAAAGATTGGAAGCGAACCTGCGAGTTAGGATTACAGCAGGCCAAAATGTTGCGCATCCAGCTAGAATCCTGGCACAAAGAACCCACCTCACTGTGAACCTGAATTTTAAGACTCAAGTTACCGTACCGACTTTCAAGCAAAGGTCTCCATAATTTGTTTCTGACATTCGCGAACTTCCACAGCCATTTAGATATAATCGCCTTATTGAATATACCGACATACTTAATCCCGGACCCTCCTAAATTCTACGATTTACAAACGGTTTTCCAGCTTACCCAAGGAATAAACCTTGTTTTCGAAGAACCCGCCCAAAGAAAACTTCTTTGAATAGCAATTATTTCCTTCACGACTTGGGTCGGCGCCTTGTAGAAAGATAGATGGTGAATTGAGAGATTCACAAGGACTGAATTGATAAGAGTAACACGACCACCAATCGACAAGTTACAACCAACCTAATTGCTAAGCCTAGCCCTCAAACATTGCAGGATTGGACTCCAAAACGATATTCTTCGATGATTACCTCCAACCATTAAACCGAGAAACTTAAAAGGAAGAGTGGCCGATTTGTAATGCAAAAATTGATCCACAGCTCTCATAAATTCCGGTTCCATCCCAACACCATAAAGACAACTTTTAGAAAAGTTAATCTTTAATCCAGAAATCATCTCGAAACCTTGAAGAATTGCCTTGAAAGCCCGCAGATTAGTATACGATCCATCTCCAATAAGTAAAGTGTCGTCTGTGAACTGGAGTATACTGACCGCAGCAGTATTGTTCACTCGAAATTCGGACAGAACGTTAAAAGAAGCTGCTCTCCTCACTAAACTTGCTAAACCTTCTGAAATAATAGCAAATAAGAATGGGGAAAGGGGGTCCCCTTGTTTCAATCCTCTCGTAGCTACAAAGTCCTTCGAAGGGCTGCCATTTATAAGGATCGACATATAGCTATTACAAACAGAACCCCTCACCTACCTCAGCCACTTTTCACCGAACCCCATTTTACGAAGCATTAAATCAAGGAACTCCCATTCAACGCAATCATAAGCTTGCGTGAAGTCTACTTTGAAAATAAGGCACTTCTTCTTTCTTCTTTTAGCGAAGTCAATAGTTTCGCTGGCCTCCAAAACTCTGTCAAACACCTGCCGACCCAGAATAAAAGCAGTTTGAGAAGGTGAAATCAACTTATCAATAACAGGACTCAATCTCGTCGCAAGCGTCTTAGATATTATTTTATGCACACACTCAATTAAACAAATTGGTCTGAACTATCCCAACCCCTGGGGATTGTCCACTTTCGGCACCAACAAGATAAAAGAGGACGCGAATACTTTGGGAAGTAAACCATTTGTGAAGAATTCGAGAACACAGTTGGCGAAATCAAATCCGATAATATCCCAACATTGCTTAATGAATTTGAAATTGAATCCATCGACCCCATGGCATCTATTGCCGTCGTAATTGAACACTGCAGCGCACACTTCTTCTCTAGTAAATGCAGCCTCCAATAACAACCTGTCTTCCACATTTATCGTAACCACATTCTCCAAGTTGTATCTAGGGCGATTATAACTCTGTGTCTGAAATTTCTTCTTAAAGAACCTTCTGGCCGCACTTTTAATTCCAACAGGGTCGTCCAACAGAGCTCCATCCACCCTGAGCATTGAAATGGAATTTGACCGAATCCGAGATTTAAGCGATTCGTGGAAAAACTTCGAGTTGACATCTTCATCCATCGTCCACTTGACTCTAGATTTCTGCCAATCATGCTCTCTTTGAACCGAAGCTTTTTCCAAATATCCTCATGCACTTCTAACCTCTCCAACATTACTCCATCTTCAAGGCTGCTTACATCAGAACCCATTTCCATCTCAATTTTGTTAATACGGTCGACGCTCTCCTCCAGTTTGAGATCAAGCCACCCGAATGTATTGGTATTTCACCATTTAAGGTTTCTCTTAAGATCGTTAAACTTGTTCAACAGAATGTCGCTGCAAGAGTTAGACTTTTGAACAGAATTCCATGATTTTTTCACTAACGGTAAAATATCTTTATGCTCCATCCAACAATTGAAAAACAGGAACAGTTTCGGACCCCAATTCACTGATTTGGAATTCTGCCAAACAGAACGATGATCTGACACGTCCCTGTCTCCCACTAACTGACACTTCAGATTCAAAAGATTGATAACGACATCGTCCACCAGAAACCTATCCAACCTACTACAGCTCTTACCATTCGAGTAGAACCACGTAAATCTATTGCCTACGACAGGAAGATCACATAAGTTCAAGTCTTCAATGAAAGAACTAAATTCCAACATCTCACCTGAAGAATAACATCCCCTTTCTCTCGACTCCTGACTTAGTCGCATTGAAGTCTCCCCCAAAAATCCAGCCACCTGCAGGGAATTGATTCTTAACTGCAACGAGATCAGCCCATAATCTTCTTTTCTCAGAAATCCCACACGACAAATACACATTAACAACGTTTATATGCACTCCCTTCCAGATGAATTGAACAGCCAAGAACCCTTTGCCACCGAAACTAGAAACAACATTAAAAACACCTTTATCCCAAATAGTGATTAAGCCTCCAGAATTTCTAATAGACTTAGTCGCAGACCAATCTAGATCCGCAGAACTCTAAATAATTTGAATCACGTGATCATCCAAGGACCGCATCTTTATTTCCTGCAATATACACAAATCAGCCTTACCCTTCCTCAGAATTTGCAAAATTCGCCTCCTTTTGAGAGTACTACAACACCCGCGCACATTAAACGAGACTATATTCATTGGCCACCTGTTTCCACACCCCTCTTTCTATCCCTTTCTTTCTTATCTTTTGCTTCCAACTTTCTCAGAATGCCCTCGAACACAGCATCGTCCTCACAAGAGAACGTATGTATTGCTTCAGACGGAAGACAATGAAAGCATAACAAATTTTTTCACTAGGGTTACAAAATTGATGAATCAAATCAAGGTATGTGGAGAAGTGTTGACATCAAGATCAGTAGTTGCAAAGATATTGAGGTCATTGGATTAAAATTCGACCATGTAGTAGTACACATAGAAGAGTCAAAAGATTTATCAACATTGACAAATGAAGAGCTTCTTAGGCATAGCTCAACAACCTCAATGGGTTGCAAATATCGTACTAGTCCCGAAGAAGGATGGTAAAGTCAAGATGTGTGTAGACTATAGAGACCTCAACAAAGCGAGCCCAAAAACTTCCCTTTGTCTCATACTTTAAATCTATGTTGCTATATTCAGTTTCATATATGTATACCATGTGTTTGGTAGAATATTGCATTGGATTCTTACCAAACGTTAACAACATTCAATTTTAGGTTGTTGTTTTTATTTTTTATTCATGAATACTTTTATAAATTATTATATATTTATATTTTTTTAAAGCAAAAATACATTGAACTGGAGTATAAAGGATATTCAACATACTACAAATAGAAAAGAGATAGATAATACAAGCCAAATTTACATGTATATTTTCTTGTAGCTATTACATAGTTATAATTATATAAATATATGAATCAAGTTTATACAGAAACAAAAGGCAAACAGGCAACAAGTTACGCCGCTACTATTTTTCTGGATGGAAAAACCAATCCTCTTAAAAACTACATTAATAGATTTATGAGATACAACATTGCTATTCATAAGCCTTTGAACTCTGTAAAAGTTCAACTACTTCTAGTGATAGAAAATCAAAAGTGTCAAAGGAAAATAGTATAAAACACTACAAAAAAAACTCTCAGTTGTCACGTGATATTCATGTCACAACGTGAAAAATCACGTCACAACAGGTTTTTAGGGACATCATTAATCATGCGGCAGGAGCATGTGTGGCAACTCTGTTGGCACGTGATTTTCGCGTCGCAATAGTCACCACAACAGTTTCAGCTTTACCTGCTATACTTCTGTAGTAGCAGGCGTAGCAGCAGAGTGGGCAGAAAGGTGTAAGAAGCTTGCCACATGATTTTCATGTGGCAAGTTGCGACGTGATATACACATGGCTAGTTGCGATGTGATTTTCACGTGGCTAGTTTCAACGTGAAAATCACGTGGCGAGATGTTTTTTTATAAAAATAAAAAACTGTATTTTTTTTAAAATTATTGTTTAAACTGTATTGTTTTAATAAAATTTTAATAATAAGTTATTTTTTAATAATATATTAAAATGAATAATAAAATTAATAAATAAATTGTTTTTTTAATTATTTTTAAATACATAATTAATATATTTTTTAATAATATATTAAACTGAAAAATGAATAAATACCAATATTAATAAATATAAAATAATACCAAAATTAATAAATATAAATAAATACCAAAGTTAATAATAAATTTTTTAAATAATAAGTTTATAATATATTAAAATGAATAATTAATATTTTACAAAAATTAAAATTTAAAATTTAAATAAATCCTTCGGATCAATCCGGATCGAGAAACTCGTCAAGGTCGACAAAATCATCGTCATCCTCGTCATCCATCTATTGTTGACCACTAACTCCTTCATTTCCAACAAATGCTTGATTACCGCCACCTTGTGATTGCATAAATTGTCGCAATATCTCCTTCATATCAACTTACCTCTTCTTCATTGTCTCTATTTGACGTTTTTTTATAAGCGATAATATATTCAACGGGTACTTCAACCCGATTACAACAAAGGGAAACCGGCTACGGATCCAACAAACGATATAAACCACCAACTAAACTACCGATAGAAAGTCAATTGGATCTTTATACCATTTGTAAAAATTACATTTTACCAATCTAGGTGAGCAAAGATCTAGCCAACACCAAGATAAATGTATAATCATGTGAAACAAATCCCCCACATTTGCTATGACATCATTGAATAACATTTGATTCCCAGTTCACCATATAACCCAATAGGACGAAATCCATTCGGGCCTTTAGCGCCACCTCACGTTGCGTCGTTTCGCGTCTTGCCTTAGTTAGTGTCAGTTGTCTTACTGTTTCTAGCATTTCGGGTGTCAATTATGGTGGATGTGACGTTCCTTCACCATCTCTAACTCTTTGAAATAAAGTTCTATCCCTTTTTCTCATACCGTCGGCCAAAGTTCCGACACCAAATAAACACCCATTAGGTCCCTTTCCGTCAGTGACTAAACCCCAAATATAAAAATCCACACGTGGATTAAGCGGCTCAGAACCTCTCGTAGTATATTGAGGATTTTCAACCGAAAATTATGTGAGCAATGTCTAATAATCCTCTTACACATACAATAAAAAAAATTAAGTTAAATATAGCTTAAATAATTTAGATAAAATTAAATAATAAATATAGCCACGTGATTTTCACGCCACAATATCTCAGTTGCCACATGAAAATCATGCCACAAAGTTTCCATTGAATAAAAAAAATATAAACAATTTAAGTAAAATAAAATAACTTACCAAAACTTTTTTAGTACGTTCGTCAACAAATTCCCTCAATTTTTTTTATTTGAGTCTTTATAACTAGCTCCCTCATGAGTGGAGGTATCCACAAATTAGTATATATAACATAAAATCTAAATCTAACATATATGAATATTTATGAATTTTTGAAGAAAAAAAATATAATTGCAAAAATACTTTAATGAAGCAACCAAATATATTTTGTGGAGTATCCTCTTCTTTTAAATAACCTAAATTAATAAAGAAAAAATAAAAACAATATTAATAACAAAATGAAATTTAATTTATTGAATATTTAATAAAGAAAAAAAATTAAGAATAAAATTTTACATTAAAAATTTGAAGAGATACAAGATGAAAATTTATGTTAGATATGTAATTAGGATGAGGGATTTGAGTTGAAGTTGAAGTTGAATTTGAGTTTAAGTTAAAAAGGGGGATTTGGAATGAAGAGGAAAAATAAATTGCATATTAGAATTGAAAAGATAAAGAAATAATATTCTGTGTATAAGTGGTGGTGTGGGAATGGAAAAATGATATATATATATATATATATATATATATATATATATATATATATATATGGGATGGGATCATTTGACACCGGTGTTAAAATATTAACTCTGACACCAAATCCTAACCGTTTATTATTATTAAGTTAAAGGTTAAGATATATTTACTTAAAACTAACACATGAGTTTTTTAAGGAAAATTATCTTAGCCATTGAATGAATAATAATAAAGGGGTAGGAACCCCCAAGGGTTGGCCTAGTGGTGGAGACTTGGGTCTGGAGAGTGTGCTCCTTTCAAGGTCTCAGGTTTGAATCCTACTAGGTGCAATCAACTCTTGTGTGGGCCAGTCCATACGGAGCTTTGCTTTGGCTTGAAACGGGGCCTCCGCTAGTGGACGGTGGGTATTGGTCCCTCTTGGATTAGTCGGTCGCAAGGCTGGATACCAAGATTTCCAAAAAATAAATAATAAAGGGGTAGGATTTGGTGTCAAAGTTAATATTTTAACACCAGTGTCAAATGATCCCCTCCATATATATATATATATATATATATATATATATATATATATATATATATATATATATATATATATATATATTTGTTTGTAATGCTGGAAGCTTGCTCACCTGTAAGTCCTCATACCCTCCTTTACATACTTGTATATATTTCATCTGTATATATATATACCTGTATATGGTCAGGAATTTCACGTCGCAACTTGCGACATGTTATTCATGTGGCAAATATTTTATTACCATTGCCTTGCGACGTGATTGCCACGTGGCTACGTTTGACCATATACAACGATCACTTAAGTCTGACTGAGCCATCAATTCAGTCAGACATTGGATTAAATGAGGCGCTACTTTTTCTGCAAAAAAATTTGCGACGTGAAATTCACTTCACAACTTTACTGTTTTAAAATTCAAATCTCCCTCCATGTGAAAAGTCTGACTACTTTTTTTTTATTTGAAAAAAAAAATTGCGATGTGTTTTACACGACGCAACATTTTTTTTTAAATCTAACGCATTTTACCATTTGCCTTTCATATTTAATTATTAAAAAATTTGTGACGTGTATTTCACGTCGCAACATGCTTATTTTGCCATGTGAATTTCACGTGGCTGGAGCACATTTTTCTTGTAGTGAAAACATGTTGATTGTCGGAACATGCTTTCTAATGTTTGGCCATTTTAGTTGAAGCAACTTTGAGAGATGTCAGTCCCACTGTAAAATGAACAACCCGCAATCCCATCAGTGGATAAACTCTAGTCAAGTCCACACAAGCATGTTTCCCTCTTACCCACTCGTACACCAGAATATCTGCTAACCTAAGCTTCGATCTCCCCTCAAGTGGGTGAGTCAAAAAATTCACAAGATCCTATTTCTTCAGAGATACTCTGACACTTCAAAGTATATCAAACAGAACATCCCTAACAACGTCATGTCAGTATTTGAAGTCTGAAAGCTCTCTACAATAAATCATGTGTTTCTCAAATGTATCCAAACACACTTTATGACAAACAAGGCAAACCTCATCAATAGGAAATAAAGGAATCATAAGGCGGTATCTTAGGATAGTACAGTACTCCACTGGTGACATATATTGGCCTAGCCTATAAATAGGAATAGCAAAGAGAAAGTCTTGGACATTTGAGACTTGCAAACAACGAAAAAATTCCTTCTGCCTTGTGGTCATGTCAAAATTTACATCCATGTCCTTAACAATTTTACAAAAAAAGGGCACTCACACTACTACGAAAAACCCATTTAGTAACGGTTGGGAATGACATATAATGAGGCGGGCGAAGGCGTTGTTATGTAGATTGTTGTTGTAAGTTCGCTGTTTCTACAACGGTCTGGAAATCGTTGTTGTATTCTGGAAGCGCGCGTTATATTGCAACAGTTAGGTATTTCAACCGTTGTAATATAAATTAACTATCACAACGGTTATGAGTATCAACCGTTGTCATATATATTAACTATCACAACGGTTATGTGTCTCAACCGTTGTGGAATGTACCCTTAGTTTATTAAATACAAATGTATATTGCTTGTTTTACCATACACCTAATTAAAGAAATACAACCATTAAAATTGGTAAAGAACTATATATTCTGAAAATTAATTTGTTCTTGAAAACCAACTTAAACACACCACTGTTTTCCGAATTGCATCCATTTCATTCGGCATATTTTATGTTCCTTAACATAAAATTTATGGTTCAATGGTCGGTTTCCTTCAATCCATCGATATCTTTTATTATAGTTTACCTCATCATCGCCAAAAATCATCGCGATTTTATCATCATAACAATCATGATCTTAACAACCACGATGATTAGTGACGACGATGAGGTAAACTATAAGAAAATATATCGATGAATTGAAGCAAACAGACCATTGGACCATAAATTTTATGTTAAGGAACATTAAATGTGCTGAATGAAATGGATGCAATTCGGAAAATATTGACATGATAAAGGTTGGTTTTCAAATACATCCTAATTTTCAGATTATAAGTTTCTATATCAATTTAACTGATTGCATTTTCAATAAAAGGATAGTGAAACAAACAATATACATAATATATAATAACCTAAATTTCATATAAAATATCAGAATGAATTCATATATATGTACCTTATCAGAATGAATTCATATGTATGTACCACCATCATCATCACCATGTGAAACAAACCCTAAGAAGTGGGAAGCAATGAAGAAAATTAGTTAGTATTCAATTTAACTATATACAATATATATATATATATATATATATATATATATATATATATATATAATAAACTAATAATCTATATCAATTTAACTGATTGCATTTTCAATAAAAGGATAGTGAAACAAACAATACACATAGTATATAATAAACTAAATTTCATATACAATATAAGAATGAATTCATATATATGTACCTTATCAGAATGAACTCATATATATAAGTACCACCATCATCATCACCATGTGAAACAAACCCTAAGAAGTGGGAAGCAATGAAGAAAATTAGTTAGTATTCAAAACAAAACAACCAAAAGTTGAAACAAAACCCTAAGAAGTGGGACTGTACCATTACAATGAAGTTCACCTTGCTTGTGAAGCATTAAAGTCGAATCTGCACAAAATGAGAACAATCAACAAAAACAACATGAAGCAAATGAGATAATGGGAACTATCTAACAAAAAGATTAAAGTAGAAGACTACCTTATTTTCCATAAACAATATGTACATTACGCTTGCTACCGCCAGCATCATCACCATGTTCATCTAGTTTTAGATTCTGCAAGAAGAAATGCAACGAGGAAGAAGCTTAAATCAAAAGCTTCATACTTCTTGTATTTCTTTTCGCGGATTCTATAAAAAGATGAAGTTTGCTGCCAAAAATGGGTGCTAGGGTTTCGCTGTGAAGGAAACAGCGCTACTGTCAAAAATAGAAAGTTAATTCCCTTATATAGGTAAATATTTCACAACGGTTTTCTAAAATAACCGTAATGATAAGTATATATATTATTTTAATAATATCACAACGGATAGTTATATTAACCGTAGCGATAACCCTTCTAATTGGTACAAGGTTCGACTCCAAGCAACAACATTTTTCTATAATTACGTAAAATAGAAAAATGTTGTTGCCTGGAGTCGAACCTTGTACCAAGTATAAGGGGTATCGCTACGGTTATTATTATTAACCGTTGTAATATTATAACCCTTGCTCTTCCCAAAGTAGAGAACACTCTGGCCATAATGATTTAAAATTTTCTCCGTTTTTCAAACAATATCGTTCCAGAATATCAACCATTTACAAGTTATCATCATTGCAAGCATTAAACTATTAGACTTTTCATCTTCAACCTCATCTATAAATAGACAACTTTATATTTCTTCATAATATATTCTTCGTAACAATGAGTTCTACAAATGAGAATGCTAGAATCACCAATGAGGAACGTCAGACGCCAATAGAGGAGGTCCAACCAGCGGCCAGGGATGCCTTAAGGGTGAGGAAGGATAAGAAGAAGAAGAAGAAGAAGAAGCTGAAGAAGAAAAAGATAAAGAAGAAAAGGAGAACAGTTTATTATGATTCCGATGAGGGGAGTGAGGAGAGATGTCTGGATTATGAAGATGCATTTGCAGCAATGGGCTCTGACATTGAATAATATATGTAATATGATTATCAATGTACTCTTATTGATGGAATCTTAATAAAATGTTATTTTATATATGCTCATCTCTTACAGTTTTATTTTTAAAGTTATATATATTATTCTCTTGCACTTAAAAACACTAACAAAAGAAATAAAATATATGTTTAAAAGAAAAATAATGATGAATTTTGAGTTTTGAGGTTAAATCCCCGTAACACTAACAAAAGAAATAAAATATATGTTTAAAATACAAAAACATGACAAAAAATATAGTTGCTGAGAATCAAAGCTTGTTACATGTATTACAACGGTGTTTTAATACAACGGTGTTTAAAATGTAAAATTATGGAAAAAAATGTAGTAGCTAGGAATCGAAGCTTGTTACACAGCTTGTATTACAACGGTTCTTTAGTACAACCGTCGTTAAATATGACGTTATAAAATTTTTAACGTATTACAACGTTGGGATACGAATCCGTGGTAAATCTGGCGTCGTTAAATGGTTTTTTCGTAGTAGTGTCACCAAAACATGTTGTGCTTTAAGAGGGACTATGTCCTTGCTAATAAATTTGTTAAGGTCAAAATCTAGAATCGTAACACTAAGACCATCCAAAGCTCTGCCGAAATCCGAGCTTATACCATACATTCCATTGTCTCTTAATATATGATCTTGTAACACCCAAGATTGAGCCATAGAAGCCAGAAAAGCATATGAGGCAACCTCTACTTCCAGATAAAAACGCAAACTCCTAACTCTATTAGGTAAAGAAGCCATCCTCCATTAAATGTCCCCGAAGAAAGGACCTCCACCAACCACGACGTGTTCAACCTCCCTTCTCAACTCTTTATCAAACCAAATAGCTGCTTCCTCCATATGATTAGGTTGACATGTTCTTAGGCAAAAAAAATTGTAATACCCATGCAGAATCGAAGTAGAAGAAGCTTACTCTAAGGATCCCTTAGTTGTGATAGAAGGGGAATTAGTTCAATAGTCATGGAAACTCTCTTCATGGACAACCCCTTAATAAAGCTGTCATCTCGACTAACAGTCCCTCCAAGCAACTTCACCCCCAACATTGGTCTCCCAATGTTCGACTGGAATAAATCCTTATGAAATTTACTACCACCACATGAAGGCCAAAAGATCTCAGTCTTACTAATATTCAATTTGAGACCTGATCCTGGACTTGTCTCCTGAATGATACCAAGGGCTTTAGACACCTCTTGTGAATCTTCTATAATAGTCTTATCATCAAGATAGCAGTCATGAATAATAAGCTTACAATTGTATCTAACCTAATGAATTAGTGTGTGTAATACAAGAGCAAAAAGAGCGGCCCTAACGGATCACCTTGTTGCACTCTAGTGGATGACATAATATGTCTATCCCCAAGGTACAACCTTGTTGCTTGGCCATAAAGAAACTCAACCCATAAAGAAATAGATGGACATGTCACCCTCACCTCGTACAATAGGGGTGATTGATCTACCATGTTAAAAGATTAAAAAAAATCTACAATGCGCATAGCCAAGGAACCATCTTCGTGTCGCTTGCTTAACACCATGTTGGCACTGTTCAAAATGGCCTCAACACCACCCGATACCCCAACCCCAAACTGAAAATCATTGAGATAATGTGCCACATCTTTACGGACCCCTTTCATAGGAACCTTGGATACAAGTCGCCTTCAAATAGAACCCACTACAATTGGTCGTAGGCGTCAAGGATGTTGAGGCAACAAACTCCGGCAAACTAATGGTTCAACTTCTCCTAGCCATAAGTTAACAACTAAAGTGATTGCATATAAAAGATCTCTTCCCACAACAGAACCTTCTCCACATTATAAATTTGCACTGACCACTAAGAGAGCTTCCTAGAACAAGGTGGTCTGTGTGGAAATTTACATAGTATCTACATAGTTATTACATTATAAATTTATGACGCTTTTTTAATGATTTTCTATGTTGAAAATTTATGTAAATTTATAAGTAAACCATATTCATATTAGATATGATGATATATATTAATTGATAAAATAATCATTTTTAGTAGAAGACATCAATTTAATATACAAGATTTATTTTTATTGATGTTGCTACTCTTCAGGTTAAATAATTTTGTAGGGACTTAGAATTCAGTGAATGCATAATGATATTTTTCTGCTGAACATTTTAATTTTTCGTGTGGCATGATTTTTCTTATCTGTATAGTTTTGAACTTTGAAGTGAGTAACTCATGCGAAGGTAGGAGATACATTTTTAGTAGATAGGTTGCATAACTTATTTTGATTAATTTGAAATTTAGGAGGTGTCATCCATTTTTTTGAGGAAAACTCTATTATTCGTCAACTCTAAAGTCACACCAGTTTTTCAATTGAGACTCATGTCACTATAATAATTAGCCTTTATAAATTTTCCTATACATCTTCATCAATTTAGAGATTTAATTCATTTGAGATCAATTATCTGTAAATTATATAAATCTAGATAAGATAAATTCAATATTCATAGAAAAATATATGTTTCTACACAATCACAAACTCACACATGCATATATTATGGATCTTACTTTTATTTTAAACATACAATTCTAATCAACTAATGTTAACATTTTTCACAGTAGCAAACTCTATTTGTTCTTCAATCTTCTTCAATTTGAACTGATGCTCTCCTGTCAAATCCACTTTGAACTTCCATAGGAGTTAATTCAACATCTTCTTGACTTATAATATCCTCCTCCAAATAACGCAAAATATCTTCAGGATTTTCCCAATTTTCCCAATCAACAGAAAATTGAAATATCTCGGTAGGTTCAATAACCCTCATTTTAGGTTTTTTTGAACGCATGAATGGTTCTTCTTTAATTGATTCAACCTCTTCCTCTTTTTCTCCTTCCGCTAGCTTCTCTTCTTCTTGACTCATTATATCCTCCTCCAAATCACGCAAAATATCTTCGGGATTTTCCCAATTATCCCCATCAAAAGAAAATTGAAATATTTCAGTAATTTCGGTAGGCTGAATAACCCTCATTTTAGGTTTTTTTGAACGTGTGTATGGTTCTTGAATCGATTCAACCTCTTTCACTTTTTCTGGTTCCGCAAGCTTCTCTAATCCCACATGCTCGTCAGCCTTACTCTCTTCTTCAGGTTCAAGAGCCTGTTGATTGCTCCTTTGACGTATGACTTGAATGTGGCGGCGTTCAAGCGCTTGTTGTTCGTACTGGGCTTTGGTGAGGAAAACAGGTTTGGGACTCGGCGCCATGGAATCGTCGATGGAACGTTTCATGGTTAATTGCAGAAGAGAGTGAGAGAGTCTCACAAAACAAAAGGACTGACACGTTATCAATACTCAACAGGTCTTTTTATAGGTTCACTTTGCAAAACCTGGCTTCAAGCAACTTCTCCTTATGTTTGCGTAATGCCCAAGTTAAAAAAACAAATTCATTAATTAATTAATTAATCCGATTTAAATATCCAAATCAAATCTCTTTCTTTTACATTTAAACAAAAAAAATAAAGAAATAACTGATTCTCCTTTTTAACCTATTTTCTCGAAACAAAATCTAATTAAATATTTGACTTGAAAGCAAACAAGATCTATCATAAAACAAAATTTATGGGATTTTAATTGTTTTTTTTTTAATCTTTATCGTTTTTTTTACTAAAATCTTTTATGGTTTAAAATCCAATGAATGATTTAATTTTTTTATATAAAACTCTCGATTTCTTATAGAATTATAACCTAAAAACATTGACTATCTATTTTTTATTCTTAAAATCTCTTTTAATATGATGGTTTTGTGACTTAATACGGAAAAGTTAAGCAGATTTATAGTAAAATCAAATAAGATATCTGCTTAAGGCCAAGTTAAATGTTTCCTTTATTAATTAACAAATTCAATTTAAATAATCAAATCAAATATATTTCTTTTACAATATTTGATTTGAATGATCAAATAAGATATATTGAAAAACAAAATTTATGGGATTTTAGAAGCACGGGATTTTAGTTTTAAATCACATTTATTAGTTTTACAATATTTGATTTGAATAATCAAATAAGGGGCCTGTTTGTTTTAACTTTTAAAAAATGGATTTTTCTTTGTATTTTCAAAAATGAATTTTGGAAAATTGTTTTTTAAAATATTATAAATTTTTTTATATTCTTTTTTTATAAATTGTAAGACTAATTTTGACATCATACAAAATAAACATATATTATTGAAGATCTAAATATAGTCGAAATCATAATTTTTAAAAAAAGTTGTATCTCAAAAATGATTTTTATGAAAAGCTATTTAATATAGCTTCAAAATTAAGTAATTTTTTGAAATTTTGAAATTTAAATTTTTTTTTCGATAAAATGTTGATATATCTAAATCACATTTTAAAAATAACTATTCAAACCAAATTTTTATTTGAATCTTTTTTGAAAAGTTTCTTTGTAAATTTTTTTTTCCACAAAATTATGTTAAACTATAAAAATTATTTTTAAAAAAAGTCAAAACAAACGGGCCCTTGAAATTAAATGTTTTTATAGTTTTTAGAAACAAAGGAGTTTAACTTTTCTAGTTTATAAAATTGAATGATTTAATTGTTTATATAAAATTTTCAAATATTTTTATTCTTAAAATCTCTTTCAAATATTTTTTTTTTTAAATTTGTGATAAATATGTAGCTTAATACATATAAATTATGTAAAATTATAGTAATTAATTAAAATTGTATATTTTATATCTTAAATACTATTTAAACAAATATTTATGTTTTTTAAAAAAATGTTTTAAATAAAATACCATAAATAAAAAAAATTAAAAGTGATTTTAATTAAAAAACAGTTAATGACATTTGTGTTGCGGTGAAAATCGGATAACAATTTATTAATTAACTTGCATCATTTTCTTTTACAACCGACTTTGATTTATCCAAAGGAAAGGTTCAAGATCGTTAGAAAAACCTAAAGGGGGGAGATATAAGGTTCGGAGGTTGGTTACGCCTAGGGAAGGTATTAGCACCCTAAACGTCCGTAGTACTCTACGGGAGCCTCTTGTTTAAGTTATCTTATGTTTGCTAAAGGTTCTATGCTAAAGGTTAGTTAGCAGGGGAAGTGATAAATTCATTATGATGAATATCACTAAGAGTTGAGGAACTCTCTCCTAAAGCTAGTTGTAATTTCTATGGCTCTGATGAGGCCAAGAAATAAAATTTCTCCTAAGAGATTACTTACGTTAAGGTGGAAGGTCATGACTTATGAGTCAACATGTTTAACCTTCCTTTGGAATGGGGGATAAAATAGTTATAAATAACAACAAATAAGACATGATAAAAGCTAAAACATTGATATGATATGAGGAGATAAAAGTAACATAAGCATGAGGATGGCAATATGTTTCATGATAAAGATATGGATAAGATGAACATGATAATTATACGAACACATCTATATGCTTCAATCTTTAGGAAGACAAACATATAGGATGATATTAAGGATGACATTTAAAGAAAATAGCATTTATGTAAAAGTCAAGGATATGACAAGTCAACATGGATAGATTAATTCGAGATTTAAACAAACCATTTAGTGGAATACTCAAGAGGTTAACAAAGATGCTTATAAATGATATTAACAATTAAACCAAAGTTGATAATCAATTGACAACACTATTAATATTAACATGTGGTAATTAAAAGTTTAACAATTAATATACAAATTGATAATTAAAAGTGGAGACACAAGTTAATTAACAATTATCAAATAAAATAGGGTTAAATATACAACACCCCCCTGCAATGTTAGCGAATTCTCATTTTAGCCCCTGGTAAAGTTTTTTTTTTAAAACCCACCTCGCAATTTCCAGATTCCCTCGGATACCCCCCCTGTGCAGAAAAGATTCCAATTTTTTGTCCAACTGGATTTTTATTTTATTTTTTATTTTATTTTTAAATGCCACATAGATTTTCTTTATTTTTTAATTTAATTTATTTTATTTTTTAAATATTAAATATTAAATAAAAAAAATAATAAAATAATATTAAAAATGCCACCTGGCATGCCACGCAAGCAATAGAAAGGAATCTTTGCTGCAATGTGGCAGACAGGGGCCTAAGTGAGGGAATCTGGATATTAAGAGGGGGTGTTTAAAAAAAAAATTTTTACAGGGGCTAAAATGAAAACTCGCTAACATTGCAGGGAGGTTTTGTATATTTAACCCAATAAAATATAACATAGTGATTAACAATTGCCAATTAACACGCAAATTGACAATTTAAAATTTTAAAAGTTAATACGACAATTAAAAATTAAAACAAAGCAATTAATTAACTATGAAAATTCCTCACATATTAATTAATTAATCACAAAAATAATTAATGACCAAACTGAAATTAAGCAAATATTGGAGTTAAAATAAATAAGATACAAGAGGTTTAAAATAAAAAGATTTTGAAATAAAATGAGATATAACACGCAGGGGGGGGTGTATGAGTAACTTGGTTAAGTTTTAAAAAGAGAAGGATGAAATTGGGCCAGAAAATAAGGGGGTGCTGGTAGTAAACGCGCAAGGCCCAAGGGAGGAGAAAGGAAAGACAATCAGCCGAAAAATAAAAAAGAAGCAAAAAGGGTTGATCCAAGGATCGAACCCAGGCATGGCAAGTGAGAGGCGAGATATGTGCATGTGTGTGACCGTTGGGACGGCGTGTTTCATCCGTTTATAACATGCTTCAATAAATACAAAAGCCAAATTCAAACATGAAAATTAATAAAAAACATGCGCACATATCAGAACGTGCAGTGGTGTATTGTGTGTGATAATTGGCCAATGGTATAATAATGCACAACAAGACAAAACCAATAACAACCAACCAATCAGTATTACGCATGGGAAAATGGAAAACATGCAGAATCATAAACATGCTATCGTATTTCCATCCAACATACAAAACAAACATTCATTTTCTAACCATCATAAATCCATCAAAACTCAACCAAACATCATGAAGTAAAAAACTAACATGAAGCATTCTTCAAGTAGAACATGATGCAGTCATTATCTAAACAAACTAGTGACTATATCATGAAGAGAAAACAGGAGAAACTCAAGGTTCAAAATATGAAATCAGTTTGGGGAAAAAACACTTTCTGTTTCAATACAGAACCATATACTTGTTCAAGCTTGATCCATAAACACGTAACAAACCAAACTTAACTTACTGAACCTCCAACAACATGAACAAGATCAAAAGTTAAAACTCAAAGGAATTAGAAATGAACCACATAACCAGCATGCCAACAAGTCATCATCTCAAACAACACTCAAAGTAGTCATGGTGAGTAGAAAAACAAAGGCAATCATCATTTAAAATGCAATCATGAACTGCCAAAAAAGCTCATACATAACCAGCATACACATAAGATGAATAGAAAAAAAGTTCATACATACAATACTAGATGGCAATGTAATAACATGTAATTCAAATCATCAACCACACACCATTGTATAACTTATAAAGCTGGTAGGATCATGATCATGCATATAATAAACGTATCAAACCAGTATGCACTGCAAACACATATTTATCACACATCATAAACAAATTCACATATTATACATGCATACACATTGACAACATAGGTTTAGTTTTAATGATAAAAAAAAAAGATGACCAACTGCTTGCTTCAACATCACTTTCAATATAGAACTCTTATGTTCAACCAAGTTACCAAGGATTAAAAAACATAGGGTCAGGGGCGTATATCCAAGAACAAGCAAACAAACACTTCATGCAAAATGTCAAAGGTATTTTAAAGACTCAATAAACTACACACGTACCTCCACAACTCAAGTCATACACATCCATAAAACCTCAACAGCATGTAAAAAAGTTGACACACATTATGTATTGTGAAACAATAGTTGGTATCATGGCATAAATCCAAAGTAAAACAGAAGCAGTATATGAATATGGTAATATTAACTCTCCAACCATACAAACTTCATAACCAAACTAGCCAACATGTTTTCAACACAAGCACACGTAAAATGATTAAACCACTAGGGCAGCCATGGATAAGTCAGAGCCTTCAGCCATCAACTGACCTCATATTAGCCTAAGCAAACATTAAGGTCAAGTAATACAAACTAAAGCAATGCAACAAGCCCTAGTGTATGAAAAAAATAAGTTCAAGCAGACATATACCCTATCACATACTGATGTAGGCAAAGGAGAAACACATATAGTAGTGCAATAACAGCTCTTGTACAATTCATTAAAGCGATAAAGTCATGAGACAACAATCAGTACTAAACAAAGCAGTGTACAACCATCACATGTTAAGGTTTTGGAAATGATAATAAGCATGCTTAACAGGAGAACTTAAACTAACAAGGCAAAACATAGGCTGATGACTTCTAGACATTTAAAGGCATGGAACATAGATCCAAGACAAAAACTGCATACAATGGTACATGATGATCAATTAAATGGCAAATGGTCACGATAAAGGCTCCCTCACTCTGTTGACATAAATTATGGCTATACATAAACAATAAGCATACAAACCGACACACACCTTGGTACTTGAGGACCAAAAACAGTTAGCACTTACATATGATAAGTCATAGTATGGGCAGGGCATTATTTGTACTGACACATACAGGATGCAAAAATAAATTAAAGGCTTGGTCAAAAACAAATCTGATTCAAAAAGACAGTCAAGGAGTTACAATACATAGGCATATTAAAACCAAGATTTCATGTTTAAACATTAGATGCAGATATACATATGAATCATGATGAAGCTTCTACAAACCTGGCTAGCATGAGCTCAACATCTAACACTTCATGGCATAATGACTAACAGACCTACTGTCCCTTTTATTAGTTCAAAATCAAGGTGAAGCAGTTGGATTGAAATCAAAACTTTATGACAGAACAAAATGATAAGATTGGTATACACACTAAAATAGTAATGGACATGTTACAAACACAAAACCAGACAAAACCAATCAAATGATATCATTCTAATAGCAAGACTAAATCAGACAAGTCAGGTCATACGTTAATAGGCTTGGATGAAAGACACACACACACTCAACCAACTTCAATATAGCTTGACAAAACAGTTAACATGACATAAAAGCAAGATACAACAGAGTTGTGATCAATTGTTAGCATGGAAAGTGCATACATGTTAACTATGGTTAAACGCATAAGAGGCAAACTTGAACAGGGTAACCACATGAAAAATGGTTAGTGCATAGAGCTTATAATCATACAAAAATGAGAACTTTACACAAAGCAGACATAAAATCCATAAGTTTTAGCAGAGGTACATAGTTAACTTAAGGATTTAACAACATCAAATGATTAATGAATATAACCAAAGCCAGTCAATCATGAACAAGTTCAAATATGGAACATGCCAAATAAGTGCAAAGATTTTAACAAATATAGATATATCAGTTAGCAGTCAATCATTCCAACTAGTGTATACCATAAAAAAGTGCAGAAGGGTGTGATCATTTCATCAAAACAAATTTGCAAACCAAATTCACTCTAAAGGTTTCATCAAACAAGTTAGCAATAAAAGACCGTCGTGTAATCGAAACAAAGGAATCAAATACACAAATTTCATGCCAAGCAAATTTACAAGCATACATTTTAGTTTAGACAGTGCACAATAGAAAACATACTCATGATTCCTACATATGTTGGGGAATCCATTACACTCGGGTATAAACAAAGTAAAGTAAAGCTATTTTCCTCAATCATCATCAAAAAGTCAGCAGAGTGATCCTCTACATAAAACAACTTGTAAGGGTAGATTTGCTAACCAAACACATTAGTGAAAGATGTGGAATAAGACAATAACAAGTCATAGTGATATCTACATCTCTAATGAACAGAAGAACAACAATCTCATAACATTGGTACAAGAAGACATATGCACATTATGTCAAATGAAGAAGAGCAACACCATTCAGATAACACAGGGCATCTATTCATGAGATTCAAAATGTAATAAAATGATCATGAACAAGAATAAGATTAAATGAATATGATAAATGAGAATGGAAAAGAATGATACCAACTGGAGCTTTGCCAATGTCTTGAGTATGCAGACTACTTCCACAGCCACTCAAAAAGTCACTCACTCAGCTTGCTCGAGACTTGAAATATTTAGATGTTTTTGAGAAAATTCTTGATGATTTGCGTTGAAACTGAACCTCTTTATATAGGCTGAGATGTGGGCCGGGTTGAACTCATCCTGGGATCCAAACTTGGTGGCTAGGGTTTTGAAATTGGATTCAAATGTTGCTTCAAGGGACAGACGCTCCCTCCTTCTGTCCCGCAAGGTAGAAACGGATAGCATCTTCCCCTCTTTCTTTGCTATCAGCCTATGTATGCATTTTTTGGGAAATTGAGAGTAACGTCGCTCTGCCCTTCTCGCAGATGGTACAGACAATGACGAGAACGGAATGTTGAATCTTTACTTTGTGCCAACGAAATCCCATGGAGCAAATGAGGCAATGTTAGGGCAAGACGGAATTGAAATTATGGCGCCACGATTTGATGAGATGAATTCGAATTGAATTTGCAAAGGGTTGAAAGAATTGGTTCTTCTGCAAAAATGAAAAAAAAAGAAACGAAGAGAGGAAGACGGAAACTGTTCCCCCAGGACGCGTGCCAAGCTCCCATTGGTCTAAAACGACCGTTGAAAAGTCAAAGCAAAACCAAGCCTTCTGATTGGCTAATGGCTTTGGTTATCCTCCAATCAGAATTTCCAAAAAAACCAACAAGACCAAATAAAAATGAAGCCACACGTATTGTTTTCTTAATTAAACTTAAATGACATTTAAATTATTACATTTAAATTATCACATTTAAATTAAAGCTTAATATTATATTTTTTTTTTTAAAAAAAGAAAACTAATGATGATTAAATTAATTGCTAATAAAATCTAACTCAATTTCAATTAATAAATTATTTAAAATTAAAATTAAGGCATTTTGAATAAATTTTAACCAAAATAAAAAAAGGATAATTAATTCAAGATCAAACAAAATAAACTAAAATTAAATCAACTAAACTAATTAATTAAGCTACTAATCAATTAAAATATTAAAATTCAAAATAAATAAACATAAACAAAATAAAGTTAAATTAAATTAAGATAGGATAAATAAAATAAAATGCTAAATGAATCAAGGCAAAAATAGATGAAAGGAAATTTAAGGTAAAACATAGGAAATAAGTCACATAGCATCTAGCAAAAAGATGAGGGTAAAATTTGGGGTACAACAGTTGCCCCTATTTAAATATCTTCACCTGATGACATGAGAGATGAAGATCTTCATGTAATCAACAGTGAAAGATATTTAAATACAGATAATCGAAAATTTTGCCCTCAAATGCACACACATGCAATGCAACAGACATGATGCCAAGGAGATGCAAGAAAAAGCAGACACAACAAGACACCAAGGGGAAAACAGGAAGCAAAAAGATCACAGAGCTTCACTGGGGAAGGATGAAAGCTAGTATCCATGAGAAACACCTCACTAGGGATACAAGCTAACAAAAGAGACCCACCGGGGAGACTCCAAAGAAAAACTGGGGAAAATACCACAAACATGTAAGTGTAAATGCGCCTAAGAAGGGGGTGAATTAGGTTCTTAAAAAATTTCTTCGATCTTTTTACCGGTTCTTGGTTATTTTTCCATTTTATGATAAGTGCTAGAAAGTAAAGTGCGGAAAGGAAAAATGACACAAGAGAATTATAGTGGTTCCCTTCACAGCCCGAGAGTACTCCACTCCTCCTTCAACACGAAAGAGAGTTCACTATAGTTTAGAATTATTGTACAGCCTAATCACACCAATAGTGATGCTTATTATCTAACCTATAGGTAATTAAGTGTATGAAGAACAATCCTCTTCAAAAACACTCACTTGTTTCCAACAATCTTGGACAACAAGTTAAAACAAGAAAATATTCTTGATGATAAAATTATGTCTTGATAGAATGTTGATATCAATCTTGATAATTGATCTTCTTCTTTGAAACAATATCACTCAAATAATGTATACAAGTGTTCTTGACAAGAATGAGATGAAACAATGATATTTTATAAAAGATATGCAGAAGTTTCTCTCAAAAAGAATGTTTGAATGAACACTTGAAGAATATTTTGAAAATATGAAAGTATGAGTGAATTTTTTATTTTGAAATTGTTAGGAGGTGAGTGTTAAATCTGAAATAGAAGTGTTTAAATATGTGTAAAACACCCCTACAAAAAGGTATGTAAAATATGCTGCAAGGGAATGAAAAGAGATGAGAGGACAATGCATATTTCCATGAAAAGTCACCAATTTTCGCTCACAGTAGCAGTGTTAATCGGTTAACCATATAGGTTAATCGGTTAACACCCCTGTAACGTTTAAAAATATTCAAATTTTGAAAGTGTTAATCGGTTAACCCCATGTGTTAATCGATTAACAGTGTTGAAATCTCAATAAAAAGTTTTAGAAATCAAAGTGAACTTTCCATAAAAACTATGCAATGTACTAGATCAAGGATATGCAAAATGTAAGACATGCGAACACTTGTATAATCATTTAAATGACATTGTTATACCTTTGTTCAACCTTTGATCTTTATGACATTTGAACCCTTGAAGCTTTGTTCAACCTTGATAGCACTTAGGATATTTTCTTGAACTTGAGCTTCTTGTACTTTATGCATCTTGATTCTCTTTCTTTTTGCACATTATCTTTGTAGAGAGTTTGTTGTGTTGTCTTCATCAAAACTCAATGTGAGTGAAGCTTGCTTCTACAATCTCCCCCTTTTTGATGATGACAACCAATCCATTGAAAGCTTGAACCTTTAGACTTGATGTTTCTCTAAGTTTGATTCTCCCCCTAAAGTGGAGCTCCCCCTAAATTCATGAGGGTAAAAATTTCTGCACAAAAACTGTTAGAGAAACCAATCCTTCTCCCCCTTTGTCATTAGCAAAAAGGAAGAGGATTCCAAATAATGACAATTCACAATTATATATACATACATAGTAAACATACACATATAATCCAACGAACACGTATTCATAGCAAAACCAAAATTTGAATTACGATACACAAAATTCAACTTAGACGATCAAAACATAAAATCGAAATTACAAGACATAAAACAGAAATTGGAAAAGACATAACAAAATCAGATATGGGGCAAAGGACTTCAATCTTCATCAGAAACCTCCTCACTCCCTTCTCCACCTTCTTCACTTCCATCTTCATCATCATCACCATCTTCATCTTCATGCTGTCTTTGTGAATCCAACACAAGCTTGCGAAGAGAAGCAATTGCCCGAGTCATTTCTCTATGTTGATTCATCATAGTTATGTAGAGAAGTTCATTTGTAATGCCACCTTCGGGAATAGGATAAGGGGAAGGAGTAGATTCTGCTTCAACATACTTGTATGCTCCACTTCCAGGACTTGTTTCCATGATTCCGGTGTTCCTCACAATTGTTGTTTTATTGATTTCATTCACGAACTGCTTCGGAATAGTAGCCGGTTCCCTATTGAGGTCCAAATCAATGTTTTCTAAAATCCTTGAGATTAGGCGACCATATGGGAGCCGGGTGGACAAAGAAATTTGTTGCTTCAGATGATACATCATGGTTAGAACCCAATTAATCTTGATCTTATTTTTTATTGCAAACAACATCTGCATCTCAAGATCACTAATTTGAGCATGGTTGGAGTCCTTTGGAATCAAAACATAGTAGATAACATAATGTAACATCCGATCATTTATAGACAAATTTGAAGCATACCGAAGCGTACGGGCTGTACGTTGTCCAGTAACCACAACTTCTCTTGGGAATCTACAAATGCTGTAGTAGTATTCCATCTTGTTAAATTCAGCCCAAGGACCATCCAAGAATGTAACACCTTTGCGAAGAAAATATCCGGAATACGGAATTTTCAGCTTCGCAGCTATTCCTGCCAAATTCTCTACAATCTCACAGTTTCTAACCACTGCTCTCAGCATATGTTGTTCATTCATATCCAAATTAATCGACATGGTGTTCATAAAAGCTTTAACCAAATCAGTATAACATTTACCTTTATCAGCAACAAATTTGTCTATTTTCTGAATTTTCAACAGATTCGGAAAATCAAAGAAAGGAGCCGGAAAATCTAAGAGATTGACATATTTTACCGGAAGTAGTTGACGAACCCGGACCTTGAAGTCCATTCTTCTTTTCTTGATAGTTTCCATTTGAGTATCCTCCTCGTGTTCTGCTGAGCTGCTTGCTGGCATTTTTCCCTTTCCCTTCTTCATAGAAGCCATGGATAAAGTTTGAAGCTTTTAGGTTTTGAGAGAGGGATTTTCGGATTTAGGTGAGGAATGGTTGAAAGAGAGTTGAGAATGAGAAGGTTTTATAGGAGAGTAATTGTAGTGGGTTTTTAATGTGAAGTTTGAATCAAAACTTGAGTGGGTGGAAGTGATGAGTTCCAAGAGAGCTTTAATGGTGAGTTTGAAGGTGAGGAAGAAGAGTAAGAGAAAATGTTGACTGAAAGTACATGCACCCAATACCTTTAATCCACATACTTAAAACATAGACTCATACGTTTTTAAAAAAAATTCCACGTTAGCGCAGGTTAATCGGTTAACGCCCTGGGTTAATCGATTAACCGAATCAAGATTTCCACAAATTCAAGAGCTGCAGGTGTTAATCGATTAACTCCTTGGGTTAACCGATTAACAGTGTCAAAAATTGCATAATAACAAAAGATAACAAGTATGAAACTTTAGAAAAACATGTGCAAGACAAATATACTAATACTATATCATGGTAACATATAACTTTAGCCAAATTTTGATGAAGATAACTTGATGAATAAAAATTTAAAGATGTGTTTAGATATCACCTTCATCCAAGATACCGAGTTCTCTCCTAATTTTGTAGAATGATTCTTTTGCGAGCGGTTTGGTGAAGATATCTGCTAGTTGGTTATGAGTATCAATAAACGTCACTTTGACATCGCCTTTAAGCACATGATCACGAAGAAAATGATGTCGAATGTCAATGTGTTTGGTCCTTGAGTGCATGACAGGATTCTTTGTAATGTTGATTGCACTTGTGTTGTCGCACCGGAGAGGAATGCAACCAAGATCAATCAAAGGTTTTGTGCGCAGCAACTACCAGCTGCTATGTACTCCGCTTCGGCCGTACTAAGTGCAACACATGCTTGTTTCTTACAAGACCACAAAACTAGTGCATTTCCGAGGATGTGACATGTGTCCACTCGTGCTTTTTCTATCTGTTTTACAGCCTGCATAATCCGCGTCAGAATAACCAATTAAAGTACAAACACTACCTTTAGGATACCATAAACCAACATTTGTTGTCCCCTTGAGATACTTCATGATTCTTTTGACTGCCGTGAGATGTGACTCCTTTGGATTTGCTTGGAAGCGAGCACATAAACACACACTAAACATTATGTCAGGACGACTTGCCATCAAATATAATAAAGAACCAATCATACCTCGATACTTCGTAATATCAACCGATGTTCCCGATTCGTCTTGATCAATGTAGGTTCCGGATCCCATTGGTGTTGACATAACTTTACACCCATCCAAATCAAATATTTTTAATAATTCTTTGCAATACTTTGATTGGTTGATGAAGACTCCATCCTTTTGTTGCTTGATTTGTAATCCAAGGAAATAATTCATTTTTCCCATCATAGACATTTCAAACTCGCCTTGCATCATTGAAGCAAATTCTTCACATAATTGATTGTTTGTTGAACCAAAGATAATGTCGTCCACGTACACTTGAACAAGTAAGGTATTATTCTTAATCCTTTTAATGAACAAAGTCTTGTCTACCTTGCCTTTTTCAAAACCTTTTTCGCATAGGAAATTACTTAGAAGATCATACCATGCCCTTGGTGCTTGTTTTAAGCCATAGAGAGCTTTCTTCAACTTGTATACATGTGAAGGATGCTTGAAGTCTTCAAAACCCGGAGGTTGTTTGACATAGACTTCTTTGTTGATATATCCGTTTAGGAAGGCGCTTTTGACCTCCATTTGAAATAACTGAAAATTCATTGAACAAGCATAAGCAAGTAATAGACGAATAGCTTCTAACCTTGCAACCGGAGCGAATGTTTCTTCAAAGTCAATTCCTTCTTCTTGATTGTACCCTTGAGCCACCAATCTTGCTTTGTTACGAATAATAATTCCATTTTCATCAAGTTTGTTCTTAAATACCCATCTTGTTCCGATGATATGTTTATCGTTTGGTTTAGGGACAAGTTCCCAAACTTGATTTCTTTCAAATTGGTTCAACTCTTCTTGCATGGCAATGATCCATTAATCATCTTCAAGAGCTTCAATAACTTTGGAGGGTTCTATTTGAGAAACGAACGCCATATTCAAGCATGCATCTTTGAGATTTAGTCTTGTTGTCACACCTTGACTTATGTCTCCGATGACTTTGTCGATTGGGTGATCCCTATGTGTTCTCCATTCTTTTGGTAGATCATTGTTGATTGACTTTTGTTGAATCGGTTCATCATGATGTTCTTCTTGTTTTTCTTCTAGATTTTCAATGAAGTCTTTAGAAGTATCTTCTTTGCGAGTTTCTACAAGATCATCATCATTATCACAAACAATAATATCCTCTTTCGAGGGGTTAGATTCATCAAATTTGACATGCATAGATTCTTCTATAGTTAAAGTTCTTTTATTATAAATTCTAAATGCCTTACTAGAGAGAGAGTAGCCGAGAAAAATACCTTCATCGGATTTCTCGTCAAACTTACCAAGGTTGTCTTTGTCGTTGTTTAGGACAAAGCACTTGCACCCGAACACATGAAAGAAAGAAATATTTGGTTTTCTCCCTTTAAAAAGTTCATAAGGGGTCTTCTTGAGAATAGATCTAATATTGACACGGTTACTTACAAAACATGTCGTGCTCACCGCATCCGCCCAAAAATACTTAGGAAGATTTGAATCACTTAGCATTGTCCTTGCAAGTTCCACCAATGATCTATTCTTCCTTTCTACGACACCATTTTTTTGAGGAGTCCTTGGTGCGGAGAAATTGTGTGAGATTCCATGTTCTTTACAAAATTCTTCAAATGAGGCATTTTGGAATTCTCCACCATGGTCGCTTCTAATGGAGGCAATTGTAAGAGACTTCTCATTTTGTATTTGTTTTGCATACTTCTTGAAGGCTTTGAAAGCATCACTTTTCTGCACTAAAAACAATGTCTAAGTATATCTAGAGAAATCATCAACAATAACTAATGCATAAACATTACCTCCGAAGCTTTTTGTTCTCGATGGACCAAAGAGATCCATGTGCAACAATTGTAGTGGCCTAGTTGTGGACACCACATTCTTGGATGTGAAAATTGATTTGGTTTGCTTTCCTTTTTGGCAAGCGCCACACAACCCATCTTTGATGAATTTGATCTTCGGCAATCCAATGACTAAGTCATGCTTGATCAACTTATTCAAGTGCTCCATATGAATATGAGCAAACCTCTTATGCCATAACCATGATTCATTGTTGTTTGCCAAGAGACACCTAACATTCAAAGACAAATTATCTAAGGAAATTAAAAATATGTTATTAACTCTTTTACCTTTTAGCATAACTTCATGAGTAACTTTGTTTTCAATCAAACATTCATCTTTAGTGAAGTTGACTTTGAAACCTCGGTCACACAATTGGCTAATGCTAAGGAGACTATGCTTTAGACCTTCCACATATAGGACATCTTCTATAGTTGTTGAAGGCGGTGAACCAATGATGCCGACGCCAAGGATTCTTCCTTTGTTGTTGTCACCATAGGTAACATATCCTTTGGCCTTAAGCGTTAGATGTGAAAATTTGCTTAGGTCACCCGTCACGTGCCTCGAACATCCACTATCAATATACCATTGATTAGAGGTCTTCAAGCATACCTACAAAAAGAGTTACGTTTTATTAGGTACCCAAATTGCCTTGGGTCCTTCAAAGTTAGTTCCTTTCTTGACCCATACATAATGGCCTTGAGCGACACTAAAGTTTCTAATATAACATGCATTAGGAGTATGACCTTTAATACCATAATAGAAACAAGTAGGCTCAAAGTTGCTTTTATATCTAGGGGGATAAGATTTCTTCTTATTATAAGACTTCTTCTTATTATTTCTTTTCCTTTTGTTATATTGTTGAACCATTTTAGGCTTGTCACTTTTCTCTAAAGGAATTTGTTCTTTAGCTTTTACAAAGATGGTCTTGTTAGAAGTTTGTTTAGAGAATCTTGAATAACCTAGACCACTTTTATCATTTGAGTATCTTTGACTACTAAGAACATGTTCCAATCCAGTTTGTCCTTTTTCATATCTTTCTAGGACTCTTTTCAATTGAACTATTTGAAAAGCAAGTGACTCACATTTAGTGCATGCAAAATTCTTGATTAATTCTTCTTTTTCATCTTTGAACTTATTTTCCATTTTCTCAATATTTTCTTCCAAGATTGATATTTGTTTCTTTTGAGATGAGATGGTTTTATATAGAATTTTGCATTCACTTAAAAGTTCATCAATTGCTCCTTGAGCATCATTATCATAAATTGAAAAGTTACTACTAACCTCATCGTCTTCATCGTCGGAATGATGTGATGCCATCAATGATAGATTTGCGCTTTGATCACTATCGGAGTCCGATGAAGAACTTATTTCATTGTCATACCAAGCAATGTAGGCTTTCTTTTTGTGATCCTTCTTTCCTTTGTTGTCACGATTCTTTGCGAGTTTGGGACATTCCGGTTTGATGTGGCCTTGCTTTCCACATTCATAGCATATAATGTCTCCATTGGATGTTGTCGCTTTTTTTTCTTTGTTCTTTGAGGACTTCTTTCTTCTTGTGAAACTAGAGTTTCCAATATTATTTTTTGCACTGAAGTATTTTCCTAGTCTTTTTACAAGAAGCATAAAGTTTTCGTCCTCTTCGGGATTATCTTCTTTCTTCACGACTTTGGATTCGACTTTTAAGGCAATGCCCTTGGATTTCTTTTCTTGGTTCTCACATTTCTCCAATAGTCCAAGTTCCGTCTCATATTCTTGAAGCTTTCCGAATAGAGTAGCGGATGTCATTGTTGATAAACTTTTCTTCTCGGAAATCGCCGTCACCTTGGGTTGCCATTCTCTTGTTAAAGACCTAAACACTTTAAGATTAAGTTCATCATTTGTTAGTGTCTTACCAAGTGCATTCAAGTGATTTGTCAAATGCACGAATCTCTTCTGCAAGTCGAGGATTGATTCTCCTGGTTGCATTCTGAATAACTCGTATTCTTGACTTAAAGTATTCAATCTGGATCTTTTGACTTCGGCGGTTCCTTCGTGAGTTTCTACAAGAGTGTCCCATATTTGCTTGGTCGTTGTACATGTTGAGACGCGGAAGAACTCATCCATTCCAAGTGCACTTTGTAAAATATTTATTGCCTTTTTGTCATAGAGAACCTTTTTCTTATCATCCTCATCCCATGATGCTTGTGGTTTTGGCGTACCAACTCCGTTGAAAACCGTTGTAGGAATAAAAGGACCATTTTGAACAGCCTTCCATATATCACTTCCTTGTGCTTCTAAATGTGCCTTCATACGAATTTTCCAGAAGTCGAAGTATTGGCCAGAAAACAAAGGAGGCTTGTTGCTACTACCACCGTCTTTGAAAACATGATCATTGTTTGCGGAAGCCATCTGAATCGAATAGGAACAGGTTACCTATCACCTGCTCTGATGCAAAATGTAAGTGTAAATGCGCCTAAGAGGGGGGGATGAAATAGGTTCTTAAAAATTTCTTCGATCTTTTTACCGGTTCTTGGTTATTTTTCTGTTTTATGATAAGTGCTGGAAAGTAAAGTGCGGAAAGGAAAAATGACACAAGAGAATTATAGTGGTTCCCCTCACAGCCCGAGAGTACTCTACTCCTCCTTCAACACGAAAGAGAGTTCACTATAGTTTAGAATTATTGTACAGCCTAATCACACCAATAGTGATGCTTACTATCTAACCTATAGGTAATTAAGTGTATGAAGAACAATCCTCTTCAAAAACACTCACTTGTTTCCAACAATCCTGGACAACAAGGTAAAGCAGAAAAATATTCTTGATGATAAAATTATGTCTTGATAGAATGTTGATATCAATCTTGATGATTGATCTTCTCCTTTGAAACAATATCACTCAAACAATGTATACAAGTGTTCTTGACATGAATGAGATGAAACAATGATATTTTATAAAAGATATGCAGAAGTTTCTCTCAAAAAGAATGTTTGAATGAACACTTGAAGACTATTTTGAAAACATGAAAGTATGAGTGAATTTTTTATTTTGAAATTGTTAGGAGGTGAGTGTTAAATCTGAAATAGAAGTGTTTAAATATGTGTAAAACATCCCTACAAAAAGGTATGTAAAATATGCAGCAAGGGAATGAAAAGAGATGAGAGGACAATGCATATTTCCATGAAAAGTCACCAATTTTCGCTCACAGTAGCAGTGTTAATCGGTTAACCATATAGGTTAATCGGTTAACACCCCTGTAACGTTTAAAAATATTCAAATTTTGAATGTGTTAATCGGTTAACCCCATGTGTTAATCGATTAACAGTGTTGAAATCTCAATAAAAAGTTTTAGAAATCAAAGTGAACTTTCCATAAAAACTATGCAATGTACTAGATCAAGGATATGCAAAATGCAAGACATGTGAACACTTGTATAATCATTTAAATGACATTGTTATACCTTTGTTCAACCTTTGATCTTTATGACATTTGAACCCTTGAAGCTTTGTTCAACCTTGATAGCACTTAGGATATTTTCTTGAACTTGAGCTTCTTGTACTTTATGCATCTTGATTCTCTTTCTTTTTGCACATTATCTTTGTAGAGAGTTTGTTGTGTTGTCTTCATCAAAACTTAATGTGAGTGAAGCTTGATTCTACAAAATAATCTCCACTGGGAAAGAAAACCGGGGAGATAGACTACTGGGGGCACAACAAACCCACATTCTTCCTGGGCATGAAACCAGGAAGAAAAACCTGATCACTAGGGATCAGCCTAAAAAAGATAGACAACTAAGCAAAGACTTCCTGGGGAACCTAAGATGAAGAGTTCAAAATGGGATCTTCAAGAAAAGCCAGGAAGACGGAAACAAACCCTGCGCACCAGACAGGAGTCTTATAAGGTCGAAGAAATTTGTTCCAAGAAGCTTAGCTTTAAAGTAAGTTTTCAAAAAACTAAAGGTAAGGGTTCAATGTCCGACACGATTCGAACAAAGAATAAGTTTTAAGACAAGAAGACAGTGCTTAACACGATTCAAGCAAAGTTCAAGTTCAAATTTGACACGATTCAAACGAGAACAAACTTTAAAACAAGCAGACGATGCTTAACACGATTCAAACAAAGTCTAAGTTCAAGTCTGACATGATTCAGATAAGAACATGTTTTAAAGCACAAGACAATGCTTGACACGATTCAAACAAAGCCCAAGTTCAAGTTTGACACGATTCAAACAAGAACAGTTTTAAAACAAAAGGCAATGCCCGACGCGATTCGAACAAAGACCAAGTTCAAGTCTGACACGATTCAAACGAGAACAAGTTTTAAAACAAGCAGACGATGCTTGACACGATTGAAAAAAAGTCCAAGTTCAAGTCTGACACGATTCAGACAAGAACAGGTTTTAAAACACGAGGCAATGTCCGACACGATTCGAAGACAGTCCAAGTTCAGGTTTGACACGATTCAAATGAGAACAAGTTTTAAAACAAGCAGACGATGCTTGACACGATTAAAACAAAGTCTAAGTTCAAGTTTGACACGATTCAAACAAGAACAAGTTTTAAAACACAAGACAATGCTTGACACGATTCAAACAGAGTCCACGTTCAAGTTCGACACGATTCAAACAAGAACATTTTTACAAAATCTTTAATGTTAAACTTCTTGGGGAACGGCAAAAGGTCTAAAGATTCCAACCTGGAGCGCAAAGGTTAAGACCGAACAAGCACGACACGAAGCAAGCCGGGAATGTCCTTACTTCACTAGGGAGATAAAGACAGACACCAACAAAAGACCACAAGCAAAACAAAGCACAAAGAGCGAAGATGCTAGGGTATGATGCATATGCTTAGCTATATGCTAGAAGCGACGCGAACGACGCAAACAGGAAAGAAGAAAGGATAACACAAGCCAACACCCTGAAACCCAAACATCAAGGATAACCGGGGCAATTTTCTTTCCTCTGGATATGGTAAATCCATGCCAAAAAACTGTACTGCTAACTCTTCCTGCACCAACTTGATTCCAAAACATCTTAATTCCAGAGTAAACCTTAGTTTATTCTGTGTTTTCTTAGAAATTGCAACATTTCCATTTTCAAAATCAAGTGAAAATGACAAAGTTTTGCAGAATAAAGATGATAGTACAATAAACAAGAAAATGGCTCAATAGCTGATATTCATTGAAAAATGGTGACTTACCAAATAGCAGAGTCCCATGAAATATTACAAATGCAACAAAATGGCAATTTGGCAAAGGTTACATTGTATTCAATGGCCGGTAACAAACTCTATGGACTAAAACTCCATAGCTGACTTCTCTGGGGATTCCCGGATACAAGTGAGACATCTTTCAAGAATAATACTTCCGTACCGAATCTGCATTCACAGGGTGCGCAAGCTGTTCACCATCCATAGTTGTAAGAAACAAAAACCCTCCTGAAAAGACTGTCTTGACTACAAATGGTCCTTCATAATTGGGTGCCCATTTTCCGCGGGCGCCTCTTTGTGAAGGTAGAATCTTTTTAAGTACCAACTCGCCTACTTGGAATTCCCGAGTGCGGACCTTTTTATCAAATGCCCTTTTCATCTTCTTCTGGTACAGTTGACCATGACACATGGCTGTCAGGCGCTTCTCGTCAATTAGATTCAACTGATCATATCTTTCTTGAACCCATTCTGCTTCATCAATCTTGGTTTCCATCAATATCCTTAATGAGGGTATTTCGACCTCTATAGGGAGGACAACATCCATCCCATATACCAGAGAAAAGGGGGTTGCCCCTGTTGAAGTTCTAACTGATGTTCTGTACCCATGTAGTGCATATGACAACATCTCGTGCCAATCCTTGTATGTTTTAACCATCTTCTGAAGAATTCTCTTGATATTCTTGTTCGCAGCTTCGACCGCTCCGTTCATCTTTGGACGATACGGTGAAGAGTTATGGTGTTCAATTTTGAAGTTGTCGCACAGTTCCTTCATGGTTTTGTTGTTCAAATTGGTTCCGTTGTCAGTTATGATCCTGCTGGGGATCCCATAACGGCAAATGATATTATTCTTAATAAAGCGAGCAACTACTTGCTTAGTCACGTTCGCATAAGAGGCGGCTTCTACCCACTTGGTAAAGTAATCTATAGCCACCAAAATGAAACGATGCCCATTAGACGCTTTAGGTTCAATTGCCCCAATCATATCAATGCCCCACATAGAGAACGGCCAGGGTGATGATAGCACGTTCAACAGAGTAGGAGGAACATGGATTTTGTCCACATAGATCTGACATTTATGGCATTTTCTAACATACTGAATGCAGTCAGTCTCCATAGTCAGCCAATAGTATCCAACCCTCAAAATCTTCCTAACCATGGCATGTCCATTGGCATGGGTGCCAAAAGCTCCTTCATGGATATCATGGATCAGCAAGTCTGCTTCTCTCTTATCGACACATCGTAGCAAAACCATATCATGATTCCTTTTGTATAGTACACCATTGCTAATGAAGAACTTGGCTGATAGTCTTCGTAAAGTCTTCTTATCAAGAACGGAGGCGTTGGCTGGATATTCTTGATTCTTTAGGAAGTTCAAAATATCATGGAACCAAGGTTTGCCGTCGGATTCTCCTTCAATGAACTGACAGTAGGCAGGCCCAGTTCTCCTTTCAATACTGATTACTGGATCTTCATTGATAAATCTAACTTGCTACATCGAAGCCAGCGTCGCTAAAGCATCAGCCACATGATTCTCAGTACGTGGTACGTGACGAAATATTATCTCATCAAAACACTTAATCAACTCCAAAGCATACGCCTGATAAGGGACAAGCTTCTCATATTTTGTTTTCCACTCGCCTCTAATTTGATAAATGACTAGAGCAGAGTCACCCATAACTTCAAGAAAACAGATTCCAAGATCGATTGCAGCTTCCAGACCCAGAATGCATGCTTCATACTCAGCAATATTATTTGTACATCCAAAATCCAGCCTGGCTGTAAAAGGGGTGTAGCCACCTTCAGGATTAATTATAACAACACCTACCCTATGTCCCTTATAATTGGACGAGCCGTCGAACATCATCTTCCACCTATACTCAGCCTTGGGGTCTTCTTCAGAGCTTGACTCTTCACAATATTTTACTGCCCTAATATCCTCGTCAGGGAAATCAAACTTGAGCAGTTCATAGTCTTTGACTGGTTGATCGGCAAGATATTCTGAAAGAATGCTTCCTTTAATGGCCTTTTGAGTGACATACTGAATGTCATTTTCGGATAATAACATGTGCCAACGGGCAAGTCTACCTGTTTGGGCAGGTTTCTCAAAGATGTACTTTATCGGATCCATCTTGGAAATCAACAAGGTAGTATGACAAATCAGGTACTGTCTCAGACGTTTGGCGGCCCAAGCCAGAGCGCAACAAGTCTTTTCAAGTTATGAGTAACGTCTTTCACTGTTTGCAAACTTCTTACTCAGATAATAAATTGCATGCTCTTTCCGGCCAGTCTCGTCATGCTGTCCCAAAACACAGCCCATAGACTCTTCCAAAACAGTCAAATACATAAAGAGCGGTCTTCTGGGAATCGGAGGGATTAGAATAGGAGGTTTTTGGAGATAACTTTTGAGTTTCTCGAAAGCTTGTTGACAGTCAGCATCCCATTTTACTGGCTGATTCTTACGGAGCAATTTGAAAATTGGCGCACATATTGGAGTCATGTTGGAAATGAACCTGGAGATGTAATTCAAACATCCCAAAAATCCTCTGACTTGAGACTCGGTTTGAGGAGCTGGCATTTCTTGAATCGCTCGTACTTTATCTAGATCCACTTCAATGCCCTTCTGGCTAACAATGAAACCCAATAACTTCCCTGACCTGACTCCAAAGGTACATTTGGCAGGGTTTAACCTCAACTGATACTTCCGAAGTCTCTTGAACAATTTCAGTAAGTGATCTACATGTTCCTCTTCATTTTGAGATTTGGCTATCATATCATCCACGTACACCTCTATCTCTTTGTGGATCATATCGTAAAACAAAGTCACCATAGCCCTTTGGTATGTTGCCCCGGCGTTCTTTAATCCAAAAGGCATAACCTTGTAGCAATAAGTGCCCCATGGGGTAATGAAAGTGGTTTTATCCATATCAGCTGGATCCATTTTAATCTGATTGTATCCTGAAAAACCATCCATAAATGAGAACATGGCGAAACGAGCCGTGTTATCTACCAGTGTGTCGATATGGGGTAGAGGGAAATCATCCTTGGGGCTAGCTTTATTAAGATCCCTGTAGTCCACACATATTCATACCTTTCCATTCTTCTTCATAAAGGGAACAATATTAGCTACCCACTCTGGGTACTTAGAAACCGCTAAAAATCCGGCATCCAACTGTCTCTTAACTTTATCTCGAATCTTGAGAGCCATGTCGGGATGACTTCTGCGAAGCTTTTGTTTTACTGGCGGGCACTCAGGCTTGAGGGGTAACTTGTGGACCACAATATCCGTATTTAAACCAGGCATGTCTTGGTAGGACCAAGCAAACACGTCCACATACTCTTTAAGGAGCGAAATCAACCGCTGTCTAATTTCTGGTTTCAGTGATGCCCCAATCCTGACTTCTTTCTTCTCATCCTCAGTGTCGAGATTGATGACATCCACCTGCTCTTCATGAGGCTGGAGATCCGTATACTGGTAGTCACATATATCTGCTAGATCCTTGGGCACCTCATAATCCTCCTCCTCCTCAGCTTGATAGACAGGGGAATCGAAGTCAATGGTAAGAACGAGGTCATTGAATATAATGGGTTTATGATTTATTTCTGGTTTCGGGTACAAAGTTGGGATCTCAACAGACTTCCAATTGCCTAATGCGCCTTCTTGGCGAAAAATCAAACGATCAATGTCTTCGTCTTCTTCAGTACTTCCTATGATTGCATGGACTTGATGTCCACCTCTGATAAATGTCTCCTGCACAGTCTTCATCTTCATTCTTCTTTCTCTTGTACCTGAAGCAGCCTCCTCCTCTGGAGTTGGTATGTAACCCAACCCTTGGTGTTGGATCCTCTTCTCAACCTCAATAACTTCGCCCCAACCCGCGGGTACGCCGTCTTGAAGGGCAGACTGGATACTCTTATACGAAGCAAAAGATGGATATTCTGGTATCACTGGCTTCTCATTGTCGATCATAACTGCATTAGCTATTTCCAGGGCTTGAAAAGAAGTTTCCAATGCATCCTCATCAGCCTCAATATAACAGAAGGATGACAAGTTACTAAACATCAAGTCTTCTTCCCCATGCACGATGACCAGCTTATCATCGACCACAAATTTCATCTTCTGATGTAAGGTTGAAGTAACAGCGCCCGCCTCGTGGATCCAGGGTCTTCCAAGTAGGAAGCTGTCATACCCCAAATTTTGACCACTAAGACTTCCCATCATTGTGAAAATTATCACCACAATATGGATGTACCTTTGTTCCTCATCAATCTCCTCAAGGAATTGTTGAGCATTCACTACTATCAAATTTAGGGTTTCAAGCCCTCTCAGAGCTTTAGACAAATGATCAATCAAGGAATGACATGATCTTCAACTTGTCTAACCTCTCAAGTAGCTACAAAGGATCAAGAGGACTCCCTCTCCAAGGATTAAGCACAAAGCTGCTCCCTTCTAGGTGGATCAAGCCTCAAGATCGCCAGCATCACCAAATTAGGGTTTGGTAGTTCAGGGCCTCCAAAGGGAAATTTTCCTCTGGGCATGAGCCAAGGATCCAAAACACAACCTAATATACTCCATGGAACCTCATGGACCCAATCATCAAGTCAATTTTGTCTCAGGGGATGCATTCATAAAAAATCAGGAATTAGGGTTTCTTGACCTAATTCACCCCTAAGTTGACTTTTAGCGCAAATCATGAGCCAAGACCTCAAAGGAGGATTTGAGGGTCTCTAATACACTACATTGATCCATTTGCAACAATGGATTGATCCAAGAAGCTTGAGCAACAAGCCTCAATTTTATTTGCACCACAATTAGGGTTTTAAGGAAAAAGTCAACTGTAACTTTGACTTTTGACCAGGACATGCTCCCAAGCCCTATGACATGTATCAATATACCCTATGACACCCATAGAACATGTCCATCAAGTTTGATTCAGGTCAAGAACATGATTTCCTGAAGAATTGCACAGTTTGGAATTCATCTGATAAAAAGTCAACTGTGCACAAAAGTCAACTTTAACTTTTTGAGATTTATCACAAAAATGGATTTTTTAACCCTAAAATGATGTTAATGTATGATTTGAATCATCATTCATCAAGAAAAATCAAGAAAAGTTGGATAACTTGTAAAAGGGGTAACCATAAAAACTTAGAAAATTTTGTAAGTTAAAAATAAAATGGCTAGGGTACCAACTTTGGAGGGTCATAACTCCTAAACCACAAAGCCATTTTTCCCTATCCAAGGCTTGATTTGTAGATCTCATTGCCCTCTACAAAAACTTCAACTAGACCTAACTCCAATTCATTGTGGATTTTGAGCTATGAGTGAGCCAAAATGGCTGAAAACATGAAAGTACCACTTTTCCAACACTTAGAAAAAATTCTGTCCAAGACAGATTTTGTTGGAAACACCAAAACTTGTGAGGTTTTTTCACACAGTTACAAGCTGAATCAGTTCCAAAGATAAACATCAATGTTGTTGCAAATGTTGCCAAGAATCCAAGCAACTCAATAGCATGAAACCAATCCACTTGTGCCAAGAATTATGGCTGCCACAACCCACCATGTCAAGGCTGCCATGAAAAATCAGTTTGGGAGTTTTGTCCCATCCACGATTTCTGAGTCAAAAAGAGTAATCACTATGCCACATGCCTTCAATCTGATCATGAACCAACTGATCCAACTGATAGGGTTGAGTTAAAAAGCTAAGGAATCTTCCAACTTGAAATTCATCCACTTTGGCACATTTTGCCTTGAATTCAAAGGGGCATTAATGTGGAATAGTGCATTTTCAACAAAGCCACTCTACTCAGTCAAGTTCTCTGATTAAACAACAATAAAAACATCTGAGGAATGTGATTTTGGTCAAGGCATAGCCCTGCTTTTGGGAATGGCTAGTTTGCCTTGCTTGAGAAGAAATCCTCCAAGCCAATCCATGCCAATGTGATCTAATCCAGCAGCCATTCACTATTCCTCCAAGACAAAAGTTGATCACCTATAAATAGAGGTTCCAATGGATCATTCAACTCACACCAAAGCCAGTTACAGCACTGCTTTCTCTCATTCTTCCTTAAACCTCAAGTTTCTTGGTTTTTGAGTAACCACTATCGGGTTTTGAGTTGCAGCCTCAAGCAATCAATTCCAATTGCTTAAACACATCACATATGATGTATTTGAGGTGTCCAAACACTTAAACACTGACTGTAACACCTCAGGCTCAAAATCACCCTTCAACCAAGCCATTATGCCTCAATTATGCAGTTGGAGGTCTCCAGCTTGATCCAAAGAGTTTCAAAGTGTTCCAAAGCTTGCAACACACTCCATAACATCCATTGAAGCTGTAGGGATCATTAATTCACAACTGGAACAAGGTTTGTGCAGAGTTCCATTTCAGCTTGCATCAAGGTAAGCCTCAAAACTCCAACTCCATGATCCATGCATATTTCCTCGCATGATATTTTTGCCAATTGCTTGCCATCATATGTTGATTGTTTTCCCTCAGAAAATTTGATCATAGGACTCATAATCATGTCTGCACGATTGCTTTTTCAAAATTAGGGTTCATACGGCCACAATGATATAATTTGCTATACACTGAAAATGAATGAAATTGGGTATTGTCATTTTCTTCCTTGTGAAAAAACACATGAGTTTGGTATTTGAATCATGTTAAATGGTTGAGAAACGAGAGATATAGAGGGCTTCATGCACGAGCTAGAAGAAGAAGATGGCCATGGCGCCATTTTCAGAAAATCCAACAAGTTCTCTATATATTTTTCCCTTGCCATGTTATATTTGAATTGGCATTGCGCCCCAGCGGTTCATCAGCTGGTTTTGTGTGTATTGGCAAGCGAGAGGTCTGGGGTTCGAATCCCCCTCGCCCCAGACTTCTTTTAATCACTTGTTTATTTTGTTATTTTTCATATTATTATTTTTAATGATTTGAAAAATTAATAACTCCTTCAAATTTTATCATTTTTTATTGGTTCTTTTTGCAATAATTCACAAAAATGTTTAAATATTTGATTTTACCAAAAAATCCCAAAAATATTATTTATTTCATATATTTGATGTTTTTGCAAAGAATTAATGTTTTATGTGTTTTTAGCTTTTAAAATATTTTTTCTCCCTTTGTTTTCTAACCCTAATTTGATTTCAATCATTTTGTAGGAAGAAACCTGATTTTTTGGAACATTGATCCAAGATCATAATTTGTTTTCACATATTTAACAAACATTGATCCTTTTAATTGAATTTTTATTCAATTAAAAATACATTTTGAAAACAAATTAGGGTTTTGAATCAATTCAACCCTCATCAAACTTTTTCCAAACACTCATGGGCCTCTAATAGAGTGTAAGACCCAAGCCTTTTTGTAAAATAACCTATTGTGGGCCTCACTTATTGTATAAGTCCCTCCGGGTATTTTCAAAAACCTCGACGTAATCGTCGTTTTGTACCCAAATAACCTTGGGCCTACCCTCGAGTAGTAAGACCCATTCTTCTTTTTTAAACTCTTTAGGCCTCTTGAGAGAGTGTAAGACCCAAACCCCCTTGTACAAACAATTTTGGGGCCTCACTTATTGTATAAGTCCCTCTGTACAAGTAAACGGCGCGATCACCGCCCTTTTAAAAAAAATCAAACTGGGCCTCTCCTTGAGCTATAAGACCCATTCAAAACATTTGGGCCTCTAATAGAGTGTAAGACCCAACCCCCTTTTAACCAAAAACATTTTAGGCCTCACTTATTATATAAGTCCGTCTGCGGTAATAGAAAACCTCGGCGCGATCGCCATTTTAAACGGAAAAATCAATTGGGCCTACCCTCGTGTTATAAGCCCCACTATTTTTCTTTAAACCTTTTGGGCCTCTTGAGAGAGTGTAAGACCCATCCCTTTGTACAGAAAACCTTTTTTGGGCCTCAGTCACTTGTATAAGTCCCTCTGTACAAATTCAAACAGTGCGCTCACTGATAAAACCCTAGGCCTCTCCTTGAGCTGTAAGCCCCAAATCTTTCTTTTTCAAAGCACTTTCTCCTTTGATTTTGAATATACTGTTGGTTTCAATCTTTCTTTGTTGAATAACTAACCAAACAGCATGGAAGCTCTACAACCGAGTAAGTGGTTATTGCTTTCATTTACCGCTTTCATATACATATAACTGTATTGTGGGGTTGTTTCACTGTAAGTCTTCTTTCATAAACTCATATCAACTGTGTAATAATAGTATAGATATTTCGAGTTTCCCCGGCAACTACGTCTAGAACTAGGTGACGCCGTTTCGTTTATTCATAGAAATAGACAACTAGATCCCCAATAGGATCACCAGATACAGTCTTCTCTTCGGCTGTCCTCATTAGGAATTGTCAAGAAACTCTACTCCCAGAGATAAATGTATTCTCCGTGAATGGCATCTTTGAGTTTCTTCCAAATTCTCGAACTTTCCTGACTTGATCTATTCCTTGTGAATAGCTTGCCATGAAATACTCGGGGTTTGGGGACCCACGGGCTTCTTAAAAGCATCGGCCTCCTCTTGGGCATTGTACAAGGACCCACAGGCTTCCTAAAAGCAACCCCACCTCCTCTTGGGCTTAGTACGAGGACTCGTCGGCTTCTTAGAAGTATTCACAGCCTCCTCTTAGGCTTCGTATAATGATCTCTTCCTCTGGGAATGATAGTCTCCTCTTGGGCTTTGTACAAGGACCGATCGACTTCTTAAAAGTTTCCAGCCTCCTCTTGGGCTTCGTACAAATTGTCCCGACGACCTCCTAAAATAGGAACAGAACTTAGTCATCTTCATAGAAAAATCCTTTCAAAGAGTCTACTACTGTTTCTCAAAGCATAGTACAAAAGATGAAACTCTAGACTTGGACAGTCTAATTTCCTTGAGTCTCAAAGACATTCTCAAGCACCCTTCAAGAATAGGAAGGAAACCCGTAGACTCGGACAGTCTCAATACCCTTCGAATTTCCCACTTCCTTAAAGAACAGGAATAACCCAGATCCTTGAAAAAAATCCTTGAGTACAGTGTTGCTCATATAAGAACTGATTTTCTCTTTCAAAATCAGTATACTGGACCTGTCACTTAACTAGAAAAACATTTAGCCTCTCTCTCGGGCTTTGTACGAGACACATAAGAGACTCCCTCGTTGAGTCAATCACCCCTTTCGCCTCCATCTCGGGCTTCGTACGAGATACAAAAAACTCTCTTGTTGAGTCAAATAGCCTCCATCTCGGGCTTTGTACGAGATACCAAAAAGATTCCCCCGTTGAGTCAAAAAATTTTAGCCTCTCTCTCAGGCTTTGTACGAGACACATATTAGCCTCCTCTTAGGCTTTGTATAAGAAAACCACTGGTTGACCCAATCAACCTTTTAGCATCAAAGCTGTGCCTCATTCACAGTACACAAACATCAACAACTCCTTCCCCTTCATCTAATCGCTGTAAGCGGCAAGCCTCTATTCATCTATATCCATGCCACTGTCCCTCTTTTAGCATGAGAAATTCCTAAGGAAAGATAGCATTTCTCTACACTGAGTTAAAGTCTTCTCCTTCAGGTTAAAATCCCCTATAAAGGAAATTATGGCATTGTCGGATTAACACATCCCGGTTAAAGTAATTCTCCTTTATAAACCGTTGTGACATACAACCCCTTCTTTAGAGATGACAAATTCTCTCTAAAGACAACACTTTTAGCTTCACATCTTGGGCTTTGAACAAGATACAAACCACCTTCAGCTTCACATCTTGGGCTTTGAACAAGATACAAACTACCTTTCGCTTCACGTCTTGGGCTTTGAACAAGACACCAAAACAACTGTTTCCTCCCATAGAATAGGAGGAACTACAAACGCTCTGATTTCCCTATTTCGGTAAACGGGAATACGTAGGCATAAGATTGAAAGAAAAATCTTATCGAGCACACTAAACAAAATTCCATATATCCTAATCTGAAGCAGTATCCTAACAAAAAGAGAGAAAACAGTATTGGCGAAAATATAAATAACCAGTACAAAGGCCCCCCCACATTGATAGCATTCGTAACTTAACAGACCGTTGTTTAAACTCAGTATGCAAGCAGGGTTAATTGGAGACATCTATTTCCCTTCCTTCATCAGCTTTAATAGGATAAAAAATGAATCGACCTGTAGTAAACTCAACCGCAGAGAGCGACCGCGCTTAAGAACCGCGTCCAAAATCGCTCGCTACAGAAAAATGGTGCCCACCGTGGGGCTCTTCTTAACCTTTTTTCTCTTCACCTCTGAAAACCACAGATTGGGGCTTCCGCCGGGGAACCCATTTTCTGTCAGGAACTTAGGATTCATAGCTTTAAAGGTCTAGGATGATTAGGACAAATATATATACTGCTCTTCCTAATTGCTATACATGTTTATTTTTCTGCTAATGGGAATGCGTGTGATGCCGCATGTGGAAAGATTGAGTATACACTTAAGATAAGTGATGGCGACGAGGTCGACCATCAACCTCAGTGGAGGCTGACCAATGCAACCCATTCTCTCACCTAGACAATGGGCCGATTGTGATGTCTGAGAAGCTGAGGAGCCGAACCCTTTTGTAGTGCAGAATCTATTGGAAATAGTTATCACGCGATACTACCCTCATTTGAGGCTGGTGATCTATTCTCGGTGAATGGCACTTACTCTAAGATTGCTCTACAACTCGCTGGCGATCCGCTTGTTGTTCTGCTTTCCTGGGAGGAGCTGATGATAATGAGTACAGGTACAAAAATCACCCTAGTATAAACCTTTGGGGATGGGTAGAGCCTTGACTTCATGACAACGACCCTTTGACCCCATGTTTTTTCTATATTTTTGTGTGCTGCATTCATCTAAAAAAACATTAAAACATTAAGAAAAAAATTTTTCTCTTCTAGTCTCTCTGTTTTTCAAACTAAACTAAGACTGTGATTGCAAATATCAGAGAAAAGGATTGCACTAATGGATTTCAGTAGAAGGAGAACCCATAGGTATACCTTCAAGGTTCCAAAGCTAGAGGATTTAAGAAGGTTAGCAAGGATGATCACTAACCCTGAGGCTTTCAGAGCCAAGCACGGAGATTTGCTACCACTGTTAAGAATCCATGTGATTGAGGGAATCATGGATGCGCTCATTCAGTTTTACGATCCGGTTTATCAGCTTGCACCAACGCTGGAGAAGTATTCTCTTCGGATTGATCTACACATTACAGATCGAGCTCCATTTTCTAGACTGGAAGAAATTCCAAAGAATCAGACCATTGCAAGAGCAATTCATTTGGACGAGTCTGAGGTCAGGACTCACCTAACCACTAAGGGTGGCATCCAAGGTTTACAAGCCCAGTTCTTGACAAAGAAAGCCCTGTATTTTGCCAGTATAGGAAACATGACTGCTTTTGAAAGCATCTTTGTCTTGCTCACCTACGGGATATTTTTGTTTCCCAACATCAATAACTTCGTCGATATTAACTCCATTAAGGTTTTTCTCATTGGAAATCCTGTGCCGGCTTTGCTCGCAGATGTGTATCATTCTGTACACTTGGGAAATTTGTACAGCGGAGGGGAGATCACATGCTGTGTACCTCTTCTTTATAAATGGTTTATCTCCCACTTGCCCAAGTCTGCTGCTTTTTGGGATTGTAAGAGTGCCTTACGTTGGTCGCAGAAGATCATGTCCCTCACCAACTCTGATATAGATTGGCGTAATAGGATTTATGATGGAATCAGAATCATTGATCGTTGTGGAAACTTTCCTAACGTACCCCTTATAGGAACTAAGGGAGGAATCAATTACCATCCAGTTCTTGTTCGTCGTCAATTTGGATACCCGATGAGACACGTCCCACGGGGTGTTCATCTGGAAGGTCTTTTCTTCAAAGAAGGAGAAAGTGACAGAGCACAAAAGATGGAAATAGTACACGCTTGGAAGCATGTTCATAAGAAAGGACGGGAGTCTCTAGGAAAACTGGACTGTGTCTCGGTGGAGCTTTATCTCCACTGGGTACAAACTAGAGCTCTCAAGCTAAAGATGCCTTATCCTCGTTACAGAATTCTTCCGCCGAGGGAATCTGTCATGTACTTCATGACAGAAACTGAAAAGCTTCAGGTTACTCTCAACAAAGTTCAACGGGAGAAGAGGTCTTGGAAGAACAAGTACCGCACCCTCGACGTAGAGTGCATCAAAATACAACAACTACTGAAAGATAAGGATGCTCTGGTCGAGATTTTAGAGCAACATGCTGTAGAGAATCAGGATGACCAAAGGAATTTGCTCACTCCTTTCGCCTGGCAAAGGAATGACAACCCGACAACGGCTCAGGAGCCCCGGTCAAAGAAAAGGAAGATACCAGAATCAGCACCCGAGTTCTCTCGGGACCCATTAGCTTAGGTTTCTGTTTCTGCACTTTGTAATCTACTGTATTTTCTTTTCTGCAATCCTTTGAATTCAATATAAAAAGGGGTTTCCCCACCGTTTGATATTTGCAATCTAATTGTCGAAGTTTATTTTGATTAAACCAAAAAACAATTAATATAATCATTGCATTCATCATTCTCACATCGCGTATTCTTCTTACCTACGGATCTCATATTTGTGTCTCGATTCTAGAGTCAAACTATCTCATTCGTACAATACTCGGGCCAATAGTCAGAAAAAGATGGATGATCTTGAGGAAGAAAACAAAGAGTTGAAGGAAGAGATCGACGCTCTGAGAGAGGATATGAGAAAGCTTCGTAACGACATGCAAGCCATGACAGAAGCTCAACTACAAAGGACTGTGATCTCAGAGATCACCTCAACGCCCATCGTGGAGAAGTATGATCCTAGGTATCAAATGCCAAAAGATCATCCTTGGGGCATGCCTGTTAACTATATCCCGGAAGGATATGTTCCGCCGATCACTGAAGATCAGGGAATCACAACAGAAGCCGCTGGGCCTGAAGGTTACAAACTTTGGGAAAGCGAAGATGCCAGGGACATACTGAGGACTCCTGAAGGTTATAAACTTCGGGAAACGCCAAGACTCACTGCCGTAGTCACGGTCCCACCCCCTGTGGTGCACACTGTCCCGGAAGGACAGATTCCACAGACACCTGCTGGTAAAAATGAAACTATGTTCGATAGAATGGATGAATTCCAGGAGTAGTTCCTGGAAATGCAGAGGGAGCTGCAAGCCATCCGCGGTCAGGATCTATTTGGAAATGACGCCGCAGACCTCTGCTTGGTCCCCAATGTGAAAGTTCCGAACAAGTTCCAAGTGCCCGACTTTGAAAAATACAAGGGTAACTCTTGCCCTCAAAGCCATCTGGTGATGTACGCTCGGCGGATGTCAGCTCAGACGGAGAATCAGGACCTGCTGATTCACTACTTCCAGGATAGTTTAACCGGTGCCGCATTAAAATGGTACATGGGTTTAAACCCTACTACGATCAGTACATTCAGAGATCTTGGTACTGCCTTCGTCCAACAATACAAGTACAATTTAGACATGGCACCCGACAGAGATCAACTCAGATCAATGTCGTAAAAGGACAAGGAAACCTTTAAGGAGTATGCTCAAAGGTGGCGTGAAATTTCCGCTCAAATTTGTCCACCTCTTGAGGAAAAAGAGATGACAAATATCTTCTTAAAGACCTTAAGCTCATTTTACTATGACCGAATGGTTGCCAGTGCACCCAGTGATTTCACTGAGATGGTGGGCATGGGTGTACGTCTTGAGGAAGCCGTCCGAGAAGGACGTTTAGTAAAAGACGCTAGATCATCGAGCGGTACTAAAAAATACGGTAGTGCTCTCCCTAAGAAAAAAGAGCAAGATATTGGGAATATCTCTCTCGGAAAGCAAAGGCGACGTTATCAACCGGTAGCAGTTGTGACTCCTACTATCAACCTTGCGCCTATTCCTACGTATCAACCTCAGGTTGCGCTGAGCCAACCTGATCAGCAAAGGACACAACATCCTCTTCAGCAGGCTCGTCCCCATTACAACAACAACCGTACAACACGGCCACCAGGATTTGATCCTATACCCATATTATATGCAGAACTATTTCCATTACTTCTCGCTAAGGGGCACATTCAGACTAAGTCCCCTCTCCGAAAAATCTTCCTTTTTGGTTTAAGGTGGATCAAACATGCCCTTACCATCAAGAAGGACCAGGGCATAGCATACAAAACTGTCTTAGTTTCAAATCTGACGTGCAAAAACTTGTTAGGAGCGGGGTCTTATCCTTCAAGGATACAAATCTTAATGTTCTTACGAACCCGCTGCCTTAACATGAGAAGGCTGCAGTCAATTTGATAGAAGGAGAGACTAACAACGTCTATCAAATTCATGATATACTCTTGTCGAAAACCAATCTGGTAAAGATGCATTGTAGACAGAGTAGATATGGCCATGTGCCACCTCATAACTATCACCAGTGTGATATCTTCTCTAAAGACAACCAGGGATGTTCTGTGGTGCAAGCATCCCTACAGGAACAAATGGATCTCGGATGGATCCAAGAGCACCGAGTTCGTGGAGTTAACATGGTTTACACGAATTCTAACGTCATTCAGAACCACGATATTCGTGCAATGAATGTCAATCTGGTGGCAATGCACTCAAGGAAAAGCCAGTATCATAGTCTGCCGCGGCATGATTATAGTTCTTGTCTGACTTGCTCGGTAAACAAACAGGGATGCTCTTTTGTACAAAAAGCCCTCAAGCGTCAGATGGATCTTGGATGGATCCAGGACTACCATGATAGGAATCCCTATCAGATCAATATGGTTTAAATCTTTAACATTCGCGTGATGAATACCAACCTGGTAGAGTTACATGCTGAACAGGTCCGACTTGGATTCGTAATATCACATGACTATCAAAGCTGTAAAGCGGGTTGCGAAAATGATCGAGGTTATACCCTTGTCCAGGAGGCACTTCAGCACTTGTTAAATCACTAGTGGATGCCAATTTATATGGATGAAGATACTCAGCAAATTAGTATCAATAACAGGAATCCTACTCGGCGTCAGAGTCAGGATGTCCGATCAGTGGAAGCTAACCTAGTAAGGTTACATTGTATTCAAAGTGGGCGTGGCCAGGTGCTACCACACAATTATGACCGTTGTAGCATCTGTTCGGAAAGTAACCAAGGGTGTTACCTTGTGAGAGCAACTCTTCAGGGTTAGGTGGATCATGGAGAGATTCGTCCATATCCGGGTTCTGGACCCATCAACTGGTCGCCGAACTATCTTGCCGATCAAGTTGAGGATGTTGTCACAATCTCTGGTCATCACAGGACCAGAGATGTTTTTGCCATCATCCCTCTACTTGACGAATCTAAAGTTCCCAACCGGGAATGGATCGAGATTACTTACGAGGGTCAGAAAAACCAGAAGGTTCCCATAGTCATCTATTTGCCGGGACCATTACCGTATGAATCAACTAAGGTTATCCCTTACAAATACGGTGCAACAACCATTAAAAATGGAAAGGAAATTCCATTACCCTCCGTCGTGAACATTGCAGACATCAGTCGAGTAACACGGAGTGGTAGAATCTTCAACCGAGGGGTTGGGGAATCCAACAAAGAAAAGGAACTTCAGACAGAAACTCCCGATCCACCAGTCGGTCAATCCAGTAATCCCGACCTTTCGAAAAATAACGATGAGATGCTGAAGCTCATCCAAAGGAGTGAATACAACATTGTTGATCAACTATTACAAACTCCTTCAAAGATCTCTGTATTATCACTGTTACTCAGTTCAGAAGCCCACAGGGAGGCTCTACAGAAAGTCTTGGAGCAAGCCTTTGTGGAACAGGATGTAACAATCAGACAATTCGATAGTATTGTCTCTAACATCACTTCCTGCGACAATTTGGGATTTAGTGATGAGGAATTACCTGAAGAGGGTCGTCGTCATAACATGGCGCTCAATATCACAGTCAACTGCCAGGACGATGCTTTAGCCAGCGTACTGGTAGACACAGGGTCAGCCCTAAATGTTATGCCGAAGTCTACTTTGATGCAATTATCATTCAAAGGCCCTCCGATGAGAATCAGCGAGGTCGTCGTCAAAGCATTCGACGGATCCAGAAAAGCGGTTATCGGCGAAGTTGATCTTCCTATAACTATCGGTCCTCACACTTTCCAAGTCACTTTCTAGGTCATGGACATTCGGGTAACGTACAGTTGTTTATTAGGAAGACCTTGGATACACCAGGCTGGAGCGGTTACTTCAACCCTCCACCAAAGGCTAAAGTTCGTCCAGAACGGCCAACTCATCACAGTTTGTGGGGAACAAGCCTTGCTTGTAAGTAACTTGTCATCATCTGCTGGTATAGAACCCGGGGAGGTTATTGGAACGCGGTCCCAAGCACTGTCTGTAAGCAAGGACAGTCAGTTCAAAGAAGGAACTTCGATTTCTTCATATAACGATGCTATCAAAGCGGTCGAGAGTACCGATACAAAAGGATGGGATAGCTTGTCATTCCTATTGACAATAAAACAAAGAAGGGTCTTGGTTTTTCTGCAACCTGTACCCAGACAGCTGCCAACGATGAAAGTCTTCATCGCCTTCAAAACTTCTTCCACAGTGGAGGTTTCCTTCACCCAGTGTCTCAAGTAGTACATGTTATTAATGAGGAATATCCCTCCGATACAGATGAAGAGTGGAAGTCCTATCTTAACGAGGACGGTTATATGTCTCAGGAAGAGGTGCCTATACCATTTTGCTATCCCGCACAGAGTCCAAGATTTATACCAAGGTCAGATGTCGAAATGATATACGGAGATTGTGATCCGGAAGGATGCCGTGCTCCGCCAAATTCATTAGAGGAAAACACTCTGATGAAAGACAACTTTGACCACAATTACCATGGCCCAATGGATGGTCTGCCAATGTGGCAACCTTACCCAGGAAACTTGGGGCAAGAGAGTCAACTGAACAATGAAAATCAGCTGACCGTCATTGAACAGAATACCTGTGTCCCCACCATGTCATGGGATCAACACTCAGGTCATTCAGAAACTACTCAACATGACGATGAATTTACAACGTTTACAGGACTTGAATTCATCAACTATGCTTTTCCCGAGGTCAACATCATCGAGAGGGATAACTCCTCCAGTTCAAAAGAAGTGTGGGACACCTTGGGACAACCGAGTGGAAAATACGACTATATGGTCAAATACACCACTCCCGAAAGCTCTCGTATCAGGTTCGAAGACATCCAGCCTACTGGATGGGGAGATATAGCTGAGAGCATAAATACTATGCAAAATACAACTGAGGAATTCTCCTACGAAAACTCTGCCTGGGAGACAGATTCCAATGATCCTGCTCCACCAGAAATCAGTGTTATTTCTGAAGAGAAATCAAGGAAGGTGCCAGACTTTATGATTCACTGAGGAGTTCGCCACCAATGGGTTGTTGTTGAGGTTCCGAAGGTCGTTCATCAGTCAAAGTAATTGCCATCTTTTAACCTTTCACCCTGCCCAGGTGAAACGGATGTTTTGATAGGGCTCGCTTTCTGTAAATTTCCCTCTTCGCTTTGCCCAAAGCGACAGAGTTTTGTTTTATAGGGCTGTAGTTTCAAGATTCGACTTGTTCATTAATAAAATAACGTCGTTCTGTAATTTTCGCATTAATTGTTGTTTTCTCTTTTTGCTTTTCTCAGAAAATGGTAATCCTAAAAAATAATTAAAAATAAAAACAAGTAGTAAAATAAAACACTGCACACACTTGTATTTTTCTTTATCTCTTCTAAACACAAATCATCACATCATGCAGATTGCTTGTTTTAAACCCCGTTGAAACATACGATCCGATGCCTTCTCCCAACTTTGAGTTCCCGGTATTTGGGGCTGAAGAAGAAGATGACAACAAAATTCCAGAAGAGATCTCCCGATTACTCAGACAAGAGGAAAAGTCCATTGAACCTCACAAAGAACCGTTGGAAACGGTAAACTTGGGTTCAGAACAAGAGAGAAAAGAAATCAGGATTGGGGCACTGCTCAGTCCAACTGCCAAAGAGAGTTTGATAAAGCTTCTCGAAGAATTCCCCGATGTATTCGCTTGGTCCTATCAGGATATGCCAGGGTTGGATACCAGCATCGTGGAACATCATTTACCGTTGAGATCGGAATGTCCGCCAGTAAAGCAAAGGTTGAGACGGACTCATCCAGACATGGCCATCAAAATCAAAGAAGAGGTACAGAAGCAGATTGATGCGGGCTTCCTCGCCACATCAGAATATCCTCAATGGTTAGCCAACATCGTACCCGTTCCGAAAAAGGAGGGAAATGTTAGAATGTGTGTTGATTATAGGGATCTAAACAAGGCTAGTCCAAAGGACGACTTTCCTTTACCACACATTGACATGCTGGTAGACAGTACAACAAAGTTCAAAGTTTTCTCCTTCATGGATGGATTCTCGGGCTATAATCAAATCAAAATGGCGCCAAAAGACATGGAGAAAACATCGTTCATTACCCCATGGGGTACCTTTTGTTAGAAGGTGATGCCGTTCGGTTTGAAGAACGCCGGGGCAACCTATCAAAGGGCCATGACTACTCTGTTTCATGACATGATACACAAAGAAATAGAAGTATATGTCAATGATATGATTGCCAAATCTAAGACAGAAGAGGAGCATGTGACCCACCTGTCAAAACTATTCGAGCGTCTAAGAAAATTCAAGCTCCACTTGAATCCTAACAAGTGCACCTTCGGTGTCCGTTCAGGGAAACTACTAGGGTTCATCGTCAGCCAGAAAGGAATTGAGGTTGATCCTGACAAGGTCAAGGCCATTCAAGAAATGCCTTCTCCGAAAACTGAAAAACAAGTTAGAGGATTCCTGGGACGTTTAAACTACATCTCTAGATTCATATTCCTTATGACCGCGATGTGTGCGCCGATTTTCAAGTTACTCAAAAAGAACCAGGATTGCGTTTGGTCAGAAGATTGCCAAACCGCCTTCGACAGTATCAAGGAATATCTGTTGAATCCTCCGATTCTATCACCTCCAGTGGAAGGAAGACCACTGATCATTTACCTCACAATTCTAGAGGATTCAATGGGATATGTACTTGGCCAACAAGAGAAAACTAAACGGAAAGAGTCTGCCATTTACTATTTGAGCAATAAATTCCCCGACTGCGAAACTCGGTACACGATGCTTGAGAAAACTTGTTGCGCTTTGGCTTGGGCAGCCAAACGTCTTCACTAGTACATGATTCGTCACACTACTTGGTTGATCTCGGAAATGGATCCAATCAAGTATGTATTTGAAAAACCTGCTCTCACGGGAAGAATTGCCCGTTGGCAGATGTTGTTATCAGAATATGACATAGAGTACCACGCTCAGAAAGCCGTTAAAGGAAGTATTTTAGCCGATCATTTGGCTCATCAACCGATTGACGATCACGAATCAATCGGGTATGACTTCCCAGACGAAGGTGCCATGTATTTAAAAATGAAAGATTGCGATGAGCCGCTACCCAGTGAAGGGCCAGAACCAGGTTCCCAGTGGGGGATAATCTTTGACGGAGCAGTTAATCAGTATGGAAATGAAATTGGGGCAATAATTGTTACCCCTCAGGGTACCCACATTCCTTTCACTGCTCGACTTACGTTCAAATGTACGAACAACGAGGCCGAATACGAAGCTTGTATTATGGGTCTCGAGGAAGCAATTGATTTAAGGATCAAAAACTTGAATGTATATGGCGATTCAGCCCTGGTTATCAATCAGATAAAAGGAGATTGGAACACATACCAATCAGGATTGATTCCTTACAAAGACTATGCAAGAAGGTTGTTGCCCTTCTTCAACAAAGTTGAGTTTCATCATATCCCTCGTGATGAGAATCACATAGCTGATGCATTAGCCACTATCTCTTCCATGATTAGTGTAGGTCAATGGAACGACCTACCTAAGATTGACATAATGCGCCTTGAACGGCCCGCTTACATCTTCACGATTGAAGCAGTCCTAGACGACAGACCTTGGTATCACGATATTAGATGCTTCCTTCATAAACAAGAGTACCCACCTGGGGCATCCAGGAAAGACAGAAAAACCCTCAGAATATTGGCTGGAAACTTCTTCCTGAGCGGTGATACACTTTATAAGAGAAATTTTGACATGGTCTTGCTCCGATGCGTAGCCAGACCAGAAGCAGACATGCTTATGAAAGAAATTCATGAAGGATCCTTTGGCACTCATGCCAACGGACACACAATGGCGAGAAAAATTCTCAGAGCAGGGTACTATTGGTTGACAATGGAATCCGACTGCTACAAGTACATGAGGAGGTGTCACAAGTGTCAGATATACTCCGACAAAATTCATGTACCGCCATCACATCTCAAAGTTCTTTCTTCCCCATGGCCATTCTCGATATGGGGAATCGACATGATTGGCATGATTGAGCCCAAGGCTTCTAACGGACATCGGTTCATCCTAGTAGCCATTTACTACTTCACCAAGTGGGTCGAAGCAGCGTCATTCGCCAAGGTAACCCAATAAGTGGTGGTCTGATTTATCAAAAACAATATCATCTGCCGTTATGGTGTTCCAAGCGAGATCATTACTGATAATGGATCTAACTTGAACAATAAGATGATGAAAGAGTTGTGTGCTGAGTTCAAGATCGAACACCATAACTCATCTCCCTACCAACCCAAGATGAACAAAGCGGTAGAAGCGGCTAAGAAGAACATCAAGAAGATCGTTCAAAAGATGGTTGTAACCTACAAAGACTGGCACGAGATGTTACCCTTTGCTCTTCATGGTTATCGCACATCTGTCCGCACTTCAACAAGGGCAACCCCTTTCTCTCTAGTATATGGCATGGAAGCAGTGCTCCCCATAGAAGTAGAGATCCCGTCAATCCGAGTATTGATGGAAGCTAAGCTCACCGAAGCTAAATGGTATCAAAGTCGACACGATGAACTGAATCTGATCGAAGAAAAGAGAATAACGGCACTATACCACAGTCAGTTGTATCAACAAAGAATGAAGAAGGCGTTCGACAAAAAGTTTCTACCTCGCATCTTCAGGAAAGGAGACCTCATGCTCAAAAAGATTCAATCGTTTCTCACTGATTCGCGAGGGAAATGGACTCCGAATTATGACAGCCCCTATGTGGTCACGAAAGCTTTCTCAGGCGGCACCTTGAGACTTACAACCATGGATGGAGAGGAATTTGCCTACCCCACAAATGTTGATGTAGTCAAGAAATACTTCGCCTAAACTAAAAAAAAAACGTCTCGGTGGATTGAAAACCCGAAAAGGGCGGTCCAGGCAAAAATTAGAGACATGAAAAAAATCATCCTGGTGGATTGGAAACATCAAAGTACAATCCAGGCAAAAATTAGGGATAATGGCAAGTAACTATGTTCAACAGAGGCAAGTCCCTCAGCAGCAGTTACATCATCCGTCAAAAAACTCCAGTCAAGGTCATCTTCGACAGAAGCTCAGGATGTCCCGAATTCAAAGTTGGTAGAAGGATAGTGGTCGTTATGTTTCAACGTAGCCCTTTTCCCTGTAAATTACCATTTTCTAACTTTGTCAATACTCTTTGGAATCACGCGTTTGGCTGATCTCCGTCTTATCAATAAAATTTGAGCCCGTGTGCTTTTGTTTGTAATTCTTATTTGTTTTAGCTTTACAGAACGACGTTGTTAACATGATTAACGATTCTTGAAATAAAACAAAAATGAATTTACTTGTTAAAACTTTTTCTGCTTTTAAAATAAAGACGACAATTTCTTTTGACTGTTGAACATCAAAAGAGCATCAACCGCTTCTCCAGAAGTAAGCGAACTTCAAAGTGCAGAATCAAAGTACTCCTTCTACGCCAGTGCGCCTGAATGAAGGATCAACAGTGTCGGATGCGACTATTCCATCTGACCTCTTCGGCCGAGTTCTTATCTCCTAAGCCCGACCAACGGTAGCTCCCAACAGGGACTATCTCTCCTAAGCAAGGTGGAATTGCTATCTTGAACCCGCGATATTTCTACACGCCCCGCGATGGCCGAGTATCCAGTCATGTTCATCTTTTAGTTTTTGTGTCGCGTCGATTTTGCCAGCATATACATACACACATCATGCATTATTAATTTGCATTCACATTTCATATTGCATCACTATCACTCTAGTCGGTCTTGTCCCCTAGTGATAGAAGTTCTCTCAATTGAGTCGTCAGTTCTTGCCTCGTCAGGAAACGCTGTGTCTGAACAACCTCGCCCCCAGTCTATTTCTGGAAGGAAGTTGGCCCTTGACCACTTTGATAACTTGAACCTCTGAAAAACCAGAGGAACTTTCAGTCAGCATCACTCTTCGCCATTGAAGATGATATCCTTGCTTTCCCGGATTAAGTAAAATCCATAGAGAAAGCCTCGTAATCGGAAATTCGGCAGCATGCCAGTTTCGCTCCGAAAAGATCGCTGATGAAAAGGTCCTCGACACCTCAAAATTGGACCCCATCATATGGCATTTTTCCGGGAAGATCCCAAGAAAAGTATGATGTAAGATCCCACGCAGAAGCAGCCTCTCAAGAGACTCGCTTTCCCCAATAGCAACAAATGGCGTCTCCAACAGAGAAGTTTGCGCAACTCTACAACTCAGACGAATGCGCTACACCAGCAAGTCTGACATCAAAAGTTTTTCCTTCAAATGGCATCTCCCCAGGAAAATTCGACGAGAAGTTTGAGGAAAACCGCTACGAATAGCGTCCCTTGTCAATAAATTTTAATGACAAAAGAAACTTAGACCAGTTCCTTGGTAGGAAACTAGGATCGAGGGGAAGTTTAAATAAGAAACTGAGACCAGTTCCTTGGTAGGAAACCAGGATCGAGGGGAAGTTGACAAAAGAAACTGAGACCAGTTCCTTGGTAGGAAACCAGGATCGAGGGGAAGTTTATTTTAGAAACTGAGACCATTTCCTTGGTAGGAAACCAGGATCGAGGGGAAGTTGACAAAAGAGACTGAGACCAGTTCCTTGGTAGGAAACCAGGATCGAGGGGAAGTTTGCATCAAAAACTTAGACCAGTTCCTTGGTAGGAAACCAGGATCGAGGGGAAGTTTACCTTTTCTAAGCCTCAGTGTTTAGCAAAAAAAATGAATGCGTGAGCTACCATTCATAACCACCATCAAAATTTCGGGTATTCCGATATTTAATCCTCTTGCACCCCGAATGCCCGAATACCTTCGTCATTCACACCTTCGTGTCCAAGAAGATTAAATAGGGGCATCTGTCATACCCCAAATTTTGACCACTAAGACTTCCCATCATTGTGAAAATCATCATCACAATATGGATGTACCTTTGTGCCTCATCAATCTCCTCAAGGAATTATTGAGCATTCACTACTATCAAATTTAGGGTTTCAAGCCCTCTCAGAGCTTTAGACAAATGATCAATCAAGGAATGACATGATCTTCAACTTGTCTAACCTCTCAAGTAGCTACAAAGGATCAAGAGGACTCCCTCTCCAAGGATTAAGCACAAAGCTGCTCCCTTCTAGGTGGATCAAGCCTCAAGATCGCCAGCATCACCAAATTAGGGTTTTGGTCGTTCAGGGCCTCCAAAGGGAAATTTTCCTCTGGGCATGAGCCAAGGATCAAAAACACAACCTAATATACTCCATGGAACCTCATGGACCCAATCATCAAGTCAATTTTGTCTCAGGGGATGCATTCATCAAAAATCAGGAATTAGGGTTTCTTGACCTAATTCACCCCTAAGTTGACTTTTAGGGCAAATCATGAGCCAAGACCTCAAAGGAGGATTTGAGGGTCTCTAATACACCACATTGATCCATTTGCAACAATGGATTGATCCAAGAACCTTGAGCAACAAGCCTCAATTTCATTTGCACCACAGTTAGGGTTTTAAGGAAAAAGTCAACTGTAACTTTGACTTTTGACCAGGACATGCTCCCAAGCCCTATGACATGCATCAATATACCCTATGACACCCATGGAACATGTCCATCAAGTTTTATTTAGGTCAAGGACATGATTTCCTGAAGAATTGCACAGTTTGGAATTCATCTGATAAAAAGTCAACTATGCACAAAAGTCAACTTTGACATTTTGAGATTTTTCACAAAAATGGATTTTTAACCCTAAAATGATGTTAATGTATGATTTGAATCATCATTCATCAAGAAAAATCAAGAAAAGTTGGATAACTTGTAAAAGGGGTAACCATAAAAACTTAGAAAATTTTCTAAGTTAAAAATAAAGTGGCTAGGGTACCAACTTTGGAGGGTCATAACTCCTAAACCACAAAGCCATTTTTCCCTATCCAAGGCTTGATTTGTAGATCTCATTGCCCTCTACAAAAACTTCAACTAGACCTAACTCCAATTCATTGTGGATTTTGAGCTATGAGTGAGCCAAAATGGCTGAAAACATGAAAGTACCACTTTTCCAACACTTATAAAAAATTCTGTCCAAGACAAATTATGTTGGAAACACCAAAACTTGTGAGGTTTTTTCACACAGTTACAAGCTGAATCAGTTCCAAAGATAAACATCAATGTTGTTGCAAATGTTTCCAAGAATCCAAGCAACTCAATAGCATGAAACCAATCCACTTGTGCCAAGAATTATGGCTGCCACAACCCACCATGTCAAGGCTGCCATGAAAAATCAGTTTGGGAGTTTTGTGCCATCCACGATTTCTGAGTCAAAAAGAGTGATCACTATGCCACATGCCTTCAATCTGATCATGAACCAACTGATCCAACTGATAGGGTTGAGTTAAAAAGCTAAGGAATCTTCCAACTTGAAATTCATCCACTTTGGCACATTTTGCCTTGAATTCAAAGGGGCATTAATGTGGAATAGTGCATTTTCAACAAATCCACTCTACTCAGTCAAGTTCTCTGATTAAACAACAATAAAAACATCTGAGGAATGTGATTTTGGTCAAGGCATAGCCCTGCTCTTGGGAATGGCTAGTTTGCCTTGCTTGAGAAGAAATCCTCCAAGCCAATCCATGCCAATGTGATCTAATCCAGCAGCCATTCACTATTCCTCCAAGACAAAAGTTGATCACCTATAAATAGAGGTTCCAATGGATCATTCAACTCACACCAAAGCCAGTTACAGCACTGCTTTCGCTCATTCTTCCTTAAACCTCAAGTTTCTTGGTTTTCGAGTAACCACTATCGGGTTTTGAGTTGCAGCCTCAAGAAATCAATTCCAATTGCTCAAACACATCACATATGATGTATTTGAGGTGTCCAAACACTTAAACACTGACTGTAACACCTCAGGCTCAAAATCACCCTTCAACCAAGCCATTATGCCTCAATTATGTAGTTGGAGGTCTCCAGCTTGATCCAAAGAGTTTCAAATTGTTCCAAAGCTTGCAACACACTGCATAACATCCATTAAAGCTGTAGGGATCATTAATTCACAACTGGAACAAGGTTTGTGCAGAGTTCCATTTCAGCTTGCATCAAGGTAAGCCTCAAAACTCCAACTCCATGATCCATGCATATTTCCTCGCATGATATTTTTGCCAATTGCTTGCCATCATATGTTGATTGTTTTCCCTCAGAAAATTTGATCATAGGACTCATAATCATGTCTGCACGATTGCTTTTGCAAAATTAGGGTTCATACGGCCACAATGATATAATTTGCTATACACTGAAAATGAATGAAATTGGGTATTGCCATCTTCTTCCTTGTGAAAAAACACATGAGTTTGGTATTTGAATCATGTTAAATGGTTGAGAAATGAGAGAGATAGATGGCTTCATGCACGAGCTAGAAGAAGAAGATGGCCATGGCGCCATTTTCAGAAAATCCAACAAGTTCTCTATATATTTTTCCCTTGCCATGTTATATTTGAATTGGCATTGCGCCCCAGCGGTTCATCAGCTGGTTTTGTGTGTATTAGCAAGCGAGAGGTCTGGGGTTCGAATCCCCCTCGCCCCAGACTTCTTTTTATCACTTGTTAATTTTGTTATTTTTCATATTATTATTTTTAATGATTTGAAAAATTAATAACTCCTTCAAATTTTATCATTTTTTATTGGTTCTTTTTGCAATAATTCACAAAAATGTTTAAATATTTGATTTTACCAAAAAATCTCAAAAATATTATTTATTTCATATATTTGATGTTTTTGCAAAGAATTAATGTTTTATGTGTTTTTAGCATTTAAAATATTTTTTCTCCCTTTGTTTTCTAACCCTAATTTGATTTCAATCATTTTGTAGGAAGAAACCTGATTTTTTGGAACATTGATCCAAGACCATAATTTGTTTTCACATATTTAGCAAACATTGATCCTTTTAATTGAATTTTTATTCAATTAAAAATACATTTTGAAAACAAATTAGGGTTTTGAATTAATTCAACCCTCATCAAACTTTTTCCAAACACTCATGGGCCTCTAATAGAGTGTAAGACCCAAGCCTTTTTGTAAAATAACCTATTGTGGGCCTCACTTATTGTATAAGTCCCTCCGGGTATTTTCAAAAACTTCGACGTAATCGTCGTTTTGTACGCAAATAACCTTGGGCCTATCCTCGAGTAGTAGACCCATTCTTCTTTTTTAAACTCTTTGGGCCTTTTGAGAGAGTGTAAGACCCAAACCCCCTTGTACAAACAATTTTTGGGCCTCACTTATTGTATAAGTCCCTCTGTACAAGTAAATGGCGCGATCGTCGCCCTTTTAAAAAAAATCAAACTGGGTCTCTCCTTGAGCTATAAGACCCATTCAAAACATTAGGACCTCTAATAGAGTGTAAGACCCAACCCCCTTTTAACCAAAAACATTTTAGGCCTCACTTATTGTATAAGTCCCTCTGCGTTAAAAGAAAACCTCGGCGGGATCGCCATTTTAAACGGAAAAATCAATTGGGCATACCCTCGTGTTATAAGCCCCACTCTTTTTCTTTAAACCTTTTGGGCCTCTTGAGAGAGTGTAAGACCCATCCCTTTGTACAGAAAACCTTTTTTGGGCCTCAGTCATTTGTATAAGTCCCTCTGTACAAATTCAAACAGTGCGCTCACTGATAAAATCCTGGGCCTCTCCTTGAGCTGTAAGCCCCAAATCTTTCTTTTTCAAAGCACTTTCTCCTTTGATTTTGAATATACTGTTGTTTTCAATCTTTATTAGTTGAATAACTAACCAAACAGCATGGAAGCTCTACAACCGAGTAAGTGGTTATTGCTTTCATTTACCGCTTTCATATACATATAACTGTATTGTGGGGCTGTTTCACTGTAAGTCTTCTTTCATAAATTCATATCAACTATGTAATAATAGTATAGATATTTCGAGTTTCCCCAGCAACTACGTCTAGAACTAGGTGACGCCGTTTCGTTTATTCGTAGAAATAGACAACTAGATCCCTAATAGGATCACCAGATACAGTCTTCTCTTCGGCTGTCCTCATTAGGAATTATCAAGAAACTCTACTCCTAGAGATGAATGTATTCTCCGTGAATGGTATCTTTGAGTTTCTTCTAAATTCTCAAACTTTCCTGACTTGATCTATTCCTTGTGAATAGCTTGCCTTGAATTTCTTGGGGTTTGGGGACCCACGGGCTTCTTAAAAGCATCGGCCTCCTCTTGGGCATTGTACAAGGACCCACAGGCTTCCTAAAAGCAACCCTGCCTCCTCTTGGGCTTAGTACAAGGACCCGCCGGCTTCTTAGAAGTATTCACAGTCTCCTCTTAGGCTTCGTATAATGATCTCTTCCTCCGGGAATGATAGCCTCCTCTTGGGCTTCGTACAAGGACCGATCGACTTCTTAAAAGTTTCCAGCCTCCTCTTGCGCTTCGTACAAATTGTCCCGACGACCTCCTAAAGGTATAGGAACAAAACTTAGTCATCTTCATAGAACAGTCCTTTCAAAGAGTCTACTGTTGTTTCTCAAAGCATAGTACAAAAGATGAAACTCTAGACTTGGACAGTCTAATTTCCTTGAGTCTCAAAGACATTCTAAAGCACCCTTCAAGAATAGGAAGGAAACCCGTAGACTCGGACAGTCTCAATGCCCTTCGGATTTCCCACTTCCTTAAAGAACAGGAATAACCCGGATCCTTGAAACAAATCCTTGAGTACAGTGTTGCTCATATAAGAACTGATTTTCTCTTTCAAAATCAGTATACTGGACCTGTCACTTAACTAGAAAAACATTTAGCCTCTCTCTCGGGCTTTGTACGAGACACATAAGAGACTCCCTCGTTGAGTTAATCACCCCTTTCGCCTCTATCTCGGGCTTCGTACGAGATACAAAAAACTCTCTTGTTGAGTCAAATAGCCTCCATCTCGGGCTTTGTACGAGATACCAAAAAGATTCCCCCGTTGAGTCAAAAACTTTTAGCCTCTCTCTCGGGCTTTGTACGAGACACATATTAGTCTCCTATTAGGCTTTGTATAAGAAAACCACTGGTTGATCCAATCAACCTTTTAGCATCAAAGTTGTGCCTCGTTCACAGTACACAAACATCAATAACTCCTTCCCCTTCATCTAATCGCTGTAAGCGGCAAGCCTCTGGATCATCTATATCCATGCCACTGTCCCTCTTTTAGCATGAGAAATTCCTAAGGAAAGATAACATTGCTCTACATTGAGTTAAAGTCTTCTCCTTCAGGTTAAAATCCCCTATAAAGGAAATTATGGCATTGCCGGATTAACACATTCCGGTTAAAGTAATTCTCCTTTATAAACCGTTGTGACATACAACCCCTTCTTTAGAGATGATAAATTCTCTCTAAAGACAACACTTTTAACTTCACATCTTGGGCTTTGAACAAGATACAAACCACCTTTAGCTTCACATCTTGGGCTTTGAACAAGATACAAACTACCTTTCGCTTCACATCTTGGGCTTTGAACAAGACACCAAAACAACCGTTTCCTCCCATAGAATAGGAGGAACTACGAAAGCTCTGATTTCCCTGTTTCGGTAAACGGGAATACGTAGGCATAATATTGAAAGAAAAATATTAGCGAGCACACTAAACAAAATCCCATATATCCTAATCTGAAGCAGTATCCTAACAAAAAGAGAGAAAACAGTATTGGCGAAAATACAAATAACCAGTACAAAGGCTCCCCCACATTGATAGCATTTGTAACTTAACAGACCGCTGTTTAAACTCAGTATGCAAGCAGGGTTAATTGGAGACATCTATTTCCCTTCCTTCATCACCTTTAATAGGATAAAAAATGAACCGACCTGTAGTAAACTCAACCGCAGAGAGCGACCGCGCTTAAGAACCGCGTCCAAAATCGCTCGCTACAGCAGCTATAGGCAGGGTTAATGTCCAAAACTTGAAATAGAACATTGAATTCCTGGGGTCCAATCAAAACTGGCAGCTCAATTTCCCCCATCACGGATCTTCGTAAGCCATCAAAAGCTTTGACAATTAACGATGTGGGTCTCATGATCCCTCCTTTGTATGTCAGCTTGTCGAGGGCCCTCTTTGGTAAGACATTCAGAGAGGATCCTGTGTCTACAAGAACTCTAGCCAATGTGTCCTCCTGACACTTCATTGATATATGTAGAGCAAGATTGTGTTTCCAACCTGATTGGGTCAGTTCTTCATCACTGAAGCTGAGGCGTATTGCATGCAGTAATGTTAGCGATAACATGATCAAATTGTCTGGTGGTAATGTCCTGGGCTACATGAGCCTGAGCCAATACTTTCTGTAGTGCTGAACGGTGGACTGGTGAATTAATCAACAGGGATTAAATAGAAATTTTAGACAGAGTCTGGTGAAGCTGATCCACGGCCCTGTAGTTACTTCTTTTTATTATCCTGAGAAACTCCTCATCATCCTCCTTGGAGATCACTTCTTTACCTTTGTCATTGGTAGGTGTACGCACATCACCTTCTTTACCAAACACTTCTTTGTTCATAGGGGTATAAATCCTCCCACTCCTCGTCATTCTTCCTGTCCCTACTATATTGGACACATTCTTCTCATCAGCCCCCACCTATTTCCTTGGGATTGGTTCTTCTATAACGACCCCCACCTCTTTCCTTGGGATCATTTCCTCCTTCTTCTTACCACCTGTAATGTCTTCGTAGATAAATGGTAATGCTTTGGTTCCTCTGAACCTAAATGGGACTGGTCTTGGGAAATTATCTTGCCTGGCTTGATTAATAGGGGAAACAACTTCAGATTTGTTGATTCTTGGAACTGATTGTTTAAACATCAGACTCACGGTACTTTCCCCTGGATTGTTGAACACAGGGACTACTGACATGTATTCTTCTTCCTCAAACACTGGTACTTGTTTTGGTAAATTAAACACTGGTTCAATTACTGCTACTCTGCTTTCTTTTCTGAAAACTTGTAAGAAACCTTCATCAATCAGTCGCTGAATATCATCTTGAACCAACTGACACCCTTCACTACTACCATCACATTCTCCACAACCATCATGGAAAATTTTGACCAATCCAGCACTGAATAGCTTAGCATGAAACATTCTCAAGGGAGTTTTAATCTTTGCTGCATCTGATATCAATATTTCCTCATTCTCGTCTTCAACAGCATTAGTTGACCCATGAGTTGGTAAGGGATTATTCTTCACATTTGGCTGGTTATTAGCAAAAGATAGAATGTTCTTCTCTATCAAACCTTTCACCAGATTCTTTAATGCCAAACACCCTTCTAAATCATGGGCCACTCCTCCTTGATTGAAAGCACAGGTTGCATTAGGGTTGAAGAACTGCAGAGATTTCTCAGATGGTGGCCCCAATGGCCTAGTAACAATTAATCCTTGCACCACCAGAGAAGGATACAGTGTTGTATACGTCATTGGTATGGGTGGAAAATTTGGTGTTACCGCCTGTCTTCTTGGAGGGGTATTTTGCTGTGGCGTTGGCCGCCTCGGCTGTTGGTAGTTCTGATTTTGATTCTTCGGCCACTGCTGCTGATTTTGTGGCTGGGAAACAGAAACTTGTTGCATTATCTGATGATTAAAAGTGGGCATAACAGACGCCACGTATGGTTGTTGTGCGAACTGCATAGGGTAAACTGGCTGTTGAGGAAAACTAGGACTTGGTTGTGGTTGGAATAGAGATCGTTTAGGATTCTGCCTCTTCCCTGTCATAACAGCATTAGTCTCGCCTTCCTTCTTCTTATGAAAATTACCTGGAGACTTCTTGACACTAGTGCTAGTGGATTTGTTAGGTGAACTGGCTACCTTTCCACTTTTCAGACCTGCCTCCACTTTCATGCCAATTGCAATGATATCAGAAAAATTGGCACCAATATTACTAATCATTTTCTCATAGAATTCTGGTTTTACAGTGTCTACAAACCAATCAGCTAATTCCTTCTCAGTCAATGGTGGTTCAACCTGTGATGCAGTCTCTCTCCACTTTTGGGCATATTCTTTGAATGACTCAGTGTTCTTCTGAGTCATGGTCAATAGTTGTCTACGATCAGGAGCTAAATCCAAGTTATACTTATAGTGCTTTAAGAAGACGTCCATAACATCTTAGAAACATTTAATATGAGATTGGTCTAAGCTTAAGTACCACTTTGCGGCAGCGCCCTTCAGGCTGTCTTGGAAATAATGGATCATTAACTTATCGTTATCCATATATGCTGCCATTCTTCGGAGATACATGACCAAGTGTGCCTTAGGACACGTAGCACCAGAGTATAATTCAAAGCTTGGCAACTTGAATTTTGGTGGAATTACTAGATCAGTGACCAGACACATATCCTTAAGGTCAGAACTGAAGACATTGTCTCCCTCCATGGCCTTCAGCTTTCTCTGCATAATCTCCATATTGGCTCTTAATTTCTCATTACTGTCATCTTCTTCCATAGACATCTCGTCATGGTCAAAATGACGCTGATTTTGAAAAACGGGTTGAAAATGGGTATGTACCGCTGGTGGGGCATAAGTTGGAATAGCTTCCTGATTTCCATCAAACTATGGTACTGCTTGTTGTGTAGATTGCGGAGCCGTGACTCTCATAAAGTCTTGTGGTATTCCCAAAGTAGGGCCTTCAATAGGTATGGCAGGTGGTTCAATAGTTGTAGCTGCGACCTCTGAGACCACAGTGACCTGCGTATCCATCTTTGCTCGTATAATATTCAGGGCTTCCATGATCTGCCCCATACCACCTTTTAGCTCATTAAGCTTGTTGTTAACTTGGTCCAAGTTCTCGCAATCTACCGACATTCTTCTTCTTCGAGCCTGTACCCGGGTATTGTAACGATGCGAGGAATTCAGGGTGACGGTTCAACAACAACAACAACTGAAGAAGATAAAACGACAATGAGACACAGAAGAAATGCACATGCACATGCGAAAATGCAAATGATATGCGCATGCAGGCTAAACCATCAAGAACTAAAAGAGTTTGCAAAACAGTGTAAATAACAGGATTACTAATAACATAACTTTCCCATAGAAAATAATATAATTGCTTACAGAAAGGAAATGTTACAATCATTGTTTGGATCACATTCAAAAAGAAATACAACTTAAAATAGAATTACAACAATAGATTACAACTACGGAAAATAGGGCAGCCCTTCGCCTTCCCTGATCCCTTCCATGATTTCTTTGATAAGTTGCTTGGTTTTGGCTTTCTCCAAAGTCAGCTCTCCTAATAACTCCATCCTTCTCTGTTCAGCACTTGTGGATGCCTCATAATGCGGAGTGGGCTTTCTCATGCTGAGCGAAATCCCTCGTACCCATTTCAGATGAGCTTCAGTGACAGGACCGTTGGTGATCCATTTTTGATAATTAATGAAAAGCCATGCTTCCCTCATCTTGAGTTTTTCTTCAAATCCTTCTCCGTATCCATAGTACATCAGCTCCAATTCTTCTGGTCTAGGCTCCTCTTCAATTGGATGGCCCAACTGGCAACGTGCGAGCACGGGGTTATAGTTTATACAACCAAGTCAACCCATGAGTGGCACATTAGGATAGTCTCCACAACTAATGATTATTATGGTTCCTTCAGGGTCTGTATCGTACCCCTTGATGTCAGAATGCCTTAGTTCCATTAGTTTCTTGACCCAAAGAGCATTGTCACTCACTTCCCAAAATGTTGGTGTCGTGGGTAGGTATGAGACGAACCACTTGTATAGTAATGGAGCACAGCAAACAATCACACCTTTACTCCTCATAGTCTACGTGGTGACCGAGAAGTACATGTCAGCCAGTAAAGTGGGAACAGGCTTCTGACCCATAAAGATTCTTATTGCTTGGACGTCGACAAAATCTTTGACATTGGGAAATAGGAATAACCCGTACACCAGCAAAGCAAACATTGACTCAAACATTGCAGAGTTTCCGCTTTCCTGAAAGTGGAGAGCTATCTCAATTAGAAATTGGGCAGGTAGCCCACGATACCCTTCCCTGGTGGTCATGTTTTCTCGGATGTGTCTTTTTTGGATCCCCAATCCTACGGCAATCTCCTGATTAATGAATTCTTCTTCCACACCGAAAAAAGGGGGATAATGCTGAACGGGTAGTCCTAGCATATGTGAATATTCTTCTATGGTTGGGACTAACTGGAAGTTTGGGAAGATGAAACATCGGTATACTGGATGATACCGTTGTACCAAGGTTTCTAGCAGTCCTTCTTTTACTAGCAACTTCATTAATGATAACAGGTCCCCATACTTGTCAATAAAGCTTGGCGGGTCTTCAATTCTTCCTCCAATCTCTATCAAATGCTCAACATTAGGGATCAGGAAAGTGACGGGCCAGTTTACGTTCTTAGCAGAATCCATTTTCTACAAAGTCTGCAGATGCAAAGCTAATCTATAAAGAAACACAGAAAATTGCAAGGCTTTTGACAATGGTATTTCAAAAAATTTCTTCATTAAGCAAGTTTGGCATTCATTACATTCGGAGCAGAGTATCTTCATGCTCTTAGTACAAAGGAGGGTTGTTCCCATAACTGAAAAGATAACAACAACAAAGAAGAAAAAAACAACAACATAAGGAACCAGCAACAAGCTCTTTAGAAGTTAGACCCGCTGGTGGATGTTTCCCCTTCCTCATCCATCTCCCTCATCAGCTTTCCAATGCGTCCCTTAATCCTTTTCTTCTCGAGTAACAACCCTGTCAATGTTTCCTCCAGTCCTTGTCTAGTTCTTAGCAGCTTGTGATGGGAATAGGGTCTCCTCATCACACAGGCTATCTCACGAGACCATTCCAGATGCGCCTCATTGACGGGGCACTCCGCCTTCCACAACTGCCTATTGATTTGACACCATGCTTGCTCAAGAAGCATTTTCATTTCATAGCCGTCTCTTTCCCCATAATACATCATGTGTAAATCCTCCTTGATTATGGGTCCATTCCCCATATGACCCAGTTGTCGACGGGCGAGCACAGGATTGTAGTTGATGCAGCCGTTTTTTCCCAACAGGGGTACATTAGGGCAATCCCCGCAGCTGGTAATTATGACAATCCCTTCTTCTGTTGGGCTATGCCGTTTGACATCTGTGTGCTTCAAACTCATCAGTTTCTCAATCCATACTTGACAATGTTCTACCTCCCAGAAAGCAGGGGTTTTTGGCAAGTAGGCTGTGAACCACTTATAGAAAAGAGGTATACAACACACAATTTCTTCACATCCTTTGTTGTATTTTGTTTGAACCGCGTGGTACATATCAGCCAACAAGGTAGGTACCGGGTTATGGATTCTGAAAATTTGTATTGCCTGAGTATCAACGAATTGCTTCGCGCCTGGAAACAGAACCAACCCATAGATCATTAAGGAAAGTGTTGCCTCATACAGTTCCTCTTTTCCTCTATTCTTGAAATACACTGCTTTCTCAAACAAGAATAGTGAAGATAGTCCAAGTCGTCCTTCTTTAACAACTAAATTTACCTGGATATCAGTAAATCTGATTCCGGTAGTCGTTGCAATATCTCTGGCTGATGGCATTGATTCTAACCCGGAGAAAATTGGGGACTCTTTGATGGGAATCCCAATTATAGCAGAAAATTCCTCTAAGGTTGGAACTAATTGGAACTCAGGAAATAGGAAGCAACAGTAATTGGGGTGATACAATTGCACCAGCACTTCTAATGGTCCCTCAGTCACTGGAACCCTTAGTAGTTGTGAGAGATTTCCATATTTGTCAGCAAAGTCTGAAGGATCCTCGATCATGTCGCACATCCAGATCAGTTGTTGAAGTTCTGGGAGCTCGAAGTAATAAGGCCAAACTTGCTTCTTAGATTCCATATCAACAAAGTCTGCAATAATATCATTAGTTTCTTGATAGTTAGCAAAAAGAATGCTGATGCAATGCAAAGTTTCATGGAATTCAGACGTTCGTGAAATATCGAGAGATATCAAAAGACCTCATTTTCATTAAATAAAAGTGAATTACAATAGTTGATACACTTTCAAAGAGCCCTAAATATAAAGCTAAATAAAAGCTAGAAAGTCCTAAGGAGATTCTCCCAAGAGTCGTAGCTTGAGTCTTTTGTTTTCTTCCTCCATCTGATCTCTTTCTGCAACAAGGTTGTCGATGATCGTCTTCCAAGCTGTGGGCTGAACAATAGAAGAACTTGGGCCTTCTTGGACCTTCCTTTTCTTGTAAGAGATCAATTCTTCATCCTTGGCGCGTAGTTGTTTTCGAAGTTCAAAGTTCTCCTCAACAACCACCTGATACTTGAGTTTCCATGCTTCCTCAGACCGCTGGGTCTGTCTCAATGATATCTCTAACTCTTCTTCCTTTGACATAAAGTACATAATAGGTTCTTCTTTCATGGGAATTGGTTCCTCCCTCTTGTATGGCATTTTCAATTCAATGGCTCTCTTGCGGACCCACTGAAGATATAGCTCCAAAGAAACACAATTGGGTTTCCCCAAGAAGCTAATTTCTCTTTTGCACTTGCTATCCCAGGCTTTCAAGATTAAATCCCTTTGTTCTTCATTCTTATCATAATCCTCAAAATAAATCCCCTCTACATGAATGCTTAGGGGTTTATCCTTCATAGGGTAGCCTAATTGACGGCGTGCCAACACTGGATTGTAACTGATTCCTCCTTTGATTCCAAGAAGAGGCACATTGTTATATGGGCCACAACTGTCTATTATTGAGATTTTGTCGTACACCCGATTGTACCAGTCAATGTCTGCATGAGAAAGAGTCATAATCTTCTTAGACCACCATCCTTTCTTAGGATCCCAAAATGCGCCTTTCTTTGGTAAGTGTGAGACGAACCATCTATATAACACAGGAATGCAGCAAGTGATCTGTCCATTACCATGGGCATTTCTCGTATGGACTGAATAGTAGGCTTCAGCAAGTAAGGTAGGTACAGGATTCTGCTTTAGGAAAATTTTGATTGCATTTAAATCCATGAAGTTGTCAAGGTTCGGGAACAGAAAGAGTCCATAGATGAGTAGAGCAAAAACAGCTTCAAAGGCGACCTTGTTGGAATGTTTAGCAAAGTAATGGGCTTTTTCAAACAGGAACTTAGCGGTCAACCCAAAAATTCCTCCCTTGGAGATTAAGTTGTTCTTGATGTCAATTAATTCCAAATGAGTCTCTTTAGCTATTTTTTCCTCTTTTGGGTCTCTGTTGAAGATAGGAAATGGAGAATCATCCTTGACGGGTAAACCAATTATCTGAGAATATTCTTCAAGTGTAGGCAAGAGTTGATAGTCGGGAAAGGTGAAACAATGATACTTTGGATCATAGAACTGAAGCAAGGTTGAAAGGAGTCCTTCATCAACACTTTTTGTCAATAATATCCACAAATTCCCATATCTGCCTTTGAATCCTTCGGGGTCTGTTAGCAAATCTCCCAATCTCCTTAGGTTATCCAACTTAGGGTTCTTGAAAGTGTATTTCACTGTTTTCCTTCTTAATTCATCCATGATATCTCTGTGACATTTTAAAAATAGAAGTCTGAGTTCCATGAAACTGATATGCATATGGTCATGCTATATGGATGCAACAAACACAAACATATACAAATACAAGCACATAAAGGTTTAAGTTAAGAGTATGGAGCCAAGGTTCACCCTCCCATTGGTATGTACTATGGTTTTCACCTGCCAAACAAGGTTCTAATGGGTTCCCAGAGTCTACGATCCATCTTTCGGATTTTGTCGACTTCCCAGATGACTTGGTAATCAACAAAATTCTCAAGAGAACCTCGTCTGAGTGTAGTATCGTGTGACAACCAATTCAGAAATAGACTCCATCATGGTCACCGCACTACATCTAAAAGGCTTAAGTGGGGTTTGGAAACTACGATTCTCAACCTCAATGGCACATACATTGAGAGTAGCACGCTTTCACGAAAAGGATCGTTCAACATGACTAAACTCTCAAGAGGGCCTAAGCTGAGTGACGGTGTCTCAAGTTAACTTTTTCAGGAATCGACTCCTTCAAAGCCCCCTTGAATATACCATCGTCCTATCATAAGTGCACTCGAAATCTGGGTATAGGATTCATCTCACTCATAGATATCATATCAACCCAAACCAAATAGGATAATATCAAACAGACATACAAGCATACGAGCAGATATGACATACATAAGCACATACGAGTAAATAAGCAAACATGAATAACATAAAAACAAGATAGGCTTAACCCTCCTAGGAAAGGACCAGCAATAGGTCTAACGTCCCCAGTGAAGTCGCCATTTCTGTTGCGATGAAAATCAGATAACAAATTATTAATTAACTTGCATCATTTTCTTTTACAACAGACTTTGATTTATTCAAAGGAAAGGTTCAAGATCGTTAGAAAAACCTAAAGGGGGAGATCTAAGGTTCGGGGGTTGGATTAGCACCCTAAACGTCCGTAGTACTCTACGGGAGCCTCTTGTTTAAGTTATCTTATGTTTGCTAAAGGTTATATGCTAAAGGTTAGTTAGCAGGGGAAGTGATAAATTCATTATGATGAATATCACTAAGAGTTGAGGAACTCTCTCCTAAAGCTAGTTGTAATTTCTATGGCTCTGATGAGGCCAAGAAATAAAATTTCTCCTAAGAGGTTACTTAGGTTAAGGTGGGAGGTCATGACTTATGAGTCAACATGTTTAACCTTCCTTTGGAATGGGGGGATAAAATAGTTATAAATAACAATAAATAAGACATGATAAAAGCTAAAACATTGATATGATATGAGGAGATAAAAGTAACATAAGCATGAGGATGGCAATATGTTTCATGATAAAGATATGGATAAGATGAACATGATAATTATAAGAACACATCTATATGCTTCAATCTTTAGGAAGACAAACATATAGGATGATATTAAGGATGACATTTAAAGAAAATAACATTTATGTAAAAGTCAAGGATATGACAAGTCAACATGGATAGATTAATTCGAGATTTAAACAAACCATTTAGTGGAATACTCAAGAGGTTAACAAAGATGCTTATAAATGATATTAACAATTAAACCAAAGTTGATAATCAATTGACAACACTATTAACATTAACATGTGGTAATTAAAAGTTTAACAATTAATATACAAATTGATAATTAAAAGTAGAGACACAAGTTAATTAACAATTATCAAATAAAATATAACATAGTGATTAACAATTACCAATTAACACGCAAATTGACAATTTAAAATTTTAAAAGTTAATACGACAATTAAAAATTAAAACAAAGCAATTAATTAACTATAAAAATTCCTTACATATTAATTAATTAATCACAAAAATAATTAATGACCAAACTAAAATTAAGCAAATATTGGAGTTAAAATAAATAAGATACAAGAGGTTTAAAATAAAAAGATTTTGAAATAAAATGAGATATAACACGCAGGGGGTGTATGAGTAATTTGGTTAAGTTTTAAAAAGAGAAGGATGAAATTGGGCCAGAAAATAAGGGGGTGCTGGTAGTAAACGCGCAAGGCCCAAGGGAGGAGAAAGGAAAGACAATCAGGCGAAAAATAAAAAAGAAGCAAAAAGGGTTGATCCAAGGATCGAACCCAGGCATGGCAAGTGAGAGGGGAGATATGTGCATGTGTGTGACCGTTGGGACATCGTGTTTCATCCGTTTATAACATGCTTCAATAAATACAAAAGCCAAATTAAGACATGAAAATTAATAAAAAACATGCGCACATATCAGAACGTGCAGTGGTGTATTGTGTGTGATAATTGGCCAATGGTATAATAATGCACAACAAGACAAAACCAATAACAACCAACCAATCAGTATTACGCATGGGAAAATGGAAAACATGCAGAATCATAAACATGCTATCGTATTTCCATCCAACATACAAAACAAACATTCATTTTCTAACCATCATAAATCCATCAAAACTCAACCAAACAGCATGAAGTAAAAAACTAACATGAAGCATCCTTCAAGTAGAACATGATGTAGTCATTATCTAAACAAACCAGTGACTATATCATGAAGAGAAAACAGGAGAAACTCAAGGTTCAAAATATGAAATCAGTTTGAGGAAAAAAACACTTTCTGTTTCAATACAGAACCACATACTTGTTCAAGCTTGATCCATAAACACGTAACAAACTAAACTTAACTTACTGAACCTCCAACAACATGAACAAGATCAAAAGTTAAAACTCAAAGGAATTAGAAATGAACCACATAACCATCATGCCAACAAGTCATCATCTCAAACAACACTCAAAGTAGTCATGGTGAGTAGAAAAACAAAGGCAATCATCATTTAAAATGCAATCATGAACTGCCAAAAAAGCTCATACATAACCAGCATACACATAAGATGAATAGCCAAAAAGTTCATACATACAATACTAGATGGCAATGTAATAACATGTAATTCAAATCATCAACCACACACCATTGTATAACTTATAAAGCTGGTAGGATCATGATCATGCATATAATAAACGTATCAAACCAGTATGCACTGCAAACACATATTTATCACACATCATAAACAAATTCAAATATTATACATGCATACACATTGACAACATAGGTTTAGTTTTAATGATAAAAAAAAAATGACCAACTGCTTGCTTCAACATCACTTTCAATATAGAACTATTATGTTCAACCAAGTTACCAAGGATTAAAAAACATAGGGTCAGTGGCGTATATCCAAGAACAAGCAAACAAACACTTCATGCAAAATGTCAAAGGTATTTTAAAGACTCAACAAACTACACACGTACCTCCACAACTCAAGTCATACACATCCATAAAACCTCAACAGCATGTAAAAAAGTTGACACACATTATGTATTGTGAAACAATAGTTGGTATCATGGCATCAATCCAAAGTAAAACAGAAGCAGTATATGAATATGGTAATATTAACTCTCCAACCATACAAACTTCATAACCAAACTAGCCAACATGTTTTCAACACAAGCACGCGTGAAATGATTAAACCACTAGGGCAGCTATGGATAAGTCAGAGCCTTCAACCATCAACTGACCTCATATTAGCCAAAGCAAACATTAAGGTCAAGTAATACAAACTAAAGCAATGCAACAAGCCCCAGTGTATGAAAAAAATAAGTTCAAGCAGACATATACCCTATCACATACTGATGTAGGCAAAGGAGAAACACGTATAGTAGTGCAATAACAGCTCTTGTACAATTCATTAAAGCGATAAAGTCATGAGATAACAATCAGTACTAAACAAAGCAGTGTACAACCATCACATGTTAAGGTTTTGGAAATGATAATAAGCATGCTTAACAGGAGAACTTAAACTAACAAGGCAAAACATAGGCTGATGACTTCTAGACATTTAAAGGCATGGAACATAGATCCAAGACAAAAACTGCATACAATGGTACATGATGATCAATTAAATGGTAAATGGTCACGATTAAGGCTCCCTCACTCTGTTGACATAGATTATGGCTATACATAAACAATAAGCATACAAACCGACACACACCTTGGTACTTGAGGACCAAAAACAGTTAGCACTTACATATGATAAGTCATAGTATGGGCAGGGCATTATTTGTACTGACACATACAGGATGCAAAAACAAATTAAAGGCATGGTAAAAAACAAATCTGATTCAAAAAGACAGTCAAGGAGTTACAATACATAGGCATATTAAAACCAAGATTTCATGTTTAAACATTAGATGCAGATATACATATGAATCATGATGAAGCTTCTACAAACCTGGCTAGCATGAGCTCAACATCTAACACTTCATGGCATAATGACTAACAGACCTACTGTCCCTTTTATTAGTTCAAAATCAAGGTGAAGTAGTTGGATTGAAATCAAAACTTTATGACAGAACAATATGATAAGATTGGTATACACACTAAAATAGTAATGGACATGTTACAAACACAAAACCAGACAAAAGCAATCAAATGATATCATTCTAATAGCGAGACTAAATCAGACAAGTCAGGTCATACGTTAATAGGCTTGGATGAAAGACACACACACACTCAACTGACTTCAATATAGCTTGACAAAACAGTTAACATGACATAAAAGCAAGATACAACAGAGTTGTGATCAATTGTTAGCATGGAAAGTGCATACATGTTAACTATGAGTAGACGCATAAGAGGCAAACTTGAACAGGGTAACCACATGAAAAATGGTTAGTACATAGAGCTTATAATCATACAAAAATGAGAACTTTACACAAAGCAGACATAAAATCCATAAGTTTTAGCAGAGGTACATAGTTAACTTAAGGATTTAACAACATCAAATGATTAATGAATATAACCAAAGCCAGTCAATCATGAACAAGTTCAAATATGGAACATGCCAAATAAGTGCAAAGATTTTAACAAATATAGATATATCAATTAGCAGTCAATCATTCCAACAAGTGTATACCATAAAAAAGTGCAGAAGGGTGTGATCATTTCATCAAAACAAATTTGCAAACCAAATTCACTCTAAAGGTTTCATCAAACAAGTTAGCAATAAAAGACCGTCGTGTAATCGAAACAAAGGAATCAAATACACAAATTTCATGCCAAGCAAATTTACAAGGATGACCATACATTTTAGTTTAGACAGTGCACAATAGAAAACATACTCATGATTCCTACATATGTTGGGGAATCCATTACACTCGGGTATAAACAAAGTAAAGTAAAGCTATTTTCCTCAATCATCATCAAAAAGTCAGCAGAGTGATCCTCTACATAAAACAACTTGTAAGGGTAGATTTGCTAACCAAACACATTAGTGAAAGATGTGGAATATGACAATAACAAGTCATAGTGATATCTACATCTCTAATGAACAGAAGAACAACAATCTCATAACATTGGTACAAGAAAACATATGCACATTATGTCAAATGAAGAAGAGCAACGCCATTCAGATAATACAGGGCATCTATTCATGAGATTCAAAATGTAATAAAATGATCATGAACAAGAATAAGATTAAATGAATATGATAAATGAGAATGGAAAAGAATGATACCAACTGGAGCTTTGCCAATGTCTTGAGTATGCAGACTACTTCCACAGCCACTCAAAAAGTCACTCACTCAGCTTGCTCGAGACTTGAAATATTTAGATGTTTTTGAGAAAATTCTTGATGATTTGCGTTGAAACTGAACCTCTTTATATAGGCTGAGATGTGGCCCGGGTTGAACTCATCCTGGGATCCAAACTTGGTGGCTAGGGTTTTGAAATTGGATTCAAATGTTGCTTCAAGGGACAGACGCTCCCTCCTTCTGTCCCGCAAGGTAGAAACGGATAGCATCTTCTCCTTTTTCTTTGCTATCAGCCTATGTATGCGTTCTTTGGGAAATTGAGAGTAACGTCGCTCTGCTCTTCTCGCAGATGGTACAAACAATGACGAGAACGGAATGTTGAATCTTTGCTTTGTGCCAACGAAATCCCATGGAGCAAATGAGGCAATGCTAGGGCAAGACGGAATTGAAATTATGGCGCCACGATTTGATGAGATGAATTCGAATTGAATTTGCAAAGGGTTAAAAGAGTTGGTTCTTCTGCAAAAATGAAAAAAAAGAAACGAAGAGAGGAAGACGAAAACTGTTCCCCCAGGACGCATGCCAAGCTCCCATTGGTCTAAAACGACCGTTGAAAAGTCAAAGCAAAACCAAGCCTTCTGATTGGCTAATGGCTTTGGTTATCCTCCAATCAGAATTTCCAAAAAAACCAACAAGACCAAATAAAAATGAAGCCACGCGTATTGTTTTCTTAATTAAACTTAAATGATATTTAAATTATCACATTTAAATTAAAGCTTAATATTATATATATTTTTTTTAAAAAAGAAAACTAATGATGATTAAATTAATTGCTAATAAAATCTAACTCAATTTCAATTAATAAATTATTTAAAATTAAAATTAAGGCATTTTGAATAAATTTTAACCAAAATAAAAAAAGGATAATTAATTCAAGATCAAACAAAATAAACTAAAATTAAATCAACTAAACTAATTAATTAAGCTACTAATCAATTAAAATATTAAAATTCAAAATAAATAAACATAAACAAAATAAAGTTAAATTAAATTAAGATAGGATAAATAAAATAAAATGCTAAATGAATCAAGGCAAAAATAGATGAAAGGAAATTTAAGATAAAACAGAGGAAATAAGTCACATAGCATCTAGCAAAAAGATGAGGGTAAAATTTGGGGTACAAATATATCTAAATCACATTTTAAGAATAACTATTCAAACCAAATTTTTATTTGAATCTTTTTTGAAAAGTTTCTTTGTAAATTTTTTTTCCACAAAATTATGTTACACTATAAAAATTATTTTTAAAAAAAGTCAAAACAAACGGACCCTTGAAATTAAATGTTTTTATAGTTTTTAGAAACAAAGGAGTTTAACTTTTCTAGTTTATAAAATTGAATGATTTAATTGTTTATATAAAATTTTCAAATATTTTTATTCTTAAAATCTCTTTTAAATATTTTTTTTTTTAAATTTGTGATAAATATGTAGCTTAATACATAAAAATTATGTAAAATTATAGTAATTAATTAAAATTGTATATTTTATATCTTAAATACTATTTAAACAAATATTTATGTTTTTTAAAAAAATGTTTTAAATAAAATACCATAAATAAAAAAAATTAAAAGTGATTTTAATTAAAAAACAGTTAATGACATTTGTTTTCCAACTTAAAATGAATGAAACTGAAGCTTAACTATTATGAGGATGAGATGCACATGACATATCATTAATATGAGCATCACGGTGATTTATCCGCATAAAGAATGACCTGATGTCTAGCACTGAAATTTTGTTTCTCACGGGACAGAAGTGGAATTTTGTCCAACTTGTTAAACCAGATTGAACTCACTATGATAATAATAATGAATCAAAGTAAAAACACTAAAGAACACAAAGGTTTCTTAATTCATTTCAGTGCAAACAACACCTACATCAGGGGGACACTCTACCTAAGAAAGAAAATTCATTCTTTAATAAAATTAGTACAAAGTGTCTTAGATGAACAAGCTCATTGCTTAATGCCCATCTTCTTAATTCTACCTTCAGTGTATTTCTATTTAGAACTCCCGCTAAATATGATAACTATGTCTCACTTTCTCTCAATCACTAATCCTAGTGATCAACAACAATAATCATAAAGATCAATGTTGAATTTACAACTCAACTATACAAACCAACTACCATGCCTTACGATATGAATGAAGCAATAATATGGTGTACAAGAAATATAAACAAATTACTTAAATAAATCCTAACACCAAGATCTTCAATCCTAGCGTACACTCTCAATGATGAGGTGAGAGTCTCCTTAAATAGCAATGTAATTATAGGATTTTTCTCATTTGGATGTTGGCTTTGATCTCGTCCAAAATAATATCAGATATAGTTGGATTTGATTTGTTCCATAAAAATCTCCAACAAATGATATGATTTGTTTTTAATTTAAATTCAAATTTAAATATACATTTAAATTGATTTGATCTTCAAACAACTATCAAACAAATCACAACACACATTGCTAAGAGATAAAAATAAATCTTGTTGCACAAATCTGCAGAATTAAGCGCAAAGCAGCAATAACCTTGTCCTACGGACAACGGCCACATGCTGAGACATATGTTTCCACATGTGTCCTTTATTCACAAAAATAGATTTAACATACCATGTTGTTTTCCATAATGTAGCTAATCCAAAAGGAACAACAATCTCCCCATTTGGAAAATTTTGGCAAAACAACATTCTTCAAAAACAAACAAGATGTGCAATATAAGGTGAGCAATAAGCACACCACACACAAGCACATATAGCAAATAATAGAAACATCAGAAGTACAAATCAGAGTAGCACATCAGCATCAGCAGCAGAAGTTAGGAGCACAAGTCCGAAGTCAAGTGGTTGCTACACATAGTCAATGCTATATAACAGTTAGTCATGCAATCACAAAGTCAGTCATGCATGAACACACGATTAATAGTTAAGTCCGAATCAACAAATACTACTAACACAAAATAGATTAGCACACAAAGTTCAGGGCCATGTGCCAGGCCAGATGCTTCAGCATGTGTGCACACACATTTAGATGCTCATCTAGTTAGTACTAAGAACACAGTCTGCAGTGTAACACCCCAAATTTGATTAATTGATTTAATTAAATATTTTTAAATTTTATATTTCATTATTTGGTATTTGGTGTGCCTTTAAATAGATTATGTGATCGTATGTGTTGTTGAGGTGTGTATTGGTAGGATGTGGTGAGAGCCTTGGTAGGGTGGAGGAAGGAATAAGAGAATTAGGAATTGAAATAATTAGAATTATTTTTATTTTGATTTAATTAAATAAATAAAATGAGAAATTGGTATTATAAGAGGAATTGGGTCAATTATGTAATTGAGGGAAGTATGTGGTAAGAGGAGAGAAGCTGAAAGTTAGTTGGGCACAAATTATAATTGTGTAAATATATATTGAATATTATATATTCAGAAATTAGAGAAATTTAGTTTAGTGGAGAACCTTTTTGTGAGTACGTGAAAACAAGGAGGTTTAGAGAACAAGAACATTGGAAGGGAAAGTCAGAGCTTGAGAGGGAGAATCCACATGAGCTACCTGCTTTCGCTATTTTTGCTGGAAATCTAAGATAATGGGGAGAAAGAGCTTTCACTATGGGTGTATTGCATGATAGGACAGAGAAGAGAAGTCCTTGCTCTTATTAGGGTTGTATGATTATGTTTTTGCTGGGTTGTTGTTGTCTTAAAGTTCGATACATTGATGATTGCATGTGCTTGATTATGTGAATATGTGGCTGAAAATATGTATGAATCATTCTGTTTGTGAATACATGAAATTCTTTCATTGATGAATGTAAGAAGCTTTGATCATAAGTATGAATATCTAGTAAAATGGTGATTTAATTGTATGACAAATTGTCTTAAATCGTGATTGACATATGTAGTATAATATGTTTGATTTTTGTAATAACATGGTGTACTGCGCAATCTGTATTCTGGTTTGATTGAATGTAGAAAATATAAATTGGAATGATGGATGAAGGTTAGTGAAGATGACGTATGAAGATCATAAATAAAACTGCCTTTTTTCTTGAAATATACCAGTGATAACCGAATCTCACCCCATGACAATCGATTGCATGCGTTCAATTTTTGAAAAAAATAACATGACAATCAATTGTCATTCCCAATTAATTGATTGCATGGCCTTTTGAAACGATTTTTTAGAAAGTCAGAATGTAAGTGAATTTGATGACAATCGATTGTAGTACGCCAATTGTTGAAATTTTTTGTTTTGAGCAATGCTGCATTGTCCGACGATTTGGGCCATAAATTTAGTTCTGTAGGTCATAATTAGGTGTCGTTCAAAGCGTTGGAAAGCTAACGCACAAAACTACCTCTTGGTAGTGCTTGGTGAGATGATTGATTTGTAGTCATGTGTTCATTGTTGAAATTTTTGTGATGACATGTATGATTAACCAATGAATTATTGTGTTTATCTAATGATGAGTTGATGTTATAATGATTTAACATGATTGGATGTTGTGTGAATATGTATTTGATGAGGTGTTGTTGGTGGTGTGATTTATTATTTATCATAACATTGATAAATTTTTATGTATTGAGGATAATTCCATGAATATTTATGGTAATTAAATGATTATCATTTTGGGTGATAATTTTGGTGATAATGCATGTTGTTGAAAGTTATGCATCATGGTGTACGGGCTTCAGTCCAATTTTGGTGTGCTCTGGTCCTATGGTATGGATTCGGAAGCAAGTAGCTGGTTCCAAATGAGAATCAGTGAAGCTTTACTTATGGTTATAATAGCTATTTAGTGTGCTCTGATCCTATGGTGGAGATTCAGGAGTGAGATGGACATGTGTTGTCCATAACTGTACCACATGCATAAGTGTCACGTTGTGTCGTGAGTCACATTTCATATACATATATGTGCATGTTGATAGAAATGGGTGTGAGACTATTTTTTTGTTGATTGTGTAATGAATGTGTGTTATGTTGCATGTTTTCTACCTTAGCATTCTTTACACTGTTTATATTGAATGTTGTTTCTCACCCCTTTGCTTCATGTTGTCCACCATGGACATCTTGCAGATACTCAAGAGTGATCATTGTTGTTGTGTATGGAAGGTGGCTTATCGGAGTTACTTTTCACTTTTATCTATCACTTTATCATACATTAGTGGTTTTTAGTGCTCTGATCATGTAACATTGGGGACGAGAGTGTTTATGTTTTATGTTGATGTTGATTTCATTGTTTTTGAAGTTATTACTTTATTTATGAAGTTAAAAAGAAATGTTTTTCCGCTGCGTAGTTTCAAACAATTTTATGTGTGTTTCGAAGGGTTGTCGTTGGAGAAACCTTAAATTGTCGTGTAAATCTTTTTAAATACGTTTCATGGTTTATGGTGTTACAAGCAACATACATATGATCAGAGTAGAAGTCATACACGACAAATTCAATAGTCAGTAGCCAGAATATACTACATTTACGTACCATTACTCCTTTTTTTCCCATAATTTGGCACATACATACAACATATTAGGAGTAGACAAACCAATCAACAATCATGAGCACATATGTTAAACAAGATGCTAGAGCATCATGGCCGTTATTAACAAAAAACCATAAGGCTATCAAGCCATTACAAATGCAGAACAAGGAAACAAAATATGCCCAAATACAATGGCCAAACAAAATAAGAAAAACACCTAGAATCAACACCTTTTATATTTGATCTTCAGTCCATCCTCTTGAATTCATTAAGGTAACCCAATTTTCATTATCATTTGAATTAGAGTCATGTTTTTCCATATACTTTTTCTTCAAGGACTTCATCTTGGTCACAAACATCTTTCCTGTCACAGATGCTCTAACAGATGGTCCAACATGTGTCCCCATCTTGGATTTACTTTTCTCCATATTAGTTTCCTTTGACTCTGAAGCCCCATCTTTCCTCCCATACTTGTCTTCCAGGTTGTTAATCTTGTTTTCTTCAGCCTTTCCAGACAATGAACTCGTTTTTGGAAGGAAAGGGAAAACTTGAGAGAAAATAATTGTTTTATAGGTTGTTAATCTTCTTTTCTTCATGTGCACCAAAGAATATAAGAGAGAAATAATTGTCTTATAGACTCCCACATATGCACACACCAAGAGCACCCCTTTAACTTTTCAAACTGGATTGCATCTAAAGCCTTAGTAAATATGTCAACTACCTATTTTTCAATTTCCACATGCTCAAGATTTACAATTTTATCTTCCATAAGTTCCTGATGAAATTATTCCATATGCCAATGTGCTTGGTTCTTTTGTGTTGAACATGATTTCTTTGAAATATTAATATCACTCAAGTTGTCATGGAATAATGTCATGACATCTTGTCCCACACTGTACCCTTCAACATTTATTTCATCCAGAGCATTTGAGTGAAACTGCTCCATGCAGTAATATATTCAGCTTCAACAGTAGACAATGAGACACAATTTTGCTTCTTGTTGAACTAAGATATTAAGTTGTTGCCAAGGAAGAAGAATCCACCAGATGTACTTTTTCTATCATATGCATTTATAGCCTAATCAGCATGACAATACCCTACTAGTATTAAGTTAACGTCATTTGAGTAGAGAATATCATAGTCACATATCCCATTGACATACCTCAAGATTCCATTCACTTGATTAAGATGACTAGTCTTTGGTTTAGTTTTGTATCTTGCACAGGCACCTATAGAGAATGTGATGTCATGTCTACATGTTATGAGGTAGAGCTGACTCTCAATGATGCTTCTGTACAAACATTGATCTACATCAACTCCTAGTTCTAGGCTCAAAGGGGTTGACTAGGGATTATCTTCCTTATACCTCCGATGTTTGGGGATTTGAAACAATACCTTAGATCATCAGCAATGTTTTATTCAAAAGCGTACGACTAGTATTTTCGTGTATTTCGATTTCATCATTCTCCTTTTGATTTTTGCTTAAACAAGAGTTTGATACCGATGAATAAAATATGAGTGAACACGAATGCATTGATTCAAAACATGCATATTCATTTCATTATTATTATCATTCCAAAACAAACAAATTTTACAAGGGAACAGTTCTTGAAAGACAAGAAAGACTACAAATGAAAATTATTGAATAGTCTAATGATCTTCGGTGTTATTATCCTTTTTATTCACCCACAAGTTAGGGTCATCATGCTTATAGAAGTTGATCTAATAGTCCCCAAGGATATTCCTCTTCAGACTCTTCAAATGGATGTAACCTCGTTTGATATATCCTTGCTTCCACTTACACAAGTTATGGCATTGCAGTTGTGCCCGCATTTGGGTAAATGGGACTGTTTGGTATATTCAGTCTATTTGGTGTGAACGTGATAACTTTTGAATCGATCAAGTCTTGCAATTTGTATTTCAAGTTTTTGCAATTCTCAATTGTGTGTCCTGGTGCTCCGGAGTGGAATTCACATTTGGCATTCACATCATAGCCTGGGGGAAGAGGTGTTGGAGGAGGCCCAAGTTCCCTTAATTGAACCAATGAGCTATTGAGCAAACAGGGGAGCAGTTGAACATAAGGCATGTGAATTGGGTCAAAAAATTTCTCTGGCCTCCTTTGTCTTTCCTGTCATTGTTGAGCATATGAGTTTTACCGTTGATTTGGATACCGTTTCTGATTTCGTGCTTGGTTCCTCTGACCTGATTGTGGAATAGGCAATGGTTATTGGTAGGGAGGTCTTGGAAGTATGGGTTGTGGATGATATCCATGAAGCTGCTTATGACATGCGGTGAAACCAGATAGATGCAAAGGAGTGGCGATTTACTCTGGCGGATCTTGAAGATTGAAGAAGATTCTATAAGGAGAAGACCAGTGACTTGATTAGGTATGTATTTCAAATCCTTCACCCTTCTGTGTTGCAACGACTCGTTCTTCTTCTTCTCTTTGTTGTAGACTATAAGAATCAAAATTGGTATTGTTTTTGATTATGTGATGAGTGTAGTAGTATAGAGAGTGTAAAGTGTAGGTTTAACTCAGTTATGGCAAGATTCAAGGTGAAACTTGCTCCTACAATGATGGTGAGCTTTGGCAGGTGAAGGAGAGATTGAATTGAGAGAGTGATGAGTTTGCAGAAAATGGATGAGGTTGAAGTAGATTGAAGCATGAATGGTGGTTATATAGGTATGATAGTGTAACTGCTTCGGGCATTTTTCTAGGCAGCTCTGTTAGAGGTTAGGGCATTGCTAGTGTTAGTTGAGATGTGTAACTCTGTTAAGCTTCACTGTTAGAAGTGGATTTATTAGTTAGGAAATGATTTTGATGTTAATCAGTTAGATTATTAGTGGAACTGATATTGGAATGAGTTAGTGTGAACTATTTTGAGTGAATCAATTAGTTAGTAGGAAGTTGTTTATGATTTGAATTTGACAGTTAATTGGTTATTGTGAAGAGACCAGTTAAGAATTAGTAATTAGTTAGAATAGTTAAAAAAAGTTAGTGAGGATTAGTGATGCCAAGTTAGTTAGGTGTTATGTTGAATTATGAGATGTTAAAAAGGAACTGCTAGCAAAACTAGATATAGACTGAACTGAGGTTAGCATGGCACAAGTGTAACCGGTGAACCACTTTGAAGTTTCCACTAATGTATCCCATATTTTTTGTTGTAGTGCATTGAGAGACACAGAAGAATTCATCCATGCTTAGATACACTTAAAGTAAGTTGATTGCTTTCTTGTTGTAGAGGACCTTTTTTTTATCATCTTCATCCCATGAACTTTTTATCTTTGATGTCCCAACATTGTTGACAACACTTGTAGGAACAAACAGACAATTTTATACAGCATCCCAAATTTCTTCTCCTCGTGTCTCTAGATGTGCCTTCATACGAATTTTTCAAAAATCATAGTATTCACCACAAGATAGTGGAGGGTTATTGTTTCTAAGAGGGAGATGAATTAGTTACTTTAAAAAAAATTCTGGATTTTAGAGTGAGTGCTTCTTTATTTTCTGGTTTATGGATAGGTGATGAAAGCAGTAAAGTGTGGAAAATAAAGAACACTGAAAGTTTATACTGGTTCCTCGCACAATTCGAGAGTACGTCTAGTCCCCTTACACACTTTATGAGATTTTACTATTGTTAGAACTTTGTACAAGCCTATACCTAAGTTCTATATACAAGCTTCTAACTAAATCACCAAGGCAAAGCACCTTATGATTTTAGAACACAGAAAAAGAAACACACTTTCTTTTTCCAACCCTCATGTTTCCAACAATCTTGGACAACAAGATACAGATACAAATATTGATTTTTGAATAGAGATAAGTTTTGTGCAGTTGGATAAAATAAACCCTAACAAAAAATTTATTCCCTTTCAAAAATATGATATATCACAATATATCTTTAAGTTCTCAAGAACTTTCACGTTATTGAATATGAAAATAACGCAGAAGTTCTTGATGGTTAAAAATGACTGGTGTAGTGAAATTGTTAGGAAATAAATTTTTGAAAAAGATAAACTTGATCAGATAAAATACTTTCTATTTATATGGCAACTTACACCCTTTTGAATCAAGACACAACTCTTGATAAATTACGATAAGGTGTGATTTTGATTTGAAAATATTTAATGAAGGTATCATGAAAAGATGCAATGCACAAAAGTATTTTTCTGAAAATCACCAATGTCAATCGATTGAGAGATATGGTCAATCAATTGCTCCTTAAATACGTTTGAAAAATTTGAAATAGTGTCAATCGATTACTCATCCCATGCAATCAATTGCTCGAGTTAAAAAATTTACAAATTTTAATGATGATATCGATTAATGTATCCACAATCGATTGTTTCACTTAGAAAATGTTTTTTTTTTCATTTTAAAGACTATGCAAAAATTTCTAAGTACGAAATGCAAAGACATGAATTTGTATGAGATGTAATGGATTGATTTTAGATAGTTTGAGCACTTAAGGTTATATTAACTATGAAACACCATGTTTACCTTCTTATTTAATCATCCGTATCATAATCATTTGAGTAGCTTCTTCCGTCTTTTAGCATTTGATCATGTCTTCACACAATGGATTGTCTTCATCAAATCATCTTTATTGAAGTATTGTCTTTACTAAATAATTAAAATTAGGGTTAAATATACAACACCCTATACAATGTAGGAGAGTTTCGATTTACCCCATGTAGTAAAAAAAATTTGGATTCCCCCGGTAATGGTTTTTTTTGTTTTATCTCGCTAAGCGTGCAATTCGAAAACTGAATCTGGGGGAGTAAACAAACAAAAAAATATAGGGGTTAACTTTGACGCTTAGGGGGGAAAAGACATAGAACTTTAACATTTCAAGGAGGGGATTCAATTTTTTTACAGGAGGGTAAACCGAAACACACCTATATTATAAAAGGTGTTGTATATTTAACCCTTAAAATTATAATCTTATTTTATGTATGCTCTTGAATAGAAATATATAAAATCAACATGTTTAAAATTTACCATCAATAAGATGAAATAAGAGTCATCTGAAGTTTATTAAGCCATTTATACAATGATTAAAACATATGTTTGAAAGCAGCATAAATTATGAACTATGGCAAAGAAATAAGATAAATAATGTCATGTATATAAATATGTATAAAAAATGAGGATCAAACTTTTTACCTAAAGACACAATTTCGTGAGTGTGCATCAAAGTTGAGGATCAAGAAGTCACCTAACGAAAATTTTGTAATTCTTAATTACATTGAGGATCAACAATCTTACTAAGTGGAAATATTGTAAATAGAAGAGGACCGGGCATCCTGCATCCAAATGCGCGAGCTGCTGCTGTCCTTGCAGGCGGTGCTTCCCCTTCGCTTGGTTTCAAACCGGTTCATTTGGTGGAGGAATCCAAACGATTTTACGGTTAGTAATGCTTATGATGCAATCGATTTAGGTGATTCTTGAAGACCGATGTTAGATGATAATCTCTCTTTAGTTTTATCTCGGTTGTGGAATTCTAAAATGTCTAGTAGAATTCTTATTTTCAGTTGGAGATTGATTTGGAATAAACTTCCCACAAAGACGGAGTTGTCAAAGCGTGCAATTTTATTGGGGCCCCACTTTTTGGTGTGTCCTCTGTGTTTTGGGGTTGAAGAGGATTTGGATCACTTATTTTGTGGTTGTCCAATTTCTAAGTCGTGGTAGAGCAAGACTTGTCATTGGCTTCAGGTGGAAGACTCTTCATCGCCTTGCTCTATTTTGGAGCGTGGGATACCTCTTGTAAGTCAGTTTTTATCTTGGATTTGGGTTGATTGTTTGGTTTGGTTATTTGTTGGGTAATTTGAAAATGTAGGAATAAAGTCCTTTTTAAAGGTCTTATTTTGTCTAACTTTGATAGTGTAAGGTTGATTAAATTATTATCGTAGAAATGGTTTGTTGTGTTCTTTAGACTAGGATCTAATGTGTCTTAGTCGGATTAAAGTCATGACCCGGCGATTTTTTTAGATGAATCTGGTTGTGTTGGTTGTTTTAGTGGGGATTGTCCAACTTTTTTTCTTCCTTTGTTGTAATGTTGGGCACCCTAATGCTTTCTAATATATTTCCCTTTGCTTATTAAAAAAAAAATCAAATCTTTCCACTAAAATAAAAAAGCATGACATTATTGTCAATATGTCATGGTGGAGTATCAAACTTATCAACTAATAGACAAGTAATGAGAGGTCTTGTAATTATGGCTTCACAACATATAAAACAATGTCTCACAAGTTATTTTAGGTTCGAGACATCTATAAATGCTTCTACATCCTCATCTCATTTTCACCACTAATTCAGGGAAAATTCAAAGTAAAAAAAAATCATATCACGATAAAAACATACTCTTACTAAATTCATATATTTATAATAAAAAATTAATATTACTAAGAGGTTTTTTTTTTTTCAAAAATCACAACATTTATGCAAAAGAATCACAGGAATTTTTAAAATTATAGGTTAGTATAGGAATTCTTTTTAATATAACCAATTTTTTCTAAAATAAATACCAAAAAAAACCATTGTTTCAAAACATTTACCAAAGTGGCTGGGTTTCAAAAAACCCTCTAAGAGTGGCGCCATATGGGATGGCACCTCAATTGGAGGCACATGCCAAACCATATGGCCCCTCAGTTATGTCTCATGTAACGCCCCGGTTTTGTCTTATTTATTTAATCGAGTCAATTTAATTATTTTTATTATTATATTATTTTATTCTTGACTTTTATTTGACAATATATTATTTTTCATCGTTGTTTATGTTTTATCGTGTTTTGAGAGCGTTTGCGAGATATTTGAGCTGAGGGTTAAAATAGTCTTTTTAGGGGATTAGATATTTTTAATAAATTGAAAGTGGAGAGAAAAAGAGAGAAAAGAAAGGGAAAGAAAAAGAAGAGAAAGAAAAGGAGAAGAAAGAAAGAGAGAAGAGGAGAAAGAGGAAAAATCGCGGGAACTCCGTTTCGAGCGCGAATAATCGGGTAAGGGTGAGAAGTTTCAATTATATCTTGCTTGTGTATGTATATGTGTTGTTTGTTGTAATTGTTTTGGCTGTTTCGTGACTTTTCTTATCGATTGGAATTAGGAGCGATTGATAGAAATCGATGTTTTCAAGGATGAAATTCGATATAAACTGCGTAGAATACTTGTCGTTAGGTTTGGATCATGTTTTGGTTGTTATAGTATGTATTGGAAGTGTTTGGGGTGGGAGAATGATGAATTTGGACCCAAATGACCTATGTTAGCGTTGCTGGGTTTTCTGGTTTCGCAGGTTCGCACTGCGAATGGCCAACGAAGGGGAAAGTGAACGTTCACGCGAGGTTTGCACTGCGAACATTGTGTTGTTTTTCTTTCTGCCACGGTTCACTGGGGGATTCGCACTGCGAAGGGGACAACGAAGGTTCGCTGGGTGTTCGCACTGCGAACTGTAGGCTATTTTCCTTTCTGCCATGGTTCGCTGGGGTATTCGCACTGCGAATGAGGGAGCGAAGGACTCGCTAGGAGCTTCGCATTGCGAACATGACAACTTTTCCCAATTTGTTTTCTTTATAAATTTTGATCCGTAAGTCGGTTTGAGGCGCGGTTTGGTGCTTTAGAAAGCTTTTGACATGTTCTTCCATATAATAATGGTTTTGGGAATAGTGGCCAATTTAATTGTGTCAGGAATTGGAATAGTGTCATTTTGTCGACTTTTACCGTCGTAATTATATGTGATTGACGTGTTATCATGTGACATGCTTTTAATATGTATCGTATAGCTTGTGTGCTGTTATATGATGTGAATATATATGATGAGTGTTGGTGATGATGGTTTGTGGTCTTATGGAGAAATAAATGTGTTGTTTTGGGTTTGATTTCAATGTATGATAATGATGTTGTGTGGTGAAATACATTGTATGATTGTTGTGGTTGATGGTGAGTAATTCTTGATGGGGATTGATATGAATGTATATGATAAAATTCTAATTGTTGTGGTTTGTGGTTTATGATGAAATGAATTGTGTATGTGAAATTCAATGTGTGTTATTTGGTGGCCTTATGGCAAGTAAATGCATTGTTTGAGTTGATTTCCAATGCATGAATAATGATGATGAGATAATTCATATGGTTGAATTGTGAATGTATGGAATTGATGAGTTGAAATATATGCATGATTATGGTTGTAGTATGTGTGCATTTGAATGTCATGAGTCATTGTATGCCAAGCATCATGATATGCATTCTTGTGATGTCGTGTGGCCTAGTGGGTGTGAGCGACGAAACGATTCCAGAGGGAATCCGCTATAACATCGTGCGCCTTATACAAAGAAGACCTAAAGTGATGATTATAGACGATTGTGCGCCTTATACAAAGAGGACCTAAAGCGATCGGATTATGCGCCTTATACAAAGAGGACCTAAAGCAATCCATAAACGTCGTGCGCCTTATACCAAGAGGACCTAAAGCGACGGGGAACATCGTTTGCCCGACGGGGAGTTACACTAAGTAACAAGCGATGGTTCCAATAGTTCCTGAGTGAACTAGTGATGAGATGATGGATGGATGGTATCGCATATGCATTGCATAGAGTCGTTGTGTCGGTCTCTGTGCATTTGCATAAATCATGAATGGATTGATTATGTGTGAGAATCATGAATGGATTGATTATGTGTGGAAAATCATGAATGGATTGATTATGTGTGGAAATTGTGAATTGATTGAGTATGTGTTGAGATTTATGATTAGATTGGTGAATTGATGTGCATATGTGATGAATGCATTGATTATGGATGATATGTTTTATGTATAGACATATGCTATGTGTTGTGGTGGTGTGGTTCCATGTGTTATAACTTTGGTATGCCTTATATGTGAATATGTGATTATGTTAGTATAATTGATATATGCTATGTTGTTGGATTGTTAGAAATATGTTATGTATCTGTGGCTTGCTATATGTATTAGTATGTGGTGTTTGTATTAAGAATAACTATGCATGTGAATCGTCATGTGTTTGCATATTATTATGCAATCTTGATTTAGTTATTATTTCTCACCCTTCTGCTGTGGTTTGTTGCTCTATGAGGCAATTGCAGATTTGTGTCTTGGAGGCTTTTGTGAAGATTAGTTCTCCATTATTTTGTCGGTCTTGGTGTCTGCTCTGATACGTAGCACGGGCGTCGGGGAACGATTATGATATATATGTATACCTTTGTTAGATTTATTTTGTATTAACTTTGTATGAATATTTATATGTTATAAAACAATTTATTTTGTAAAACAAGTCAGTTATGGATCTTTCCGCTTTATTCCATAATTGAACTTTCCTTTTATATGGAAAAAGTTTCTCTTTGATGTTATCCCAGTTTGTGTTATGTATCAAATAATTGAGCATGGTTTGTGTTTTCTTTCCTTAATTATGGCATCCTTGTTTCTGTCAGAAAAATAAATTTTTAGTTACTCTGATTTATTTATGTATTATTTATTCGCGATGGGAATTGGGGTGTTACATTAGTGGTATCAGAGCAGGTCGGTCCGTCCGGCCAAGTTGTTGAGTCAGTTGGTGTGACAGTTGAATACTGTCGATGTTGTTTATTCCTTAGTACGTGATAGGTGTGTGAACACTGTCAGTGCTTTCTAGTTTTCTAATCCTTTGTTTTCAGGATTGAGAATGAGATAAGTGGGGGAGAAGCTAGTGCTTCTCCAAGTTGCTTCAGTTGTGGAACATTGGCTCAGTGTGCCGTTGGTTGCAAGAGTGTAAGTGTTGTTTGGACAATGTTGTTCCCGGTTCCGGAGGGAATGCGGAGGTAAGGTTTATGTCGACTAAGGAATTGTGCCTTAGGTAGTGGTGTGCACGAGATGCATGAAATGCTATTATAGTTTGGTAAAGACGGTTTATACCCCATCATGATTGTCGGCTGTCTATTGATAAATTGAGGAACTGATCACCCTTAATCTCTTGTTGATAGCAGAAGGGAATTGTGTTGGATGGAATAGACGTGTCTTTCCGACTTTGATAGTGTGTGAAATGAATTGTTTGGAATTAAGAAAAGGATTACGGATTGTTTTGATTGGGTCAATGAAGATTCTAATACCGGAAGATGAAATGGATTAGAGGTTTTGGTATGTTGGTCCCGTTGGGAAGTCATTGAGAGAAAACGACTGGGTATCGTTAATGGTTGTTCTCAGATAGTAGAGTGTGAACTCAAATTGGACGAAGGTGAGGATTTAAGGTTTGAATATGCTAAGTAAGTAGAAGAACTTTTAGGAAGTGAAACTCAGATGTTGTCTTGTTTGTGATGATAGTGTTCTGGAAATTGGCAGAAAGGCCATAGTGATGGGCCGTCAGTTGTGCATGGTTTTCAGATGTGTTTCTGGATGGAATTTGGATGTTAGTGTTAGAATTACTCAGATTGAAAGAGCGGTTGGAAGATTTATTGGGAAAGGGATTTGTGAGACCAAGTGTGTTGTCTTCTTGGAGAGCTCCAGCATTGTTAGTAAAAAAAGGATGGATGATTGAATGGAATAACAAGCATGATGTGTATAATGGTATTGAGACTATGGGAAGCAAGACTTAGAGTTCTGGTGAGGTTTGGAGTCTTTGGAATTTTAGAGCATTAATGGAAATCTTGAGAGAACCCTTAGGTGTGGATGTAATATTGAGAGTTCTTTTTGTTTGGTTGTTGCTACATATTGGGATTTATGGAGTTTGGACTGTCAAGAGAAGAAATTGTGTAGGGATTACGGACAGTTGAATAAGGTAACGATTGAGAATAAGTGTCCACTTTCGGGAATAGATGATTGGAATGGTTTGGTTGAGTTTGAGTGAAATTACACTTGTTTGGAATGTTTGATAAGGATAGTGAATTTTGTGAGTTGAGGCTTTGATCGATTTAATGTGTCTGGTTAGGTCTGTTATCCTCGGAATAGGTTGTTATTTACTCGGTTAAGCTTGTATGTGAGTAACCAGTTACCCAGTGGGAAGTTTTACAAAAGCTTTAAGAATTTATACCTTTTGGAATTTGGTTGGGCATTACAATGCACAGTGATGTTGTTCGGTGTTAGTAAGGTGTCTGGAATGTTTGTGGAGTGGATGAATCGTATCTTCCATATTTAATTGGATAAGTTTGTAGTGGTTTTGATTGAGGATATTCAGATTTGTTATGAGCTCAGAGGGAGAACAAGTGGAGTGTTTGAGAATCGAATTGCAAGTGTGGAAAAAAAAAGGAAGTTTTATGCTAAGTTATTCAAGTGAGAATTTGGGTTGAAAAAGGTTAGTTTTCTTGGATATGTTATTTCAGATGAGAGTATGGTTATGGATCCATCGGAAGTAGATACAGTTCTACAAGGAGAGGCTCCGAAGTTGGTTAAGGAGATTAGAATCTTTTTGGACTTTTAGTTGGTTATTACCGGAGGTTATGGAAGACTTTTCCAAGTTAGCGTTTTCGTTACTTCAGTTGACTTGCAACAGGTAAGTCATTTGCTTTGGAATGTTCGTTGTAAGGAAAGTTCCAGAGAGCTAAAGTAGAAGTTGTCTACGGCTCCAGTTTTGATACTGCGTGATCCTGATAAACCGTTTGTGAGGTATTGGGATGCGTCTTTGATGAGTTTAGTCGTGTGTTAATGCAAGAGGGTAAAGTCGTGGATTATGCTTTACGAAAATTGAGGATTCATAAGAGGATCTATACTATTCAAGATTTGGAATTGGTTGCGATTGTATTGTGTTGGAACATTTGGAGGTATTATCTTTATGGTTCTAGGTTCGAAGTGTTTGGTAATCACAAGAGTTTAGAGTACTTGTTTAGTCTGAAGGAATAGAGTATGAGACAATGAGGATGGTTAGAATTCATGACGAGTTATGAATTTGGCTTGGATTATCCTTCGGGAAAAGCTAAGGTGGTGCCTGAAGAGTTAAGTCGAAAGTTTTTATGCATGTCTGTTTTGATGGTCAGGGAGTTAGAATTAATTGAGCAATTCAGAGACTTGTGTCTGGTGTGTGAGATAACACAGTAGAGTGTGAGGTTGGGTATATTAAAAGTGAATAGTGATTTTTGGTGAATATGACAAAGAGTTAGACTTTGGACGTGGGATTGATAGTTTTGATGGTTACGAGTAATCAGAGTACGCAACAAAAGTGTGATGTGGCACATTTTGTGTATGCGTGTGCGACTTGTAAGAGTTCTTAGGTTGAACATTGGAAACATGTAGGACTGATGAGACCATTGGACGTTTCAGAATGGAAGTGTTAGGTGAAAGGTTTAAACATTATTCATGGGCTACTATGTAGATGGAGGTTTTGGTTGTATGTTCGATTGGTGAATCGTAGCATTGTTGTAATATTGTTGTGTGACTAGGAGGTTGGTATTGTGTTTATGTAGAGGTTGTTGAAATGATGTTGGGTCGTGGAAATTTATGTTCTTGTTTGTGTTGTTACCTCGTTTCCATCGTGATGGTCCGAGTGCGAGTAGCTAATTCCTGTGTGTGTTCGTAACTTGGGTATTCTTTGAGTTGTGAGTTGGTCGTCAAGTGCATTGTATGGCCTTTGCATCTTGTCGTTGTAGTTGTCGTCGTTGTCATTTCGTTGTTGTAGCTGCTGTTTGCGAGGTGGTTTGTCAGTTTGTGTTATTCGTGGTGTGCTTTTGTTGGCATGTTAGTTTGTTGGTCGGATGCGAGAGTCGTGTCCGGAGTTGTTTGTCTTAGTATATTTTCGAGGACGAAAATGTCAAAGTGGGGGAAAATTGTAACGCCCCGGTTTTGTCTTATTTATTTAATCGAGTCGATTTAATTATTTTTATTATTATATTATTTTATTCTTGACTTTTATTTGACAATATATTATTTTTCATCGTTGTTTATGTTTTATCGCGTTTTGAGAGTGTTTGCGAGATATTTGAGCTGAGGGGTAAAATAGTCTTTTTAGGGGATTAGATATTTTTAATAAATCGAAAGTGGAGAGAAAAAGAGAGAAAAGAAAGGGAAAGGAAAAGAAGATAAAGAAAAGGAGAAGAAAGAGAGAAGAGGAGAAAGAGGAAAAATCGCGGGAACTCCGTTTCGAGCGCGAATAATCGGGTAAGGGTGAGAAGTTTCAATTATATCTTGCTTGTGTATGTATATGTGTTATTTGTTGTAATTGTTTTGGTTGTTTCGCGACTTTTCTTATCGATTGGAATTAGGAGCGATTGATAGAAATTGATGTTTTCACGGATGAAATTCGATATAAACTGCGTAGAATACTTGTCGTTAGGTTTGGATCATGTTTTGGTTGTTATAGTATGTATTGGAAGTGTTTGGGGTGGGAGAATGATGAATTTAGACCCAAATGACCTATGTTAGCGCTGCTGGGTTTTTCTGGTTTCGCAGGTTCGCACTGCGAATGACCAGTGAAGGGGAAAGCAAACGTTCGCGTGAGGTTCGCATTGCGAACGTTGTGTTATTTTTCTTTCTGCCACGGATCGCTGGGGGATTCGCACTGCGAAGGGGACAGTGAAGGTTTGCTGGGAGTTCGCACTGCGAACTGTAGGCTATTTTCCTTTCTGCCATGGTTCGCTGGGGTATTCGCACTGCGAATGAGGGAGCGAAGGACTCGCTAGGAGCTTCGCATTGCAAACATGACAGCTTTTCCCAATTTGTTTTCTTTATAACTTTTGATCCGTAAGTCGGTTTGAGGCGCGGTTTGGTGCGTTGGAAAGCTTTTGACATGTTCTTCCTTATAATAATGGTTTTGGGAGTAGTAGCCAATTTAATTGTGTCGGGAATTGGAATAGTGTCTTTTTGTCGGCTTTTACCGTCGTAATTGTATGTGATTGACATGTTATCATGTGACATGCTTTTAATATATATCGTATAGCTTGTGTGTTGTTATATGATGTGAATATATATGATGAGTGTTGGTGATGATGGTTTGTGGTCTTATGGAGAAATAAATGTGTTGTTTTGGGTTTGATTTCAATGTATGATAATGATGTTGTTGTGTGGTGAAATACATTGTATGATTGTTGTGGTTGATGGTGAGTAATTGTTGATGGGGATTGATATGAATGTATATGATAAAATGCTAATTATTGTGGTTTGTGGTTTATAATGAAATCCATTGTGTATGTGAAATTCAATGTGTGTTATTTGGTGGCCTTATGGCAAGTAAATGCATTGTTTGAGTTGATTTCCAATGCATGAATAATGATGATGAGATAATTCATATGGTTGAATTGTGAATGTATGGAATTGATGAGTTGAAATATATGCATGATTATGGTTGCAGTATGTGTGCATTTGAATGTCATGAGTCGTTGTATGCCAAGCATCATGATATGCATTCTTGTGATGTTGTGTGGCCTAGTGGGTGTGAGCGACGAAACGATTCCAGAGGGAATCCGCTATAACATCGTGCGCCTTATACAAAGAGGACCTAAAGCGATGATTATAGACGATCGTGCGCCTTATACAAAGAGGACCTAAAGCGATCGGATTGTGATTATGTTAGTATAATTGATATATGTGATTATGTTAGTATAATTGATATATGCTATGTTGTTGGATTGTTAGAAATATGTTATGTATCTGTGGCTTGCTATATGTATTAGTATGTGGTGTTTGTAGTGAGAATAACTATGCATGTGAATCGTCAGGTGTTTGCATATTATTATGCAATCTTGATTTAGTTGTTATTTCTCACCCTTCTGCTGTGGTTTGTTGCTCTATGAGGCAATTGCAGATTTGTGTCTTGGAGGCTTTTGTTAAGATTAGTTATTCATTCTTTTGTCGGTCATGGCGTCTGCTCTGATACGTAGCACGGGAGTCGGGGAACGATTATGATATATATGTATACCTTTGTTAGATTTATTTTGTATTAACTTTGTATGAATATTTATATGTTATATAACAATTTATTTTGTAAAACAAGTCAGTTATGGATCTTTCCGCTTTATTCCATAATTGAACTTTCCTTTTATATGGAAAAAGTTTCTCTTTGATGTTATCCCAGATTGTGTTATGTATTAAATAATTGAGCAGGGTTTGTGTTTTCTTTCCTTAATTGTGGCATCCTTGTTTCTGTCGAAAAAATAAATTTTTAGTTACTCTGATTTATTTATGTATTATTTATTCGCGATGGGAATTGGGGTGTTACATCCCATATGCCCTAAAAATTCCGTTTTAAATTAACTGAGAGTCGCCATCCCAGATTGCGCCTCAGTCTATTTTTTTTTGTTTTTTTTTGTTTTTAATATGAAATTAAAAAAAAGTGTTTTATATTTGTTGTGAAGCCCTAGACTGATGAATCTGCATACCTATACTCTGCGTCCACTATTTATTAGCATGCCTCTACACCATTGTTTTTGTTTTAAACATGGGCGGTTTTAAGGCCCGGCCAGCCTAGGCATGTGCCCAGGCTCTGGCCAAAAAATTTCCTTGTTTACACAACAATTTTGAAAATTGCGGCGGTTAAAATGTGCTATTACGGCGGTCTAAACCGCCACAATTAATGAAAATGCAAAAAATACAAATTTAAACCAAAAATTAAATTATGAAAGTGATATTACGTCGGTTTAAACCGCCACATTTAATGAAAATGCAAAAAAATACAAATATAAACCAAAAATTAAATTATAAAAGTGTTATTATGGCTGTTTAAACCGCCAAAATTAATGAAAATGCAGAAAAATACAAATTTAAACCAAAAATTAAATTATAAAAGTGCTATTATGGCGGTTTAAACCGCTACAATTAATGAAAATGCAGAAAAATACAAATTTAAACCAAAAATTAAATTACAAATTATAAATTATGAAAAAAATACATGTATAATGTTGTAAATTATGGTTTAAACCAAAAAAATTATATTTTTATTCTTAAAAATACAGGTTTAAACCAAAAAATTATAAATTATGCAAAAAATTATATTTTTATGCAATTAAGTATACATTACATCAAAATTTTTGATATTATAATATTTAGATTCAACTACATTACAAAAAGTGCAAGAATTGAAATAAAGATTAAAGTTGCAATTTATGATCAAATTAATCAAAAATTAAAAAAGAATACTTAGAAGAAATAAAAATTAACATAAAAGTAGCAATTACTAAAATTAAAAAAAAAACATGTACAGTGTTATAAAAAAGAAGTAGAAAAGAATAAATTTTATCCTCAAATATATAAAAAATATATTAGGACTCTATACAATTCTATAGATCAATTTCTACAATTATAAAAGAAAATGTTTGATTTAAAAAAACAATAAAAACAAAATTTAGTGTAAAAGAACTGACGTGTCAAAATAAAGGCGGTCAAAACTGACATTTTTCTATTAACACAACGTCAGTTTATAAAACTGTCATATTTTAATGTAAGTAGTGGCGGTTTTATTAAACGCAATTTTAAAACCGTCATATTTCATACAAATTTTTGCGGTCTTTAAATTTTTGCTCAGACTTCAAATAATTTCTGGCTCCGCCTCTGGTTTCAGACCACTATTGACATGACAATACACGCTTGCCTTGGAATCTCATGCCTTACTGCACATGTCAAACTACAAAGACCAAGATGCATGCAAGAAATCTCATGCATGACTACACATGGCAGAATGAAAAGACTAAGATGCATGCAAGAGAATACATGGCAGATTACAAAGACCAAGAATGCATGCATACTCATGTGACTCCCCCTCTACACCAATATAAATACCATCTCAGCATGCCACAATTTTCATCTCATCCCAAACTCTTCTCTTATCTTCTCTTCAAACCACAAAAACTTTGCATCCATTTCCTCATCTCACAACCAGTTACGAAAAAAAATGTCTTTACACACGATGGGAAGCAACCACCGAGGAACGCCGGAAAACATTGACGACTTCGTAAGTTTTCTTGTCTTCTTTTGTTTTACAATACTAAACCTTGATGTATTTTATTATCTTAGTAATGTTGTTGGTTTTTTTTGTTCAGGAGGTTTCAAGGTTCTGTTGCCGTGGACACGCATACTTCCGTCACGACCCTATCACTGAACAATATCTAAGAAGATGTGGATTTGGAGAAGTGATTAAAATCCCATCATGCCATGTAGACCCAAAGTTTATTCTGGCCTTGCTAGAAAGATGGAGGCCGGAGACCCACACATTTCACCTTCCTTTTGGTGAATGCACGGTCACCCTCCAAGACGTGCATATGTTATTGGGCCTCCGCATAGATGGCATGGCTGTCAACAGCCCCATAAATATAAATAGCCAACTATGTTTCGAGTTGTTGGGCACGCCCCTTCAGGTGGAAGAACTTCAGCCTTCACCCGACGGTAGACCTAGGGGGCAAGGTATTAACCTAAAACGCCTTAGGGAATACCATGACTCTATCCTATTAGACAAGGATTCCCTCCCCTTTCACATACTACAAAAAACTAGATGTTATTTATTGCTATTGTTCGGTCGTTTTTTGTTTCCAGAAAGCACTGGAAATAGTGTAAATATTATGTATCTCCCTTTGTTGCATAACATTAATAGAGTGCACGAATATAGTTGGGGTTCATCTGTCAAGGCCCATCTGTATAGTGCACTCTGCAAAACTGCAAAAAAAGACGCGTGTACATTTTATGGTTGCGCCTATCTTCTTCAGGCGTGGGGTTGGTCGAGAATGCCAACACTAGCTCCAATTAACCGGAGCCCCTTCACATTCCCATACGCATTAAGGTAAGCTTATACACTTCCCTGCGCGTATGTCCTATACTGATATGGTTAGTTGTAACTAATTCATTTGTAACTACATTTTCAGGTGGGCAGTTCCGAAAATGAGCTACGAACGAAACCCCAGGAACGTCATAACAGTCTACCGCAACCTGCTAGACCACATTGGCCCAGACGACGTATATTTTCCTAGAACTTCCATAGATATTTCTAACATTTTGTACAGTTTCTCATTAAACAATTTTTTCTTGTAGTTTATCTGGAGGCCGTACGACGAGCTCGACCACCAGCCCAACGCAAATGATGCTGCTGTGTGGACTTCTAAAACGCCAATTATTGGGTTCACAACTGTTGAGATGCACCAGAGCGACCGAGTCAAACTACAATTCAGAATGCATCAGGATATTCTGGTGGCTCCTACAAATTTGGGAAAGTGGCATCTGCGTAGAGTCGACACGCAGTGAAAGGATGGTGTGTGGACTAACTTTGCAGCAGCGTTGTGTCAACAGTGGGAGATGCGACACCAATACGTCTTAACTGACCCCGTATTACAAGATGATATGCCAACGGAACAATATATGAGTTGGTTTAGGTCTGTTACAACACCGCAACCATTCCTCTCTCAGCCGACGTATCTAGTCGACCCCAGCCAATGTACGTCTTCCTCGCAGCAGAATACCCAACAATATGCCCAACATCATACACCAACCTATACACCACAACAAGAAAACCCTTACCCCTATAGCCCTGAAGACCGAAGCACACCCAATCCCCCCACAAATGAACACCCCATCTTCCTACCACCAAGAACCACAATCATCATACACCCAACAAACCCACCCACTGTTCGACTATCAAACCCCATATCAACCGCTGACTCAGTACCAACACCCATCAATGTATCATTTTGGCCAACCATACCGTATGGAACCAACCCAACCCCCTCATACAAATTACACAAACATAGGCATGCAGCTGGATTATGGAAGCGCCGTCGGCGGCAACCCCCGACTATTTGGGACAGATGCTTCAGAATTTGTCTCATGCGCCGGGGCCATCGTCTGATGCGTCGGGGCCATCTCAACAAACACAAAGACTAACCACACCTCAACAAACTCGTGGTGCTAGACAGAGACGTCATGTAAGAGCCCCTGAATGTGGAACCGGTGGTCGTTTAGATAGACACGATCATTGAATTTTTTTTGTATCCAAATATTGTACAACTTATTATCCTGAGCAATGTGATGCATTTATGGCTATTAACAAAACAATAAAAGAATTTAAAAATGTTTTTTTATTCCCAATTAAAAAAAAAGAATTACACTGAGGCGCCATCCCAGATGGCAACTCCTCAGCAAAAAAATAGGGCATATGGGACATAACTGAGGCGCCATATGGTTTGACATGTGCCTCCAACTGAGGCGCCATCCCATATGGCGCCACCCTTAGAGAGTTTTTTGAAACCCAACCACTTTGGTAAATTTTCTGAAACAATGGTTTTTTTGGTATTTATTTTGAAAAAATTGGTTATATTAAAAAAATATTCTTAGTATAGACTAAATAAAGTAGCATATAATATAGTATTATGCTTAATTTTTTTCCTAATTTTTCAGTTTCAAAATTTTTGACATAATAATTTTTTTAGTAATTATATAATAATATTTATAAGTTGTTGCATTTTTTTAAACAGTTTTGTTGCAGATATTTTACAAAGTAATATTGTTTGTAGAGTAAGAAGTAGGACAAACAATATTACTATGCTTTTAACGGATAAATATACAAGTGGTGTGGAAAGTACCGATAATGATTGTCATCTTAAGATTTATATGACTATTTTACAAAATAGAAATAAGAAAAGAAAATAATGCAAGTTGGCCGTACAACTACAACAATATAGGTTTTAAGGGTACTTATTTGACTGAGATAAAAGAACTTAAGAGGATTGCAAATAACAGAGCAAATCAAACAAAGTCAATGAAATTACAAGTTTGATCCACCTATTGATACGAGTAATAAAAAAAAAGCAAAATATCATTTTTTGTCTTTTAACTTTACTGCAGGATCCATTTTGCTCCATTAATTTTAAAATGTTTCAAATTGATCATTTAATTGTTCAAATAGTGTCACATACATTTGTTTTGGTATACGTGGCAGCTGAAGTGGAATATATATTTCATCTTCTTCCTTCTATCCTCTTCCTCCCTCTCTTTCAAAGTCAAGCACTCCCAGGCTTACATTCATACACAGATCTTTCAGTTTTTTCATATTCATATCTGAACACACAAATGCCACTGCTCAAAGCCTCGAACAAATACCTCAAGCCTCACATTCATACCCAAATCTTTTAGTTTTTTCTCATACCCAGATATGAGTAGAAATTCTGCATAATCCCCTGCCCCTCTTTCTCTTAACTTGTATTATGTGGTTGGCCACGTAGCAATTTTAAATACTCATCCAAGACTATATTGCATGCTAAAAGCATCTACATATGGAACTTAGGAATATAGGATTCAAGATGTATGCACTATCAATGGCAATAGTATTTGTATCATATCATCCAGAAAATTAAAATAATAATTTTGGAGGAAACAACTTAGAAATAGTCATGCTAAGAACTTTCATGACATTTTCCAAATACTTCCATCATTCATAACATATAATTAGGAAATGCACATGAGTCATAAATCATTATACAAAGCCCAATATAGTAGGAATGAAAAGGAGAAAACCTTTGTTACCTCAGTGGCATAACAATATTATGTGGAGACAGTTGTAATTGTAAATTTCTGTTTCTGTCTAACAGTCAAGCATGCATATGCATCCCGAGGTTTCTGATTTCGGTTTTGGTCAAATAGTGTTTCATAGTAGTCAGAAGTAGTTCCTTGAGTTTTGACTAAATAATATGGAATTTTTTTTACTCCATCAACATCTTGAGCAATAAACGATACGCCAATTTTATCTCCTAATGCCTTCATAGATACTGCAGGAGGTCCAAGAAATACAATTCCTTTTGCAATAATTTAAATGACAAGAATGAGCTGCATTAATCGCATGAAGTTAACATTACACACCTCTAGAATAATCTGAAATTCTGGCAATATGCAGATAGCAGATGTCCTAACACATATCAAGATATTGTGCTACATAATCATTTAAACTCAGAGGCGCAACAGTAGACTGATACTTTGAATATCAAAACTGCACAATCACAGATGTCACGACATCTGATCCAACATGTTTATCATGAACCCTAACAGAAAACTTAAATATGCAGAATGATAAATCACACAATAATTGTTAACCCAGTTCAATGCAACTCACCTACATCTGGAGGATACCAATCTAGAAAGAATACTCCATTATCTGTAGAACTGTTACAAAGCTAAACTCCCCCGTTTACAACTTTATACCTAACATCTACCCAATGAAGATCTTTACCAAAGCTAAACTCAAACTTTTACAACTCTGATATGAGATACCCCACTCACTTCCCTTGATCGCAATCTGTGATATCTCTGTCTTCTGTCAATACAGAACCTGTCGCGGTTTCTTGACCAACAAGTTATCTTGGACTTGCTTCAAAGCTTCATCCAAGAACAATACAACAACCATTACCTAAAGGCTTCTGGTTGTGTCCCTGTACCTGTGCCTTCCACCCTGCATCCCATACTGTAGAGTGGAGACTTACAACTCCTAAGAGAGCCAACGACTCTCAAACCCTAAACCCTTATTCAACACAAGAGAACTAGGTTACAAAGTTATAAGTGATACAAACGGTACATTCGATATCAAAACCCTAGGTCTAAGTCTCCTTATATAGTCTTCTGTTGGGCTTTCTATCTTTGATCCTGTGATTCCTTGATCCGCTCCTTAATTCTTGCAGCAGATTAAAACCTGCTAACTTAGTAAGTCAGTCAGGATGTCGAGACATCTCCTTCGAAATCTTTTTCTTCTGCAGATTCTTCAATTATATCATCAGCATGTTTTAGAAAAATTTAGTCAAACATCAGGTGCTTTCAATCTCCCCATTTTGACAAATTTTGGCTAAAATATTTTCTTCTGCATTCTACAATCAGCAAGACTCTTTCATCAAGACTCCTTCATCTTGAGAATTGATTGCAGCTAAGGTCTGAGAGAGTCTCCCCCTTAACAAATTCCCCCTCCTATCAAGAGAGGTATTGAGAACCAAAAGACTCCTCCAGAAAAGAAACAACAGTTATATGTTTTGTAACACTGAGAGCATAGATTGCGTAACTCAGGTCACAAGACACAACCTGCTTCACAACTCAGATCACAAGACACGAGGAAAATAAGATTGTTAAGATGTCATAACATCTTACCCAACATTCTTGCAAAACACCTACAGGAATATACCCAAACCCATACAACATTAGAAAACCATTCTCCCCCTTTTTAGCCAAAACTTGGCAAAAGTGACTAAGGCAGTTCCAAACCCAGACGCAACACACCCAGATTTTGAAAAACCCCATCTATCACCAACTCAAAGAGAGAGAATTGAGACTAAAGAAGACCAAAGCAATCCTATTTATAACCGAGCAATTTCCTTAGAAAGTAACGAACCACAGAAAATAATGCTAGTCAATTCAAAGGACCATTAATCGAAGGAAATAACTCCACCAATAGCGCATTGACCAAGACTTCTTTGAATGTTTCTTCTTTTAATAACGCCGACCAACGAACCCATTACATGCAAACATGTTTTATAGCAATGTCCTGAAATTATGTCAAACATTGTCTATTCTTCCCAGGTTCTTGAATTCTCATGTATAGACCTCCAGCTGCCTGAGGCACAAACCAATTGAATCAGAATGCTTCATATTCCTCAAAGAGACGCACAGGGCCCCTTAGTTTGTTATAACGACGTCAGATATCGTATGCATGCTCCAGAACTTCACAGCTGCCAAATTGATTCATTACTAGCATGACTTGCAGCCAGGGGCAGTATCCCCTTCGCAAGAATTTCCACTGACTTTACCAAGACTAGCAACAGAGATAAACACCCCACAATCCAAGACATTCATTCCTTATCATTCTCATGTATGATAACCTGGAATACTTCTGATTTTCTGGTGAATATCCACGTCTGAATGCATCAGAATCCAGACCTTCATGCAATTAACACATGATTCACTCCAGTCTTCCAAACCTTACATCATACTTCCAAGACAGTTCTTCTACTCCATCATTCTCCCCTATGACAAGGTAGATGCTTCATAGACAAAATGCAAGTAACCAGTTCCTCACAGAACTTAAGAATCCTCCACCAAGGATAACCAACCCAAAAATGTTCTAACATCAGTTAGGACATCTTCCAGATATCATTATACACCACACACCATGGTTCTTGATATGCTCCACCACTAGACTTACTATCAACATAGTAATCCAAACTGAAGATCTTCACACAACACTGTGCCACCAGCTTGAATAAAGAAAACTTCAGAAACCCAGAGAGAAATAAACTCTCATCCACCAAAAGAAGGTAATCTTCTATAAGCTGAGAACTTCTGCCACAAGCTCCAATATGAACCAGATCCTCCTTACATTTTCAACCAACCACCCTTCTGCACAAGAGCAATCAGTTTCAAGCATCCTGCTTGAACGCACAGTAAAGATCAACCAAATGCCACTATTTGACTGATCTCAATATTCTTAAGAACTCCCACAAGATACACTGATCCACCAATGAAATTTGATCTTCAAGTCACATGAACTACTTGCTCCATAGCAAGACATCTTAGATTCACCAAGCCTCTTAAACATGTAACATCTTCTCAAACCACAACTCCCGCAAACTGTATGAGATAGACCTTTTTGAAGCATCCATATCTTCCATTCCTGTAGATCACCTTTATCTTAAGCTGATGTGCCACATCACCAGCTGAGATTCTGATGTTAAGCTAGATGTTAAAACATTCTGATACGACATCCAACTATTGAATTCAGCTCCTTCATCTTCCTCTTAGAAGAATCTCCTCCCTATTACAGAATAAGAGTTCCATGCTCTCATAGACTTGATTCAACAACGAAGTTTGAGTAGACAACCTCCATCCTGCTTTAAAACTCCAAAGACTTCACACCTGCCACGCCTGAATCTTCAAAAAATAAGTAGTCTAAGACTACACCATAGCCATACCAAAGAATGCCACTTTCCTTAGTATAGCAGTCAGTAGAAAGCCAGAGATAATTGCCACTTATCCTTGACCTTCACAATGAGCAAGATCCATGCTCCCAAATACCTAGATCAGAAATAAACTGATCCAAGCAGTAACCATCAAGATTCTGATGTCTTCATCTTCATCTTCAACAGCATCAAGGTCCAGACCAGTTTCTTGCCAGGAAACTCTCTAGAGAACACATGCTTCTGTCACACCCGACTGAAGCTCATTCTTAGGTCACCACCTAAGACTAAAACAGATGCTAAAGTGTATGCAGTACCCCTCCCATGATTCTGCACAAACTCTGATGGGGAGATGTTCCAACATCTTGTTGAACATCAGCAATATTGACTTTCAAGGATAATCAATTAATTACTTGTGGATTCCCCAAATAGCAATTGATCTTAAATCCTTGTCCAATAACCCTTCTTCAATGTTGTAGCTAAGATCCACCAGATCACTCCATGAACACTTATCAAGTATTCAATCTTTTGCAAGTATCTTCTTTGAAGAACAATGTTGAGATACCAAGGCTGCCACCCTTGACTCAAGTAACTAAGATTCTCTCTGAACGAACCTTATTTACCTCAACAATTCTGAACGCTCCAATCAAATTAGATCCACTCTTAGGGTTAAGAGAGATGAATCATTCCTTGCTGTTTTTGGATGGTGACAATAAATCACCCCCACTTTCTTCAGATTATGTTTCAAAGAAACACCTTGTAGTTAGAAGAGTAAATAGAAGACTCTTGATGCACGACTGAGACGCCTTTATGAGTGGACTTGAGAGAATTCTCAAGTATCTTTGACAACCTAGCCGATCACTAATTTATCAAACTCCCAGAGCAAGAACTTGATAAACTTAAACTCAACTCCTCTCCTCTTTAACTGACTTCAACTATACCAAGAACCAAGCTTCCAAGTACCAAGTCACCATACCCGGTATCTACCAACAACTCCCTTCATTCCATCGCTCCCGACTTTGGAATAAAATAATGCAGATATCTTCATAAACAGAGACCTATGATTGAGACTTTCCACCAATTGTCTTCAGTAACAACTCCAGAATCCCATAATTCTAGAGCTCTTCCATCAGAAACACATGCAGCGGAACCACCAAGGAACATATCCTGATTGCCCTAATAAGATATTAGAACATCTTATAAGACACCCCAACTAGAGAACTAGCCATTTCTCCTACAGTTACTATAGAACCTCCTCATCAACATGAACAACCTCCAGGTTATTACCTCTGATCCAGAACATCCATCTCATCCATTAATACCCTTGAGTATGTCTGAGTTGATTGATCTAATCTTCAAAACTCCTCCTTGTTTAAACGCCAGAAAGTATCTCCCAAAGATCTCATCCAGAACCAGACAAGATGCTTGCTCTGATACCAATTGAAACTCTGACAATATGCAGACAACAGATGTCTTAACACATGTAAGACATTGTGCTACATAATAATTTAAACTCAGAGGCGCAACAGCAGACTGATACCTTGAATATCAGAACTACACAATCACAGATGTCACGACATTTGATCCAACATGTTAATCATGAACCCAACAGAAAACATAAATTTACAGAATGATAAAGCACACGATAATTGTTAACCCAGTTCGGTGCAGCTCACCTACATCTGGGGGATACCAATCCAGGAAGAAGACTCCACTATCTGTAGAACTGTTACAAAGCTAAACTCCCCCGTTTACAACTTTATACCTAACATCTACCCAATGAAGATCTTTACCAAAGCTAAACTCAAACATTTACAACTCTGATATGAGATACCCCACTCACTTCCCTTGATCATAATCTGTGATATCTCTGTCTTTTGTGTAGCTAGCGATTTTTGTCGGTGACGCGACCACCTTATCGTTGAAATTGGATTCCTCACCTCAGTGGGAAGAATACATTGGCTGCTACTTTCTGATTACTTATTTATCCCATGAAGCTAGAAGGGAAAGGGAAAGTTATCTAAAACGAACCTTGCACGCATTTTTTTAACTAAACAAACGCTAGACAGAGATTGGGGAGTCTGAGGTCAGGTTATACAATGGGAAGTTGTCAATTACCCATCCTATATGTGGTCATCCACAGGTTATAGTTTTAGAATCATGCTTAGATACTTGGTATTGATTCGTGTTTATCTGTGAAATGGGAAAATGTCTGTTGTTTTGTGATGTTTGAGAGAGAATATATTTTTGTTGTTTTCGGGTTTTCTGATGTTTTTGGTAAGGTCAGGGACCTAAGGTTTTTAATTTATTGCGCTCGCTAAGATTATTGCAATCTTATGCCTACGTATTCCCTGTTATGGAGTATATGGAAATCAGAGCGATAGTAGTTCCTCCTATTCTAAGGGAGAAACAAATGTTTTTGTATTTTGTTCAAAGCCCAAGATGTGAAGCTAAAAGGTTGATTTGTATCTTGTTCAAAGCCCAGGATGTGAAGCTAAAAATTTTTGGCTGGTAGAGAGAATTTGTCATCTCTAAAGAGAGATATCTCAGCTGTTAATCACAGTTGTTTGTGTAACTGGTTTGAAAACGGAGAATTATTTTAACTGGAATGCATAGAGACTAGCAATACCATAATTGCCTTTACAGGGTGATTTGTCCTAAAAGAGAAAACTTTAACTCAGTGTGAGCAATGCCATTTTTCCTAAGGAATTCATGCTAAAAGAGGGACATGGGCTTGTATGTTTGTATCCAGAGGCTTGCCACTTATAGCAATTAGATGAGGTTTTAACCAGGATAATGATGGACAGACAGCTTGGATGTTTATATCAATAAGTGTGCCACTTACAGAAGTTATCTGGAATTGAGGAGGTTTTTGTTTTGAATGATTATTTTTGAAATGTGATTAAACAGGACAGATATCTTCCTACAGAGAGTTTTGATTTTTGCGTGCCTTGATCAAAGCCCAATGTTGAAGCTAAGAGATTGATTGGATTCCATTAGGGAAAATCATTATACAAATCCTAAGAGGAGGCTGAAAAGACTGACTCAACAAGAGAGTGTTTATTTGTTGTATCTTGTACAAAGCCCAAGATGGAGGCTAAAAGACTGATTAACTCAACAAGAGAGTGTTTATTTTTTTTTGTATCTTGTACAAAGCCCAAGATGAAGGCTAAAAGACTGGTTAACTCAACAAGAGAGTTTTTATTTGTATCTTGTACAAAGCCCAAGATGGAGGCTAAAAAAGATTTGACTCTGTGGGGAAAAGTTTTATCTGTCTTGTACAAAGCCCAAGATTGAGGCTAAAGATTAATTCCACTCAGCTGGGGAATATTTACATGGTATCTTGTACAAGCCCCAAGATGGAGGCTAAAAGAAAGCTGACCCTATTTAGGGAGTGTTTAATATCTGTCTTGTACAAAGCCCAAGATTGAGGCTGAAAACTGCAGGGGAAAACTCATTATACAAAGCCTAAGAGGAGGCTTACTGTAGGGAAACAATCATTATACAAAGCCTAAGAGGAGGCTGATTGTGGGGATTTAACTGAGGAGTTATCATTATACAAAGCCTAAGAGGAGGCTAACTTTGCTATGGAAAGACAAAGAAAGAAATCCGTATACAAAGCCTAAGAGGAGGCTATCTTCTGCTGAGGATTGTTGAAATCCAAAGACAGGTCCATAGCGAGGATTAACTCTTATTGGGGTTTACAGAAGAGTTAAGGTATCAGAGACCTTGAGGTTCTGATGAGGGTTGTGACAGTAAAATGATCCATGTTGGGGATTTAACTGAAATGTGACAGTTAAGAGTTCTTTTCCTCTGATGAGAGTTTTGATTAGTTTACAGTAATTGACCCTTGCTAGGGAAAATTAAAGATAAGGTTTAAGTTGTGAAAACTGTTGGTTTTATTTTCTGCTTTGGAGAATTAATCAGGATGATCAGGGTTATTTCTTGTTCTTTAAGGAAATGGGAAATCCAAAGGGTATTGAGACTGTCCAAATCTACTGGTATTGAGAAATTTGATTCTCAGATGATTGATGATCATTGTACTATGCCCAAGAGAAGGCTGATATGTTAAGGGATGAAGGTCAACCCATTAACTGGTCTGACACTTGACTCAGAAAGACAGCTCTAGCAAATGATGACTAGTTTCCATTCCTATACCTGTAGAGGTCTCTGGGTCCTTGTACTAAGCCCAAGAGGAGGCTGAGAACTTTTAAGAAGCCTGAGGGTCCTTGTACAAAGCCCAAGAGGAGGCTGGAGAATGCTTTTAGGAAGCCTGTGGGTCCAACTTAAGAATGTTCAAGAAAGGTTTCACCGGGAATAATTCCTTTCTTGTATGAACAGTTCTAGAGTTTGAAGAAATTCAAGAGAAGTTTCACCGGGAATAATTCATCTCTGGGGAATTGAATTTCTTTGACAATTTCTAATAGTGACAGTTTGAGAGAAGGTTCAACGAGAATACTGCCTCTCTCTTTGTTCCATATTGATTTTACCCAAGAGAAGGCAAGACTGTATCTGGAAATCCTACGGGGATCTATGTTTGACTGTTGTAAGAGAGTAAACAACTGGCTTTACCTAATTTTAGACTTAGTTGCCAGGGAAAACTCTAAACAGATTATACAAGTATATATACAGTGGATATATGACAAGTATTTAAAAGGATATGAAAGAAGACTTACAGAGGAGCAGCTTCCCACAATACAGTATATATATATATATATATAAGTATTTAAAAGGATATGAAAGAAGACTTACAGAGGAGCAGCTTCCCACAATACAGTATATATATATATATAAAGCAGTAAATGAAAGTAGATAAAAACTTACAGGTGAGCAAGCTTCCATGCTGTAATTGTTAGTTGTTCAAAAATATGAAACAAATCTTGATAACAGTTATTTTAAAGCAAAAAAGATGGGGCTTATTCAACAAGAGATGCCCTGATGATTTATTTGAATATATACTGTATGTTTAACAGAGTATTTACAAAGGGAGTTGGGTCTTATAGCTCAAGGAGAAGCCCAAAGATTATTTTTGTACAGAGATGGGACTTACAACTTAAGGAGTGGCCCAGATGGTTTGATTTTGAACTGGCTATCACGCCGAGATTTTTGAAAATACAGTGAGACTTATACAATGAGTGAGGCTCAAAATGATTTTGGTTGAAAAAGGATTGGATCTTACACTCTATTAGTGGCCCAAAGAGGTTTTAAAGTTAAAAGAAATGGGACTTATAGCTCAAGGAGAAACCCAATTGATTTTGTTAAAAAGGCGACGATCGCGCCGTTGTTTTGAAAATGTACAGAGGGACTTATACAATAAGTGAGGCCCAAAATGGTTTATGTACAAAGAGATTGGGTCTTATAACTCAATGAGAGGCCCAGAGTATTTTAAAGAAAAGAAATGGGATTACAACACAAGGGTAGGCCCAGATGAAATGTTTGAAAACGACGATCGCGCCGCGATTTTAGAAAACACAATGGGACTTATACAATGCATTGAGGCCCAAAAAAGGTTTTTTCTACAAAAGGGTTGGGACTTACACTCTATTAGAGGCCCAAAGAGTTTAAAAATGATTGATGAGGGTGAAAATTATCAAAACCCTAATTTCATTTAAAATGGAATTAATTTTATTTAAAAATTAATAAAAATTATTGAAAACATGTGAGAAATAAGTTATGATCTTGGATCAATATTTGAAAAATCATGTTTTTATCCAAAAAATGATTTAAAACCATTTAAGTTTGGAAAATCAAGAGAAAGAAATTTTTTAAAATGTTTAAAAACAAATAAAAATTAATTCTTTGCAAAAATATCAATTATATGAAATAAATAATATATTTGGGAATTTTTTATAAAATAAAATATTTTAACATTTTTGTGAATTATTAAAAAAATAATCAACTCAAAATCATTAAAATTCAGAAAGAAATTAATTTTTGAATCAATTAAATAAAATCACAAAAATCCAAATATTCAAAAAAAGCGCCAAGAACACATGAAGAACACGTGGGTGTTCTGGGTTTGGTTGATTTGCGTTTTCTCATCAATCTCACTGAATACTTGATGAAATCATGCAATCCACATATCAATGTGCTCGTTTTCAACTCACGATCATGTCTATGGTCTTTAATTTCATTTATTTTAAACATGGAATAAGAAATCAAGACAAAACCTCAAGAACCCTAAATTGTGCATGAAGGCTGAGAATTTTGATACACGATTCATACAAGGCAATTAATAGAGGGGAAACATTCTATGCATGATTATGAATATTTGGCAAAAATATTGTGCGAGGAAATATGCATAAATCAAGAGATGACCAAGTTTAGGCTTACTTGAAGGTCGTGGCAGCAAGAGCAATCTGATTTTTGAGTTGGAGGTGTTACAGATGAGTTGTGATGATCTGAACATCTTCCCTACACCATATGAAGTGTGTTTGAATGCTTAGAATGAATGGAAATGATCTGGAACTGAATATGGCATCCCAACTGCAACTTCGTGAAAAATATGAGCAGATGGGGTAGCACTTTGTGATTCTGATGTTCCAGATGTTATTTTAGTGTTTGATCAGCTCATATATGATGTATATGAGGTGTGTGTGATTGGTTTGGATGGAATTACTCTCTACTGAAAAATCTGATAATGACTTGCTAAGAAAGGCATTTTGGTGAGTGAGAGAGTGATTTTGAGAAAGGCAAGTGTTATAGGCCTTTGGTGTACTCAAACTGATCAGAAATGAGCTTTATTTATAGTGTGTCAAGTTTGTTTTGCAAGCAATAGTGAATGGCAACTGCAGCAGGCCATTGTCCAATTAAAACATTTTGGAATCTCAAGTATCCTCCTAACATTGACTTGAGATTAGGGTACAGGTCTGTGGTCCTTTGGTTCAGATTTGAACCTTGACTCATTAAGTGAGAATTGCTTCAGTTCATGCCACCTTGATGCATCCATTCAATGCATGGAAACAAAATTGGAGTCTTGGCACATTTTAGCCTTTTTAGAGGTCACATGGCTACTTGTAGATTCTTGGACTTGGGAGGCTTGTGGATCAGATCACCCCCCTTGGATTTGATCCTCTGATGTGTCCAAAATGATGACAAGGCTTGGAGTTATCAAATTTTGCCAAATCGAGCAAAAGTGCAAAATTCTGCCTTGTCTAGACAGTTGGAAATGGTCATCTTGAGGAGATCATATCTCCTTGCTCAAATGGAGTTATGAGAGCCTCTTGTGCTTTTTAAAGAGTCCTCATATGATACAACACATGTGTGATCATAGTTTGTTCACAAACTATTTGGATCCAATTGAAAAATCATCATGAACATTGATGTTCAAGGCTGCTAACTTAGGCAGATTTTCACTAAGTGTTGAAAAAGTGTCATTTCTTCATTTTTGTCATTTTGATCATTCCATAACTTAAAATCCATGAGGAATTGGAGTTTGATGTAGTTGAAGCTTTTGTAGAGTGCAACAAGACCTACAAATCCAGCTTTGGATCACCAAAATGGTTGCTTGAATCTCAAGTTATGATCCTTGGAAGTTGGTACCCTAGCCACTTTTTTTCATAACTTAGAAAAATTCTAAGTTTTTTATGGTTACCCCTTTTATAAGTTAACCCACTTTTCTTGATTTTTATTGATGAATTATGATTCAAATCACATATTAACATGATTTTAGGGTTAATGGAACCTTGTTTGACCAAAATTTCAAAAATTCAAACTTTGAATTTTGTACAGTTGACTTTTTCAAAAGATGAATTTTGACTTTGTGATTCCTCTGTGAAATAAATCCTTAGACCTAATTAAACTTCATGGATGGCCTCTAAGGGTACTTAGGAATGTCTTAGACCCTCCCCCAAGGTTTGAGAACAAGTGTAGGTCAACAGTCAATGGTAGGGTTGACTTTTTCTTCAGAAAACCCTAATTTGTGACCAGATGAATCTAAGTTCTTGTGGCTTATGACTTGAGCTCTTTGAGTCAATAAAATCTTGTAGACATGTTAATATGATGTATTTAAGGTCCTTGAAGTTCATCTTGAAGCTTCAAGCTATGTCTTGCTTCACAAGTTAACTCAAGGGTTGAATTAGGTCAAAACCCTAATTCCTGATTTTTTGATAGATGGTCCCTCAAGGTGATTTTGCCATTGTGAATGGACTCTTGAGACACTTTTGAGCTTATTGGACCACATATTAAGGCATTGGCTCATGCCCAGATGAAAATTTTCATCTGGAGGCCTTGGTCGACCAAAACCCTAATTTGGTGACACTGGCGATCCTGAGGCTTGATCCTCTTGTAATGTTGCATAACTATGCATGATTTTTGATATGGGAGATCTCTTGATCCTTCATTGGATGTTTAAGAGGTTAGAAAAGTTGAAGATCAAATCCTTTCTTGATTGATCTTTTGTCTGAATGCTCTGAGAAGGATGAAAACCCTAATCTTTGATTGTAGTAAATGCTCAACAATCTCTGAGGAGATTAATGAGGCATGATGGCACACCAACATTGTGGTGATGATCCTCAAAATGATGGGAAATCTTAGTGGTCAAAATTTGGGGTATGACAGATGCCCCTATTTAATCTTCTTGGACTCGAAGGTGTGAATGGCGAAGATATTCGGACATTCGGGGTGCAAGAGGATTAAATATCGGAATGCCCGAAATTTTGACGGTGTCTATGAATGGTAATTTACCAGTTCATCTTCTTTTGCTAAGCATTTGATACTCAGAAAAAGGTAAAACTTCCCCTCGATCCTGGTTTCCTACCAAGGAACTGGTCTTAGTCTCTGAAATAAACTTTCGCGCGATCGTTGTTTCCTACCAAGGAACTGGTCTCAGTTTCTGAAATAAAATTCCCCTCGATCCTAGTTTCCTACCAAGGAACTGGTCTCAGTTTCTTTTTTCAAGTATTTCTCTTGATAAGGAACGCTATGTGTAGCGGTTTTCATCAAACTTCTCGCCGAGTTTTACTAGGAGATGCCATTTAATGGAAAATTTGATGTCAGACATGCTGAGGAAAACCCATTGGCCTGAGTTGTAGAGGTGCAAACTTCTATGTTGGAGATGCCATTTATAGACTCTACTGGGAAAAACGAGTCTTCTGAGGGACTACTTTCTGCTTCGGGATATCACATTTTTCTTAGGAATTCCTTCGTAAATAAATGCCATGTGATCTGATCCAATTTTGAGGTGCTGATGACTTCATTAACATTGGTTTCTTTGGAGAAAGACCGATGTATTGTCGAGAGTCATTTGTTGAGAGACTTTCTCTGGGATTTTCCTTAATCCGAGAAAGCAAATGTATCATTTTCAAAGGTGAAGAATGATGTTCCAAAGTGTATCTGTTGAACGTCTTCTTGTATTTCAGAGGTTCAAGTTATCAAAGTGGTTGAGAATGGTTTCAATCCAGAAACAGACTGGAGAGAGATGGTTCAGACGAACGTTTTGTGAAGACATAACTTCTCAATGGTTTTGATGAAGGCAAAAATGTTAATTCAAGGTTTTATGTACAAAAGGAAATGGATCAAAGACTTCAAAGCTAGAACAAGTTTCATATTAATTCAAGTCTTGAATATTTCTCAAAGAAGGAAAAAGAAGAAATGCATAAGACTTGTCTACTCTTGTAAGATAGGATTAATCAAACTTTTAGGTATATGAAATTCTTGACTAAAACAAATCTTAGTGCTCAAGTTTTATAGTCATGCTTTAAAAAGTCATTCTTTGATTTAAAACCTTGAGAAAATATTTTTCAAAGTTTATCTAAAGTCTTGGTCATATTTTTTGATGATATATGGCTTATAATCATTTGCATTAAGAATTTTTCAAATTTTACACTGATGCAATCGATTGTCATCCTGATGCAATCGATTGCACTAGGCTAAATTTTCTAATTTTTTGCACGTTACACTTAGTGCAACCGATTGTCATTCTAATGCAATCGATTGCACCTGAAGCTTTTTTGAAAAATTCCTTGTTTAAATGCATCTTTTCAAGGTACCTCTTGCTTGCATCTTTTCCATTCATTGTATAATAATTTTCAGAAATTCTTTCAAGCATTGCCTTGATTATTGAATGGGTGCATGCTCACTATATATTAATTTCAAAGTTTCTTTTGTGATTCACCTTCTTGCATACAATTTTCAAACATCTTTATTTTCTAAAAATCTTTTAATTTCTCAAGTGTAAAAAGTCAGAATTTTCCAAGAGTGAAACCTTGTCATTGAACTTTCATTTCAACCTTTATAGTTTCATTCTTGCATCATAAAACACTTGTATATTCTGAATAAAGATTACTTGTACAAGAAGAAGATCAATCTTGTGATTGATATATTGAAGATTCAAATTTTCGTCTACTAACTCAAAAATTCAGAACTATTGTAAAATCCTAAAGCTCCAACAATTGTTTGGTTTTAGGTGTTGACTATAAGGGAAGGATTATTTCTCTTATAGGGTTTGTTAGAATCCTTGCTATCCGGATAGTGGATACAAGAGGTCCATTGTAAGAGTTATTCTTGGTTGGACTTTAAACTTGTAAAATCCAAGAGGGTGTTCTTGGTGGTTGATAGTTAGTGACTTGTATAGAAAGACTAGGAAGAGTCTTGTCTTGTCCAAAACTATAGTGAAACCTCTTTCATGTTGAAAGGGGAGTGGAGTACTCTCGACCTATGAGGGGAACCACTATACGTCTCGGTGTTCTTTACTTTTCGCATTTACCGTTTTCCTCACTTAGAAACTTTTAGGAAAAGTAAAATTCAAAAACCGTCAAAAATCCGGATAATTGTCTAAAAGCCTAATTCACCCCCCCCCCCCCCCCCCTCTTAGGCACATTTATAACTTACAATTGGAATCAGAGCAGGTCTTAGGTAACCTGTTCCTAAAGATCCAGTATGGTTTCCGCAAGTTCAAACCCAGGTTTCAAAGACGGTGGAAGTAGTTACAAGCCCCCACTTTTCTCTGGAGAGTATTTTGATTTTTGGAAGTTTCGTATGAGAGCACATCTTGAAGCACAAGGAGAATGTATATGGGAAGCTATTGAGAATGGTCCGCATAATCCTGTGAATGTAGTCAATGGTGTTGGCACTGTAAAATTAAAAAGTACATATGATGAAGAAGACAAGAGAAAAGTCCTAAATGAAAAGAAAGCTATCAATATTCTTCAAAGTGCCTTAAGTATTGATGAGTTCTTTCATGTTTCTCAATGCAAATTCGCGAAGGAAATATGGGATACTTTGGTGGAGACTCATGAAGGAACTGCTGAAGTAAAAAGATCAAGATTAAACACATTAACTCAAGAATATGAGATGTTTAGAATGCAGCCCGGAGAATCAATCCTCGACTTGCAAAAAATATTTGTGCACTTGACAAATCATTTGAAAGCACTCGGTAAGACTTTTACTAACGATGAATTAAATCTTAAAGTGCTTAGATCCTTAAACAGGGAATGGCAACCAAAGGTGACAGCGATATCAGAAAAGAAGAGTCTTTCTACAATGACATCTGCTTCCTTGTTTGGAAAACTTCAAGAGCATGAGTTAGAACTTGAAAGATTGGAGAAGCATGAAATTCAAGTAAAAGATTCAAAAGATGTTGCCTTAAAGACAAAAGTAAAAAATTATGATAGCAATCAAGAGGATGAGTCCAATAGTGATGAAAATGATGATCTTATAAAAAAGTTCAAAAAGTTTCTAAGAAAAGAAAGGAAAAAGGAGATCATTAAAGAGGAAGAACCAACAAGAAAGATTAAATGCTTTGAATGTGGAGAAAGAGGACATGTTAAAAGTAAATGCCCTACACTTCAAAAGAAAAATAAAGTCAAGAGAAAGAATCATAAAAAGGAAAAGAAAGTATATGTAGACGATGAAATAAGTTCATCGTCAGATGAAGAACATGTAAATCTTGCATTGATAGCAACACACCATTCTGATGAAGAAAAAGAAGAGGTTAGTAATGAATTATCTCTTTATGATAATGATGCACAAGAAGCCATTAATGAACTCTTAAATGAATGTAAGGTCTTGTATAAAATAATATCTTCACAAAAGAAACAAATAACATCTTTAGAAGAAAAAGTTGATGTTATGGAAAAAGAATCAAAAGATGAAAAACAAAAGAAAATTAGTGAAGGAAAACAAGAGTTGGTATGTAAAAATTCTGAATCACTCTCTTTCCAAATTGTTCAATTAAAAAGAGTCCTTGAAAGATATGAGAAAGGACAAGTTGGATTAGAAGCAGTCCTTAGTCAACAAAGATACTCAAATGATAAAAGTGAACTTGGTTACTCACAGTTTTCTAAACCAAGTTCTAGTAAAACAATCTTTGTTAAGGCTAGTCATCAAAATTCTAAAGAGAAAGTGAACAAACCTAAGAATGTGCATCCTTATCCTAAAAAGAAAATATTTCCTAAAAAGAAATCATATATTCCAAGATATAAAAGCTATTTTGTTCCTACTTGTTTTTATTGTGGTATTATTGGCCATACACCTAATGCTTGCTATGTAAGAAACTTTAGTGTTGCAAGTGGGTATTATGTGTGGGTTAAGAAGGGAACTAACTATGATGGACCCAAAGCACATTGGGTACCAAATCAAACTTAATTTGTTTTGTAGGTTTGCTTGAGGACCACTTTAAATCTATGATGTTTTGATAAGTGGTGGTTCTAAGTTTTTGATGGGAGAAATAAACTAACTTTCAAATCTAGTTCTAAAGTCCAAGGGTTATTTCACATATGGGGAATACCTTAAAGGAAGAATTCTTGGCATTGGCAAAGTTGGAGCACTAACTTTCACATCCATTGAAGATGTACTTTATGTTAAAGGACTAAAGCAAAATCTTCTAAACAAAAGCCAACTTTGTGACTAAGGCTTCAAAATCATGTTCACCAAGGATGAATGTTTTGATGAAGTCAATCTTAAGGTAAAATCTCATAGGTAAAAATTGTCTTTATTTTTCATAATTTCTTTATATACTTCAAGTCTTTTCCCATCCTTTTTGTTAATGACAAAGGGGGAGAAGAATTGTGTATTATTGCTTGGTTTCTCTAACAAAATGTGCATATTTCAAAACTCTCTAAAATCATGGATAAAGGGGGAGAAATATTCAAGGGGGAGCAAGCTTTGGTTAGAGAAACAAGATTGGGTCGAATTTTCAAGAATTGGGTTGTCATCATCAAAAAGGGGGAGAATGTGAAGACATAGCTTCTCAATGGTTTGATGAAGACAACAATGTTCATTCAAGGTTTTATGTACAAAAGGAAATTGATCAAAGACTTCAAAGCTAAAACAAGTTTCATATTAATTCAAATCTTGAATATTTCTCAAAGAAGGAAAAAGAAGAAATGCATAAGACTTGTCTACTCTTGTAAGATAGGATTAATCAAACTTTTAGGTATATGAAATTCTTGACTAAAACAAATCTTAGTGCTCAAGTTTTATAGTCATGCTTTAAAAAGTAATTCTTTGATTTAAAACCTTGCGAAAATATTTTTCAAAGTTTATCTAAAGTCTTGGTCATATTTTTTGATGATATATGGCTTAGAATCATTTGCATTAAGAATTTTTCAAATTTTACACTGATGCATCGATTGTCATCCTGATGCAGTCGATTGCACTAGGCTAAATTTTCTAATTTTTTGCACGTTACACTTCGTGCAACCGATTGTCATTCTAATACAATCGATTGCACCTGAAGCTTTTTTGAAAAATTCCTTGTTTAAATGCATCTTTTCATGGTACCTCTTGCTTGCATCTTTTCCATTCATTGTATAATAATTTTTAGAAATTCTTTCAAGCATTGTCTTGATTATTGAATGGGTGCATGCACACTATATATTAATTTCAAAGTTTCTTTTGTGATTCACCTTCTTGCATATAATTTTCAAACATCTTTATTTTCTAAAAATATTTTAATTTCTCAAGTGTAAAAAGTCAGAATTTTCCAAGAGTGAAACCTTGTCATTGAACTTTCATTTCAACCTTTATAGTTTCATTCTTGCATCATAAAACACTTGTATATTCTGAATAAAGATTACTTGTACAAGAAGAAGATCAATCTTGTGATTGATATATTGAAGATTCAAATTTTCATCTACTCACTCAAAAATTCAGAACTATTGTAAAATCCTAAAGCTCCAACAATTGTTTGGTTTTAGGTGTTGACTATAAGGGAAGGATTGTTTCTCTTATAGGGTTTGTTAGAATCCTTGCTATCCGGATTATGGATACAAGAGGTCCATTGTAAGAGTTATTCTTGGTTGGACTTTAAACTTGTAAAATCCAAGAGGGTGTTCTTGGTGGTTAATAGTTAGTGACTTGTATAGAAAGACTAGGAAGAGTCTTGTCTTGTCCACAACTATAGTGAAATCTCTTTCATGTTGAAAGGGGAGTGGAGTACTCTCGACCTGTGAGGGGAACCACTATACGTCTCGGTGTTCTTTACTTTTCGCATTTACCGCTTTTCTCACTTAGAAACTTTTAGAAAAAGTAAAATTCAAAAACCATCAAAAATCCGGATAATTGTCTAAAAGCCTAATTCACCCCCCCCCCCCCCCCCCCTTTAGGCACATTTATAACTTACACGTTTCCTGACGAGGGAAGTGCTGATGACTCAACCAACGAGAGGACTTTATCACTTGGGAGTGAAACTGGCCAGAGTGATATTGATACAATATGAATATGAACAAATTAATAATGCATGATGTATGTATGCTTATGCTGACAAAACAGACACGACACACAGAATAGTGAATGAACTCGATTGGATATTCGACCACTGCGGGGAATAAAAAATACCAATGGTTCAAGATAGTAGTACTGCCTTGCTTAGGAGAAGTAGACTTCATGGGGGAGAAGGAAATTGTCGATCGGTCTTAGGAGGTAAGAACTTTGCCGGGGAAGTCAGATGAGATATTGCATCTGAACTGTTGATCCTTCAATTAGGTGAACTAGTTTAGAATGAGTACTTTGATTCTGCACTTTGAAGTTAATCACTTATGAGGAAGCCATTGATGTACTTTCAGACGTTTAAAGTCAAAAGGAAATGCCATCCTTATTTTAAAAGCAGAAGAAAAAAAATTTGCAAGTAAATTCATTTTTGTTTCATTTCAAGAATCGTTGAACATGTTAAAATGTCATTCTATAAAGCAAAAACAAATAAGAGTTGCAAACAAAAGCACGAGGGCTCAAATTTTATTGATAGAATGGTGATCAGCAGAGCGCGTGATACCATAGAGTATTTACAAAGTTTAAAAATCGTAATTTATGGGAAATGGGCTACATTAAAACATAACGACGTTATCCTTCTACCAACTTAGAATTCTAGACATTACGGGCTTCTGTCGAAGACGGCCCTGATGAAAGTCTTTTCTGATGGAAAGTATTATCGCTAGGAAATTTACCTGTGTTGGATGTAGTTACTTGCATGAATCCCTAATTTTTGCCTAAATTGTACTTTGAGATTTCCAATCCACTGGGATAATTTTCAGATTATGTCTCTAATTTTTACCTAGACCGCCCTTTCAGGTTTTCAATCCACCGAGACGTTTTTTTTTTAGTTTTTATTTAGGCGAAGTATTTCTTGACTACATCAACATTCGTGGGGTAGGCAAATTCCTCTCCGTCCATGGTTGCAAGTCTCAAGGCACCGTCTGAGAAAGCTTTCTTGACCATATAGGGGCCGGTATAATTCGGAGTCCACTTGCCCCGAGAATCAGTGAGAAATGATTATATCTTTTTGAGCACGAGGTCTCTTTCTCTGAAGACGCGGGGTCGGACTTTTTTGTCAAACGCTTTCTTCATCCTCTGTTGATACAACTGACCATGGCATAGAGTCGGTATTCTTTTTTCCTCAATGAGGTTCAGTTCGTCGTGCCTGCTTTGACACCATTCAGCTTCTGTTAGCTTAGCTTCCATCAATACCTGAATTGATGGGGTCTCTACTTCCATGGGGAGCACTGCCTCTATGCCATATAGTAGAGAGAAAGGGGCTGCCCCTGTTAAAGTGTGAACTTATGTGCAATAACCGTGAAGAGCAAAGGGTAGCATTTCGTGCCAGTCTTTGTAGGTTACAACCATCTTTTGGACGATTTTCTTAATGTTCCTGTTAGCAGCTTCTACCGCGCCGTTCATCTTAGGTCGGTAGGGAGATGAGTTATGGTGTTCGATCTTGAACTCAGCACACAACTCTTTCATCATCTTATTGTTCAAGTTCGATCCGTTATCCGTAATGATCTGGCTTGGAACACTATAACGTCAGATGATATTGTTTTTGATAAATCGGACCACCACTTGTCGGGTTACATTAGCGTACGACGCTGCTTCAACCCACTTGGTGAAGTAGTCAATGGCGACTAGAATGAACCGATGTCCGTTTGATGCTTTGGGTTTAATCATGGCAATCATATCGATTCCCCATATGGAAAAAGGCCACGGGGAAGAAAGAACGTTGAGACGCGTTGGCGGTACATGGATTTTGTCTGCGTATATCTGACACTTGTGACACTTCCGCATGTACTTATAGCAGTCAGATTCCATTATCAACCAATAGTACGCTGCTCTTAGGATTTTTCTCGCAATTGTGTGTCCGTTGGCATTAGTGCCAAATGATCCTTCATGAATTTCTCGCATTAACTTATCAGCTTCTGGTTTGTCAATGCAGCGAAGCAGAACCGTGTCAAAGTTTCTTTTATAGAGTGTATCAACGTTCAGAAAGAAGTTTCCAGACAGTCTCCTGAGATTTTTCCTGTCTTTTCTCGATGTCCCAGATGGGTACTCTTGTTTCTGAAGAAAACACTTGATATCGTGGTACCAAGGTTTGTTGTCTATGTCATCTTCAATTGTGAAGATGTAAGCGGGCCTTTCCAGGCGCATTATGTCGATTTTAGGTACGTCGTTCCAACGATTTACAACAATCATGGAAGAGAGAGTGGCTAATGCATCAACCATATGATTTTCCTCACGAGGAATGTGATGAAACTCGAATCTATCGAAGAAAGGTAACAACCTTCTTGTATAGTCTTTGTAAGGGATCAGCCCGGACTGGTATGTGTTCCAATCTCCTTTGATCTGATTGATAACCAGGGCTGAGTCGCCATAAACATCCAAATTTTTGATCCTTAGATCAATTGTTTCCTCGAGACCCATGATACATGCTTCGTATTCGGCCTCATTGTTTGTACATTTGAATGTCAATCTAGCAGTGAAAGGAATGCGGGTACCTTGAGGGGTAACAATGATTGCCCCAATTCTGTTTCCATAATGGTTAACTGCTCCATTAAAAATTAATCCCCACTGGGATCCTAGTTCATGCCCTTCATTGGGTAGCGGTTCATCGCAATCTTTCATTTTCAAAAACATGACATCTTCGTCTGGGATGTCAAACACGACTAATTCCTGATCGTCAATCGGTTGATGAGCCAAATGATCAGCTAAAATACTTCCCTTAACGGCTTTCTGAGTGTGGTATTCTATGTCATATTCTGATAGTAACATCTGCCAACGGGCAATCCTTCCCGTGAGAGCATGTTTCTCCAAGACATACTTGATGGGATCCATCTCGGAGACCAACCAAGTGGTGTGACAAATCATGTACTGGCGAAGACGTTTAGCTGCTCAAGCTAAAGCGCATCAAGTTTTCTCAAGCATAGTGTACCGAGTTTCACAGTCGGTAAATTTCTTGCTTAGGTAGTAAATGCCAGACTCCTTTCTTTTGGTTTCGTCTTGTTGGCCAAGTACACAACCCATCGAGTCTTCCAAGACTGTCAGATAAATGATTAGTGGTCTTCCTTCCACTGGAGGTGATAAAATTGGTGGGTTCAACAGATATTCCTTAATACTGTCTAAAGCTTTTTTACAATCTTCTGTCCATACACAGTTTTGATTCTTTCTGAGTTATTTGAAGATTGGCGCACAAGTCGCGGTCATGAAGGATATGAACCTCGAGATATAATTTAGTCGTCCAAGAAACCCTCTGACTTGTTTCTCTATTTTTGGAGAAGGCATTTCTTGAACGGTCTTGACCTTGTCAGGATCAACCTTAATCCCTTTTGGCTGACAATGAACCCTAGGAGCTTTCCTGAGCGAACACCGAATGTACACTTGTTAGGATTCAAACGGAGTTTGAATTTTCTTAGACGTTCAAACAACTTTGACAGATGTTCAACGTGTTCCTCTTCTGTTTTTGATTTGGCAATCATGTCATCGACATACACCTCGATTTCCTTGTGCATCATGTCATGCAACAGAGTCGTCATGGCCCTTTGATAGGTTGCCCCGACGTTATTCAAACTGAACGACATTACCTTGTAGCAAAAGGTGCCCCATGGGGTGATAAAGGAAGTTTTCTCCATGTCTTACGGTGCCATTTTAATCTGATTATAGCCCAAGAATCCATCCATAAAGGAGACGACTTTGAATTTTGTTGTATTGTCTATCAGCATGTCAATGTGTGGTAAAGGGAAGTCGTCCTTTGGACATGCCCTGTTTAGATCTCTGTAATCTACACACATCCTGACTTTTCCGTCCTTTTTCGGAACTGGCACTATGTTGGCCAACCATTGAGGATACTCTGAGGTGGCAAGGAAACCAGCGTCTATCTGTTTCTGTACTTCCTCTTTGATTTTGATAGCCATGTCCACATGATTCCTTCTCAACCTTTACTTTACTGGCAGACATTCTGACTTTAACGGTAAATGATGTTCCACGATGCTGGTATCCAACCCTGGCATGTCCTGATAGGACCAAGCAAATACATCGGGAAACTCTTTGAGAAGTTTTATCAAGTCATCTTTGAATGTCGGATTGAGCAGTGCTCCAATCTTAACTTCTTTTCTCTCTTCCTCTGAACCCAAATTTACCGCTTATAACGGCTCCTTGTGAGGCTCAATTGACCTTTTTCCTCTTTGAGTAATCGGGAGATCTCTTTTGGAATTTCGGCGTCTTCTTCTTCTTCAACTTCAAATACCGGGAATTCAAAGTTGGGAGAAAGCATCAGATCGTATGTTTTAACGGGGTTAGAAACAAGCAATCTGCAAGGCGTGATGATTTAGTTTTAGAAGAGATAGAGAGAATACAAACGTGTGTACAGTGTATTGAAACAATGCTTGTTTTTATTTATTGAGTTTGTTTTAGGATTACCATTTTCTGAAAAGTGAAAAGAGGAAACAGCAATAAATGCGGGAATTACAGAATGACGTTTTATTTATGATTTAACGATTCTTGAAATTACAGCCCTATAAAACAAAACTTTGTCACTTTGGGCGAAGCAAAGAGGGATATTTACAGAAAAGTGAGCCCTATAAAACATCCGTTTCACCCGGGCAAGGTGAAAGGTTTAAAACAAAGATGGCAATTACTTAGACTTATGGACGACTTTCGGAACATCAACAGCGACCCACTGGCGATGAACTCCTCGGTGAATCACAAAGTCAGGAACCTGATTTCTGGCGGATCAGGATTATTGGAATCCTCTTCCCAGGCAGAGTTGTCGTAAACGAACTCTTCTGTTGTATTTTCCATAGTTTCCTCGTTCTCAGGGGAGTCTCCCCATCCAGTTGGCTGGATATCTTCGAGTTTGATTCGAGAGCTTTCAGGAGCAGTATACTTGACTAAGAAGTCATACTTACCGCTTGGCTGTCCTAAAGTGTCACATACTTCAGCGGGAGAAGAGGAGTCATCTTCCTCGATGACGTTCACCTCTGGAAAAGCGTAATTGATGAACTCTTGTCCTGCAATATTTGCAGATTCATTGTTGTGGTGAGCATTTTCAGAATAACCTGAGTAATGATCCCATAACTGACTGGGGATACAGGTATTCTTTTCAATGTTGCTCAATTGATATGCCTCGTTGGGCTGACTCTTTTGCCCCAAGTCCTCTAGGTAAGGCTGCCAGATTGGCAAGTCATCCATTGGGTCAAAATAGTCATAGTCAAAGTCATCTTTCATCGGATCATCTTCTAATGAGTTAGTCGGAGCACGACATCCCTCTGGATCATAATCTCCGTACATTATCTTGACATCTGATATCGGTATAAATCTCGGACTCTACGTGGGAAAACAAAATGGCGTAGGCGTCTCTCCCTGAGAAAAATAACCATCCTTGTTGAGATATGATTTCCACTATTCATCCATATCGGAGGAGTTATCATCATTGATAGTGTGTACTTCTTGAGACACTGGTTAAAGGAATCCTCTGCTGAGGAAGAAATCCTTAATGGGACGAAAACTTTCATCTTTCTTAGCAGTCTTGGCACAGGTTGAGGAGAATCCTAAACCTTTCTTTTTCTTGTTATCTGTAGGAATCACAAGTTGTCCCCATCCTTTTGCATTGTTACTCTTGATTGCTTCAAGACCGTCCTTGTATGAGGTAATCGACGTTCCCTTCTCAAGTCGATTCTCATTGCTCACCGAAAAAGCTTGGAACTGAGTTCCAACAACCTCCTCTGGTTTTACACAGGAGAAAGATGATAAATTACTTACTATCAAAGCTTGTTCTCCATAGACTGTAACAAGTTTATCGTTCTTGACGAACTTCAGCTTCTGGTAAAGTGTCGAAGTGACTGCCCCAGCATCGTGTATCCAAGGTCTTCCTAATAAACAATTGTAAGCTGCCCGGATGTCCATGACCTGAAAAGTCACTTGAAAAGTGTGGGGACCAATAGTTATGGGAAGATCTACTTCGCCGATAACTATTTTTTCTGGATCCGTCAAAGGCTTTGACGATGATCTCACTGCCCCTCATCGGAGCTCCTTGAAATGATAGTCGTGTTGGAGTCGACTTTGGCATAACATTCAGAGATGATCCTGTGTCAACTAGTACGCTGGCTAAAGGATCGTTCTGGCAGTTGACTGTAATGTTAACCGCTATGTTATGATTCTTGCCTTCTTCCGGCAATTCCTCATCACTGAATCCCAAATTGTTGCAGAAAGTGATGTTAGAGATGATACTATCGAATTGTCCCACAGTAACATATTGTTCTACATAAGCTTGCTCTAAGACTTTCTGTAGAGCTTCCCCGTGAGCCTCAGAACATAGTAAGAGAGATAAAACAGAGATTCTGGATGGAGTTTGCAACAGTTGATCTACAATGTTGTACTCACTTTTCTGGATGAGTTTCAGGATCTCATCGTTGTTCTTTGAAAGTTAAGGATTACTGGACTGCCCGATTTGATGATTAACAACTTCTGCCTATGTTTCTTTCTCTTTGGCAGGTTCTCCAACTCCTTGGTTGAAGATTCGACCACTCCGTGACTCGACTGATGTCGGCAATGTTTACGACAGAGGGTAATGGAGTTTCCTTTCCATTTTCGATGGTTGTAGCATCGTACTTATAAGGGATAGCCTTATCTGACTGTACGGTATTGGTCCTGGTAAATAAATCACCACTGGAACCTTTTGATTTTTCTGACCATCATACTCAATCTCGATGGGTTCAAGGTTGAGAGTATTTCTACTGTCAAGAGGAAATTTTGACTCATTGAGCAGTGGGATTATGACACAAACATCTTCGGCCATTTCCGTATTGGAAATGATGACAACATCTTCACTCTAATCGGGAAGATAGTCTTGTATCACGTTGATCGACCCGGTACTTGAACACGGTAAGATATCTTTTCGGTCCAGCTTATTTTGAAGAGCTGACCACACAAAATAACATCCTTGGTTATTTTCTGAACAAACTCTACAGCGTTCATAATTATGTGGTAGTACCCAGCCAAGTCCGCTTTGTATACAGTGCATTTTGACCAGATCAGTTTCCATCGAGCGGACATCCTGACTCTGATGTCTACTAGGATTTCCATCAATCATACTAATATTTTGCATAGCTTCGTCCAAGTAAATTGGAATCCACCAGTTGTCTAATAGGTGTTGAAGTGTTCTCTGGACAAGACATAGCCTTGATCGTCCTTCTGGCACTTCTCACAGTCCTGAAATCATGTGAAGCCAGAAAACCGAGCCTGACTTGCTTAGCATGTAGTTCTACCATACTGGTGTTCATCAAGCGTATTGTTGCGGTGAAAATTGGATAACAAATTATTAATTAATTTGCATCATATTTCTTTTACAACCTACTTTGATTTATCCAAAGGAAAGGTTCAAGATCGTTAGAAAAACCTAAAGGGAAAGATCTAAGGTTCGGGGGTTGGTTACGCTTAGGGAAGGTATTAGCACCCTAAACGTCCGTAGTACTCTACGAGAAACTCTTGTTAAATGTTATCTTATGTTTGCTAAAGGTTCTATGCTAAAGGCTGAAAACCCTAGGGGTTAGTATCTAAGTATACTCGATAAAGCATCGCACTTTACGCCTACGTATCCTCGGGAATAGAATCAGAGTATGCGTAGTTCTACTTCTACTGAATGATTGACTGTGGTCAATATTCAGAGGGGAAATGAGTACAAGCTCATTGTAGAGTTTAGGAACTCTCTAGATCTAGTTGTAATGGACCTATGTTGAAGTTTAGTTAGGAGGGGAAAGTGATAAATTCATTATGATGAATATCACTAAGAGTTGAGGAACTCTCTCCTGAAGCTAGTTATGGTTTCTATGGCTCTGATGAGGCCAAGAAACAAGTTTTCTTCCTAAGAGATTACTTAGGTTAAGATGGGGGAAATGACTTTAAGAGTCAACACTATTCACCTTCCTTTGGAATAGGGGAAAAACAGATAAAACATCAAAGTGATAATAAAATGATATAAAAGACATGAATACAAATATGAGATTAAGATGAAAATCAAGATGTCAAAGCAAAGTGAGAATTAAACACATAATGATCAAACACATTAGGTATAACATGGCATAATGAAAAAGAAAATGCAATAAAACAATAATGAGCATTTTTAAACTTAATCAAGAATAAAGTCTCAAAATTACATATTTTTGATAATTTTCTTTTATATAAAAGGCTTAACAAAGAAAATGAAGCAAAAGAAAGAAAAAAAAAAGAAATAAACAAAATAAGATATTTTTAGAGATTAAGTATAAAATGGTGAAATGAATAACTAAGTGATAAAAGGGAAGAGTTGCAGCCGCAGGGAATTGAACCCACGCCCCTTGAACCAAACAACCAAACCACAACCAACTGGGCTAAATGCGCGCCTTGGCAAGAGAAGGGTAGAATGCACATATATATCAAACAAGTACAAATTAGGAAAATAAAAAAAAGGTTGGGCGAGGGGATCGAACCCCCGTCCCTAAGGGTTCATGATGCGTAAGAGTTAAGAGTCTTGCCACTGGGGTGGCTGTTACATCCGGTATGTAACGCCCCCCTAAAATACTTAAGCTTTGATGCACACTGGGTTCTAAAGACAGCAAACAACAAGCAGACAAAGCACCGCCCACAACTTACAACCAAACATTTATCAATCAGCAGCTAATAAGCATACCAATTTTAGAATGAGCACCAAACATAATCGATTTCAAAATAATCACTTTAAACAACAATAAAGACAAGACAAAAATCAATGAGCTCATGGCAACAATGACTTGGTATGCACTCAAAATACAAAGCTAATTGGATACAAACAGTAGGAAACTACTCCAACTAACTATAATTCCGATCATAGCAGAGAGTTGAATTTACAAAGGTAACAAAATAGCTCAGACAACTTACATAAAGTATGAGCAAGGCTAGGCATTAGTTCAACAACATCAAGCTCATGGTATATTATACACGATACTGTTACACCACATAGATACTTTGAGCAAGGAACATAAACACAGGCAAAGGGCAAACACCTACCCTGCTAGTCGGGTAAGGTTGAGTCATAATAATAATAGCAAGGTTATGGTTCAAGCAGAATCATTCAAACAATGACCAAACACACCATCCACAATGAATGCAAATAACAGTTGAGGGCCAAAACTAAATTGATTTGAGCATACAAAACATCAAACAGTACTAACTAAACTCAATCATATTATCAACTCCTAAGTTGTAATGACCAAAAACCTAAAGCAAGACATCAGATACAAAAAAAAAATGAAAGGTTCAGCAGTGTGGGTCAGCAGGATTTAAATTAATCAACAAAGCATGATATTGAATGTTATAGCAGGCATCAATGCAGACCAGTTTTTCAAGGGAAAACAAGTAAAGATATGGCATTTGTGGCACAATGATAGGCATGATAGTCACAAAAACAAGTAAAAGCAGGCATATGTGTTATAGAGCTTTTGTTACGAAGCACAAGTCTAAGGGTCCTCAAGCATAGCATACAAACAGTCCAATTGACATAATGAGCAGAACATATATTTGTTAGGTAGACATGGCAGATATACATACTATGGTGTGCGCATGGTATTAACAAAACAGTCATAGTTCAATTTCAAAATGACATCAGTATAAATGGAATATAAACATGGATTAAAAATTAGCACACATACATATAGGTATAGATCAAACACTTGGCAACCTGAACATTGTATATGATTTAAAGAAACTTAGTGCATACCCCAAGTATAATGCATATGATGAGCATATCAGATAATATCAACATGAGCATATAACCGAACGTGGATTCATGGTAATGTAAAGCACAAGGACAGGGCAACTCAAGACAATTAGGTGCCTTTCAGTTAGAGTCAGTTCATGGATAGAAGCAATAACATCAACAATCATTAGAACAATTGTATTTCACAAATAAGAACAGAACATGTAAGGCAACAAATTCATGTGGCAGCAAATAGATAAGGGTTCAACATATCATGGCAGTCGCAAGCACACAGACAGATTGGATGAAAACAGGCTTATCAGGGTTGATTTTTAGAAGCAACATAAGTTCACAGCAAGGCAACAGTTTTGGAGATGAACAGATCACATGCATAGTAGTAACACATACGACTTGGAGACATATGATAAACAGACATATAGACTACAACAACATGGCAAAATGAATTACATACAGTAGATTGTACACATATCATGTTGGTCAGAAACTCCATATATATTCAAACAATAGGACAGGTTATAAGATAATAGCAACTAAACTTATCTAAGGAATGGCATTAAGGATAGGCGGTGGCATATAACATTAAAGAACCAACTTGGGCAACATTAAGCTAATACATACAATTATGATATTACAAAGGAAAGCATGTTGAACACAACAAGGTTAGCACATCAATATGAACACAGTATTAACATAAAGGGTAAAATCATGTTATCACAAAGACATGGCTCCCTAAATTAACAGTTTTTCAGTAGAAAGGCTTTACATGTATAGCATAGTATGGCAAGGTGAGTTGAAAGACAGCAAAGCATATTAAATCATGAGCTCTAGGTTTCAAGTCCATCATAAATCATTAGAGGTAGCCACAACATAAATTGCCTATCATGTTGACAGAATGAAATAGACATAATGAGAGATATTTATCACACCAACATGTTGTATTCAATATGTATACTCAGCAATTGGATGTTGTTAGCACAGACATGTCAAACAAGATGTGGAGTATTGCAAGCACAAGGTTTAAATAAAGACTTAAGCCAGACAAAACAATCAGCCTAAAAGTAGATCATAGTATCTCAGCAACTTAATGAAAATCATGGCTGTGTACAAGACGATCATTCATATACTGAGAGCAACAAAACCAAACCAAAGAAGACAGCTTTACAATTTTAGCCAGACATTAAACCATCAATGAAAGGTAACAAACAGGTTTATTCATTTAAAATTTATGAACATAACAATAATGTGCGAAGAGCTAAAATTCCATAATATCCAAACACATATGACATATAGGTACTGTTAACAGAATCAAACATCTAAACCTGTCATCACAATACTATAATGATAATCCATAATATTGTAGCCATTCAAAACATGAGATCAGAGGCATAGATCATAACAAGCATGCGTATAAAATCATGTTATTCTTACAATATCCATTATGAGTAACCAGCCAAAACATCAGCAAGACACATATGAAGGAAACAAGCATATGACAAGAGCCATGAACCACAAATCAGTTCAAGATCAGTTAACCAAAAGCTTCCATTTTGTCAAGCAGGTCATGAACAAAGATGCGATAACTCAGCAGCAGATCAATCCAAAAACATATGGCAAATATGATAGAAAGCATTTTAAGCATATCAAGATTGTAGTCATATTGGAAGTGAACAACATATATGAGACATTAATAATGAACATAAAAAAAAGAGTTCCCTAAGCCAAAATCCTAAACAGGTACGAATGGTAACTAAGTATGTGAGGCATCAGGTTTTATGAATATAATCATCCTCAATATTTCAACAGGAAAGAACATATAATGAATCAACAACAACATAAGTAGTATAACAACATTGGTAACAACATATAAAATAACAAAATCATACAAGTTGCTCATAGCACGTGTTCATATGACTTAAGACGATCATGAGCAAGAAAAAAACATTGAATGAGCATGATAAAAAAAAGATGGGAGAGAAGTAGGAATGATACCAAACAGAAGCTTTCCTAACACTTTGAGTGCTCAGAACTCTACACAGAAACTCCCTTGCCCAGTTCACACAAAGCTCGAAAATATCAAGTGTTTGTGAGGAGAATTGTTGATGAATTGCATTGAAGCTGAACTCCTTTATATAGGCTGAGATATGGATCAATGTGAAGCATTGTGGGCCGGGTCAATAAAATTCCTCCCTTCAAAATGCTAGGGTTTTGAAATTGGTTTCAAATGTTGAAATTTGGGGAGACATACGCTCCTTCCCTCTGAGTCTTGGCAGATGGCTACAGAGTTGAAACAACCCAAAACGACATTGCTTCTTTGGCTCCCTTCTGTGGCGAGTGAGGTAGGCATGAGAAAGGAAAGTTGACAACGATATCGCTCTGGCCGGTTCGCAGGGTATGCAGAGGAGAGCTGAGAATAGATGGCTCAGAATTGCTTTAGACGAAACTAATCCTTGGAAGCTTGAACGGGCAAGTTTTTGAGAGAATTCAAACAAGGCGTTTTCGCGCCAAGGATTGGAGTGGAAACGGTTTGGAATTGATTCATTTGTTGCGTTTGAAATCCCCTTGCTCCATTCTGAGTTTCACAAACCAATACGAGGAAGAAGAACAAACGGTTGTTTTTCGCATCTCGCATGCCACATGCCGGCTTCCCATTGGCCATGAAGGTGGGTTGAAAAAGTCAAAGGAAAATGGTGCATTCTGATTGGCCGATGGTATTATTCATTCTCCAATCAAAGATCATCATTAATCCAACAAGACCAAGTAGAAAAATCACACGTATTGTTCTCTTAAGCACTTAAATGACAATTAACTTATCACATAAATTAAAACTTAATGCTATATATTTAAAAAAAAAACTAATTATAATTAAATTAATTGCTAATAAAATCTAGCCCAATTTAATTGATAAATTATCTTGAAATTAGAAATTAAGGTAATTAATTCAAAAATCAAACAAATTAGGCTAAAATTAAATCATCAACTAAATTAACTAATTAAGCTACTAATCAATAAAAAAAACAATAAACTAAAATATGTTAAAGTTAAATCAAGATAGGATAAATGAAGTAAAAATGCTAAATAAATCAAGGAAAAATAGATAAATAGAGATTTAAGATAAACAGAGAAAAATAAAAACACAAAGCATCAAGCAAAAAGATGAGGGTAAAATTTGGGGTGCAACAGTTGCCCCTATTTAAATATCTTCACCTGATGACATGAGAGATGAAAATCTTCATGTAATCAACAGTGAAAGATATTTAAATACAGATAACTGAAAATTTTGCCCTCAGATGCACACACAATGCAATGCAACAGACATGATGCCAAGGAGATGCAAGAAAATGCAGACACAACAAGACACCAAGAGGTAAACAGGAAGCAAAAAGAATCACAGAGTTTCACTGGGGAAAGACGAAAGCCACAGTATCCATGAGAAAAACTCACTGGGGATACAGACCAACCAACAAAGGAGACTCACTGGGGAGGCTCCAAAGAAATACTGGGGAAAACCAAAAGACAATCTCCACTGGGGAAAAATCCAGGGAGATGGACTACTAGGGACAAAACAAACCCACACTCTACCTGGGCACGAAACCAGAAAGAAAAACATGATCACAAGGGATTAGTCAAAAAGACAGACAACCAAGCCAAGACTTCCTGGGGACTCTTATACTGAAGAGTTCAAGATGGGATCTTCAAGAGAAGCCAGAAAGACAGAGACAAACTCTGCGCAACAGATAGGAGTCTTAAAGTTGAATAAAATTTTATTCCAAGAAACTTAGCTTAAAGCAATTTCAGAAAAGAAACAAGATAAGGAGGTGTTCAATGTCCGACACGATTCGAACAAGAACAGTTTTAAAACGAAAGACAGTGCTTGACACGATTCAAACAAAGTCCCAATTCAAGTTCGACATGATTCGAACAGGAAAGGTTTTAAAACAAGGGGTCAGTGTCCGACACAATTCGAACAAAGACTCTGTTCAGGTTTGACACGATTCAAACAAGAACACAGAAGACAGTGCTTGACACGATTCAAACAAAGTCTAAGTTCAAGTTTGACATGATTCAAACGAGAACACAGAAGACAATGCTTGACACGATTCAAACAAAGTCTAATTTCAAGTTTGACATGATTCAAATGAGAACACAGAAGACAGTGCTTGATACGATTCAAACAAAGTCTAAGTTCAAGTTTGACGCGATTCAAACGAGAACACAGAAGACAGTGCTTGACACAATTCAAACAAAGCCTAAGTTCAAGTTTGACATGATTCAAATGAGAACACAGAAGACAGTGCTTGACATGATTCAAACAAAGTCTAAGTTTAAGTTTGACGCGATTCAAACGAGAACACAGAAGACAGTGCTTGACACGATTCAAACAAAGTCTAAGTTCAAGTTTGACGCGATTCAAATAAGAACAGTTCTAAAAATCCTTTAAAGTTAAACTTCTTGGGGAACAGAAAAAGATTTTAAAGATTCAAATCTGGTGCGCAGAGGTTAAGACCAAACAAGCACGACACGAAGCAAACCGGGAATGTCTTTACTTCACAGGGGAGATAAAGACAAACACGACAAAAGACTGCAAGCAAACAGAGCAAAAAGAAAAGCAAAGATGCTGGGATATGATGCATATACTTAGCTATATGCTAGAAACGACGCGAACGACGCAAATAGGAAAGAAGCAAGGACAACACGAGCCAACACCCTAAAACCAAAACATCAAGGGCAACCGGGCACTCTTCCTTTCATTGGAGATGGCAGATCCAATGCCAAAAATAGTACTACTAAACTCTTCTTGCACAAATTGACTTAATTCCAGAGTAGAACTTAGTTTATCTTTGTGTTTTCTTAGAAATTTCCGTTTTCAAAAATCGAGTGAAAATGACCAAGAAATTTTGCAGAAATAAAGAAATGAAAGTGTATTAAGCAAGAGATGGTTCAATAGCTGATATTCATTGAGAAATGGTGACCTGCCAAATAGCAGAGTCCCATGAAATATTACAAATGCAACAAAATGGCAATTTATCGTAGGTTACATTGTATTTAATGACCAATAACCCTAATGACTAAGGACTCTAGCTGTAGCTAACTGGATCTTCTCTGGGGATTCCTGGATATCACAGAGGTGTCCTTGTTCTAAGCGTAATACTTCCGTACCGAATCAGCATTCACAGGATGCGCAAGCTGTTCACCGTCCATAGTCGTGAGGAAAAGAGATCCTCCTGAAAACACTGTCTTAACTATGTATGGACCTTCATAATTAGGCGCCCACTTTCCACGGGCGTCTCTCTGCGACGGCAAGATCTTCTTAAGTACCAACTCACCTACTCGGAATTCCCGAGTGCGGACCTTTTTATCAAATGCTCTCTTCATCTTCTTCTGATACAACTGACCATGACACATAGCTGTCAGGCGCTTCTCATCAATTAAATTCAACTGGTCATATCACTCTTGAATCCACTCAGCTTCATCAAGCTTTGTTTCCATCAATATCCTCGGCGAAGGTATTTCTACCTCTATAGGGAGGACAACATCCATTCCATATACCAACGAAAAAGGGGTTGCCCCTGTTGATGTTCTGACGGACGTTCTATATCCATGTAGGGCGTACGGCAACATCTCATGCCAATCCTTGTATGTTTTGACCATTTTCTGAAGGATTTTCTTGATATTCTTGTTCGCAGCTTCGACTGCTCCATTCATCTTCGGACGATACGGTGAAGAGTTATGGTGCTCAATCTTGAAGTTATCACACAACTCCTTCATGGTTCTGTTATTCAAATTGGTTCCGTTGTCCGTTATGATTCTGTTCGGAATCCCATAGCGACAAATGATATTGTTCTTAATGAAACGAGCAACTACTTGCTTAGTTATGTTGGCATAAGAGGCGGCTTCCACCCACTTGGTAAAGTAATCTATAGCCACCAGAATGAAGCGGTGCCCATTAGACGCTTTAGGCTCAATTGCCCCAATCATATCAATGCCCCACATGGAGAACGGCCAGGGCGATGACAGCACATTCAACAGAATAGGAGGAACATGCATTTTGTCTGCATAAATCTGACATTTATGGCATTTCCTAGCATACTGGATGCAATCAGTCTCCATAGTCAACCAATAGTATCCAGCCCTCAAGATTTTCTTAACCATGGCATGCCCATTGGCATGGGTGCCAAAAGCTCCTTCATGAATATCATGGATCAACAAGTCTGCTTCTCTCTTATCGACACATCTTAACAAAACCATATCATGATTCCTTTTGTACAGTACGCCGTTGCTGATGAAGAACTTGGCTGACAATCTTCGCAGAGTCTTCTTATTCAAGAGCGGAGGCGTTGGCCGGATATTCTTGATTCTTCAGGAAGTTTAAAATGTCATGAAACCAAGGTTTGCCGTCTGATTCCTCTTCAATGACCTGGAAGTAGGCAGGCTCGGTCCTTCTTCCAATACTGATTACTGGATCTTCATTGATAAATCTGACTTGCCACATTAAAGCAGTGTCGCTAAAGCATCGGCCACATGATTCTATGTACGTGGCACATGATAAAATGTTATCTCATCAAAACACTTAATCAACTCCAGAGCATATGCCTGATAAGGGATAAGCTTCTCATCTTTGGTCTCCCACTCGCCTCTGATCTGATAAATGACTAGAGCGGAGTCACCCATAACTTCGAGAAAACAGATTCCAAGATCAATTGCAGCTTCCAAACCCAGAATGCACGCTTCATACTCAGCAATGTTATTGGTACACCCAAAATCCAACCTAGCTGTAAAAGGGGTGTAGCCACCTTCAGGATTAATTATAACAACACCTACTCCATGTACCTTGCAATTAGACGAACCGTCGAACATCATCTTCCATCTATATTCAGCCCTAGGATCTTCTTCAGAACTTGACCCTTCATCATCCTTCACTGCCATAATGTCCTCGTCAGGGAAATCAAATTTGAGTGGTTCATAATCTTCAACTGGTTTATCAGCAAGATATTCTGAGAGGATACTTCCTTTAATGGCCTTTTGAGTGACATATTGAATGTCATATTCAGATAATAACATGTGCCAACGAGCCAGTCTTCCTGATTGAGTAGGCTTCTCAAAAATGTATTTTATCGGATCCATCTTAGAAATCAAAAGGGTGGTATGACATATCAGGTACTGTCTCAAGCGTTTGGCGGCCCAAGCCAAAGCACAACAAGTCTTCTCCAGTAGCGAGTAACGACTTTCACAATATCTGTAAACTTCTTACTCAGATAATAAACTGCATGTTCTTTCCGGCCAGTCTCGTCATGCTGTCCCAAAACACAACCCATAGATTCTTCCAAAACAGTCAAGTACATAATGAGAGGTCTTCCGGAGACCAGAGGAATTAGAACAGGAGGTTTTTGGAGATAAATTTTGAGTTTCTCGAAAGCCTGTTGATATTCTGCATTCCATTCAACTGGCTGATTCTTACGAAGTAACTTGAAGATCGGTGAACATATTGGAGTCATGTTGGAGATGAAACGAGAGATGTAATTCAAACGGCCCAAAAATCCTCTGACTTGAGACTCAGTTTGCGGAGCTGGCATTTCTTGAATTGCTCGTACTTTATCTGGATCCACTTCAATACCCTTCTGGCTGACAATGAAACCTAATAATTTCCCAGATCTGACCCCAAAGGTACATTTTGCATGGTTCAGCCTTAACTGATACTTCCGAAGTCTCTTGAACAATTTCAGCAAGTGATCTACATGTTCCTCCTCATTCTGTGATTTGGCTATCATATCGTTCACGTACACCTCTATCTCTTTGTGGATCATATCGTGAAACAAAGTCACCATAGCCCTTTGGTACGTCGCCCCTGCGTTCTTTAGTCCAAAAGGCATAACCTTATAACAATAAGTGCCCCATGGGGTAATGAAAGTGGTCTTATCCATATCAGCTGGATCCATTTTAGTCTGATTGTAGTATGAGAAACCATCCATAAATGAGAACACGGCGAAACGGGCAGTGTTGTCTACCAGCGTGTCGATATGTGGTAGAGGGAAATCATCCTTGGGACTAGCTTTGTTGAGATCCCTGTAGTCCACACACATTCGCACTTTTCCATTTTTCTTCATAACAGGAACAATATTAGCTACCCACTCTGGGTACTTGGAGACTGCTAAAAATCCGGCATCCAATTGTCTCTTAACTTCATCTCGGATTTTGAGGGCCATATCAGGATGACTTCTACGAAGCTTTTGTTTTATCGGCGGGAACTCGGGCTTGAGCGGTAATTTATGAACCACAATATCTGTATCTAGACCGGGCATATCTTGGTAAGACCAAGCAAACACAACCACATACTCTTTAAGTAGTAAAATCAACCGTTGTCTGATTTCTGGCTTCAAGGATGCCCCAATCTTAACTTCTTTCTTCTCTTCCTCAGAACCAAGATTAATGACATCCACCTGCTCTTCATGTGGCTGGAGGTCTGTATACTGGTAATCACACATATCTGCTAGTTCTTTGGGTACCTCAAAATCCTCCTCCTCCTCAGCTTGATAGACAGGGGAGTCAAAGTCAATGGTAATAGCGAGGTCATTGAATACAATGGGTTTAGGATTCATTTCTGGTTCTGGGTACACAGTTGGGATCTCTATAGCCTCCCAATTGCTTAAAGCACCCTCTTGGCGAAAAACCAGATGATCAATGTCTTCTTCCTCTTCAGCGCTTCCAATGATTGCGTGGACCTGATGTCCACCTTTGACAAATATCTCCTGCACAGTCTTCGTCTTCGTCCTTCCTCTCATTCTTGAAGCAGCCTCATCTTCTGGAGTTGGTTTGTAACCCAACCCCTGATGTCGGTCCCTTTTCTCGATCTCGATAACTTTGCCCCATCCTGCGGGCACGCCTTCCTGAAGGGCAGACTGGATACTCTTATACGAAGCAAATGATGGATACTCTGGTACTACCGGCTTCTCATTGTCGATCATAACTGCATTAGCTATTTCCAAAGCTTGGAAAGAAGTTTCTAACGCATCTTCGTCAGCCTCAATGTAGCGAAATGAGGACAGGTTACTGACCATCAAATCCTCCTCACCATGTATGATAACTAACCTATCATCAGCTACAAACTTCATCTTCTGATGTAACGTAGAGGTTACAGCACCTGCTTCGTGGATCCAAGGTCTTCCGAACAAACAACTATAGGCAGGATTGATGTCCAGAATTTGAAACAGAATATTAAACTCCTGAGGTCCAATCAACACTGGGAGCTCTATTTCCCCCATAACAGATCTTCGCGAACCATCAAAAGCTTTGACAATCAACGAAGTGGGTCTCATGACTCCTCCTTTGTATGCCAATTTATCAAGAGTTCTCTTTGGTAAGACATTCAGAGAAGATCCTGTATCTACAAGGACTCTAGCCAACGTGTCTTCCTGACATGTCATGGATATATGCAGAGCAAGATTGTGCTTCCGACCTGCTTGGGTTAACTCTTCCTCACTGAAACTGAGGGTATTGCAAGCGGTAATGTTAGCAACAATGTGATCAAACTGCCCGGTGGTGATATCTTGAGCTACGTGAGCCTGGGCCAAAACCTTCTGCAGTGCAGATCGGTGGGCTGGTGAATTAATCAACAGGGATAGAACATAAATCTTTGACGGGGTTTGATGGAGCTGATCCAAAATCCTGTAGTCACTTCTCCTTATTATTCTAAGGAACTCTTCGTCGTCCTCTTTGGAGATTACTTCTTTTCCTTTATCGTTGGCAGGTACATGACTAACACCTTCTTTTCTGGAGGTTTCCGTGTTCACAGGGGGACAAATCCTCCCACTCCTCATCATTCTCCCTGTTCCTACTATATTAGACACGTTCTTCTCATCAGCCCCCACCTCCTTCCTTGGGACCGGTTCTTCTATTACGACCCTCACCTCTTTCCTTGGGATCATTTCTTCTTTCTTCCTTTCACCTGTAATATCTTCATAAATCCATGGAACTACTTTGGTTCCTCTGAACCTGAATGGGACTGGTTTTAGGAAGTTATTTTGCCTAACACGATTAACAGGAGCAGCAGCTTCAGGCCTGTTAAATCTTGGAACTGATTGTCTAAAAACAGGACTCACAGTATTTGCCCCTGGATTGTTGAACACAGGAACTACTGATGGGTACTCTTCCTCATTAAACAACTGTACTTATTTTGGCAAGTTGAACACTGGCTCAATCACTGCTATTCTATTTTCCTTCCTGAAAACCTGTAAGAAACCTTCATTAATCAAGCGCTGAATATCACCTTGTACCAACGGACATCCTTCACTAACACCATCACACTCTTCACAAACATCATGGCGAGCTTCGACCAAATCGACGCTGAACAACTTGGCGTGAAACACTCTCAAGGGAGTTTTAATCTGTGCTGCATCTGAGATTAATACCTCATCATTCTCATCTTCAATAGCATTAGCTGACCCATGGGTTGGTAAAGGGTTGCTTTTCACATTTGGTTGGCTATTAACGAAAGACAGAACGTTCTTCTCTATCAGGCCCTTCACTAGATTCTTCAATGCCAAACATCCTTCTAAGTCATGACCTACCCCTCCTTGATGGAAGGCACAGGTTGCATTAGGGTTGTAAAACTGCATAGACTTTTCAGAGGGTGGCCCCAATGGCCTAGTAACAATTAATCCTTGTTCCACCAATGAAGGATATAATGTTGTGTATGTCATTGGTATGGGTGGAAAATTTGGTGTCACTGCCTGTTTTCTTGGCGGGGTATTTTGTTGTGGCGCTGGCCGCCGCTGCTGCTGGTAATTCTGGTTCTGATTCCTTGGCCACTGCTGTTGATTTTGTGGCTGGGAAACAGGAGCCTGTTGCATTACCGGATGATTAAAGGGGGGCATAACAGATGCCACGTATGGTTGCTGGGGGAATTGCATAGCATAAACTGGCTGTTGGGGAAAACTGGGACCTGGCTGTGGTTGGAAAAGGGCTCGCTTCCAATTAGGACTCTGTTTCTTCCCTGTCATGACAGCATTAGTCTCGCCTTCCTTCTTCTTATGAAAATTGCCTGGAGACTTCTTGACACTGGCACTAGTAGCACTGTTAGGTGAACTAGCCACCTTTCCACTTTTTAGACCTGCCTCTACTTTCATACCAATTGCAATAATGTCAGACAGTGTTGCTAATCATTTTCTCATAGAATTCAGGTTTCACAGTGTCTACAAACCAATCAGCTAGTTCCTTCTCAGTTAATGGCGGTTCAACCTGTGATGCAGTCTCTCTCCACCTCTGAGCATATTCTTTAAACGATCCAGTGTTCTTCTGAGTCATGGTCAAAAGTTGCCTACGATCAGGTGCCAGATCCATGTTATACTTATAGTGCTTTATGAAGACATCCATAACATCTTGAAAACATTTAATCTGAGACTGATCTAAGCTTAAATACCACTTTGCGGCAGCGCCCTTCAGGCTGTCCTGGAAACAATGGATCATCAACTTATCATTATCCATATATGCTGCCATTCTTCGGAGATACATGACCAAGTGTGCCTTAGGACACGTAGCGCCAGAGTATAATTCGAAGCTTGGTAATTTGAACTTTGGTGGAATTACTAAGTCAGTGACCAAACACATATCCCTTAGGTCAGAGCTGAAGACATTATCTCCCTCCATAGCCTTCAGCTTTCTCTGCATAATCTCCATACTGGCCCTCAATTTCTCATTGTTGTCGTCTCCTTCCATGGACACGTTATCATTAATAAGATGATGCTGATTCTGGAAGACGGGCTGAAACTGGGTCTGAATCATAGGTGGAGTATAAGTTGGGATAGTTTGTTGGTTTTCACCAAACAAAGGTGCAGCTTGTTGGGTGGACTGAGGAGTTGTGGCTCGTATAAACTCAAACGGTGTCCCTAAAGTAGTGTCCACAATAGGTATGACTGGCGGCTCAACAGTTGTAGTGACGATTTCTGAGACTACAGTAGCCTGAGTATCCATTTTTGCTCGTATAACATGCAAAACCTCCATAATCTGCCCCATGCCTACTCTTAACTCATTGAGCTCTTCGTTGACTTGATCCAGATTCTCACAATTATCAGACAGCTTTTCCTCTTCAAGCCTGGTCCGGATGTTGCAACAAATGTTGAGAGATCAGGGTGATGGTTCTGAAGAAGACAAAACGGCGATGAGACACAGAAGAATGCGCGTGCGCATGCAAGGATGCAAATGAGATGCAAATGCAAATGCAAGCTAAACTATCAAGAAACCAAAGGCATCTTTCAAATAATATAGAAATTAGATTTTTGATAAAACAACTTCTTCATTAAGAGTTTGGCAAACATTACATCTGGAGCAGGGTATTCTCATACTCCAAGTACATAAGTAGAGATACAACTGAATGAAAAGATACAACAACAACACAAATATCAACAACAACACTAGAAATTGAATCCGCCGGTTGACGATCCTTCTCTATTAATTACCCTCATTATCTTGATGATGCACTCCTTGGTTTCTTCCTTAGCGAGAACCAGCTCTCCCAATTCCTCCATCATCCTCTACTTTGTTTTAGTAGGGGACTCGTGGCGGGGACGTGGTTTCATCATTACTTGGGCTATGCTACGAGACCATTGCAAATGAGACTCTGTGACCGGGCATTCAGACCTCCACAACTGTCTGTTGATATGGCACCAAGTGCGACTCAAGCGCATCTTCATCTCAAATCCTTCCCTTTCGTCGTAAAACATCATCTGCATGTCTTCATTATCTGGGATTCCTTCCTTCAAATGACCCAGCTGACGGCGAGCGAGGACAGGGTTGTAATTGATACAACCATTCCTTCCCATGAGAGGTACATTGGGGCAGTCCCCACAGCTAACGATTATGGTGATTCCCTCGTCCGTTGAATCATACCATTCAATGTCGGTATGCTTCAGTTCCATCAACTTCTTAGTCCACACCCTACAGTCTTCAACCTCCCAGAAAGTTGGGGTCTTCGGCAAATAAGAAACAAACCACTTGTAGAAGAGGGCCACACAGCAAACAATTAGCCCACTGCCTCTCATATATCTGGTCTGCATGGAATGGTAAACATCAGCCAACAGTGTCGGGACTGGATTGTTGACTGCAAACAGCTGAATGGCCTGGGTGTCTACAAAATCCTTGGCGTTCGGGAACAGGAACAACCCGTATATCATCAATGCTAAAGTTGATTCAAACAAAACTTCATTTCCCCTGTTCTTAAAGTACAGAGCTTTCTCCATCAAGAACTGTGCTGGCAACCCACGCTTTCCTCCCTTATTGGTCAAATTGGCTTGGACATCAGATAACCTAATTCTGGTTAGTCTGGCTATGTCTCTGGCAGAAGGTTCTTCTTCAATTCCGGAAAAGACAGGAGCCTCCCTGATTGGGATCCCTATCATGGCTGAAAACTCTTCCAAGGTTGGTACTAACTGGAATTCAGGGAACAAGAAACAGCGGTATGCTGGGTGATACAGCTGGACCAGAACTTCAAGTGGTCCCACAGTTACTGGTGTCTTCATCAGCGGTATGACACACCCATATCTATCGGCAAAGGCTGACTGGTCTTCAATCATTTCTCCCAACCATAGCAGACGATCCACCTCTGGCAACTCAAAGCAGTAAGGCCAAACTCTTTTTCCTGCGGCATCCATTTCTACAAAATCTGCAAAACAAGATTAGTAACTTGATAGTTTAGCAGGGATGTATAATGCAATGCAAAGTTTCATGGAGTTCAGACGTTTGCAAAATATCAAGAGATATCAAAAGACCTCATTTCATTTAATAAAAGTGAATTACAACAGTTGATACAACTTTCAAAAAGCCCTAAACATAAGCTAAATAAAAGCTAGAAAGTCCTAAGGAAATTCTCCTAGAAGTCTTGCGTTGAGTCTTCTGATTTCCTTCTCCATCTGGTCTCTTTCTATGACGAGGTTGTCAAGAATGGATTTCCAAGCGGGAGGCTGAGTGCTTGAGGAACTTGGATCTTCTTGTGCTTTCCTCTTCTTGCAGGAGAGAAACTCTTCATTCTTGATCTGCAGCTGCTTCTGGAGTTCCAGATTCTCTTCAACGACCACTTGATACTTGAGCTTCCAGGCTTCTTCTGACCTTTGGGCTTGTCTTAGAGAAATCTCCAATTCTTCTTCTTTTGACATGAAATATTACACGGGCTCCTTCTTCAAGGTGATTGGTTCTTGTCTTTTGTAGGTCATCTTCAACTCTATAGCTCTTCTTCTAACCCACTGGAGGTAGGGCTCCAAGGACACACAATTAGGTCTTCCTAAAGAACTTCTCCCTCTTTTGCGCTTGCTACCCCAAGCCTTCAAGATCAACTCCTTCTGCTCCTCCTTCTTGTCATATGTTTCAAAGTAGACTTTCCACATGAGCACTGAGAGGTTTGTCTTCCAAAGGATACCCTAATTGGCGTCGCGCCAACACATGGTTGTAACTGATACCTCTTTTGATGCCAAGCAAAGGCACGTTACCAAAGTCTCCACAGCTATCTATAATCAGGATCCCATCATACACCCTATTATACCAATCAATATCTGCGTGGGAGAGTGCCATGACTTTCTGAGACCACCATCCTTTCTTGGAATCCCAGAACGCGCCTTTCTTTGGTAAGTGGGAAACAAACCATCAATATAGTATGGAGACACAGCAAATAATCTGTCCATTTTTATGAGCATTTCTTGTATGGACTGAGTGATAGGCTTCGGCAAGTAAGGTAGGTACTGGGTTCTGTTTTAAGAAAATCTTGATTGCATTTAGGTCTACAAAGTTGTCAATGTTCGGGAATAAGAAGAGTCCATAGATGAGCAAGGCAAATACAGCTTCAAAGGCATCTCTGTTGGAACTCTTAGCAAAGTATCTGGCTTTTTCAATCAAAAACTTGGCAGTTAACCCCAAGATTCCCCCCTTAGAAGTCAAATTGCTCTTGATGTCAACCAACTCTAGATAAGTCTTCTCTGCTATCTCTTCCTCTTTTGGACCCTTCTCAAAGATGGGAAACGGGGACTCATCCTTGATAGGCAAACCAACTATCTGAGAGTATTCTTCAAGGGTGGGCGAGAGTTGATAGTCTGGGAATGTGAAACAGTGATATCTTGGATCATAAAACTGGAGCAAGGTGGAGAGAAGTCCTTCATCAATAGTCTTCCTTAATAAGACCCACAGTTTTCCGTATCTGCTTATGAAGCCTTCGGGGTCTGTTAACGAATCTCCCAATTTCCTTAGGTCATCCAATTTGGGGCTTTTGAAAGTGTATTTGATAGTGTTTCTTCTTGAGCTATCCATGATATCTCTCTGATACAAGAAAAGAGGTCTGAGTTCCATGAAACAAATGCAACATGAATGCTTATGCTATATGGATGCAACAAACACACACAGAGCACAAACAAAGGCAAAGGGGAAAAGGTTAAGCATGGAGCCAAAGGTTTTCCCTTCCCATTTGTGTGTTCTATTGGTTTCCACCTGCCAAACAAGGTTCTAAGAAGTTCCCAGAGTCTACAATCCATCTTTCGGATTTTAAAGATTTCCCAGATAACTTGGTAGTCGATAAAATTCTCAAGAGGATCTCGTCTGAGTGTAGTATCGCGTGACAACCAAGTCAGAAATAGACTCCATCATGGTCACCGCACTACATCTAAAAGGCTTAAGTTGGGTTTGGTAACTACGGTTCTCAATATCCCGGGCACCCAGGTCGAGAGTAGCACGCTTTCACGAACGAATTCGTTCAACATAACTAGACTCTCGAGAGGGCCTCAACTGAGTGATGGTGTTTATCAATTTGACCTTTCAGGATTCGACTCCCTCAAAGCTTCCTTGAATACCATCGTCCTATAATAAGTGTACGCTCAAATCCGGGTATAGGATTTATCTCACTCATAGATATCAACCCAAATCAGACAGGATAATTAAAACATAGAACAGATATACAAGCAGGTAAGCATACAAGCAATCATACAAGTAGATAAGCAGACATGAATAACATAAAACAAGATTGGCTTAACCCTCTTAGGAAAGGACCAGCAATAGGTCTGACTTTCCCCAGTGAAGTCGCCATTTCTGTTGCGGTGAAAATTGGATAACAAATTATTAATTAATTTGCATCATATTTCTTTTACAACCGACTTTGATTTATCCAAAGGAAAGGTTCAAGATCGTTAGAAAAACCTAAAGGGAAAGATCTAAGGTTCGAGGGTTGGTTACGCTTAGGGAAGGTATTAACACCCTAAACGTCCGTAGTACTCTACGGGAACCTCTTGTTAAATGTTATCTTATGTTTGCTAAAGGTTCTATGCTAAAGGCTGAAAACCCTAGGGGTTAGTATCTAAGTATACTCGATAAAGCATAGCACTTTACGCCTACGTATCCTCGGGAATAGAATCAGAGTATGCGTAGTTCTACTTCTACTGAATGATTGACTGTGGTCAATATTCAGAGGGGAAATAAGTACAAGCTCATTGTAGAGTTTAGGAACTCTCTAGATCTAGTTGTAATGGACCTATGTTGAAGTTTAGTTAGGAGGGGAAAGTGATAAATTCATTATGATGAATATCACTAAGAGTTGAGGAACTCTCTCCTGAAGCTAGTTATGGTTTCTATGGCTCTGATGAGGCCAAGAAACAAGTTTTCTTCCTAAGAGATTACTTAGGTTAAGATGGGGGGAAATGACTTTAAGAGTCAACACTATTCACGTTCCTTTGGAATAGGGGAAAAATAGATAAAACATCAAAGTGATAATAAAATGATATAAAAGACATGAATACAAATATGAGATTAAGATGAAAATCAACATGTCAAAGCAAAGTGAGAATCAAACACATAATGATCAAACACATTAGGTATAACATGGCATAATGAAAAAGAAAATGCAATAAAACAATAATGAGCATTTTTAAACTTAATCAAGAATAAAGTCTCAAAATTACATATTTTTGATAATTTTCTTTTATATAAAAGGCTTAACAAAGAAAATGAAGCAAAAGAAAAAAAAAAAAAAGAAATAAACAAAATAAGATATTTTTAGAGATTAAGTATAAAATGGTGAAATGAATAACTAAGTGATAAAAGGGAAGAGTTGCAGCCGCAGGGAATTGAACCCACGCCCCTTGAACCAAACAACCAAACCACAACCAATTGGGCTAAATGCGCGCCTTGGCAAGAGAAGGGTAGAATGCACATATATATCAAACAAGTACAAATCAGGAAAATAAAAAAAAGGTTGGGCGAGGGGATCGAACCCCCGTCCCTAAGGGTTCATGATGCGTAAGAGTTAAGAGTCTTGCCACTGGGGTGGCTGTTACATCCGGTATGTAACGCCCCCCTAAAATACTTAAGCTTTGATGCACACTGGGTTCTAAAGACAGCAAACAACAAGCAGACAAAGCACCGCCCACAACTTACAACCAAACATTTATCAATCAGCAGCTAATAAGCATACCAATTTTAGAATGAGCACCAAACATAATCGATTTCAAAATAATCACTTTAAACAACAATAAAGACAAGACAAAAATCAATGAGCTCATGGCAACAATGACTTGGTATGCACTCAAAATACAAAGCTAATTGGATACAAACAGTAGGAAACTACTCCAACTAACTATAATTCTGATCATAGCAGAGAGTTGAATTTACAAAGGTAACAAAATAGCTCAGACAACTTACATAAAGTATGAGCAAGGCTAGGCATTAGTTCAACAACATCAAGCTCATGGTATATTATACACGATACTGTTACACCACATAGATAATTTGAGCAAGGAACATAAACACAGGCAAAGGGCAAACACCTACCCTGCTAGTCGGGTAAGGTTGAGTCATAATAATAATAGCAAGGTTATGGTTCAAGCAGAATCATTCAAACAATGACCAAACACACCATCCACAATGAATGCAAATAACAGTTGAGGGCCAAAACTAAATTGATTTGAGCATACAAAACATCAAACAGTACTAACTAAACTCAATCATATTATCAACTCCTAAGTTGTAATGACCAAAAACCTAAAGCAAGACATCAGATACAAAAAACCTGAAAGGTTCAGCAGTGTGGGTCAGCAAGATTTACATTAATCAACAAAGCATGATATTGAATGTTATAGCAGGCATCAATGCAGACCAGCTTTTCAAGGGAAAACAAGTAAAGATATGGCATTTGTGGCACAATGATAGGCATGATAGTCACAAAAACAAGTAAAAGCAGACATATGTGTTATAGAGCTTTTGTTACGAAGCACAAGTCTAAGGGTCCTCAAGCATAGCATACAAACAGTCCAATTGACATAATGAGCAGAACATATATTTGTCAGGTAGACATGGCAGATATACATACTATGGTGTGCGCATGGTATGAACAAAATAGTCATAGTTCAATTTCAAAATGACATCAGTATAAATGGAATGTAAACATGGATTAAAAATTAGCACACATACATATAGGTATAGATCAAACACTTGGCAACCTGAAAATTGTATATGATTTAAAGAAACTTAGTGCATACCCCAAGTATAATGCATATGATGAGCATATCAGATAATATCAACATGAGCATATAACCGAACGTGGATTCATGGTAATGTAAAGTACAAGGACAAGGCAGCTCAAGACAATTAGGTGCCTTTCAGTTAGAGTCAGTTCATGGATAGAAGCAACAACATCAACAATCATTAGAACAATTGTATTTCACAAATAAGAACAAAACATGTAAGGCAACAAATTCATGTGGCAGCAAATAGATAAGGGTTCAACATATCATGGCAGTCGCAAGCACACAGACAGATTGGATGAAAACAGGCTTATCAGGGTTGATTTTTAGAAGCATCATAAGTTTACAGCAAGGCAACAGTTTTGGAGATGAACAGATCACATGCATAGTAGTAACACATACGACTTGGAGACATATGATAAACAGACATATACACTACAACAACATGGCAAAATGAATTACATACAGCAGATTGTACACATATCATGTTGGTCAGAAACTCCATATATATTCAAACAATAGGACAGGTTATAAGATAATAGCAACCAAACTTATCTAAGCAATGGCATTAAGGATAGGCGGCGGCATATAGCATTAAAGAACCAACTTGGGCAGCATTAAGCAAATACATATAATTATGATATTACAAAGGAAAGAATGTTGAACACAACAAGGTTAGCACATCAATATGAACACAGTATTAACATAGAGGGTAAAATCATGTTATCACAAAGACATGGCTCCCTAAATTAACAGTTTTTCAGTAGAAATGTTTTACATGTATAGCATAGTATGGCAAGGTGAGTTGAAAGACAGCAAAGCATATTAAATCATGAGCTCTAGGTTTCAAGTCCATCATAAATCATTAGAGGTAGCCACAACATAAATTGCCTATCATGTTGACAGAATGAAATAGACATAATGAGAGATATTTATCACACCAGCATGTTGTATTCAATATGTATACTCAGCAATTGGATGTTGTTAGCACAGACATGTCAAACAAGATGTGGAGTATTGCAAGCACAAGGTTTGAATAAAGACTTAAGCCAGACAAAACAATCAGCCTAAAAGTAGATCATAGTATCTCAGCAACTTAATGAAAATCATGGCTGTGTACAAGACGATCATTCATATACTGAGAGCAACAAAACCAAACCAAAGAAGACAACTTTACAATTTTAGCCAGACATTAAACCATCAATGAAAGGTAACAAAGAGGTTTATTCATTTAAAATTTATGAACATATCAATAATGTGTGAAGAGCTAAAATTCCATAATATCCAAACACATATAACATATAGGTACTGTTAACAGAATCAAACATCTAAACCTGTCATCACAATACTATAATGATAATCCATAATATTGTAGCCATTCAAAACATGAGATCAGAGGCATAGATCATAACAAGCATGCGTATAAAATCATGTTATTCTTACAATATCCATTATGAGTAACCAGCCAAAACATCAGCAAGACACATATGAAGGAAACAAGCATATGACAAGAGCCATAAACCACAAATCAGTTTAAGATCAGTTAACCAAAAGCTTCCATTTTGTCAAGCAGGTCATGAACAAAGATGCGATAACTTAGCAGCAGATCAATCCAAAAACATATGGCAAATATGATAGAAAGCATTTTAAGCATATCAAGATTGTAGTCATATTGGAAGTGAACAACATATATGAGACATTAATAATGAACATAAAAAAAAGAGTTCCCTAAGCCAAAATCCTAAACAGGTACGAATGGTAACTAAGTATCTGAGGCATCAGGTTTTATGAATATAATCATCCTCAATATTTCAACAGGAAAGAACATATAATGAATCAACAACAACATAAGTAGTATAACAACATTGGTAACAACATATAAAATAACAAAATCATACAAGTTGCTCAGAGCACGTGTTCATACGACTTAAGACGATCATGAGCAAGAAAAAAACATTGAATGAGCATGATAAAAAAAATGGGAGAGAAGTAGGAATGATACCAAACAGAAGCTTTGCTAACACTTTGAGTGCTCAGAACTCTACGCAGAAACTCCCTTGCCCAGTTCACATAAACCTCGAAAATATCAAGTGTTTGTGAGGAGAATTGTTGATGAATTGCATTGATGCTGAACTCCTTTATATAGGCTAAGATATGGATCAATGTGAAGCATTGTGGGCCGGGTCAATAAAATTCCTCCCTTCAAAATGCTAGGGTTTTGAAATTGGTTTCAAATGTTGAAATTTGGGGAGACATACGCTCATTCCCTCTGAGTCTTGGCAGATGGCTACAGAGTTGAAACAGCCCAAAACGACATTGCTTCTTTGGCTCCCTTCTGTGGCGAGTGAGGTAGGCATGAGAAAGGAAAGTTGACAATGACATCGCTCTGGCCGGTTCACAGGGTATGCAGAGGAGAGCTGAGAATAGAAGGCTCAGAATTGCTTTAGATGAAACAAATCCTTGGAAGCTTGAACGGGCAAGTTTTTGAGAGAATTCAAACAAGGCGTTGTCGCGCCAAGGATTGGAGTGGAAACGGTTTGGAATTGATTCATTTGTTGCGTTTGAAATCCCCTTGCTCCATTATGAGTTTCACAAACCAATACGAGGAAGAAGAACAAACGGTTGTTTTTCGCATCTCGCACGCCACTTGCCGGCTTCCCATTGGCCGTGAAGGTGGGTTGAAAAAGTCAAAGGAAAATGGTGCATTCTGATTGGTCGATGGTATTATTCATTCTCCAATCAAAGATCATCATTAATCCAACAAGACCAAGTAGGAAAATCACACGTATTGTTCTCTTAAGCACTTAAATGACAATTAACTTATCACATAAATTAAAACTTAATGCTATATATATTTTTAAAAAAAAACTAATTATAATTAAATTAATTGCTAATAAAATCTAGCCCAATTTAATTGATAAATTATCTTGAAATTAGAAATTAAGGTAATTAATTCAAAAATCAAACAAATTAGGCTAAAATTAAATCATCAACTAAATTAACTAATTAAGCTACTAATCAATAAAAATAAAAAATAAAACAAGAATATGTTAAAGTTAAATCAAGATAGGATAAATGAAGTAAAAATGCTAAATAAATCAAGGCAAAAATAGATAAATAGAGATTTAAGATAAACAGAGAAAAATAAAAACACAAAGCATCAAGCAAAAAGATGAGGGTAAAATTTGGGGTGCAACACGTATGTCAAATATATGAACCATATTGACTTGATGAGTATTACTTTCACGATAGTCCTAAATCCATCCAAGATCCATCTGAAGTTGGAGGGCCTCTTGTATGAAAGAGCATCCCTGGTTGCTTGTTGAGCAAATCAAACAGGCATCATAATTGTGTCGCGGCATATTATGATATTTACTTTGCCTAGAGTGCATGGCTACCAAATTGACATTCATCGCAAGGATATTGCGGTTCTGAACAATGTTGGGATTAGCATTAGCCATGTTGACTTCTCGAATTCTGTGATCTTGAACCCATCAGAGATTCATCTGTTCCTGTAGAGCTAACTGCACTACTGAACATCCTTGATTATTCTTAGAGCAGATATCACACTGGTGATAATTGTGAGGTGGTACATGACCGTGCTTGCTCTGTCTGCAATGCATCCTGACCAGATTGGTCCCCAACTGGAGTACATCGCGACTTTGATAACTGCGACTAAAATCCTCCTCTATCAGATTTACTGTAGTTTTTTCATGCTGTGGCAACGCGTTCGTCTGAACATTAAGATTAGTATCTTTAAAAGATAAGAGCCCATTCCTTACAAGTTTTTGAACATCGGATTTAAAACTGAGACAGTTTTCGATGTTGTGCCCTGGACCTCCTTGATGGTAAGGGCAAGTTTGGTCTACTCTGAACCAAAAGGTTGGCTTTTCCGGTACTGCAAGAGAAGATCTGGTTTGGACGTACCCCTTGGCCAGTAGAAATGGAAAAAGCTCCGTGTACAACATGGGTATAGGGTCAAACCCTGGCGGTCACGTTGCACGATTATTATTGTTGTACTGACGACGAGCCTGCTGGAGAGGCTGTTGATTCCTTTGCTGATACTATTGTTGACTAGGTTGGCTTTGAGCAACCTGAGGTTGATAAGTCAGAACTGGCGCAGGGTTAATAGCAGGAGTTATCGCCGCTACTGGTTGGTACCGTCGCCTTTGTTTTCCTTGGGAGATATTGCTGATCTCCTGTTCCTTCTTTTTCTGAAAAGCACTACCGTATCTTTTGGTACTATTGGAAGGTTCAGCCCCTTTGGCTAACCGTCCTTCGCGAGCTGCCTCTTCTAGGCATACTCCCATGTTTACCATCTCGGTGAAATCACTGGGCGCACTGGCGACCATTCGGTCGTAGTAAAACGAACTTAAGGTTTTCAGAAAGATCTTTGTCATCTCTTTTTCTTCAAGAGGTGGACAAATCTGGGCAGCAATTTCACGCCATCTCAGAGCGTATTCCTTTAATGTCTCTTTGTCTTTCTGAGACATCGCTCGGAGTTGATCCCTATCTGGTGCCATGTCTAGGTTATACTTGTACTGTTGGACAAAGGCAGCGCCAATATCTTTGAAAGTATTGATCTTAGTGCGGTTTAAACCCATGTACCATCTGAGAGCGGCACCGGTTAAACTATCCTGAAAATAATGGATCAGTAGCTGTTGATTTTCTGTCTGGGTAGACATTTTGCAAGCATACATCACCAAGTGACTTTGAGGGCAAGAGTTCCCTTTGTACTTTTCAAAGTCAGGCACCTTAAATTTGTGTGGGATTTTGACATTCGGGACCAAGCAAAGGTCTGTGGCGTCCTTTCCAAATAAATCCTGACCGCGAATGGCATGCAATTCCTTTTGCATCTCCAAGAACTGTTCCTGGAACACGTTCAGTTTTTCGTTCATCTCTTCATTTCCACCAAAGATCATCTGTGGAATATGTCCTCTCGGGACAGTGTGCACCACTGCTTGTGGTATGGTCATTACGGCGGTGACTCTGGGTTCCTCAGAGCCCTGAAGTTTGTAACCTTCAGGAACTCCTGTCGTAAATCTTGCGTCCTCACTTTCCCGAAGTTTGTAACCTTCAGGCCCAGTGGTTCCTGCTATAGTGTTCGGGTCATCCGAGACCGGCGAAATGTATCCTTCAGGGATAAAGTTAGGTGGAATGCCCCAGGGCTGACCCTTAGGCATGTTATACCGTGGATGTGGAGTCTCCACAATCGGTGTAGATGTGATCTCTGAAATCACAATCCTTTGACGTTGCTCCTGAGCTGCTGTCAGGGATTGCATGTCACTGTGAAGTTTCCTCAGATTGTCTTTAAGAGCTTTGATTTCTTCTCTCAGCTCTCTGTTCTCTTCCTCGAGATCGTCCATTTTCTTTTGCCGGTTGGCCCGAGTATTCTACGAATGAGACAGTTTGAAACTAGAATCGAAACGTAGACGTGAGACTCGAGGGAAAGGAAAATGCATTATGTTAGAATGATGAGTGCAATGATTATTATTTTTTTCAATCTTTAATCAAAAAGAAACTTTGAATAAATTTCAAATATCATACAGAAAGGGGGAACCCCATTTAATTGAATTGAAGGATTGCGATACGTTACAAAGAAAAGTACAGTATTTTTACAAAGTGCTGGTAAAAGGAAATCTAAGCTTAAGGGTTCTGAGTCCTCTCTGAAGAGAGCTCAGAAGCAGGTCCTGGGAGCTTCCTTTTATTTGATCGAGGTTCTTCAACCATTTTCGGGTTATCAGTTCTTTGCCAGATGAAAGGATTGAGTAGGTTCTTTTGATCTTCCCGACTCTCCTCAACATGCTACTCTAATATTCCGATCAGAGTATTCTTTTCTCTTAACTGTTCATGGAGTTTAACACACTCCACGTTGAGAGTCCTATACTTGTTCTTCCAAGAGTTCCTCTCTCGCTGAATTTTTTTAAGAGCGGCCTGGAGTTTTTCTGTATTTGACATAAAATACAGGACAGATTCCTGTAACGGAAAAACTTCTTGACAAGGGTAAAGCATCCTCAGCTTGAGAGCTCTAGTTTGTACCCAATGGAGATAAGGATCCAAAGGAATACAATCTAGTTTTGCTAGAGACTCTGGTCCTTTTTTATGAATGTGTTGCCAGGCATGCACTATATCCTTTTTAAGTGCTCTGTCATTTTCTCCTTTGAAGAAAAGACATTCCAGATGAACATTTTGCGGAATATGTCTCATCGGGTATCCGAATTGACGACGGGCTAGAACTGGGTGATAATTAATTACTCCTTTAGTTCTAATGAGGGGTACATTGGGAAAGTTTCCACAGCGATCGATGATTTTGACACCCTCATAAATCCTATTTGACCAGTCTATGTCAGAGTTGGTAAGAGACATGATTTTCTGCGACCAACGTAAAGAGTTCTTATGATCCCAAAATGCAGCAGACTTGGGTATATGGGAAATAAACCACTTGTACAGCAAGGGTACACAACATTGCGAGCAGGGTTGGTACAGGGTTTCAAATTAGAAAAATCTTAATGGCATTGATATCGACAAAGATATCGATATTGGGAAAGAGTGTAGCTCGGTTTTTTATGATCGACCGTATTCCGCGCTCTGACAGATGTGGGATTTTGGGGTTGCTACTTTCTGATTTCTTAATTATTCTAATGAAGCTTGAAGGGAAAGGGAAGCTATCTCAAACTAACCTTGCTTTGCAAATGTTGTTCTGAACAAGTTGCGGTAAAGAGATTGGGGAGTCCGGGGTCAGGTTACACAATGGGAAGTTGTCAATTATCCATCCTGTATGTAGTTATCCACAGGTTATAGTTTTAGGATCATTCTTAATACTCGGCATTGATTCGTGTTTATCTGTGAAATGGGAAAATGTCTGTTGTTTGGTGTTTGAGAGAGAGAGAGAGAGAGTTATTTTTTTGTTGTTTTCAGGTTTTCCGATGTTTTTGGTAAGGTCAGGGACCTAAGGTTTTTAGTTTAGTGTGCTCGCTAAGATTATTTGAAATCTTATGCCCACGTATTCCCTGTTATGAAGTATAGGGAAATCAGAGCAATCGTAGTTCGTCCTATTCTAAGGGAGAAACATGTGTTTTTTTTGTATCTTGTTCAAAGCCCAAGATGTGAAGCTAAAAGGTTATTTGTATCTTGTTCAAAGCCCAAGATATGAAGCTAAAAGTTTGTTTGTATCTTGTTCAAAGCCCAAGATGTGAAGCTAAAAGGTTTGACTGAGAGAGAATTTGTCATCTCTAAAGGGAGAAATCTCTATTATCCATCACAAAGATTAGTTAGTTTACAAAGGGGTTTACTTTAACTGGAAATCACTGAATCCTGCAATTCCATAAGTTCCTTTGAAAGAGAGGGGTCATGAAGGAATAAAATTTAACTCAGTGTAGAGCAATGTCATTTTTCCTTAATGGACATTTCATGCTAAGAGAGGGACATTGGCTTGGATGTAAATAATCCAGAGGCTTGCCACTTACAGCAATTAGATGAGAGATTTGCCAGGATAAAAGAAGGACTACAACTTGGATTCTGATCAACAAGTGTGTCTCTTACAACAATTATCTGGAAGTTAGTTTTGATGGTTTTGATTTTAGTCTATGATGTACAGAGAAATTCTTCCTACAGAGAGAGTTCCTGGTCTCAACTGAGGTTTTGTTGATTTTTGTATGCCTTGATTGAAGCCCAAGGTTGAAGCTAAGAGATTGATTGGATTCCACTGGGGAAAATCATTATACAAAGCCTAAGAGGAGACTGTCTCTGATAGAGGAATCATTATACAAAGCCTAAGATGAGGCTAAAAAGACTGACTCAACAAGAGAGTGTTTATTTTGTATCTTGTACAAAGCCAAAGATGAAGGCTAAAAGACTGATTAACTCAACAAAAGAGTGTTTGTATCTTGTACAAAGCCCAAGATGGAGGCTAAAGACTGATTAACTCAACAAGAGAGTGATTATTTTGGTATCTTGTACAAAGTCCAAGATGGAGGCTAAAAGACAGTTTAGACTCAATAAGAGAGTATCATTTAGTATCTTGTACAAAGCCCAAGATGGAGGCTGAAAGATAGCTTAGACTCAACAAGAGAGTATCATTTACTATCTTGTATAAAGCCCAAGATGGAGGCTAATAGACTATTTTGACTCAACAAGAGAGTGTCATTATACAAAGCCTAAGAGGAGGCTGAAAGACTGTTTAATCGGCTGGAGATTATATGTCTTGTACAAAGCCCAAGATTGAGGCTAAAAAAATGATTGTTAACTCAACAAGAGAGTATCATTATACAAAGCCTAAGAGGAGGCTAGCTCTGCTGAAAAGTGTTTCAGTTTAGAGACAGGTCCAGTATGTTGGATAATCCAAAGAGAAAATCAATTCTTATGAGGGAAGGATGTCAGATACCATGAGGTTCTGATTGGATTGTGGCAGCAAAATGATCCAAGTCGGGGATTTAACTGAATTGTGATAGTTGAGAAAACTGTTTCTGCTTTGGAGAATTGATCAGAGGATCAGGGTTATTTCCTATTCTTTAAGGAAATGGGAAATCCAAAGGGTATTGAGACTGTCCAAGTCTACTGGTGTTGAGAAATTTGTTCTCAGATAGTGAGGGAATCATTATATTATGCCCAAGAGAAGGCTGGTATGTTAAGGGATAAAGGTCAACCCATTAACTGGTCTGACACTCGACTCAGAAAGACAACTCTAGCAAATGATGACTAAGATCTGTTCCTATACCTGTAAAGGTCTCCGGGTCCTTGTACTAAGCCCAAAAGGAGGCTGAGAACTTTTAAGAAGCCTGAGGGTCCTTGTATAAAGCCCAAGAGGAGGATGGGGATGCTTTTAAGAAGCCTGTGGGTCCAAACTTAAGAATGTTCAAGAAAGGTTTCACCGGGAATAATTCCTTTCTTGTGTGAACAGTTCTAAAGTTTGAAGAAATTCAAGAGATTTTTCACTGGGAATAATTCATCTCTGGGGAATTGAATTTCTTTTGACAAGTTCTAATAGTGATAGTCTGAGAAAGGTTCACCGGGAATACTGCCTTTCTCTTTGTTCCATATTGTTTAACCCCAAGAGAAGGGAAGAATGTATCTGGAAATCCTATGGGGATCTATGTTTGACTGTATTAAGAGAGTAAACAAACTGGCTTTACCTAAATCCTAGACCTAGTTTCTGGGGAAAACTCTAAACAGATATACAAGTATATACAGTTGATATATGACAAGTATTTAAAAATTTTATGAAAGAAGACTAACCATGCACAACTTCCCACAATACAGTACATATATATATATGACATGTATTTAAAAAAATGAAAGAAAACTAACCGTGTGCAGCTTCCCACAATACAGTATATATATATATATATATATATATATATATATATATATATATATATATATATATATATATATATATATATATAAAGCAGTAAAAGAAAGCAGATAAAAACTTACAGGTGTGCAAGCTTCCATGCTGTAAATGTTAGTTGTACAAGAAATTGAAGAAAGTTTTAATACAGTTATATTAAAGCAGAAAAAAGTTGGGGCTTATTCAACAAGAGATGCCCTGATGATTTAAATACAGACTTTATTGTTAACAGAGTATTTACAGAGAAGAATTGGGTCTTATACAACAAGAGAGCCCAAATTTTATTTATGTACAAATATGTGGGACTTACAACTCAAGGAGTGGCCCAGGTTATTTTCTAAAAAGGCGATATCCACGTTAGGGTTTTGAAAACTGTACAGAGGACTTATACAATACTGAGGCCCAAATTATTTTTGTACAAGGGGGTTGGGTCTTACACTCTATTAGAGGCCCAAAGTATTGTTTTAAAATAAAAGATGGTGCTTACAGCTCGAGGAGAGGCCCAGATGAAATTTGTTTTTGAAAACGACGATCGCGCCGAGATTTTTGACGTCTCGGGACTTATACAATACATTGAGGCCCAAAATGATTTTGGTTAAGAAAAGGTATTAGGTCTTACACTCTTTTAGAGGTCCAAAGTTGATTTTGAAAGAAATATGGGACTTATAACACAAGGGTAGGCCCAGATGATTTTGTCGAAAAGGCGACGATCGCGCTGTTATTTTGAAAATGTACTGAGGGACTTATACAATAAGTGAGACCCAAAAATGGCTTATGTACAAAAAGGGTTGGGACTTACACTCTATTAGAGGCCCAAAGTGTTTTGAAAAGATTGATTAGGGTGAAAACAATCAAAAACCCTAAATTTCTTGTCTTTTTTAAAGAAAAGTAATTAATTTTGATTAAAAATTAATAAAATGTTCAAGATTTATAAAAAAAAATGAGTTATGAACTTGGATCAATGTTTGAAAATCGTGTTTTTATCCATGGAATGATTAAAAATCATTTAAGTTGGAAGAATCAAGAAAGAAAAATATTTTGAAATGTTTAAAACAAATAAAATATTAATCCTTTGAAAAAAAAATCAAATATATAAAATAAATAATATTTTTGGGAAATTTTTGTAAAATAAAATATTTTAACATTTTTGTGAATTATTAAAAAAAGAATCAACTCAAAATCATTTAAAATCAGAGAGAAATTAAATTTTGAATCAATTAAATAAAAATCACAAAATTCAAATATTTGAATTTATGAAAAAGGCGCCAAGAACATGGGCCAAGAACACGCGCGAACTCTGTTTTGCCCAGATTTGCGTTTTCTATCCAATCTCACTGAGTACTTGATGAAATCACATAATCCACCCATCAATCTACCCGTTTTCAACTCACGATCATGTCTATGGTCTTTAATTTCATTTATTTTAAGTATGGAATAAGAAATCAAAGAGAAACCTCAAGAACCCTAATTTTTGCATGAAGGCTCAGAAATTCCATACACGATTCATACAAAGCAATTGATTGAGGGTAAACATTCTATATATGATTATGAACATATGGCAAAATTATTGTGCGAGGAAATATGCATGAATCATGAGATGCCCAAGTTGAGGCTTACCTCTTGCAGCTGGTGATTGTGTTCTATGTTGGAGAGGTTGCAAGCTAGTTCCAATGATCTGAAGAGCTTCCCTAAGTGCCAAGGAGTGTATTGGAATGCTTGGAATGGATTGGAATGGCCTGGAACTGATTTTGATACCTCAACTGCAAATCTGTCAAAAGCTTGAGCAGATGGCAAGTGATTTTGTGATTTTGATGTTCCAGATATAATCTTAGTGTTTGATCAGCTTACATATTGGTTTGAATAGGATTGCTCTCTACTAAAAAAATTCGAATGTGACTTGCAAATGAAGGCATTTTTGGAGTGAAAGAGTGATTTTGAGAAAGGCAAGTGTTATAGGCCTTTGGTGTACTCAAACTGATCAGAAATGATGCCTATTTATAGTGGAGCAAGTTTGTTTTGGAATCAATAGTGAATAGAGGTTGCTGCAGAGGTTTGGCAAATGTTGTTCAATAGGAATCCAAGTCTCCTTTGAACATTTACTTGAGTCTAGAGAGCAGGCCTGTGGTCCTTTTCTACAGGGATATGGCTTGACTGAACTTGGATAACATTGCCTTGATGAATGCCACCTCTATGTATCAGTTAAATGCTTGGAAACAAAATTGACCATTTGAAGCATCTTTGAACTTTACGTGTGTCATGCCTAAACATAGCTCCATGGACTTGTGAGGCTTGGTGATCAGTCTTTGTCCCTTGATTGTTCCCCCTTGAGGTGTTCAGATGGATAACCATGCTTGGAATTGCACAAATTGAGCAATTCGAGCCCTAAAGCACCAATCTGCCTTGCCAAGACAGTTTGCAACAAGGCATGTTGTAGCTGTCATAACTCCTAACCCAAATGGAATTTGATGAAGTTCTTGGACATTCTGGAAAGCTCTCATATCCTACTTTAATGTGGTACACAACTTTGGTTTTGAAACATCTTGCATTTGGTTGAAAACTGCCTCTACATTTTGGAAAAACTTAGGCAGATTTTGGACTTAGTGAAATTTTCACTAAGTGTTGGAAAAGTGTGAAACCCAAGTTTTTGTCATTTTGATCACTCCATAACATAAAATCCATGAGAAATTGGAGTTTATTGCAGTTGAAGCTTTTGTAGAGTGTAGCAAGACCTACAAATCCATCTTTGGATCATCCAAAATGGTTACTTTGATCTCAAGTTATGATCCTCGGAAGTTGGTACCCTTGTCAATTTTTCATAACTTAGAAAATTTTCTAAGTTTTTTATGGTTACCACTTTTACAAGTTATCCCACTTTTCTTGATTTTTCTTGATGAATGATGATTCAAATCACATATTAACATGATTTTAATGTTAATGGAACCTTTATTGACCAAAATTTCAAAAAGTCAAACTTTGACTTTTGTACAGTTGACTTTTTCAGCAGATGAATTTTGACTTTGTGATTCCTCTATGAAATCAATCATTGGGCTTAATCAAGCTTCATGGATGGCCTCTAGGGGTGTTTAGGGATGTCTTGGATCCTTCCCCAAGGTTTGAAATCAAGTGTAGGTCAACAGTCAATGGTGGGGTTGACTTTTTCCTTAGAAAACCCTAATTTGTGACTAGATGATTCTGAGTTCTTGTGGCTTATGAATTAAGCTTCTTAAGTCAATGAAATCTTGTAGACATGTCAATATGAGGTATTTGAAGTCATTGAAGTTCACCTTGAAGCTTCAAGTCATGCCTTGCTTCACAAGTTAGCTCAAGGGTTGAATTAGGTCAAAACCCTAATTCCTGATTCTTTAGTAAATGAATACTCAAGGTGATTTGGCCATTATGGATGGAATTTTGAGGTTCCTTTGAGCTTGTTGGACTACTAATTGAGGTATTGGCTCATGTCCAGATGAAAATTTTCATCTGGAGGCCCTGGTCGACCAAAACCCTAATTTGGTGACACTGGCGATCTTGAGGATTGATTAGCCTGAGATGTTGCACTCTTGTGCTTAATTCTTGATATGGGATATCTCTTGATCCCTTGTGGATGTCTGAGAGACTAGACAAGTTGAAGATCAATTCTTGATTGATCCTTTGCCTGAGTGCTCTGAGAGGGCTCAAAACCCTAATCCTTGATTGTAGTGAATGCTCAGCAACTTCTGAGAAGATTGATAATGTAGGATAGATGTATCCTCATTGTGATGATAATTTACCCAATGATGAGAATTCTTGGGGTCAAAATTTGGGGTATGACAGATGCCCCTATTTAATCTTCTTGGACTCGAAGGTGTGAATGGCGAAGATATTCGGACATTCAGGGTGCAAGAGGATTAAATATCGAAATACCCAAAATTTTGATGGTGTCTATGAATGATGGTTTACACATTCATCTTCTTTTACTAAGCGTTGTTACTTAGAAAAGGTAAAACTTCCCCTCGATCCTGGTCTTCAGCCATGGAACTGATCTTAGTTTCTTTTGTCAATAAACTTCCCCTCGATCCTGGTTTCCTACCAAGGAACTGGTCTCAGTTTCTGAAATAAACTTCCCCTCGATCCTAGTTTCCTGCCAAGGAACTAGTCTCGGTTTCTGAAATAAACGTCCCATCGATCCTGGTTTCCTACCAAGGAACTAGTCTCAGTTTCTGAAATAAACTTCCCCTCGATCCTGGTTTCCTACCAAGGAACTGGTCTCAGTTTCTTCTTGTCGAATCTTTCTCTTGACAAGGGATGCTATTAGTAGCGATTTTCATCAAACTTCTCGTCGAGGTTTACTGGAGAGATTCCATTTGATGGAAAAAGTGTTGACGTCAGATTTGTTGGGGAAAACCCATTGGCCTGAGTTGTAGAGGTGCAAACTTCTCTGTTAGAGATGCCATTTGTAGGCTCTACTGGGGAAAATGGGTCTTCTGAGGGCATGCTTTCTGCTTGGGGACATCATACTTTTCTTCGGAATTCTTTCGCAAAGAAATGCCATGTGACCCGATCTAATTTTGAGGTGCTGATGACTTCATTTACATCGAGTTTCTTTAGAGAAAGACGAAGGTATTTTCGAGAGTCATTTGTTGAGAGGCTTTCTCTGAGATTTTCTTTAATCCGGGAAAGCAAAAATATCATCTTCAATGGTGAAGAGTGATTTTCTAAAGGATGTCCGTAAGACGTTTTCTTATCCTTTAGAGGTTCAAGTTATCAAAGTGATCGAGAACAATTTCAATCTAGAAGTAGACCGAAGAGAGATTGTTCAGACGAACGTTTCCTGACGAGGGGAATGCTGACGACTCGACCGACGAGAGGACTTTATCACTTGGGAGTGAGACTGACCAAAGTGATAGTGATGCAATATGAATATGAATATGAACTAATAATGCATGGTATATGAATGAATGAATGTATGCTAACAAAACAGACACGACATATAAACAGGCGATGTGTACATTGGGATATCTGCCGCTGTGTGGGGGATAAGAGTATCGCTGAAGCGTCATATTTTTGTTGGAGAACCAAGATCTCTGTGTTGAAGGTATAAACCTGTTTGTGATCAGGAACCACTCCTGCGTTTTTTCGAGAGATAGAATCTTCTGGGGGGAACAAGACCCATCAATGGCTTCCAGAATAAGAATTCTACCGAGGACATTTGATCCTGCACTTCGAAGTTCGACCGTTTTTAGAGAAAACGTAGATATTCCTCGAGATAGATATTCCTCCTTCTCTGAAGACAATGGGTCGAACCTTTTTGTCAAACGCCCTTTTCATTCTTTGTTGATATAGCTGACTGTGGCATAAAGTCGTCATTCTCTTTTCTTCGATGAGGTTCAACTCATCATGCCTGCTCTAGCACGATTCAGCTTCTGTTAGCTTAGTTTCCATCAAGACTCTCATTGATGGGATCTCTACTTCTATGGGGAGCACTGCTTCCATGCCATATACTAAAGAAAAAGGGGTTGCCCATGTTGAAGTGCGGACTGATGTGCGGTAACCATGAAGAGCAAAAGGTAGCATCTCGTGCCAATCCTTGTAGGTCACAACCATCTTTTGAACGATCTTTTTGATATTCTTGTTAGCTGCTTCTTCCGCTCCGTTCATCTTAGGTTGGTAGGGTGATGAGTTATGGTGTTTAATCTTGAATTCAGCATACAACTCTTTCATCATCTTGTTATTCAGGTTAGATCCATTATCCGTAATGATCTGGCTCGAAACACCATAACGGCAGATGAGATTTTTCTGATAAAACGGACCACCACTTGTCTGGTCACATTGGTGTATAAAGCTGCTTCGGCCCATTTGGTGAAGTAATCAATGGCTACTAGGATGAACAGATGTCCGTTTGAAGCTTTGGGTTCAATTATGCCAATCATGTCGATTCCCCATATGGAAAAAGGCCATGGGGAAGAGATAACTTTGAGATGCGTTGGTGGTACATGGATTTTATCAGTGTATATCTGACACTTATGACACTTTCTCATGTACTTGTAGCAGTTGGATTCCATTGTCAGCCAATAATATCCTGCTCACAGAATTTTTCTTGCCATTGTATGTCTGTTGGCATGAGTGCCAAAGGATCCTTCGTGAATTTCTCGCATTAACATGTCTGCTTCGTGTCTGTACACGCATCTGAGCAGAACCATGTCGAAGTTTCTTTTGTAAAGCACATCGTTGTTCAGGAAGAAGTTACCAGCCAGTCTTCGGAGGGTCTTCCTATCTTTCTTTGATGCCCCGGGTGGGTACTCTTGTCTTTGAAGAAAACACTTGATTTCGTGATACCAAGGTTTGTTGTCGAGGATAACTTCTACAACAAATATGAATGCAGGCCTATCTAGGCGCATTATGTCAATCTTGGGCACGTCATTCCATCGACTCACACTGATCATGGAGGATAGAGTAGCCAGTGTATCTGCCATGTGATTCTCATCGCGAGGAAGGTGATGAAACTCAACTCTGTTGAAGAAAGGTAGCAACCTTCTTGCATAATCTTTGTAAGGAATCAACCCTGTCTGATATGTGTTCCACTCTCCTTTGATCTGATTTATGACCAGGGCCGAGTCTCCGTAGACATCCAGATTTTTGATTCTTAAGTCAATTGCTTCTTCGAGACCCATGATACATGCTTCGTACTCGACTTTATTATTCGTGCATTTGAATTCCAGTCTAGCAGTGAAAGGAATATGGGTACCCTGAGGGGTAACAATGATTGTCCCAATTCCGTTTCCGTAAGTGCTGACAGCTCCGTCAAAAATTAGTCCCCATTAGGATCCTGGCTCTGGCCCTTCGCTTGGTAGCGGTTCATAGCAGTATTTCATTTTTAGATACATGACATCTTCGTCTGGGAAGTCAAACTCGACAGATTCCTAATCGTCGATCGGTTGATGATCCAAATGATCGGCTAAAATACTTCCTTTAACAGCTTTCTGAGCATGATATTCGATGTCGTATTCTGATAACAACATTTTCCATCGAGCAATCCTTCCTGTGAGAGCAGGCTTTTCAAAAATGTACTTGATCGGATCCATTTCTGAGATTAACCAAGTAGTGTGGCGAATCATGTACTGGCGAAGACGTTTAGCTGCCCAAGCTAAAGTGCATCAAGTTTTTTCGAGCATAGTGTACCGAGTTTCACAGTCTATGAATTTCTTGCTTAAGTAATAAATGGCAAATTCTTTTCTTTTTGTTTCGTCTTGCTGGCCAAGTACACATCCCATGGAATCTTCCAAGACTGTAAGGTAAATGATTAGTGGTCTTCCTTCCACTAGAGGAGACAGAATCGACAGATTCAGTAAATATTCTTTGATACTGTCAAAAGCTTTCAGGAAATCTTCTGTAAATACACGGCTTTGATCCTTTTTGAGGAGTTTGAAAATTGGCCCGCATGTCGCGGTCATGAGGGATATGAATCTAGAAATGTAATTGAGATGTCCCAAGAATCCTCTTACTTGTTTTTCAGTCTTTGGAGAAGGCATTTCTTGAATGGCCTTGACCTTATCGGGATCAACCTCAATTCCTTTCTGGCTGACGATGAAACCCAAAAGCTTTCCTGAACGAACACCGAAGGTGCACTGGTTGGGATTCAAGCGGAGTTTGTATTTTCTCAAACGTTCGAACAATTTTGATAGATGTTCAATGTGTTCCTTTTCTATTTTTGATTTGGCGATCATATCATCGACGTACACCTCAATTCCTTTGTGTATTAAGTCGTGGAAAAGAGTAGTCATCGCCCTTTAGTAAGTTGCCTCGGTGTTCTTCAGACCGAACGACATTACCTTGTAACAAAAAGTGCCCCATGGGGTGATGAATGAAGTTTTCTCCATATCCTCTGGTGCCATTTTAATTTGATTATAGCCCGAGAATCCATCCATGAAAGAGAATACTTTGAACTTCGATGTGCAGTCAACCAGCATATCAATGTGCAGTAGAGGAAAGTCGTCCTTTGGACTTGCTCTATTTAAATCTCTGTAATCTACACACATTCTGACTTTTCCATCCTTCTTCTGAACTGGCACTATGTTTGCCAACCACTGAGGATATTCTGAAGTGGCGAGGAAACCTACGTCGATCTGTTTCTACACTTCCTCTTTGATTTTGATAGCCATATCCGGACGAGTCCTTCTTAACCTTTGTTTAACCGGAGAACAATCTGGCTTTAGTGGAAAATGGTGTTGCACGATGCGGGTATCCAACCCTGGCATGTCCTGGTAGGACCAAGCAAACACATCTGAAAATTCTCTGAGAAGTTTTATTAAATCTTCTTTGACAGTTGAACTGAGCAGTGCTCCAATCTTAACTTCTTTCTTTTCTTCCTCTGATCCCAAGTTAACCGTTTCCAACGGTTCTTTGTGAGGTTCAATAGATCTTTCCTCTTGTCTGAGTAGTCGAGAGATCTCTTCTGGAATTTATGTGTCATCTTCTTCTTCGGCTTTGAATACCGGGAACTCAAAGTTGGGAGAAGGCATCGGATCGTATGTTTCGATGGAATTCGAAGCAGGTGATCTGCATGACGTGATGATTTCGTTCAGAAAAGATAGAGAGAATGCAAAAGTGAGTGCAGTGTTTTGTTTTTAATTTCTAGGTTGTTTTTAGGATTACCATTTTCTTGAAAAAAGCGAAAAGTGAAAACAACAATAAATGCGGAAATTACATAATGACATTATTTATTTATGTTTTGTCGATTCTTGAAACACAACCCTATAAAACAAAACTCTAACGCTTTGGGCGAAGCAAAGAGGGATATTTACAGAAAAGTAAGCCCTATAAAACATCCATTTCACTCGGGCGAAAGTGAAAGGTTAAAGACACGACAATTACTTTGACTTGCGAACGACATTCGGGACATCGAAGGCGACCCAATGGCGACGAACTCCTCGGTGAATCACAAAGTCTGGTATCTTCCTTTCTGGATTAGCTTCAGAAATAACGCTGATTTCTGGTGGAGTCGGGTTGTTAGAGTCTTCTTCCAAAGCAGAGTTGTCGTAGGAGGACTCTTCAGTTGTTTCAACAGTATTTGTACTTTTAACAGAATCTCCCCATCCAGTTGGCTGGATGTCTTCAATTCTGACGCGAGAACTTTCGGGAGCAGTGTATTTTACCAGGTAATCATACTTTCCGCTTGGCTGTCCCAAAGTATCCCAAACTTCTTCAGGAGAGGATGAGTCATCTTCTTCAATGACGTTGACATCAAGAAATGCATAGTTAATGAATTCTTATCCTGACATCCTTGCAAATTCATCGGCGTGGCGTTGATCGCTCTCGGAATGCTCTGGATATGAAGTCCATGATTCTGGAGGAACAGGCAGATTCTTATCAAATTCGTTCAGCTGATATGATGGATCAGGCTGACTCTGTTGTTCCAAATCCTCTGTGTAAGGTTTCCAAATGGGCGGATTATCCATCAGATCATAAAAAGTGTAATGAGAGTTATCTTTCCAGAGGGTGTCGTCCTCTAAGGAGTTAGGTGGAGCACGACATTCTTCGGGATCACAGTCTCCATAGATTTCCCTGACCTCTGACCTTGGTATATATCTCGGGCTGTAGATGGGAAAGCAGAATGGTCTGTGCGTTTCCTCTTGAGATATATATCCTTCTTCGTTGAAATATGTTTTCCATTCTTCATCTGAATTGTCTGAATTATTTTCTTCGATGGTGTGAACCTCTTGGGATACCGAGTGTAGAAATCCTCCGTTGTGGAAGAAATCCTAAATGGGACGAAAACTTTCATCCTTCTTGATATCCGGGGAACATGTTGTGGAGAAACCAAGACCCTTCCTGGTTTTGTTGTCAGTGGGAATTACCAGCTCTCCCCATCCTTTTATGTCTTTGTTTTCTATTACTTTGAGAGCATCTTTGTATGAGGAAATCGATGTTCCTTTGTCTTGTTGATTCTCATTGCTCACCAAAAGTGCCTAGAATTGTGTTCATATCATCTCTTCTGGTTCCAACTGAGAGAGTGATGACAAGTTACTCACGATCAGAGCTTGATCCCCGCAAACTGTGATTAACTTGTTGTTCCTGACAAACTTCAGCTTCTGGTGAAGTGTCGAGGTGACTGCTCCTGCCTCATGTATCCAAGGTCTTCCTAATAAACAATTGTACACTGCCCGAATGTCCATGACCTGGAAAGTAACTTGGAAAGTGTGGGGACGAATAGTTATGGGAAGATCAACTTTGCCGATAACTGTTTTTCGAGATTCGTCGAAAGCTTTAACTACGATCTCAATGCCTCTCATCGGGGTTCCTTGATATGGAAGTCGTGCTAGAGTCGACTTTGACATAACGTTCAAAGAAGAACCTGTATCTACCAATACGCTGGCTAAAGCATCGTCCTGGAAATTTACTATTATGTTGAGAGCCATGTTGTGATTTTTCCCTTCTTCAGGAAGATCTTCATCACTGAATCCTAGATTGTTGCAGGAAGTGATGTTGGAGATGATGCTGACGAATTGCCCTATCGTCACATCTCGTTCTACAAATGCCTATTCTAAGACCTTTTACAGAGCTTCTCTATGAGCTTCGGAGCTGAGTAAAAGAGATAATACAGAAATCCGAGATGGAGTTTGTAACAGTTGGTCCCCAATGTTGTACTCACTCTTCTGTATCAACTTCAACATTTCATCATTGTTTTTGACAGGTTTCGTATTACTGGGTTGACCCATCTGTGGATTAGGAACATCAACTTGTGGTTCCTTTTCTCTGGTGGGATCTCCAACTCCTCTGTTGAAGATTCGTCCACTCCTGGTGACTTGACTGATGTCGGCAATGTTTACGACAGAGGGTAATGGAGTTTCCTTTCCATTTTCTATGGTAGTTGCACCGTACTTGTATGGGATAGCCTTATCTGACTTGTATGATATTGATCCTGGTAAGTAGATAACCACATGAACTTTCTGGCTTTCCGACCGTCGTAGGCAATCTCAATTAGTTCCATGTTGGGAACTTTCTTAATGTCAGGGGGGGACCTTTGATTCGTCTAGCAAAGGAATTATGGCGTAAAGAGTCTTGGTTACTCCATAATTGTTGGGCTCTTTTTTGTTGGTGATGGGGATGATTCCCTTGCTTTGTGACCCTTGGTTTTTCTCGAGAACCGGGGTATAACTTTGTATCATGTTGATGAACTGTGAATCCCAACAGGGTGAGATTTCTTTGCGATCCAACTGACCTTGGGGGTCAGCTCTCACTAGATAACATCCTTGGTTATTCTCTGAGCAGACTCCGCAGCGTTCGTAATTGTGAGATGGCACTCTTCCGTACCCACTTTGTATGCAATGCATTGTGACTAGATTTGTTTCTATGGACCGGACGTCAACAGTTTGATGTCTAGTCGGGTTTCCATTGATCATACTAATTTGTTGTGTTTCTTCATCCAAATAGACCGGAAGCCACCAGTGATCCAGAAGGTGTTGAAGAGTTCTCTGTACCAAGGCACAACCTTGATTGTTGATGCAACACTCGTCGCATTCTTTATATTCATGTGAAGCCAGGAAACTGAGCTGAACTTGTTTGGCATGTAGCTCCACAAGACTAGTGTTCATCAAGCGAATATCGAAGATCTGAACCATATTAACTTTATGGTTATCCCTTTGATGGTAATCCTGGATCCATCCAAGATCCATCTGACGCTGGAGGGCTTCTTGTATGAAAGAGCAGCCCTGATTGTTTTGCGAGCAGATCGAGCAGGCATTGTAATCATGGCGAGGCAAATCGTAGTATTGACTTTCTCTAGAGTGCATGGCTACCAGGTTGACATTCATTACTCAGATATCATGATTTTGAACAATGTTTGGGTGTGAATATGACATGTTTACTTCACGGACCCTATGTTCTTGAATCCAACCTAGGTCCATTTGTTCCCGAAGATCTCTTTGCACAGTAGTACATCCTCCGGTCTTGTATATAAGCAACAAAAAAAAAGCTCACCCTTTAAGAAAGTGGCTATATAACCATTTAAGTGGTGAAAATATGTATTTTTTCCATATTTACCCTTATTTAATTATTGGTCTTCTTGCTTCTATCGGTACATCTATAGTGCAACCAATAAAGTCTCTTAAACTTTCACACTTACTGTACCGCCCACGTCTACACAGCAACCAATACACTCCCACTTTAAAAATATAAATTTTCCATACTTCAAGTAAACAGTCCCGCCTAATTTAAAAGTGAAAAGTTTGCCAAAATTTTTATTCTGCAAAATATAGTCCCGCCACGTAGAAAGTAAACTATGGCTTTTGAATAGTTGAGCTCTATAAATACTAAAGCTCATTTTTTCCTTTATCATTGTCTTTTGGTTTTAATAAAAAGCATAAAAATGCCTCTGAATATTGATCTAAACACTCCATATATTGATCATGAAATGATGGAATGCAACATAGAACCTTCCATTAATTTAAATGATCATGAAATTATGGACCTAAATAGTGGTTCATCAAATGAAGAAGACAATTGTGAAAATGAATTTGAACATGGATTTTCTAACCATGATGAGGATATTGATGTTGATGCTCTCTATTCAAATGAAGTTCATGCCATGGAAGAAGGTAGTATGCTCTAATAATTTTGTGTAGAAAAGTGGAGTTGATGATTTGATGACACTAATATGTTGGATAATCTTTGAACAACTTAATTAATTTTTTTTTTCATTTTCAATTTTGTTTTATAAAATTGCAGATATTGAATGTAATCTAAATGAAGATGATGGAGAGGAGACTGGATTTAATCAATATGAAGATGATGGAGAGGCTGAAGATGGAGAGGCTGAAAGTGTTGCAGCTAGTAAGTATTTTGATTTTTTTGTTTGTTTATATCATTACTTTAAGCTTTGTATGTGATGTATCAGTAAGATATTAAATGGAGAATCTACATTTACTATTAAGCAATTTGCTTTTTTTTGTTTATTTATACTTTAATCAATTTTTTGTTTGTATATCTAATGTATCAGTATGGATTTTCAATTCATTACACGAGTCTCTATTCACCTTTTTATGATAAACATGAGACATGCAATAGTAACAAACATGAGACATGCAATAGTTATAACCACGAGACACATTTTCATTAGTTATAAACATAACACACGTTTCCATGCAGTAACAAAATTGAGACATATTTGTTTTCACTATATTCACTTTTTCACATGCAGTGTCAAGTATGGTCCAACATGAGACACAATCTTTAAAGAAAAAAAGATCATTCTTGAACAATGATCAACGGAAAATAATTTCTCAATTATTAATAAAGAATAATTATGGTGGAAAACTGGAATCCAAAACTGTTACATGGTTGGCATCCAAATACTCGGTATCCACCTATGTTATTTATCGAATTTGGAAGCAAATATGTCAAACAGGTGATATGTCTCATAAAAAAACAAATTGTGGTCGAAAAAGAGTTACAGTAGATATTGAAAAAGTACGGGATATTTCGTTAGCTAAACGTAGCACTCTTCAGAGCCTCGCATTTTCCTTGGGCATTAGCAAAACACCATTGTTAAAGTTTGTAAAAGACGGTACTTTGTGCCGACATTCAAATGCACTAAAGTCACACATGAAAGACAGTAATATGAAAGATCGTCTTAGATTTTGCTTGTCCATGCTCGAAGAAACTAGTCTTCCTCATGATCAAGAGTTTAAGTCTATGCATAATATTGTACCCCAAATTTTACCCTCAGACCCTCTGATCATTGTCATATCATTTTAAGTTGACAATTTCTGCATTTACAGTCATGTAGTCCGTTAATCATAGTCATACGTTTTTTGTCTAACCTTTTTTAATTGTTTTATGAGTTTTGGAATTTTCCCCTCTAATTTAGAACTTTGTTTTTTACTTTTAAATCACTAATTTTTATTTAAAATTTATCTCTTCTTTTTTTATTCACTATCTATTATTAGTCGTTTATTATTTTAGTAATATATTTTCATTTGTTATTTACTCCAATTTATTATTTATTACTTATTTACTATTAGTTATTATCATTATTATTATTATTTATCATTTTTATTATTTTTATTTTTAATTTTGATATTTATCATTTTATTATTACTATTTTTAATATTTATCATTTTTATTATTTTTTTGATTATTTTTTATATCTATCATTTCTTATTATTATTATCTTTGACAAATTATTATTATTAGTATTATTTGGGTATTCATCTTTTCTTTTATTATTAGTGTTATCACTTAATTTATCCTTGGTATTATTCATTATTAATTATTATTATTAAAATCAGAAAAGAACAATTGCCAATCCACCAAACTTTCCAGCCAAACTTCAAAGTTTTTTTTCACGCTGCAAACACACAGACAACACAAAGCCAAGGTCACTTCACAGACCTCCCTACACACCCTTTTCATCCCAATTTTCCTGCTCCCCACTCCGTGTACGAACACGCCAGCCTCTCACACAAGCCTCCAAAAGCCTATGCCAGTCTGTTAAACCTTCAAACCTGCCATAAACTCTCCTGTAAAATCCAAACCGTACAATAGCTACACTTGCAAACACGCCACCCTCTTCATGTACGAACACACAAGGCCTGTCTCTATCTGCTACATCAACCAACAACAATAGCAGCGACATTTCGCAGTGTGAAAATGACTTAACAGCCATACAAGACAAATTGAAAATAAGAAACAAAGGCTGGAATCATTTTTAAAGAAAGAGGGGATGGAACGATAAAAGGGGGATCGAAAGACTTGGTTTTAAAGGAGTGGAGGAAACAACTTCCTTCGAGGGCGGCACCATCACCTTCACAATCTTCCATCTCATTTTCTTTCCTTTTCCTTTCCCTCACTCACAATCTCCATCAACCGCCCTTATTCAACAATCAAACAACAACACCTCCTTCGTCAACCTTTTTCTCCCCTGCTCACCCCTCTAATCTTCATCGAATACACCACCTTCTCAAAACCACAACTCAAGATCATAACCTAAATCAAACCCACACAGAACCAAAAACAAATCATAATCCAAATACATTCGAAATCAGAAAACGGAACAGAGAATCAAAGTAAAGAGAGAGTTGATTCAAAACCGCAAAGCTTGAAATTTATCTTCCAAACCTGGATTAAACAAGAAGGAGAAGAATGTTTGGAGATTGTAAAAGGGCGAACGAGATCGAAAGAGGATAGAGCACTCTGCTCCTTTCGCCGTTTCGTTTCTTCATTTCCGTTGGACGTTGCCCTTTTCCATTCTTTTTCTGTTTGAAGTTGGTGTACCCTGTTCCTCTTTTAAACACTGTACCTCGCCCTGTTTCTTTCACAAAGAGTCTGACTTGTTTTGTTTTAAAAAAAGAAAAAGATAACAATGTTGTTTTGATGATGAATACGCTTGTTTGGATATTTTGTTTCTCATTTGGCATTTGTGAGAAAATAATTTTGTTTTCTATTACTTGTTGATAAACCGTGCGGGTTGTCTTCTAAAGCCCATGGTTATTGCTCAACAAAAGACCCGTTTTGATAGTCAGCACCCCCTCTCTTGTTGCTTGCTCAAAATAATACTTACATTTCTCTTGTTTTATTTTCTATGGTGCTTTAGTCATTATCCTTTTTAATAAATCTTATTTGATTTTATAAAACCATTTTCCAATTTGGATTTTATTTATTTTCATTTCGATTTCATTATTTTTTATTATGGCCAATGATATTACAAAATCATGACTTAGTTGATTTATTCAAAATGACTAAAAGTCTTGATATGTATGAGGCTCATTTTATTTTTATTTCGTTGGTCAATGAAAGTTAAATATCGAGATTATTGATTTACCGATATAAATCTTGATTAAATATGAGACCGACCTTTATTTTCACTTCGATTCCACTTTCTTTATTTTGGGCCGATGACATTACACAAATCTTGACTTTGATTATTTCAAATTAATAAAGTCTTGATAAATATGAGGCCAACTTTTATTTATTTTTATTGGTCGATGAAAGTTAAATATCGAGATTATCTATTTACCGATATAAATCTTGATTAAATACGAGACCACCTTTATTTCCATTTCGGTTCCATTTTCTTTACTGAGGCCGATGATATTACAGAAATCACGACTTAGTCGATTTATCAAATTACTAAAAGTCGTGATATGCATGAGGCCACCTTCATTATTTTATCGGTCGATGAAAGTCAAATATCATAGATTATCTTTTTCTCTATTAAATCATGATTAAGACGAGACCGACTTTATTTCTACTTCATTCTGTATTTTCTTATATCTTCATTTTAATTTTTGACCGATGAAGTCTTTCTATTCACGAACGTTGTTAGCAAAGCGACGAACCTTCATTATTTCAAATCTGTAGTGAGTGATCATTGAGACTTCTTTCTATACTTTGAGATCGTGATAGGTTACCTTCGACTAATCAACGAGATGTTTGTGACTCAAGACGAGGTCTCCACCTTTTCTTTTCGTGTGGCACGATTTCATCGGAGAATGATCTTCTATATCATTTCTCTATCGTGTCTTAACACAAAGATCAAATTGTGCATCCTCCTATAGTATGGTCTTCCTCATAGACCGTACTACGACGGATCAGCACTACATTGGACCCGATTCATCGATCCAATAGATTAATCAACAATCACTAAATTCACTTTCAGTCAATATATATATATATATATATATATATATATATATCTTGATTTATTCTTTATGTCGATTATTATCCTTGTTAATATTATCATTGTTCATATTTATATCTTGTGTATACTGTTCATTTTATTTGTTCATTTAAAATACACTAATAAATATCGAAACCCTAAAAAACTCAATTGACCGGACTGTGATTACTATTGTGTTTTGGACTGAGGACTTAGATTTAGGACTTTTACCCTATGCTCTTGGAGTTGGTATTCTGGTCTTCGGATCTCGCCTGGCTGGTCAGTGGCCCATCAGTGGGAAGTGTTTCTGCACTATTCTGGTCAAATCTTTCTCTCTCTTGCTTATTTACATTGATGCATTTTTTATGTCTGCATGTATATATGTTTGCCTGGCATTGTTTTTTAGCATGTTAACATGATACTATGTGGATACTATCAGTCTTTGATTTATTATCACTTGACTTTGATGTCACTGTATATACCATGTTCATATCTTGTTCATTCTATCTTGATCATATTCATGTTCATATCCTGTTCATATCATCTGGATTATATCTTTGTTCATATTCACACTGTTTATATCATATTCATGATTGTTCACACTTGACCCTCCTTCCAAAGGAAAGATCTTTACTTTGACTCCTAAGTCACAAACCTTTCCCATTTCATCCTTGGCCTCATAAGAGCCGTTTCCATCATAGTTTAGTAATAGGATGGAGTTATCATGAACTCCATGTGATTCTCATTATCATGAGAACTCACTTTACCTTTTACTCAGACTTACAGAGTTATCATGAACTCTGTGTGGTTCTCACTATCATGAGAATTCACTTCCTCCCTTCATAACGTAGACTTAAAGAGTTATCGTGGACTCTACGTGAGCTTATGCTCATTCCTTTTGGAACATTGGCCATAGTCAATGTTTCCTTTTCTTTCAGCCTTAGTTAGGTGAACTACGGTTGCTCTGATTCTTCAGTCAGATACGTAGGCACAAGATGCGACGTCTTGGCGAGCATACTTAGTGTATATACCATAGGTCTTTACCTTAGCACATTTCTTTTAGCAAGCAAACATAACATAACACAAACTTAACAAGAGGTTCCCGTAGAGTACTACGGACGTTTAGGGTGCTAATACCTTCCCTAGGCGTAACCAACCCCCGAACCTTAGATCTCCCCCTTTAGGTTTTTCTAACGATCTTGAACCTTTCCTTTGGATAAATCAAAGTCGATTGTAAAAGAAATATGATGCAAGTTAAGTAATAACTTGTTATTCCATTTTCACCGCAACAGAAATGGCAACTTCATTGGGGAGACTTATTTTTTAGGGTTAAGCCTACCTTGTTTTTTGCTTGTGTTATTTATGTCTTGCTTGTTTACTTGTATACATTTGTGATATTTGTATATATTTGTATATATCTCTGTCTGTACTGGATTTTCTGTGTGTAGGGTACTACTATTTAGTGGTGAGATAAGTCCTAACCCGGACTTGAGAGCACATTTATTTAGGAACCGTGGATATAGTCAAGGAAACTGTGAGGAAGTTGAATTCCAAAAGAGTTGACTTGAGATTCCACACTCAGTTGAGGCCCTCTCGTAGTTGGTTTATGTTGAACGAGCAATCGTGAAAGCGTTGCCACTTCGAACTTGGTGTCGGGGATACTGAGGACCGTAGTTACCCTTACCCCCACTTGGCCTTTTTAGGATGTAGTGCGGTGACCATCAGGGAATCTATTTCTGAAATGGTTGTCACGCGATACTACACTTAGACGAGATTCTCTTGAGAATATTGTTGATTACCAAGTTAATTGGGAAGTCGATAATATCCAAAAGATGGATTGTTGACTCTGGGAACCTTTTTAGAACCCTGTTCTCCAGATGAAAACCCATAGTACACACCTTTTGGGACGGGTAGACCATGGCTCCATGCTTGTGATCTTCAAACTTAGGTCCTCTCTTGTTTGTGTGTGCATATCTGTGAATATCTGTATATGTTTGTTTGTGCATATCTGTGAATACCAGTGTACATATGTTTGTGCTTGTGTGCTTTTGCGTGTGCATATATCTATGTTTTGTGTGCCCGTGTTTGTGCATTGCATACATCTCCTCGCATCCATTAATGATTTCAAAGAACTCAGAAGTTCTTTTCTTTGCGAAGATCCTTAGAGATCATGGATTTTAAAACAAAACTCTTCAGTTTCCAAAATGTTTGCAGTTGGCCTTTGAGTTCCTTGAAACCATTTGGCTTGCATTAGCATTGCATTCTCATTGCATGTCATTTGCATTGCATTTGCATTTCTCAGCCTTGAGTCTTGTCCGTCCTTTGTCTGTAACCCAGGCGGCTTCCTGAAGCCATCATTGGACTTGAAGTAGCTTTTGAAGTTGTCTTTTTCAGACTCGTTCATTGTGACCACCATGCTGGGGCACAGAGGCATTCAGCTGAATACTTAGGGTACTCAGAAGCCAGGTTCAGACTTTGTTTGACTCTGATATGTTCTCATTCACGCCTCAAGGTGTCCAAATCAGCAAACCTTCGCCTAATCAGGAAGGTTCATCAGACTCTGAGGTGGAAGAATTTTCTGAGATTATGTGTGAAGATGATTCTCAAGCGGATCTCGACAATCAACTCTGAAGATGACTATCTCAGCTTGGCAGATTAAGAAGGAAATTTCAATTCCCTAAAGCTGGCAATTATTTGGCTGTTTAGCATTTTTGTTGTATTTTCTTTGCATGTTTGAATTATATTTGCTTATAAGCATTGTTGTACTTTCAAATTGGCAAGATTAATGAAATGTTTGTGCATCTTTTGATTAAGTCCATTCGTTTCACTCATTTACTTTTGTGTTCATAAAGACAAAAAAATAGACAAATTTTTTTCCTATATCAATCCTTTTGTTCAAGCAAAGATTGGGGAGGATGATGAAAATATTATCCATAATTGTTGTGGTATGCTTTCAATTAAACCTCGCCGAGGATGTAAGGCATTGTTCAATCCCCAAACACTGGAGAAATAAGGAAGATAATCCCTCGTTAACCCTTCGAGCCTAGAAGTAGGAGTTTTCTTTCTTTATACAAAAAACCCTTAAAATCTCAACCTTGGGGCAGGGTAGTTCTCAGTTTAACTTGGTTACGCATTTGAACGCAAGCGCTTCATGCAAGACACCAGTCAGCTCTCTCAAATCAAATGAGTTAGCATTGTACAAGTTGTTCATCCAAGCAACAATAAGGAAGGATAGCTGAAAAATCCTTAATCAAAGGATGAACCGAGTCCCTTTCAAGGCAAAAGCCAAGAAAGATGGGAAGCCCAGAACTTTGCCTTATACAAAAAGAACTTGTACAACAGCCAAAAAAGGAGTTTCAAAGCAACAATCAAACAAAAATGTGGTCCTAACCGCAAACAAAGAGAGGTATCGTGACCTCAATCAAATCAAAAGAAGAGGTATCGTGACCTCAACCAGTAAAGACAAGGAGAAGTCTCAAAGTCTCAAAGATTAACCAAATTCTGCGAGGGAGTACTGACTATCCAAGGGGTCTAAATCATCACCAATGATCATCAGCTCGTTCCTAGTCTGTAGGAACCTGAATGTATAGCTTAAGTTAACTGAGCTTAGGATTGGAGTTCATCACGAAGATGGGGTGGGTACCAAACAAACTTTGAGCCTTTATCTTTGTTTCATAAAACTGTGAACCAAGCCACGTTACAACCCTTAAAAGACCTAATTGAGGTAAGGTTGTTTTGAAAGCATACTACAACAAGGTTGATTAACCTGACTCCTAATGATCTTTGCTAGTTGTGTGTGTTGATCACTTCATCTGTCATTTTGTAAATGACCAGATCCACTTTGTTTTTTATTACTTAATCATTCCACTGTGCGTGTTTCATCAATAAAACTTAATTTCAAAAGCTTGCATGAATTTTTGCACTGAAATTGCCAATTTTAAATGAACAATACTTGTTTGTGAAATGATTCAACATCAAAGGAATCCCGACAAATGCAGTCAGCTAGGGAATTTGATTTGATAAATGAAGCTCAGTCAAGGGGCAACCAAGCGGAAGGTTCTGCCGATCCATCATTTTAAGAATTGTTGAATCAGGGGCAGAACTCTTCAAAGTTTGGAATATTGGGGCAAGCCTTCTTGAGGTCATTTCATGACAAGTTTGGACTCCGATGACCCATCAACAGGGGCAAGTTTGTTCCCCAGTTGTTTCTACCACAGTTGCGAATACAGTTGAACTAGGGCAGTTATGTCAAGACTCATGGATCTCTTCAAGAGTTTGAAGACATTGAAGCATCTGACATTTCAATTCTTCTGTAAAATCCTCTTGGTGACTTATCATCACAAGACCAGTTAATCAGAAGCAGTCAAGTCGAGATTCGACAAACCTCTCAAAGGTCAACTAGTCTGGGACATCTTCTTCACAGATTAACCAAGCTGACAGGGGCAAGTTTATTCCCTAGTTGTCAACAACCAGACTAGATAAATAACTCAAGGATTTTGTTGTGCAGACGCTGTTAATCTAGGCTTTGTACAAGACACTCCGGGATGAGTATAAACTATCAGATAGCCTCCTCTTAGGCTTTGTATAATGATTTTTCCCCAAGTAGAATCCAGCCTCCTCTTAGGCTTTGTATAATTATTTTCCCTAGCGGAACCCAATCAATCTCTCAGCTTCAACCTGGGGTTTCGATCAAGACACATAACTAGTTCACGGCCTCTGTCGTGCAAAGCATTCAATCAGGGGCAGTTATGTCGAGATTCGGTAAATATCTCTAAGAGTTTGAAGATATTGAAACACCTTGTATGCCAATTCTTCTATAAAATCCTCTTGATGTATTCTTCTGACAGACCATGTACTTTGGGGCAGATGAGTTATGCAGAACTATTCAGCTTTTGTGGCGTCTCTGCCAGCTCCCAGTAAGTTGTCTCTTCAGCTAATCTTGGTACTTCCCAATGGATCTCTTCTCTCCAATGAAGAAATTAAACTCATGATGGTATTCCTAGTGAAGTCAAGATGCTATATCAAGTGGAGTACTCTTTCCCCCAGAGAAGGACATAACCTTGAAGTAAAGCTACTTCACCCCTAGTGATGGTCCAAACTTTTGAGTTTGGCTGGGTATCCTCGTCGAGATGTTTATTTCATCTCCAGTTTCGCTTCTTGTCTGTTTTGTCAGCATAAGCTTAAGCATGGCATAAGCACTCATATGCATAGCATATTATCATTTTTGCTACATGTTTCTGGTGTTTACCTGTGTTGTTCACTTTGGCATTTATCTCCCCAAGTGACTGGGTTTGTCTTTTCTCTCCAATAGAGGTGTCAGCCCTAGGCATAAAGTGCTCATTCCTTCTGAATTCCCCACAGAGTTTTATCCTCGTGGATGATGGTTGCTTCAGTTATCTTTTTCCACATTCGGATAAGATAAATCCCCAGTTGAGTTCATTCCTCAATTGGAGTCTTATTTGACCGTTTCTTTCTAGCTTGCTCCTAGACTGAATCTTGGTCCCTGGCAGGTGTGGTTTCTGAACCCACTTTAAAGTGCATTTATTTTGCATTGTGTCTCACAGGAAGAATCTTTTACAGATCCCTATTGAAGACATGTTTATTTTCTCCAACAGTGTTGTAATACCAATATCTTTTTGGAAGTTATGCCCAACGACAAATTTCAATCATCTGGAGAAGTTTGTTTTGCTATCATTACCTCTACAACGATAAGTGGTCATCTATCTCACGAGAAGCTTATCCGTCCTTGATTTCACCTTCAATCAATCATTTTCCATCAACCCGTTTGACGTGATCCCTAGTTAAGGTATTTTTTTTCCGTCAATCTTTTTGATAAAGTGTTCAAAAGTCCAGCTTATACTGGTACGCAGAGTTGTTTCTGCCTTTTCTGGTTTCTCTTGAAGATCCCATTTGAACTCTTCATTATAAGAATCTCCAGGAAATCTGTTTATCCTTTTGTTTCACATTGATCCCTAAGTGGAGATCATGTCTTCTACCTGTCTTCATACTCTTTGACAATGTGAGCCTTTATTTTTCACCAGTAAAGTGAAGACATTCCCGGTTTATCTTAAACCTTTGGCTAAGCTAAACTTATGTCCGATCTTCACCTTTGAGTGTCAGATCTTGATTCTTTGTGCAATATTCCCCAAGAAGTCTAACCTTAAGTCCAGTCATCGCTGGCATCTTTCTTGTTGTTTAAAATCGTTCCTGCTTGAATCGTGTCAAGCTTGAACCTCAAGTCCAATTATCGTTGGCACCGTCTTTAGTTTGAATCGAGTCACCTTAGGCTTTTAAGATCTTGTTCTTGTTTGAATCGTGTCAAACCTGAACCGAGTCCTTGTTCAAATCGTTTCGGACATTGTTTCTTGTTTTAAGATCTTGTTCTTGTTTGAATTGTGTCAAACTTGAACCGAGTCCTTGTTCGAATCGTGTCGAACATTATCTCTTGTTTTAAGATCTTGTTCTTGTTTGAATCGTGTCAAACCTGAACCGAGTCCTTGTTCGAATCGTGTCGGGCATTGTCTCTTGTTTTAAGATCTTGTTCTTGTTTGAATCGTGTCAAACTTGAACCGAGTCCTTGTTTGAATCATGTCGAACATTGTATCTTGTTTTAAGATCTTGTTCTTATTTGAATCGTGCCAAACTTGAACCGAGTCCTTGTTCGAATCATGTCGAACATTGTCTCTTGTTTTAGGATCTTGTTCTTGTTTGAATCGTGTCAAACTTGAATCGAGTCCTTATTCGAATCGTGTCGAACATTGTCTCTTGTCTTAAGATCCCGTTCCTGTTTGAATCGTGTCAAACTTGAACCCAAAGTCCAATTATCGTTGGCACCGTCTTTGGTTTGAATCGAGTCACCTTAGGCTTTTATTTCAGTTTGTTCCTGCGTGAATCGTGTCAAACTTGAACCTAAAGTCCAGTCATCGCTGGCATCCTCCATAAACGGAATCATATTTGTTATCTCAACCAGTTCTGGTACATTTTTTATTCATTAACCTCATTCACGGCCAAAAGGTCTAGTCACCTTTCATCATCTGACGCGGAGTTTACCTCTGTCTTTTCTAGCTTTTCTTAAAGATCCCGTTTGAACTCTTCAGTATAGGAAATCCCCAAAAAATCTTTGTAGGATGTCTATCCTTTTATTTCAAACTGATCCCCTGTGGTGATCATGTCTTCTTTCTGGTTTCATGCCCAGTAAGAATGTGTCTTTTCCCCAGTATCGTCCGGTTACTTTTGAACCGCGTCGTCTACCTCCCTGGATCTTTCCCCAGTGGAGAACACCTCTTTGGTGTCCTATCTCCAGTTAGAACTTGTAGGGTTTCCCCTCAGTTTTTCTATCCCCAGTGTTTCCTTGGAGTCTCCCCAGTAAGTCTCTTTTGTCTGTTAGCTTGTATCCCTAGTGAGTTTACCTCATGGATACTAACCTTCATACTTCCCCGGTGTTATCCACCTGTGTGTGTTTACTTTCATTGTTGATTGCATTTTTGCACTATCATGACATCATATCATCATGCTAGAGTTCATGGCGTGTCCGCATTATAGACTAGTTTTGTCCATAGCCTTGCATATCAGTGCATCTAAGGGCAAAATTTTCGGTTATCTATATTTAAATATCTTTCACCATGATTTCCATTCCTCATGTCATCCGGTGAAGATATTTAAATAGGGGCAACTGTTGTACCCCAAATTTTACCCTCAGATCCTCTGATCATTGTCATATCATTTTAAGTAGACAATTTCTGCATTTACAGTCATGTAGTCCGTTAATCATAGTCATACATTTTTTGTCTAACCTTTTTTAATTGTTTTATGAGTTTTGGAATTTTTCCCTCTAATTTGGAACTTTGTTTTTTACTTTTAAATCACTAATTTTATTTAAAATTTATCTCTTCTTTTTTTATTCACTATCTATTATTAGTCGTTTATTATTTTAGTAATATATTTTCATTTGTTATTTACTCTAATTTATTATTTATTACTTATTTACTATTAGTTATTATCATTATTATTATTATTTATCATTTTTATTATTTTTATTTTTAATTTTGATATTTATCATTTTATTATTACTATTTTTAATATTTATCATTTTTATTATTTTTTTGATTATTTTTTATATCTATCATTTCTTATTATTATTATCTTTGACAAATTATTATTATTAGTATTATTTTGGTATTCATCTTTTCTTTTATTATTAGTGTTATCACTTTATTTATCCTTGGTATTATTCATTATTAATTATTATTATTAAAATCAGAAAAGAACAATTGCCAATCCACCAAACTTTCCAGCCAAACTTCAAAGTTTTTTTTCACGCTGCCAACACACAGACAGCACAAAGCCAAGGTCACTTCACAGACCTCCCTACACACCCTTTTCATCGCAATTTTCCTGCTGCTCCCCACTCCGTGTACGAACACGCCAACCTCTCACACAAGCCTCCAAAAGCCTATGCCAGTCTGTTCAACCTTTAAACCTGCCATGAACTCTGCTGCAAAATCCAAACCGTACAATAGCTACACTTGCAAACACGCCACCCTCTTCATGTACGAACACACAAGGCCTGTCTCCATCTGCTACATCAACCAACAACAATAGCAGCGACATTTCGCAGTGTGAAAATGACTTAATAGCCATACAAGACAAATTGAAAATCAGATACAAGGGCTGGAATCATTTTTAAAGAGAGAAGGGATGGAACGATAAAAGGGGGATCGAAAGACTAGGTTTTAAAGGAGGGGGAGGAAACGACTTCCTTCGAGGGCGGCACCATCACCTTCACAATCTTCCATCTCATTTTCTTTCCTTTTCCTTTCCCTCACTCACAATCTCCATCAACCGCCCTTATCCAACAATCAAACAACAACACCTCCTTCGTCAACCTTTTTCTCCGCCGCTCACCCCTCTAATCTTCATCGAATACACCACCTTCTCAAAACCACAACTCAAGATCATAACCTAAATCAAACCCACACAGAACCAAAAATAAATCAGAATCCAAATACATTCGAAATCAGAAAACAGAAAAGAGAATCAAGGTAAAGAGAGAGTTGATTCGAAACCGCAAAGCTTGAAATTAATCGATCTAAACCTGGATTAAACAAGAAGGAGAAGAATGTTTGGAGATTGTAAAAGGGCGAACGAGATCGAAAGAGGATAGAGCACTCTGTTCCTTTCGCTGTTTCGTTTCTTCATTTCTGTTGGACGTTGCCCTTTTCCATTCTTTTTCTGTTTGAAGTTGGTGTACCCTGTTCCTCTTTTAAACATTGTACCTCACCCTGTTTCTTTCACAAAGAGTCTGACTTGTTTTGTTTTAAAAAAAGAAAAAGATAACAATGTTGTTTTGATGATGAATACGCTTGTTTGGATATTTTGTTTCTCATTTGGCATTTGTGAGAAAATAATTTTGCTTTCTGTTACTTGTTGATAAACCGTGCGGGTTGTCTTCTAAAGCCCATGGTTATTGCTCAACAAAAGTCCCGTTTTGATAGTCAGCACCCCCTCTCTTGTTGCTTGCTCAAAATAATACTTACATTTCTCTTGTTTTATTTTCTATGGTGCTTTAGTCATTATCCTTTTTAATAAATCTTATTTGATTTTATAAAACCATTTTCCAATTTGGATTTTATTTATTTTCATTTCGATTTCATTATTTTTTATTATGGTCAATAATATTACAAAATCATGACTTAGTTGATTTATTCAAAATGACTAAAAGTCTTGATATGTATGAGGCTCATTTTATTTTTATTTCGTTGGTCAATGAAAGTTAAATATCGAGATTATCGATTTACCGATATAAATCTTGATTAAATACGAGACCGACCTTTATTTTCACTTCGATTCCACTTTCTTTATTTTGGGCCGATGACATTACACAAATCTTGACTTTGATTATTTCAAATCAATAAAGTCTTGATAAATATGAGGCCACCTTTTATTTATTTTTATAGGTCGATGAAAGTTAAATATCGAGATTATCGATTTACCGATATAAATCTTGATTAAATACGAGACCACCTTTATTTCCATTTCGGTTCCATTTTCTTTACTGGGGCCGATGATATTATAGAAATCACGACTTAGTCGATTTATCAAATTACTAAAAGTCGTGATATGTATGAGGCCACCTTCATTATTTTATGAGTCGATGAAAGTCGAATATCATAGATTATCGGTTTCTCGATTAAATCATGATTAAGACGAGACCGACTTTATTTCTACTTCATTATGTATTTTCTTATATCTTCATTTTTATTTTTGACCGATGAAGTCTTTCTATTCACGAACGTTGTTAGCGAAGCGACGAACCTTCATTATTTCAAATCTGTAGTGAGTGATCATTGAGATTTCTTTCTATACTTTGAGATCGTGATAGGTTACCTTCGACTAATCAACGAGATGTTTGTGACTCAAGACGAGGTCTCCACCTTTTCTTTTCATGTGGCACGATTTCATCGGAGAATGATCTTCTATATCATTTCTCTATCGTGTCTTAACACAAAGATCAAATTGTGTATCCTCCTATAGTATGGTCTTCCTCATAGACCGTACTACGACGAATCATCACTACATTGGACCCGATTCATCGATCCAATAGATTAATCAACAATCACTAAATTTACTTTCAGTCAATATATATATATATATATATCTTGATTTATTCTTTATGTCGATTATTATCCTTGTTAATATTATCATTGTTCATATTTATATCTTGTGTATACTGTTCATTTTATTTGTTCATTTAAAATACACTAATAAATATCGAAACCCTAAAAAACTCAATTGACCGGACTGTGGTTACTATTGTGTTTTGGACTGAGGACTTAGATTTAGGACTTTTACCCTATGCTCTTGGAGTTGGTATTCTGGTCTTCGGATCTTGCTTGGCTGGTCAGTGGCCCATCAGTGGGAAGTGTTTATGCACTATTCTGGTCAGATCTTTCTATCTCTTGCTCATTTACATTGATGCATTTTTTATGTCTGCATGTATATATGTTTGCCTGACATTGTTTTTTAGCATGTTAACATGATACTATGTGGATACTATCAGTCTTTGATTTATTATCACTTGACTTTGATGTCACTGTATATACCATGTTCATATCTTGTTCATTCTATCTTGATCATATTCATGTTCATATCCTGTTCATATTATCTGGATTATATCTTTGTTCATATTCACACTGTTTATATCATATTCATGATTGTTCACACTTGACCCTCCTTCCAAAGGAAAGATCTTTACTTTGACTCCTAAGTCACAAACCTTTCCCATTTCATCCTTGGCCTCATAAGAGTCGTTTCCCTCATAGTTTTGTAATAAGATGGAGTTATCATGAACTCCATGTGATTCTCACTATCATGAGAACTCATTTTACCTTTTACTCAGACTTACAGAGTTATCATGAACTCTGTGTGGTTCTCACTATCATGAGAATTCACTTCCTCCCTTCATAACGTAGACTTAGAGAGTTATCGTGGACTCTACGTGAGCTTATGATCATTCCCTTTGGAACGTTGGCCATAGTCAATGTTTCCTTTTCTTTCACCCTTAGTTAGGTGAACTACGGCTGCTCTGATTCTTCAGTCAGATATGTAGGCACAAGATGCGACGTCTTGGCGAGCATACTTAGTGTATATACCATAGGTCTTTACCTTAGCACATTTCTTTTAGCAAGCAAACATAACATAACACAAACTTAACAAGAGGTTCGCGTAGAGTACTACGGACGTTTAGGGTGCTAATACCTTCCCTAGGCGTAACCAACCCCCGAACCTTAGATCTCCCCCTTTAGGTTTTTCTAACGATCTTGAACCTTTCCTTTGGATAAATCAAAGTCGGTTGTAAAAGAAATATGATGCAAGTTAAGTAATAGCTTGTTATCCGATTTTCACCGCAACACATAATATCGTCCACATAGATGAAAAGTGGTTCTACATGACTAAAAAATCAGCAAACTACTACCTTCTTGAAAATGAGGATGAGCCATATCGCACATGCAAAAATAAAAATTTTATTGGCAAGGTCATGTTTTTAGTAGCCATCGCTAGGCCAAGATTTGATGACGATAATAAAGAGATATTTTCAGGAAAAATTGGCATGTTTCCTCTGATTCAGAAAGTAGCAGCAAAAAGGTCAAGTGTCAATAGAGCTTCGGGTACACTTGAAACTAAGCCGATTACTTCTATCACTAAAGAAGTTAGTCGAAATTTTCTAATCAATAAAGTGTTACCTGCAATTAAAGAAAAATGGCCCAGGGAACATGCAATGGAAACAATTTATATACAACAAGATAATGCTCCGTGTCATGTTTCTATTGACGACGAAGAATTTTGTAAAGCAGCTTTTGAAGGTGGATTTGACATTCGTTTATCTTGTCAACCACCAAATTCTCCCGATTTAAATGTTTTAGATTTGGGTGTTTTTAATGTCATCCAGTCATTACAGCATGAGGAAGTTTCAAAATCAGTTGATGAGCTCATTGAAGTTGTTCAAAAGTCATATGATAATTTTTCTAGCAAACAATCAAACAAAATTTTTCTCACACTCCAATCTTGTATGATTGAAATCATGAAAGTTAAAGGATCTAATAATTACCGAATTCCCCATATGAAGAAAGATATGATGCTTACTCAAGACATATTACCCATTCTACTAAAATGTGACCGGGAGTTAGTTGAAAATACTTTTAAATATTTAAACAATGATAATTAAGGTATGCACTCGTTAGTTTATATAATCATATTTTCTATAAATTTTTCATTAAAATAGTGTATACTAATATTTTGTCAAATTTGATTTATTCATTTTTCAAGAGGTTGGTTCTAGATATGGAATTTGCATGGAGAAGGAAATATCAAGAATGCAAGTTAATTACAGTAGACTCTTTTTTTATTTTTAAGATGACTTGTTTAGTTGTCCTATTAGGTTATGTGTTAGACTACCTAGATCTATTGGATGCATGTTAGTATGAAGTTGATTATTATTGTATGCATGTTAGTTACAGTACTCCATATTACTAGTACATTACAATTTTATAACAAATGGAAAATGGAAAATGAATGCATGATAGCAGAAGATGTTAGGAAAAAGCAAACCAATAATATTACTCCTGAAAATCACATAGCCTTAAAAGCACAAGTCTTTAACAGTACAATATAGAAATCACAGGGAATTAGAAATTGCAACAAAAGAATAGAAAACAAGAAACATTAAACCTCACAAAAAATCCAAATAAGAACACCTAGTTCAAATAATCTAGATAAATTTTTATCATGTCTTTAACCTCTTCTTTCTTGACACCAAAGTTCAATGCTGATAATTTGTTCAGATCAAAATCACTCTCATCAAAATCACTCTCATCTTCACTTTCATTTTTTGGAGTGAGATTTTCTGCACTTTCATTTGTTGGAGTTAGAATTTCTTCTGGAAGTTTGTTCAAATCCAAATGATGCTTACATATTTTTTCTGAAGTTTCACCAACAACTCCATTGAGTATGACCTCATTATCTTCAACAATGTCATTATCACCGTCTTTTTCCAGCAAGTCTTCAACAATAAGATTAGATAAATTCTCAGAGTCTTCAATGCCTAAATCAAAAGATGGAAATTCATTAGTTAATTGATGTGGTTTTGCCATGTTTATAAAAAAATGGAAGAACAAGACTCGTGGTAGACAAAATATGAAGATGGAGTATTTATAACAGGAATATGGCTTTTCAAAAGACACTGATATCAAATACAACGTACCATTAGAGTAAATTCTCCTTTGGAAAGTGTAAAAAGTGGAGTTATTATAGGAATAAAAAATTAATTGGAAAACTACAATTTAAGGATAAAATTGGAATGATGGAGTTAATTATAACAATTGTAATTAATTTTTGCTTATATTTGAGACTAGCAATTTTTTTTGTTGCTTATATACAATACCCCCGGAGGGAGTATGATGTTTATAATATCAACATAAATAACTTAATAAATTTGAGGTGACCAATTCATTCCCAACTATCTCCGATAATAAGATTTGACGTTGTTAATGTTCAAGCTAATGTCGCTGTTGCATATGGAGAAAGAGGACTTTTTCCTCCTTATTGATGGGCAGGTGAAGTCGCGGGGAAGAGGACATATTTTATTGAGATTCTGAGGACAAGCATTGTTTCCCGGTGGCAGGTTGTTACTTAGCACTGAGTCAAAACAACGTCGAAGGTACAGTGGGGGAAGCTGTTTTAAAGGTTTTGAGTAGTATGTGGGAGACTAAAATCCCATCCAAATTTCTCGTTTTTTCCTGGCATTTATTCTTGGATCGTTTGCCGACGAGGGATAATTTGTTGAGGAGAGGGCTAGGAGGTGTTGTTCTTGATCACGTTTGCGTGCCGTGTAGAACTGAGTTAGAGGATGCGTTCCATTTGTTTCTGTCCTGTAAACTTACTGTGGGTGTGTGGGAGCAATCTCAAGGTGGCTGGGCATCGAGACTCTGTCGGAAATCGACATAGTGGACCGGTTTGTTAAGTTTGGTGAAGTTTTGAGGAGACAGTTTGGTAATAGAGGTGGTATTGTTATTTGGATCGCAACGGTTTGGTTGGTTTGGAAAGGTGGGAACGACTTGATCTTCAAAGGCAAATCGTTTGTGATAGAAGATGTTCTTTGTTCGATTAAGTTTTTGCCGTGGAGTTGGTTGAAATTGATTTTTCGTAATGTCAAAGATTTAGTTGTCTTTGACTGGTTTAATAATCCAGTTCTTTGTTTGAGAAGATGTTGTTGATTCCTTTGTAAGAGTCTGAGTACCCCTTGTACTCGTTATCGTTAATCCATTGCTTTAAAAAAAATTCCATAAATTTACATTCAAAAAATAAATAATAAATCATAATAATTATTACTGATTAAATCAATTTTTTCTTTAATTATCTTTTTCTAATAATATATAAATAAAAATTAAATTTTAAATTTGACCTTATTACTGATTATATCAGTGTTGAGTTAAAAATTCTGAAACGAAAAATTTCTATAAGTAAATGAATATTTAAATGAAGAACTTAAGGTTAAGTTTTGTAAAGAAATTTGGAGAGAGAGAGCAACGAATGGGAAATATGTTTTAATATGGGAAATAAAAATACAGTAGGGGTAACCCTCACAATCCCTTATTTAAAATACAAAATTTCTAACTGCCAGAAGTTACCCCTCATAACACATAACTAAAATTCTAAATTTTTTCGCCTTAAATTTTGTGAAGGATTACTCGTAAAATTATTATTTTTTCTTCTATTTCTTACATTGCAATGGGTTTAACTCTGACTATGACATTTTCTTTAAATTGGCAAAAAACAACATTTTTTTATAGTGATTATTAGCATGGCGAACCAGACATACGCAAGTGCAAACAAATCTTGTATATAGGATGTTAAAAAATTTATATTTTCATAATTTTGTTGAATGTTTTTAAAATATTAATTTAAAGTGTTTGTAAAAACAGACAAATTGCATAATATTGCCAATGGTCAAATAATTATGGTATTTAATATAATTTATGAACCTATATGGGGTTCAAACATCATACACTCAAGTGAAGGGGGTGTGTGGGTTCAAACATCATACACTCAATGAAATACCACGTGGACAAATAACAAATTGTGTTACATTTTAAATGTCATTAATATATAGTACGAGATAAATGGTGAGACGAGACTAATGAAAAATTACAACTTAGCCATAGAGATAGAGATTGTTAAGGTTGTTAAACTGAATAGATGAAAGGTGAATGTATGTATATTTATTTGGTCTAGCTAAGCCTCAAAATTTAAAAAGAAAAGAAAATATCTAAGTTTCTCCTTCTTACAAGTGTTTCAATATTGATTTTGATCATCTTGACCGCTTAATGATTTTTGCAATTCCAAACAATGCAACTGTTGTAATTATTGATTGTGTTCGTCACAGTGTAAATTAAACATAATATGTCTTTGAACACCAAAATGATGAATATCAATATTATTATTGACATCTTCCGGTATCGTTTTGTCGCGACCGATTTTGTGATAACGAACCATTTTTTAAAACCTTTCGTCTAAATTATCTAGATTGTGTAGTTCCAATTCCAATCATATCTAGAAGTAAATAACCAAGATGGTTTGGGTATGGATTGCTTGATTGGAACTAAACCATCTACTTCATCATGCTCTGAATTACCTTCATTAATTATCTGATTAATCACTTCTCTTCCTTCGCATATGATTTTAATATCACATCTTTCTTCTACACTTCTTAACACTATCTCTGCAGTAGAGTTTTGTCTTCTTGACACATGTTTTCTAATCATCCAAATAGTAAAAATATTTAGTAAAAATTTTATATTATCAATGATTAACTTAGTGTCACTCGAGGGGTGTATATATTGTACCTTTGATTAGATTGGGTAGTTCCAATCACAAGCTTTCTAATATTTAGATTCTTAACGAGCTCTATGATGGCTTTACCAACATTGTCACCTTCAATAAGCAACATCTCCACCTTAACTTTTGAGCCTGTACACATGTCAATAAATTTTTGAAGGAGTATTTTCCTCTTCCTTTTCTCTTGGTTCAAGAAATTATTAACATGTTCTTCACTCGCACATTTCCTTGGAATTTTTCCCACTGTTATTCATCTTTCAATTATTAAACCATATATCATAAAAAAAAATTAAATAACTCATTTATATATTGTATTAAATAAATTTACCCGTACGGACACATAGATATTTTACTAATAAAAAATAATTGAAATACTTACCTGGAGTTGGAATTCGCTTGGCTTGAGGGAAAACATGTATAAGAGAGATAGTAGTAGAATTAGGGTTGACTAAGTGCTTTAAGGTCCATGAAAGTGCTTCCATGCTTGAATCAGTTTCTCCAACTGCCACATATACAACATCATTTAATTTGTTATTGTTGTGGATATCAATAGAGAAAACACTGCTCTCACAATCTTCTTCTCTAATTGAATCTAATGGTTCCTTCTTCAGATTTATCTCAAACAACTTGTCTGAATCTACATCATTATTTTCTTCTTTTTTGTTGTCGAAAGCGCAACCACAACTGGTGCTAGTGTCTTCATCAAAGTAGTGTAAGAACTCATCATCGCCATCAATATTTTGATTTATTGGCATCATATATTTATTTGCCACTTCAAAGTTTCATCACAATGGCTCAATAGAATTTTTTTTGATGAAATTCGAAGGCTAAAGGATTGATTTTTGTTTTTTTTTGTTTTTTTTTACTCAAGGCTGGATTGATTATAGTGTATATATATTGTGCAAGGCTTTATTTTTAATATTTTCACCTAAAAGAATCCTAGTAAGCTAAAATATTTAATTTTTTGACAATACAACTCAAATATATACTCCCTCTGTTTTTCGTTTTTTTTATTATAAGTCGTTTTTTATTTTTCACGTGTATTAAGAAATGTAATAATTATTGTATAAAAAAGAGAAATTATGAAGATTTTTATAAAATTGTCTTTCAATATTGGAAAGACAAATTTACGTAATTGAAAGGAGGAAAAATAATAAATATTTAAGAGTATAATAGAAAAAATAAAATTAATTATTCATTGGTATTATAAAACGAATTATATTGTGGTACAAAATATTTTTCCAAAATGACTTATAATAAAAAACCGAGGTAATATTTCTTACTATAAATGACTGAAGTAATATAATATTTAATTTTTTTTGCCTTAATTAATGCTTCACATTACTTGAATTATTTTTTGAAAAAAATATTAAATACATTGAATTTTATTATAATATTATTATTTATTAAAATATTTTTATTAATTATAATTAGTAAAATATTTGAATAGAATGAAATTTAATAAAAGATATAATAATAAAAAATTAATAATAAATATTTATTCTTATTATAACGAGACACTTATTTTAATAGAGAAAAAATGTAATTAAGATATTTTTATAAGAAAATAAAATAATATGTTTTCCCTAAAAATTTTATGTTTGACTGTATTGATAATTGTTATTAATTGATAGTGTAAAATAAATTTATAGTTATCACCCTTTTTTCCTTCATATATTTGGATATGTATTAAAAAAATATTAATTTCCTAATGTATGAATGTATTAATTTTCAGTCAAATATCATAACTGATTTGCTATCTTAGTTGGTGGTCTTTTTCATCGTGATATTTTTTATGCCTTTTTTTAAATCTTCATAATTTTTAAATTAATAATTAATTTTATTTTTTAAATTATTAATTTATAATTATCAACACCTTGTTAACATCTTATGTTAATAATTTATTCATTCAACTCAACTATCAGATTTCATCACCCACTTTAATAATTAGTTGTATTTGTTTAAATGATATTAAATAAATATATATTAATGAATTTAATTAATATACACCGACAAAATAAATAATTTTTACACGATCAATTAATCATAACTGCTAATTTATTTGAAATGTTTGACTTTTATTTTAATCACTTGAAAAATAGTACAAACGGTGATTGTAATGCATTAATAGTATAAATTTTTTACATTGACAATATATAACAATTAATTTCTATATGAATAAAAATAGTGTTATGTAAATTAAAAATGTAATAAATAAAAATAATAATAATTGTTGCATTGTGATTCTTAAAAGATAATTAATTTTATTTAAAATTACTGCAAAGTGCCAAAGCACACACTTAAATAAGATGGAAGGAATAATTTCATTTCTCTCTTAAACTTGTTCTGATATAACATTTTTATAAAACAATTTTAGTTATAATGTATAAAACTATGTTATTTTATAAGAAAATAAATTGAACATTGTTATTGTATTATAAATTTATTTTTTGGTTTAAATATGTTTATGTCCCCTATTTTGGTATTTTTAACTTTTTTATTTTTCTATTTCAAAACTCAACTTTTTATCCCTCAATTTTACCTTTTTAAAGATTTTTTTTATTTCCTCTATTTTTGGATAAAAAAATTATGATGATTAGGATTAAAAAAATTATGTTTTATGATGAGTCCGTGATGATTAAGATAATTTATTAATTATTTTTTATCAATTAAATTAATAATTAATAATTTTAATTAAATTTATTTAAAAAAAGTTTTGGAAATTTATAAATATTTTAAAAAAATATTCTAGACTTTCGGCTCATGTCTTTGTAATATATCTCTAACCCACAAATAGACAATAAATTATGTTAGTGTAAGATATATAATCACTAAAACAAACAAAGTGTAACCAAAACAACGTGGTACAATTTAAGATTGGGGTGATTAAAAGACTACCACCTCCAGACAAAGTTTTTTTTATGACATATTGATTTTTATTATTGTTTCATAAGTGATTTTTCATAAATAACTAAACTTCTATGTAATGTGTCATTCAAGGAAAATCATTTTAAATTTAATAAACATTGTATAAACTCTTTCATGTTTATGAAGAAAACATTGGTGACCACACATATAATTATAGTCTTAAATTGAAAATTACCTTTTGAATTGATGTGTGATACTTGTGATTATGCAACTGGAGTGGTTCTTAGCTAACGAAACACAATTTTTTTTTTATAAAATATATTATAAGCAGGGCCGGTCCTGTGCAAGAGCAAGCTCTACTGCAAAGGGCCTCAAATATTAGAGGGCCTCAAATTTTAGAAGTTGTAATTTTTTTCCATTAATATTAATAAACATAAAAAAATATTATAATAAAAATTCAATAAAATAAAAAAAAATATTATGATAAAAACTCAATACATAAAAAAAAGAGATGGATGGATCAAAGTCAAAATAATTATAATTAAATTTATTTTTAATTAATATATAAATTAATTTTTATACGTCATTTTTAATTATTTTAATTGCATATTTTTTAAAAAAACTGGGCCAGGTTTTTTAAAATTAAAACAGGACCTCCGCATTTATTGGGCCGGTCCTGATTATAAGAGGAAATTAATTAATGAAAACCAAGTTTATTATACAATTATTAAGAAGGAACTAGTAGAAGACCCGTGCGTTCGCACGGGTAAATTCATTCATATCTAAAGATCATTTGATAAGGTTTCGTTGTTATTTTAATATATAATTGATATTATACAATCACTAATAATGAAAAATATTAAAAAAATAAATACGTAACAAATCACGAATATTATAAATCCAATATGTCTAATAACTATAAATATTTATAAATATCATTAATAATTATAAATATTTATAAATATTTAGTTGATTAAAAAAATAATACCACACATATAATGTTATGATGTTATGTTACCATATTATAACAAATTAAAATGGTTAAATCAATAGTTATTTTAAAAAAAATATTATTATAAATCAATAGTATAATCAATTGTTTTTATTTTTAACCGTATCCATAGCCAATCTATCAACCCTTTTTCACAATTTATCTCAAAATTAATATTGATATCTTTTTTTTTAATAAGCTCAAGATTCGTATAAACTGGAGTACAAAGGGGTACTCCAACCCGTATACAACTATAGCCAACTCACATATCACCGGCTACAAAAATCACTCGGAGAATTAACCCAAGTGAAGTAATTACAAAAATAAGAACTTTTGAGACTCCTACCTATCCACCACCAAGTATAAATAAAAATACGATTTGAAATCGTATCAAAATCCCACACTTCCTCCCTAAAAATAATATTGTTACGACATAACCACAGGATCCAAGAAATTGATAACCATAACCCTACTGCTATTCTAACCGACACCCCTCTATCGACACAACCCTGTATCCAACATGTTAAGTGCGAGACCATATTTCCTACTAATATACACGGTATCCCCAACCATTTACAAGCAAAATTCCACACCATAATAGATTTTCCACATAGAAATAGAACATGTTCAGCCGACTCCATATCGAGGAAGCAAAAAGGGCATGACGTCTCATAACTATTAGAAACAATTCCTCTACGATACAAATTATCTCTCGTTGGGATTCGCCTATGAAGCATTCTCCACCCAAACACTTTCAGTTTAAACGGTACCTGCGCTAGCCAAACTAACTTCAATGCCGCTTTCATTTCATCTCCTAACTGTATTGCATTATCTTCCATAATTTCCTGCAAAAAGACATACATAGATGAAACAGAATAAGTATAATTATCCTCCAGCAACCATTTAATGGTATCCTTGACATTCTTGATTATGGAAGTGGCAGCCAGGATCGAGTATAGTTCCACCAGCTGAACCCGCTCCAAATCCTGACTTTCTGCTACAGCAACCTTGATGTCCCAATTCCAAACCTCTCCCTCCCAATAACCATTACTATTAACTGAGCTAAATTCTGTGTCTGTTAATGCATATAGAGCAGGAAATCTTCTGCACAGTGGTTCATCCGCAACCCACTTCGTCCTCCAAAAATCCACTCTCAACCCTTCTCCAAGATCGTATACAATTAAATCAACCAACCTATCTTCTCCCACTACATTCAAGGACTGCAAAATATCTACAAACCATAACGATGGAGCCACCTGCAAACTGGACATCTCCCTGTTAAAAAAATCAAAACAGCACATAGGATATCTATAATTAATCAAATCCCTCCAAATTGTGAGTTTATTGTCTAAAATCCTCCAAGCCCACTTAAGAAACAAAGCCAAATTGAATAACTTTAAATCTTTCACACCTAAACCACCCAAGTCTCTACTCTTACAAACCATTTGCCAACTTATCCAAGAGATCCCTTTTTTATTCTCTACCCCATTCCACAAAAAAGATCTTTGAATAGACTTGAGAATGCAAACCACCTTAAGTGGCATTCTATAAAAAGACATGTAATGGATTGGCAGATTACTTAAGACTGAATTAATTAGGGTGACTCGACCTCCCATTGATAAGTACCTACTCCTCCACGTATTCAATCTAGCACGCATAATATCAATCACCGGTTTCCAAAACGAAATTAATCTATGATTACCTCCAACTAATATCCCAAGAAACGAAAATTGAGGAGAAGAAACTTTACAAGATAGAAATATCTCTGCAGATCTGATCTTGAAATCATCCAACCCAACACAAATCAACGAACTCTTACTGAAATTGATGTCCAAACCTGAAGTGAGCTGAAAAGCTTTCAAAATAGCTTTGAAGGCTAAGATATTCTTCCACGAACCATCACCAATTAAAACCGAATCGTCAGCAAATTGTAACATGTGAAAACCAATCTCAGGATTGAGCTTAAATTCTGAAAAGAAACCATTCGCAACAGCTCGCCTCATAATGATTTCCACCCCTCTGCTGCCAGACAGAAAAGGAAAAGAGCTAAAGGGTCTCCTTGCTTGAGACCCCTCGTCACTCTATAATCTTGAGATGGGCTCCCATTGACTAAAACCGAAGAAAAACTATTAAAAACTCCAAAGTCCATCCATCTCATCCACCTAATTCCAAATCCCATATGCTTCATCACTTCTCGAAGATAATCCCAATGAACACAGTCATACGCTTTAGCAAAATCCACTTTGAAAATCATTAGCTTGACTGAAACCAACTCTTTTAATCCATAAGATAAAATATAAGATATCTGATGTGACTTTTACTTCAATCCTTTTTTAATATAATAGTTCTATTTAGAAATCTCCAATTTTAGTCTCATATTTAATGTTCCAAAATATTCAATTGCTTTTAATTTTATTATAAATACACCAAATTTTGAATAAATAGAATTAAGTACAGTTAAAATTAATCCAAAAATAATATTCTAATATATTTTCAATTAATAAAAATCTTGCAGAAAATTAAAAAATATTTAATTTTTTTTAACACAAAAAAAATATTTAAATTTAAAATACAAATAAGTGTAAAGCATTAAATCATATTTCATGTAATTACAAAATGCAAGCGCATATAATTTTTAATTAAAAGATTTAATTAATATATATTTAATTTGCAGACAAAATAATCATATATTTATGATATTATAAATTGAATACACAACTAATGCTAATTTAAAACTTGCTTCATTTGTAATAAAAGGAGTTTTAGACAAAAAAAAATTAATACTATTTGTATCACTTCTATGATAAAATATCATTGTTACCATTCTATTCCGAAAAAGAAAAAAAATCCATAATAATAATAAGTATATAAAAAAAATTCAAAATCATAATTTTTTTTGTCTTTACATTACTCAGTTATTTTCTTTTTTACAAATAAAATATTCAATTGCTTTTCTTTTTATTATAATTACAACAAATTTTGAATAAATAAGATTAAGTACACCTCTGTTATTAATACTATTTTTTTAAAACAAAATTGCTATATTTATAACAAAAAAATACTATTTATGTCATTTCTAATACACTACAAGAAAATTTGTGTTTAGCTACGACAAAAACAGAAGCTAATCTGTAGCTAATCCCTATCAAACATAATTAGTTGGAGATTAGTTGTTAATTAACTACAATATAAGTCGTAGCATGGATTGGGTGGCTAATTATCTAGGCCAAATATTCCTAGCAAAATTCCAACTAATTTCTAAATTTTCCTAGTTAACACCAAACTAAACTGTAGCAAAACCTGAGCCTTAAACTTACATTTCTAAACTAAACAGCTACAATATTACCGCAAAAATATCGTAGCAAATCTCAAGCTATTTTTTATATATTTATAATTATTTATAATTATTTATAATTAATACTAATCAAGTAAGATTAAAATTATTCATAAAATTAATTATGCTAAAATTTTTATAAACTATTTCTTCAATATTTCGAATTAAGATATTCATTATTATGAAATTAATGTGACAATGGAACAACACAAACAATAAATATGCAATACTGTTCCAAATTAGTTTACAATTCTCTTAAACTTCATTCATACATATTCTTCATTACTAATACCTTATTGCGCTATGAGGGTACTATATGGTTATCAAAATCGTTTATCAAACCAACTCGCTAGTTTCAGTTGCAGCAACACATTTGTCTGCTTCTCTTTGGTATTGAGACCCCACTCTTTTTGCTTCAGCTTGCTCTCTTGCCTGCTCGCAAGTTTCAGTTGCAGCAACTCATTTGTCTGCTTCTCTTTGGTATTGAGACCCCACTCTTTTTTCTTCGGCCAAAGTTATGTTCATATGCCGCGTGTGCGCTTCAGAAACTGACTCTTGTAACTTTAGCTCCTCGGTTAGAAGGTCCACAAACTGCTTCTCCATCTCTTCCTTTAGTTCCGGATCATTGCCTCCACAATCTGTTCATCATCATAACTGATGTCATTAATATGCATCAGCAACAATCTAACATGTTTATGCATGATGAACCTTTCAGAATCTTGATTAATAGCTCGCATAATCCAACATTCAAATTGACTGGAAAAATACCTATGTTATATTGCAAATTGATGGTGTTGCTTTACAATTAAAACCATAATGTCTTACTGTTACAATAGGTATTTTAGTTCACAATTTGTCGGATACGATTAATGAAGTTAATTTTAAAAGACGTGTAGATGCATACACGCAGAAGAGTTTGTTGTCGCATAGCATATAGAGCTGTTACAAAAGGAGCCAGGGAAAAGGGAAAATAGGCTACCTTTAGTCCTGCACAGCCTACGATTCCTGTGACTACGGTTACGGCATCTGGGTGACGTGCAACCTTAACATCTTTTTATATAAAATATCTTTGATATAATTGTTTTTCGTAAGTGTATATATATATATATATATATATATATATATATATATATAGCATCTTTAAAAAGTTTAAATGATACGTATTTAATTCATAATTATAGCATCTTTAATGTATTCTCATCAACACAAGTTACAATTGAATTGAACTATTAGAAGGAAAATCGAAATGAAACTATGGATTAGACCTAATAATATTGATGACTGAAAGAATAAGAGGGGATTTATTAGCTAGAATTACAAACATTTCTCAATTTGTTGATATATAGCCTGTACAACAAAAAATAATAAATGTATGATATCTTACCTTGTTTAATAAAGTACTCTTTTGGATGCTGAGGAAAGTGACAGGACATGCCACGGGTTTCAAGAAAAAGGTAATTTTATTAAAGTATAGTAAGTTGAGCTAGGGGTGAACTACGGATCGGGCCGGGCGGTTTTGGGCCCAAAACCTTCACCCAGCTCAATCTGCGGTTGGACTATCATGAGCCATTTCCGCCCATTTTTTCATACGGTTTGGGTTCTTGCGGGTCACGGGTAACTTCATGCGGATTTGGCAGGTTATTGGACTGACTGCATTTTTGGCCCAATAACACATATTAGATTTTCTATAAAATTTAAATTTTATCATTCATATTAAAAAAGCTATATAATTGGACAAAAACCTCAAGTTGGGCCTCAATTAACCCAATAATTACAAAAAAAAATATCTATTATTCTTTAGCTTTATTTATACTGAAAATTTATTAAAGACAAACAATGTTCTCATCAAATTCATGTTGTCCCAGTCCCATTGTTTACATATAGTTTAAATTTAAATAATATAAAATATCTTCATCCATCAACTTTAAATTTAAATAACAAATAGTTTAATTATTAAACCCCTAACACCAACCCCCATACGGGCCATACTCAATAGAAATTTAAATTGCACCAAAATTAAACAAATAAATGGCCAATGCAAACAATTAAAATGCAATATCTGAATATAATAATTAATATTTGAAATCTTTCATCTATTTTGGATTAAAAGCCGTGCAACTCTGGAATTCTACACACAAAAAAGAACAATTCCATTAGACATTCCTCACTGCAACAAAATTGAGAAGAATGAGAAATAAGTTATGTGGAAGAGAAATAACTCAACTTTGAGTGATCTTCTATATAATTTTGAACAAAACTGCTAATAGAAGGAAACATATACTTAATTTGGAAGCAACATTAAAAAAAATAAAAAATAAAACTGACTCCATTGGTGACATAAACTCCTCACCAGCCTGCATGTCAATAAAATATATTAATCTTATCATATTAATCTTCTATGTCACAACAGAGACAATAAACTATATTAATATTATCATAACAATTCAACTAAAAAATTGAGAAATAATTGAATCAGTTCATATCTACATTGAGTGAGATCTTGTGCTCCATTAATTTTTGCCTATTTCACCTTGTAACAATGTTACAATCAAGAACATATTAGTGAAAGTTGTTTCACTGCAAACATAAAATGAGATTTAATTAAAGTGATTAATGATGTAATTATACCGTAGGAAATTAAATTACACATATGTCCACACCAAAAAAACATGTTGAACAACTTACAAAAGACTCCAACTTTATGAGAAAACTATGCAATCTTACATTATTAAAAATTACTAAACTTATTTCCATGCAATGATTGTTGCAATTCCAATTTGAAAGTACCAGAAACAAACAACTAAGAATCAGTCATAGCTTCAGTGTTTTATCTATCACATTGAAGCACAATACTACCCTTTAAGAAAACGATATGACCAAATAATGTTGATCAATCTGAGCTCTATGTTCAGTAAAATTAGAAATCAAAGGGCATGAATCAAAACATAGAAAAGTGTTGTTTTATTACCAAAACTAAAATTGGATTCCCTCCATTTGTGAATGCTGCAAACAGTGTGTGGAATCATTAGCTTGTTAGTAGCATTTGCAATCATTTTCCTAGTTTTGGATATTTATTAAAATCTAGCAATTGTGCATACTTCAAGCAAATAGCTTGTCCAATATCCTGTAGTATGTAGTATGCACTCAGTTGGATCAAATAGTTTAAACATTCAAGTAACGGTTTCTGTCCAGCCCTAATTGAGCAAGTAATGTTCTACTGTTGAAATGCAATAAGCCCCAACTTGTACCTGCAAACATAGCACTTTTGAAACTGTCACATCCAGTAGGGACTACGAAAATGCAGAAAAAAGCAAGTTGGAGTTTGTACAACAGGCAATAGCAAGCTGTCATGATAAAGTAATGTATGATTAGTAAAAAACACTATTTAAATGTATCAGTATAAGTATTATGGCCATAGTGTTGTTCCACATCTTCCTCTAAACACACCCTGAAAAGAGAAAATAACATACATTAGATAAGAAAACTTCATAAATATAACAGTAAGTACCAATCTTAATAAGCAAAGTTAACAAAATACAAAAATAGGCTATTGAAAATGTTATTCCAGTTGCTATGGTGGGGGATGTTATTGTTGAACTCAACTATAGATGTTATTGTTATACAAAAATAGTAAGTACCAATCTCATGATTGCAGCCTACACATTGTAAAGATCATCATGGTTTTAAACCCTTATATTGTGGTAAAATGCGGACAAATACATCCAGTAGCAATATGTTCAATGTTAGACTCGGATCCACCGCTGCAGTGGGTACAAGCAGCCATGACAACTTAATGTTTAATGTACAATGCTTACTGAATATCAATTTTAAAGAATTGGGGAAGCAAACCCAACCTTTTTTTTTCAAAAATTTATATTCATAATCCATGATTAATTGAGAAACAAATGGAAAATAATAAACACTATATCATAACTCAAACATGAGTTATCAGCACAAGCAAAACATAATGATATTTACTTTGTACCAACTTAATGGTTGCTTTAGAGAAACTAAATGTCCTTGAAGCCAATCAACAGAAGAAGTTAGACTGAGAGTATAAGCATATATATTCAATTAATAAAACACAAATATGAGCCATTTTCTTCAAGTTACTGCCTTTTTGATGTCAGTGCTTCATAGTTATAAACTGTAAAAGGACAAGTTTGAACCACTGTACATCAAAAATTCAAGTATTACCAAAAATGAAAATGATATTTTATAAATTCAAGTATTACCAAAAATGAATATGACATTTTCCGGATGAGAAATATGTCACCGCAGGGACATGAGGAGGGGTTTTACAAATGTCCATATCTTCTTCCATTGAAAGCAGCTCATCAGGAGGTGGTTGCGGCTCAAGGTGTGGAGATTCTTTTGGATCAATAGTGGGACTACAAGACTTCTGTTCCTCAACGGGTTGACTATCACTAATATGTTTCTCATTTGACTCATCTGTCTTTTGCACGTTTCTTTCACCTCGAGATTCTGTAACTGAAAAATTTGACTCCCTATGAATGTGTTTATCTTCAGCAGTCTTACAACTATTTGGGGAGTTCTGCTTATCACATGTTGAGTTTTTGCAACTTGTTTCATCATGAACATCTTTCCTAGTTTGATTAAGGGGGTATCCTTCTACTAAATTTGGAGTACAGTCCCTGTGATCATGACGCCGACCTTGATCTTGTGGCAACTGCTCGATGCATGCTGGACTTCTCAGTTTATGACTGTGATGTCGCCAACCCTGATCTTGTGCTATCTCCATTAAGTAATAATCATAGTATTGGCGTATATGACCACAAATAATTATTATTACAAACCGGCTTAGAATAGTAATTGAAGAGTAAAAGTAAGAGGATAGAAATGTGACATACCCAATCAATTATTGTACCTCAAAAAGCTTAACAACAACTTCATAGTCAATTTCACCATGCTTTGCAATTCCAGCAGCATGGATTTTTAGGACTTCCATCCTGGACTGCTCATTTGGTAATGGAATCTCAATTTTCCGACCAAGTCCACCCGGGCGAAACAGAGCAGGGTCAAGAACATCAGGCCTATTTGTAGCCACAATAATTTAAACCTAGATACAACATCCAAGTTAAGCCACTATTTTATATAAAGATTATGGAAGCAACAAAGAAAAAGCCAATAAATGTAATCAACATTCTAGTAATTGTAGATCTACTAAATGTTAAGAACAATAAACAGGATGAGAAATCACCTTTCTAAGCTGATCAAATCCATCTAGCTGGTTAAGAAGCTCCATAACGGTTCTTTGAATTTCACGATCAACACTTGTTCTTTCACTGAAACACCGTCCACCAATGGCATCAATCTCATCCATGAATATGATGCAAGGCTAAGCAAAATGTTAGAAATAGTAAAAATCAATTTGAGTAGATATTTAGAATGAAAACCAGTTTGAAAGAATAAAAGTTCTTCCTACCTGATGATCACGAGCATAACTAAACATTTCCCTAATCAGTCTTGAACTTTCACCAATATACTTGTCAAGTATAGCACTGGATACAACCTGAAATGAAGTATAATTTTGATTAAAATGACACATCAAGAAGTTAGCTTCAATATTGTTGGCAATTGCTCTTTGCTAATAATGTCTTCCTAGTTCCAAGAGGTCCATAGAGAAGAAGACACTGTAAGAAGTAAATTCGGTTAATTTTCCTTCAATAAATATCTATTCATTAGTCATATAAAATTATGTGCAATATATGATCATTACCCATCAACAGTTTGCTCATATAATGAAGTTCCAAAATATTTAATATATGAATCCTGCACCATTGTATCAATTCAGCTTTATGAATCCTGCTCCAATTGAGGTCTGTCGCTAAATGTAGAGAAGGAAAAGTGGAAAGATATGAAAATACATAGAAACATATGATAAGACAGATACGAACTTTAGTAAAAATATGGTAAGAAGTGCGAGGAATCCATGCAAGATTATTTGCCCGGTCAACTGGAACAAGCCCAAACTTGGGACCATATCCATCAACCCACTCCCAGTTATCAGAAATAGTCCAGAAGAAGTAACCAAGCACAGACACACCCTGTAGAACAATAACAAGAAGGTATAAGATGCAATTAGTGTTTTTGAAAGAATAGTTCAATGTTAAAAATGAAACTTTTAGAGTCAAAACCTTGATCATAGCTGCATAAACGGAAAGCAAATGCTCCAACAGATACGGTCGGCAGATCAAATCAATCTCATCTAATCACCTGCTACTCACGCTTCACAACCTTCTTAAATCTGATTTCCTAGCACATGGAATTCACAATTAGATCTTCACATTCCAACAGAAAAATTAAAAAAAGAAAAGAAAATATGGAAGAAATTAGATCTTCACATATCCATTTGTAGAAATAAATTAATAATGATGAAAACCAGTTTACAGATGAGAGGAAGAAATAACCATCCATTTTACAGATCCATTTGCTAAAAACCGAAAATGAGAGGAAGTGTTGTACCCCAAATTTTACCCTCATTTTTCTGCTAGTTGATGTTTTATTTATTGTTCTCTATTTTAACTTAATATTTATTTCAATATCTTTATATGTCTTTATTTTAATTTACATCCAATATGGCCTTTTTATTTCATTTATATTTAAGTTGTTTAATCTTAGTTTAACTTAATCTCAATAATTAATTTAGATAATTAGATTAATTATTCTTTTTGGTTTTTACTAATTTTAATTTAGAACATTAATTAGGTTATTATTTTATTAATCATATTATTAATTTCAAATTAAGAAAAAGAGAAGCATTATCCATTTTAAAAACAATTCAATTGTTCAAAACCAAAATCCAGATTTATTTCTAATTCCCCATTTTAATCCATCACATTTTTCTTTGTCACAAAAATATATTATTACAACCAAAGCCCATTTTCTCAGGCCCACATATTACAACAGTTATACCAAAAAAAAAACAAGTTACACTCCATGCCACTTTCTGCAGCAACCGTACAATTCTCCAACGTAAACCTGCACTGCTACACCAACAGACCTGCACTTGAAAAGACAATACAACAACGGTCCCAAATTCAAATTGAATTTAAGAAGCAAACTCTGTTTTCTAGGAAGGAGGGAGCAGAAGGGGAGGAACGAACAAAAGGAGGGGGAGAAATCTCTCGGAAATAAAAACAAAACCTGGGGACCGCTTTCTCTGACTCAAATAAGTTTTTTTTCTGAACCTGGCTTCATCTTCATCACAGACAAAACCCTCCTCAATCCATAAGCGATAACCTCTTCACCGGAAATCTTTCTTCATCAAACACCAAACAACAAACCACTTCCTTCACAAATTTTCGCACCATCACTAACAACCTCAAACCGTTCAAACCTTCTCCTCAAAACGTCAACCACCCGGAATCATCCTTCGACCTCCATCTCCGAACAACCAGATGACCCAAACTCGCCTTCAACTCAACCTTCTGTTTCCAACACTCCCCTTCCTCAAAACCTGATACACTCCATTCATCATTTACGTAACCGAAAAACACCCAAACTATCCCCTTTGCGCCAACCTCACGCAATCGCCAACCTCCGCAACTTCATTCCGCCACCTTCACGGCTTCCCTTCTTAATACTCGTCGTGTTAAAATCATTCGCCCTCCATTTCACAGGACTGTCCTCTCCTATTCATCTTCTTGACCACCCTTCAAGTTTAATCTAAAACACAACAAAAACAACACTCGCCTCCAACTTCAAAATCAACCACAAATCCCAAACAGAAATCCAACTCAAGCTATTTCAAACCAGAAAGCAGAGGGAGATGAAGAGATTGTTTTGAATCGAAACCTCTGAAATATTTCTAGACGAAGTCATAAACGAACCTGGCTTGACGGATCGATGATCCGAATTCGATTCTTGTTGAAATCGAATCGTGAGTGTGAGAGCAGAAACCGCGAGAGGGATGAGCGATTGGAGATGCAAATGGGAAACGGTTGAGGCCATGGATTTCCTTTCAACGTGTTCTTTACAGTGCATGTTTTTGGTAACTAAGGAAAGGTTAATCTTGCTGCTAATGTGTTTTAGGGTTCCATTACCCTATTCTTTCCTTAACTGAGCTGGGTACGGGTCAACAGCACCCGACCCGTTCTTTCCACCTTCCACAATGGGCTTCTGCGCCCAATCCTCTCCTTTGGCCCATATGTTTTCTTTTTATTTACACTCTTCAAATCCAGACGCACCACCCTTCTTTTTTTTTTGTCTTTTTTATGTTGCTTTTGGGCTTTTCAGCCCATCCATTCTTTTTTATACACACCCTCCAAAAACCAGCGCCCCCTTCCTTTTTTTTTTGTTTTTAATATTCCTTTTCTTTTTAGTTTTTTTCCTTTTTTTTCCTTACTAAAATCTCTTGCTTTTTTAGCTAAAAATGAATCTCTTGTTTTTAATTACTTTTTTTGTGATTTTATAAATTTCATTTTTCCATTGGCCAATGATATTATAAATTCTGACTTTGTTGATTATCTCAAAATCACTAAAAGTCTAAATTTGTAGGAGGCCACTTTCTATTTCATTTATTTTGGTCGATGAAAGTTAAAAATCCTAGATTATCGATTTATCGATTAGATATTGATTTAAACGAGACCAATTTTTTTATTCCGATTCTATTTTGGTCGATGAAAGTTAAAAATCTAAGATTATTGATTCGTCGATTAGATCTTGATTTAAACAAGACCAATTTTTTTTATTTCATAATCTTTATTTAGGCCGATGACGCTACACAAATCATGACTTGTGGATTTATTTCAAGTCAATAAAGTCTTGATAAATGTGAGGCCACTTCTTATTTATTTTTGTTGGTCAATGAAAGTCAGAAATATAAGATTATCGATCTCTCGATTAAATCTTGATTTAGACGAGACCGGCTTTTTATTTTCATTTCGATTCCGCTTTCTTTATTTTGGTTGATGACATAACAAACTTCATGGTTTGGTTGATTTCATTGAGTTGACAAAACTTTGATCAACACGAGACCACTTTCTCTTTATTTAAATTTTTATTCACCTATTTTAGTCGATGAAAGTCAAGAATCATTGATTATCGAGTTCTCGATTAAATTATGATTAAGACGAGACAATTTCTATTTTATCTCATATCATTATCTTAATTCATGTATGATTGTATCATCGTTTTGCATTATATATCTTTATCTTGGTAATCTTTATAACTGTTATCTTTCCCCCCACTCCAAAGGAAGGTGAAATATGTTGACTCATATGTCATTGACCTCCCACCTTAACCTAAGTAACCTCTTAGGAGAAAACTTCATTTCTTGGCCTCATCAGAGCCATAGAAATTACAACTAGCTTTAGGAGAGAGTTCTTAAACTCTTAGTGATATTCATCCTAATGAAAAATCACTCTTCCCACTGACTAAAACATAACATAGGTCCATTACAACTAGATTTAGAGAGTTCTTAAACTCTACAATGAGCTTGTACTCATTTCCCCTCTGAATATTGACCATAGTCAATCATTCAGTAGAAGTAGAACTACGCATACTCTGATTCTACTCCCGAGGATACGTAGGCGCAAAGTGCGATACTTTGTCGAGTATACCTAGATACTAACCCCTAGGGTTTCAACCTTTAGCAAACATAGAACAACATAACACAAAGCAAGAGGTTCCTATAGAGTATTACAGACGTTTAGGGTGCTAATACCTTCCCTAGGCGTAACCAACCCCCGAACCTTAGATCTTCCCCCTTTAGGTTTTTCTAACGATCTTGAACCTTTCCTTTGGATAAATCAAAGTCAGTTGTAAAAGAAAATGATGCAAGTTAATTAATAGCTTGTTATCCGATTTTCACCGCAACAGAAATGGCGACTTCACTGGGGATACAGTTAGACCTATTGTTGGTCCCTTCCTAAGAGGGTTAAGCCTATCTTGTATTCATGTTATTTATGTTTGCTTGCTTTACTTATATCTTCTTATATACTTGTCATATTTGCCTATATATTTGTATATCTGTTCTATGGGTTGACATGGTATCTATGAGTGAGATAAGTCCTAACCCGGACTTGAGAAAACACATATGTTTAGGAACCGTGGACATAGTCAAGGGAACTTCGAGGGAGAAATCCCAAAGGAGGGAACTTGAAGTCCACACTCAGTTGAGGCCCTATCAGAAGTGGTATATGTTGAACGAGCAATCGTGAATGTGTTACTACTTTCGACCTAGGAGCCAGAGATACTGATGACCTTTAGTTACCCCTTTACCCCCACTTGGCCTATTTAGGACGTAGTGCGATGACTGTGAGGGAGTAATCCTAAATGGTTGCTACGCGATACTACACTCAGATGAGACTCTCTTGAGAATTTTATCGATCACCAAGCAATTGGAAAGTCGATAAAATCCGAAAGATGGGTTGTCGACTCTGGGAATTTTTTAGAACCTTGTCTGGCAGGTGAAAACCATAGTACATACCGTTGGGATGGGTAGACCTTGGACCCCATGCTCGTGACTCTTAACTTAGGTTTCTCTGTATGCTGTGTGCTTATCTGTTTATGTGTGTTTGTTGCATTCATCCTTGCATCATATGCATTGGGTATATTCAAGGGATTCAACTTTGTTTTGCAAACTTTATAGGATGAATTTTTTGAAAAAAGGAAAACGAAGAAGTACTCCTTCATTAGTCCAAAATTGGAAGATTTAAAGAATCTGGGTAAGCCAATCAATGAATCAACAACATAGGTTGCAGAAGGAAAACCAAAAGCTCGCCATGAGATTAATGGGAGAAGACTGATTGGATGGTTTAGAACTTAGTTTTTTTTATTTCGTACTCTGTGTTTTGGCTTTTGAAGGTGTAAACGTCTCTTTTTGTAATCCAAAAACTTTATTATCAATGAAATGAAATGAGATTTTCTTCTAAGAAAAAGGTTCCTTAAAATTTGCAAAATACAATATTGAGTACCTTGAATTACACCCACCATTTAGCTTGCATTTAGCTTGCATTAGCATCTCATTTGCATTTTTGCATGTGCATGTGCATTCTTCTTCGTCTTAGTGTCGTCTTGTTCTCTTCAGAACCCGTCACCTTGATTTTCCAAATGCCAATACCCAAGTCCAAACTCGACAAAGGATGTCTGAACAATACTGTGAAATGGACAGAGTCAACCATGAATTGAGAGAACTCCGAGGAGGAATGGGGCAGTTTCTGGAAACTATGAAGGTCACGCTAGCAAAGATGAAGGAAATTTGGGAGTACCAGGAGGAAATGAGAGAGGAGATCAGAATCCTCAAGTGCCAGATGAATTGGGTTTTGGAAACTCTGTTGAAAAAGGAGAATCACATTCATCCCGTCAGACCAGCTTTCAAAAGCGCTCGTTCGCCACGTCAGCATGGACGACAAAGATCAAGGGAACCATAGAGGAATTTCACTCCGTTGCCGATGGCATACAGTCAGCTTTTGCCAGTTTTGATCAAAAGTGGATTGATAATACCGAAGGATTTAGAGCCAGTGATCCCTCTATACCCACTAGGTTTTGATGCCAACGTCCGATGCGACTACCACGCTGGGGCACCGGGGCATTCAACTGAGGATTACAAGGTACTAAGAAGCCAGGTTCAGACGCTGCTTGATTCTGAGAAGTTATCATTTACACCACAAGGCATTAAAATCAACTATCCTTTGTCGTCTCCTAAGGATCTCTCGTGTCCAGAATTTGTTTTTGGAGAAGCCTCATGTCAGCTGAACGTTGGTCCTGTTCCTGCATCCAAACGTAATCTTCGTCAGGCGTTTACGAAGAGAGGTTTTCAGTCTCCAACGTGTGTTTCTCCTCAAGATAAGAAGAAGTGTGCTGCCAAAAGAGGAAAATTTAACCACCAGCCTATCCCGGTGCCGTTAACCAAGCTTTTCCCACTGTTGATGCAAAACAAGCTGGTAACTCCACGACTTCTCACACCTTTCCAGGGACCTTGGTATGATCCCAACCTAACCTGTGAATTCCATAAGGGAGCTGAAGAACATTATTTGGACAATTGCCGAGCTTTAGAATATTTTGTGCAAGAGATGATCCATGACAAGGATTTAATCTTTGAAGAAGACCGCCCAAAGACTAAATGCAAATTTCGCACTGGGACAATCGGGCATCCCATTGAAGAATGCAAGGAATTTGAAGAGAAGCTGATGAGCTTGCTAAAGAATCTGAAACCTTAGGAAGGTACTTCAGACGTTGGTACCTCAACTTTTGAAGCAAAAGGTAAAGGACCTGCAAGGCCTCTCAAAGTTCGATACCACAAGGAACAAGTGATTGGTGGTGAAGACTTTTTCCGTTCGGACCCGAAAACTGAAATCTTTGGTTGGTTGTGTTTCGTATTTCAGTTGTATTTCCTTTAATTGTATTGATATTTGCTTATGAGCTTCGTTGTACCTCTAAATTGGCAACATTAATGAAATATTTATGCGTCTTTTGGTTAAATCCATTCGTTTCACTCATTTACTCTTATTTTTATAAAAGCAAAATATATATCCATTTCCTCCTTTTTCAAACTTTTGATAAAGCAAAGATTAGCGAGGATGATGAAAACCTCATGTTCATAATTGCTGTGGTATACTTTCAAATTAACCTCGCCGAGGATGTAAGGCATTGTTTCACATTTCCTAAACACTGGAGAAGTAAGAATGATAATCCCTCGTTAACCCCTTCGAGCCTAGAAGTAGGAGTTTTCTTTCACTCTTTACACATAAAAACCTTAGATCTCAACCTTGGGGGTAGGGTAGTTCTCAGTTTAACTCGGTTATGCATTCAAACACGAGCGCTTCATATAAGGCACCAGTCAGCTTTCAAATCAAATGACTTCCTATTTTTGAAGATTTGAACGTATATCTTGAGTTAACTGAGCGTAGGATTTGAGCCTTTATCTTTTGTCTCATAAACCGTGAACCAGGCCACATTACAACCCTTAAAAGACCTAATTGAGGTAAGGTTGTTTTGAAAAGCATACTACAACAAGGTTGAGTAACCTGACTCCTAATAATCTTTGCTACTCGCGTGTGTTGGTCACTTCCTTAATGACTAGGCCCACCTTTGTTTTTGAATATTTAATCATTTCACTGTGCGTTTTTTATCAAAGCTTTGTTTTCAAACTTTGCATTAAACCTTTGCATTAGATTTTGCCAATTTTAATGAACAACACTTGTTTGCAATACCATTCGATATCAAGGAATCCCAACAAATGCGGTCAGTCAAGGAATTGAAATTGATAAAGGAAATTTGACTCAGTCAGGGGCAACCAAGTGTGAGGTTTGCCAATCTATTATCCCAAGAGTTGACAGATCAGAGGCAAAATTCTGCAAATTCAGAATATTGGGGAAAATATTCTTGAGATCATCTTATGACAAGTTTTTACTTCAGTAACCCTTCAGCAGGGGCAAATCCGTTCCCCAGTAATTTCTACTACAGTTTAAGTATCACGAGTACAACTGAACAGAAGCAGCTATGTCAAGATTCAAAAGTTGGAAGATATTGAATCATCTGGTATTTCAAGTCTTCCGTAAAATTCTTTTGATTATTCAAGTTGAAAGATATTGAAGCATCTGGTATTTCATTTCTTCCGTAAAATTCTTTTGATTATTCAAGTTGGAAGATATTGAAGTATCTTGTATTTCAAGTCTTCCGTAAAATTCTTTTGATCATTCAAGTTGGAAGATATTGAAGTATCTGGTATTTCAAGTCTTCCGTAAAATTCTTTTGATTATTCATCCCCTAATCTGGGGTAGTTATGCCGAGATCTCTCCAAGAGTTTGAAGATATTGAAACACCCTGTATGCCAATTCTTCTATAAAATCCTCTTGTTATCGTATAGACCGTCTAGTCTGGGGCAGGTAAGATTTTAAGATGGTATTTATGCCAGTGGAATGCATAATTACTTTGTTAGCTCCCCATCAAGTTGCTACATCAGCTGATTTTGACAAATTCCCAATGGATTTATTTCCCCAATAAAGAAGAAGAACTTTCCCAATTTATCCAAAACATTTGTCTAAGCTGGGCTTATGCTTCGGTTTTCACCTTTGAGTACCAGACCCCAACTCTTTATGCAGGAGTCCCTAGAGAAGTCATCTATTAGACGACAGAATTCTTAGTCACTAGAGTTGTTATTGGTCTTTAAATACAATAACTTCGTCATTTTCATCTGATTCTTGGAAGCGGAAAAGTTTTAAGAAAACACAAAGATGAACTAAGTTTTACTCTAGTATCAAGATGTTTTATGGAATCAAGTTGGTACAGGAAGAGTTAGTAGTACTGTATCTTTGGCTTGGATTTGCCATCTCTAATGAAAAGAAGATTGCCCCGGTTATCCTTGATGTTTGGGTTTCAGGGTGTTGGCTTGTGTTATCCTTTCTTCTTTCCTGTTTTGCGTCGTTCGCGTCGTTTCTAGCATATAGCTAAGCATATGCATCATACCCTAGCATCTTCGCTCCTTGTGCTCTTTATTTCCCCAGTGAAGTAAAGACATTCCCGGTTTGCTTTGTGTCGTGCTTGTTCGGTCTTAACCTTTGCGCGCCAGATTTGAATCTTTAAACCTTTTGCTGTTCCCCAAGAAGTTTAACATTAAAGATTTAAAAAAAAAACTGTTCTTCTTTGAATCGTGTCAAAACTGAACAGAGTCTTTGTTCGAATCGTGTCGGACATTGCCTCTTGTTTTAAAACTGTTCTCGTTTGAATCGTGTCAAACTTGAACTTGGACTTTTTTTGAATCGTGTCAAGCATTATCTTGTGTTTTAAAACTTGTTCTCGTTTGAATCATGTCAAACTTGAACTTGGACTTTGTTTGAATCGTGTCAAGCATTGTCTTGTGTTTTAAAACTTGTTCTCGTTTGAATCGTGTCAAACTTGAACTTGGACTTTGTTTGAATCGTGTCAAGCATTGTCTTGTGTTTTAAAACTTGTTCTCGTTTGAATCGTGTCAAACTTGAACTTGGACTTTGTTTGAATCGTGTCAAGCATTGTCTTCTTGTTTTAAAACCGTTCTTGTTCGAATCGTGTCGGACATGAACAGAGTCTTTGTTCGAATCGTGTCGGACATTGCCTCTTGTTTTAAATCTGTTCTCGTTTGAATCGTGTCAAACTTGAACTTGGACTTTGTTTGAATCGTGTTAAGCATTGTCTTGTGTTTTAAAACTTGTTCTCGTTTGAATCGTGTCAAACTTGAGCTTGGACTTTGTTTGAATCGTGTCAAGCACTGTCTTCTTGTTTTAAAACCGTTCTTGTTCGAATTGTGTCGGACATTGAACCCTTACCTTGGATTTTTGAAAACTTGCTTTAAGCTAAGCTTCTTGGAACAAATTTCTTCAACCTTAAGACTCCTATCTGGTGCACAAAGTTTGTCTCTGTCTTTCTGGCTTTTCTTGAAGATCCCATCTTGAACTCTTCGGTACAAAGATCCCCAGGAAGTCTTCGCTTGGTTGTCTGTCTTTTTTTGTTTTAGGCTGATCCCCGGATCAGGTTTTTCTTTCTGGTTTCATGCCCAGGAAGAGTGTGGGTTTGTTTTGTCCCCAATAGTCTATCTCCCCGGATCTTTCCCCAGTGAAGTTTGTCGGTGGTCTTTTCCCCGGTGTTTCTTTGGAGTCTCCCCGGTGGGTCTCTTTTGTTGGTTAGCTTGTATCCCTAGTGAGGTGTTTCTCATGGATACTAACCTTCGTCCTTCCCCAGTGAAGCTCTTTGGTCCTTTTGCTTCCTGTTTACCCCTTGGTGTCTCGTTGTGTCTGCATTTTCTTGCATCTTCTTGGCATCATGTTTGTTGCATTGCATATGTGTGCATATGAGGGCAAAATTTTTGGTTATCTGTATTTAAATATCTTTCACTTTTGATTCCATGAGGATTTTCATCTCTCATGTCATCCGGTGAAGATATTTAAATAGGGGCAACTGTTGTACCCCAAATTTTACCCTCATTTTTCTGCTAGTTGATGTTTTATTTATTGTTCTCTATTTTAACTTATTATTTATTTCAATATCTTTATCTGTCTTTATTTTAATTTACATCCAATATGGCCTTTTTATTTCATTTATATTTAAGTTGTTTAATATTAGTTTAACTTAATCTCAATAATTAATTTAGATAATTAGATTAATTATTCTTTTTGGTTTTTACTAATTTTAATTTAGAACATTAATTAGGTTATTATTTTATTAATCATGTTATTAATTTCAAATTAAGAAAAAGAGAAGCATTATCCATTTTAAAAACAATTCAATTGTTCAAAACCAAAATCCAGATTTATTTCTAATTCCCCATTTTAATCCATCACATTTTTCTTTGTCACAAAAATATATAATTACAACCAAAGCCCATTTTCTTAGGCCCACATATTACAATAGTTATACCAAAAAAAAACAAGTTACACTCCATGCCACTTTCTGCAGCAACCGTACAATTCTCCAACGTAAACCTGCACTGCTACACCAACAGACCTGCACTTGAAAAGACAATACAACAACGGTCCCAAATTCAAATTGAATTTAAGAAGCAAACTCTGTTTTCTGGGAAGGAGGGAGCAGAAAGGGAGGAACGAACAAAAGGAGGAGGAGAAATCTCTCGGAAATAAAAACAAAACCTGGGGACCACTTTCTCTGACTCAAATAAGTTTTTTTTTCTGAACCTGGCTTCATCTTCATCACAGACATAACCCTCCTCAATCCATAAGCGAGAACCTCTTCACCAGAAATCTTTCTTCATCAAACACCAAACAACAAACCACTTCCTTCACAAATTTTCGCACCATCACTAACAACCTCAAACTGTTCAAACCTTCTCCTCAAAACGTCAACCACCCGGAATCATCCTTCGACCTCCATCTCCGAACAACCAGACGACCCAAACTCTCCTTCAACTCAAACTTTTGCTTCCAGCACTCCCCTTCCTCAAAACCTGATACACTCTATTCATCATTCACGTAACCGAAAAACACCCAAACTGTCCCCATTGCGCCAACCTCACGCAATCGCCAACCTCCGCAACTTTATTCCGCCACCTTCACGACTTCCCTTCTTAATACTCGTCGTGTTAAAATCATTCGCCCTCCATTCCGCAGGACTGTCCTCTCCTATTCATCTTCTTGACCACCCTTCAAGTTTAATCTAAAAAGCAACAAAAACAACACTCGCCTCCAACTTCAAAATCAACCACAAATCCCAAACAGAAATCCGACTCAAGCTATTTCAAACCAGAAAGCAGAGGGAGATGAAGAGAGTGTTTTAAATCGAAACCTCTAAAATATTTCTAGACGAAGTCATAAACGAACCTGGCTTGACAGATCGAGGATCCGAATTCGATTCTTGTTGAAATCGAATCGTGAGTGTGAGAGCAGAAACTGCGAGAGGGATGAGCGATTGGAGATGCAAATGGGAAACAGTTGAGGCCATGGATTTCCTTTCAACATGTTCTTTACAGTTCGTGTTTTTGGTAACTAAGGAAAGGTTAATCTTGCTGCTAACGTGTTTTAGGGTTCCATTACCCAGTTCTTTCCTTAACTGAGCTGGGTACGGGTCAACAGCACCCGACCCGTTCTTTCCACCTTCCACAATGGGCTTCTGCGCCCAATCCTCTCCTTTGGCCCATATGTTTTCTTTTTATTTACACTCTTCAAATCCAGACGCACCACCCTTCTTTTTTTTTGTCTTTTTTATGTTGCTTTTGGGCTTTTCAGCCCATCCATTCTTTTTTATACACACCCTCTAAAAACCAGCGCCCCCTTCCTTTTTTTTGTTTTTAATATTGATAGGAAAAATAGTAAGTGTACTATTTTGCCTATTGTAGTAATAAAGTGAAAAATCCCAAGTATCGAATCTCAAGGACTGCTTGACGATACAGAGTTTAAAAATACTTTCAATTAAACAAAAAGTCTTGGTGGTTGAAAATTTCTATAACTAATATTTAAATAAAACGAGTAAATAGTTGAACAATATCAGATATGAGTAAATTGCTAGGGTTTGGTGAATGAATCCTCATGCAACGATTACAATTTATAAATGCAATAACAAAATAAAAAACGTTTGAGTACCGGTTCTTTAGATTATCTAATCCTAAGTCCTTAGTGAAAAGATCTTTGATCATGTAATCTAATTACTATGTCTATAGATAATTACATTCATGATCAAGTTTGTATATATCAAGAAATTCCGGTTTTGATAAAGTATCCCTAGTCCTAGGCAATATTTATTATCAAATGTTCTTAGTCAGATCAACATATAACCGCTGACCAACAAAAATTACATGTAAAGGTTCAAAATCTGTTTTTCCGACGGTTTAGGCATTAAGCAAAGAACTAAGAAAAAATCAACGATTACTGAATAAAATATTTATTGCATTAATAAAATCGAATTCATTACATGAAGATTCAGGGTCACCCCCCTAGCAATGGGGGGTTTAGCTACTCATAAAGAAAAAGAAAATAATAGATGAAAATGTTGTCATTACAAATTATCTCGAGGAATCAATCTTCAATTGTTCGAAAACTCTTGAACATGTGAATCCCTTGCGAAAATCTCAGTTTCCAGCCTTCAAATCTTGTATTTTGCTCCCAAAAATCGTCCAACCCTTGCAAATTCGCGTTCTGGGGCTAAATACTCCAACACTGGGCTTTCAGCCATTTTGGGCCACCATACGCGTATTGGCACACATGATACGCGTAATGGCGAGGGAACAGGCCAAGTAATACACGTAAGGGCTAGGGAGCAGGCAAAGTGATACGCGTAAGGCCAAACTCATACGCGTATGGGCAGAAGGCCTGTTTTTCTTCCAAAAGTCATCCCTCTGCTGAAATGCGTATCATACGCGTAAGCTTTGTGGTCATACGCGTAACAGCTAAAGCATTATGCGTATGGGCAGCAGATCTTCAATTTTCCTGCTTTGTCCTTTGGTTTCTCGCTCTGGCTCGGTCGTACACCCAATGCTCGATCCTCTAAGCTTCCAAATGTGCATTCGACCTGCTAACATACCACAAGCATAAAATATCCTCGAGAAACTCATAATTCATGACACATTAGATAAAATCAAAACACACCTAAATACTACTAAAACAAACTCAATTTCACACAGTTTACCTGACTTATTCACAGTTGAATCACAAAATACATAGCATAAATGGTGACTGATCACAACCCCAAACTTATCTTGTTGCTTGCCCTCAAGTAACATTCTACATAAAACATATCACGTCACCCCAAACTTACTGTAAAGACAGTTCTTACCACAACACTGCTGAAATCTTTCGCACTGGACCCTTCGATGTTGCCTTGGGTTTTTTTATTTTTCCTCATAACCAGCAAACCAAAAACCTTTTTCTTGAAAACACTATTTCACCTATCAGCTCATATCACACTCTCACCGAGTCTCTCAGGGTTAAAGTGTTAACACGCTTAAATCAAGGTAAGCAATATCATATCAGTAGTTTGAACAAATTCTCAATTCTTATCAACATGTACAACACACACACTTTTTGAGGTCTTTGGGTTATAACGGGGCTTGGGTTAAGGTAGGATATAAAAATGAAAACAAGAGTTTTTGGTTCAGAGTATGTGAGATCATTCGAGCCATGTTCGTCCATTACTGCTTTTGTGGGGAATTTTAAAATCCATTCGGTGGGTGCAATTTTATTATTTTCTCTTTTTTTTTTTGAAGTCGGAAAATTTTTCTTCCTCCTTTTTTTTTTCTTTTTTCAATTTTTTTTTGACTCACCGTGTTTTACTTTCAACTGCAAAGCTACTCCAAACTTAAATGTTGTTATTCCAAAAGCAACCCCAAACTTAAAATTGAACATAGATCTCAAAAGAATTACACGTACTCTGAACAGGGTAGGGAAAAATACTTGGCCAATGGGTTAATAATAATGGGTAAGGGAAAAACAAAGGATACAGACTCAAATGGGGTGAACGAAGGATAATAATTATAACGGGATGGCTAGAAAGGCTCTAGGTGATAAACAAAAGAATTGCCTCAGTGTGTGTACTCATACAGTTAATATTCAAAAAGAACGGACACAAACTATGATAGATAAAGTCATACCTGATATTTCTCTCATGATGATATATGTGTTTGGCTTTTTCTTCTCTCACCAGGATAGGTAAAACTGACAGCTTCAACAGTGTCTCCTTGATCAAGTCTCTTTGGCTCCTGGTTTTAACACTTTATTTCATCAGTGCGTCCGATCATAAACAACAGTATCAAACCATTAGGGTGACTTTATGCGAGGACAAGTAGATAAGTTGTGAAAGTCATCAGACTCATCCACTATAGCTAGTAATCATACAATATCAACTGGAATAACTCAAGAAACTGTATGCAAACCAAAATTCATTAAATTAGAAAAACCCGAAAATGGGCACTTAAGAGTACAACATGAAAATAAAAATAAAAATAGAAGTACACCAAATATAAATACTAGAAAGTACAATAAGAATAAAATACTAATAAAAAGAAAATAACTCAAAATAATCATCAAAATCCTGCTCCGTCATCTCTATCCCGCATCTCAGCGTCAAAGTCTATCAGGCCAGCCGGCTCCATCTGTAATCGCCCATGGACAAAGGCAGTGACCGGTGTCATCTCCTCCGATCGCTCTAGGGGTGTCTGCTGATGCTGAGGCCGGTGAGGACTCTGATGCTGCGGTCGCGGTGTGGACTCCCGAGGCTGAGATACCGGCCCACTAATCTGAACTGGGTGAGTCCACCCAGGAAAAGTAAACTGTCCATAATAAGGTGCTGAAGGGTCGCCACCGAACCTGTCTCTGAACCTCTGAGCCCTTTCCCACACGTCTGTCTGATGCGTCAGATATCGACCAGAGAGTCCGTAATGATAGCAGAAGTCCTGCATCATGCAAAAATGGGACAACTGCATCCTATGCTCAAGTGAATCCTCATCAGTAACTGGTGGGGGTACTGGAGGTGCCTCTGGCGCTGTCTGATGGTCATCCTGGTGCTGAGTGCTGGTATCCGCCTCATGATCGTGCGAGCGTCGGAGGGGTCGGTGTTTATCAACGGAAATAGTATGTTCCTTCAGCCACATAGTATCAAGACAACGTGCCGGTCTCACCATCACATTACCGCTCAAATCCGCCACGTCAGTCTTCTTACACAGGAGCTCAATCACCGAAGCATGTCCTAGAGACTTCTTCGATGATTGGGCTATCTCATCCATATCCTTCGAAATAATTCTCCCAATATTCACTTGTATCTTCTCTAGAAAGAAATAGAGCATCAGGGCTCTCTCAGTGATCAAATCTGAGCCACTCCGATTCGTGTCCAAAGTATGGTGAATGAAATAAGCCCAGGCTTTAGGAATAGGGGCTAGATCAATAACTAAGATCTTAGATGGATGTGACTTGGTGGTCGGATGCCAATCTTTGCCCGGTCGTGCAATCAGATCCTTTATGGTTATGTAGGGCCATCTGTTCTTGTCTGAAAGCTTCATGTCGAAGAACTGACAATGCGAATCATGAAATCTACACTTGAGTACACTGTTAATAGTATTCCAATCATATTTGATTTCTTTCCCGCGGACCCAAGAAGTCATCTCAACGACCTCGTTCTCTACGGCTCGCCCTGGTACCTTGTAGGCATTGGCGTAAAATTCCCTCACCAGATCCATTGCAACCGGCCTTATGTTCTTATTCAAATAGCCCAGCTTTTGCTTTTTCAGAATAGCAGCAACTTCTGGCAATTCACCTTCCCCAAAACTCCATTGTTTCTCTTCTTTGAATGTGCGAGTTCTGAGATGGTTGTACCTTGCTTCATGATCGTCAGAGAGAAAGATCCTAGTTTCTTCAGATGGGACAGCCATCGTGACGATTTCTTATGAAACTAGAAGAAAAAGAGAACAAAAACACAGAGAAGTAGAGTGATACCACGAAGTCGCGTAGCAGAAAGATGAAAAAATTACGTAAACGTACGAAAAATAAATATAAACCTGACCAAAAATTAATACGCGTATCATACGCAGGCGTTACGCGTATGGATATCTGTTACGCGTACGTTACGCACAAAAACTCAGTGTAAATTGCACTTTCGCGTAACAGATCACGTATGAAGGATAATACGCGTATTTTATAAGGCCTTACGCGTATTAGTTTTCCTTACGCGTACCTGGATCACGTAAGAGAATAATACGCGTATGCTACGCGTTTCACCAGGGAACCCTTATTCTTTCACACCAATACGCGTATCACTCACTCCATACGCGTATTGGCAGTGGACATGTGATTTTTTCCAAAAATTTATCTTTTTCAAGATTTTTCTAAGTCCACCTTTTTCCGAGGCCTTCCCTTAATGAAACTTGACTCAAAAGACATGAAACACAAACCAACAATTTTTTAAATTAAACTTAAATTACGCGGACAAAATTAAAATAAAACAAAAACTCCCTTGGGTTGCCTCCCAAGCAGCGCTTCGTTTAACGTCGCATGACTCGACGAGTTACCTCATGCTCAGATGAGCTTAACCTCTTCTATTGGTCCTCCTTGGCCTTGATAATAAGGTTTTAACCTCTGTCCATTAACCTTGAAGGTATCTCCATTTTTCTCATTCTTTAGTTCTATTGCTCCATGAGGGAACACCTTGTGAATGATGAACGGACCAAACCATCTTGACTTCAGCTTACCAGGGAACAGCTTCAACCTGGAATTAAACAACAACACCAACTGTCCTTCCCAAAATTCCTTCTTCTGGATCTTCTGATCATGCCATTTTTTCGTGTTTTCTTTATAAATTTTGGCATTCTCATAAGCTTGATTCCTAAACTCCTTCAACTCATGAAGTTGAAGCGTTCGGGATTCACCAGCTTTCAGAAGATCACAGTTCAGGAATTTGGAGGCCCAAAAAGCTTTGTGCTCGAGTTCGAGCGGTAAATGACAGGCTTTACCATACACAAGTTAATAAGGAGACATACCTATTGGTGTTTTGAAAGTTGTCCTGTATGCCCACAGTGCATCATCTAACTTCACAGACCAATCTTTTCGAGACATACTAACAGTCTTTTCGAGAATTTACTTTATTTGCCTGTTAGAAACTTCAACTTATCCACTCGTTTGGGGGTGATACGGTGTGGCTATCTTATGCTTCACATTGTACTTCTTTAACAAATTCTCCATCAATTTATTCAGAAAATGAGTACCTTCATCGCTAATTAACGCCCTTGGTACCCCAAATCTGGAGAAAATGTTATGCCTCAGGAAATTCACCACCACTTTAGCATCATTAGTAGGCAGTGCTACAGCTTCGACCCACTTTGACACATAATCTACCGCAACCAGTATATAATTCTTACCGAAAGATGGTGGGAACGGTCCCATAAAATCAATACCCCACACATCGAACAACTCTACCTCTAGCATAGAATTTTGAGGCATCTGGTTCCTTCTAGAGATATTACCAGTTCTTTGACATCTATCACATTCTCGGACTAGATAGTGAGCGTCCTTGAATAAGGTGGGCCAATACAACCCAGACTGGAGGACTTTTGCTGCTGTCCTATCTCCACTAAAATGCCCTCCATACTCAGAATCATGACAAGCTTTTAGTATATCTCTCTGCTCACCTTCTGGCACACATCTTCTGATCAGTCCATCCACTCCCCTTTTATACAAGAATGGGTCATCCCACAGATACAACCTGCAATCATAAAGAAACTTTTTCTTTTGGTGAGAATTAAAATCATCAGGTATCACCCCACCTACCACATAGTTTGCATAGTCAGCAAACCATGGTACACCAGTAACAGAAAGTATTCTCTCATCAGCAAATGTATCTTGAATGGGGTGCTCCTCCTCAGTTTCTTTTATTGGGGACATGCGAGATAAGTGGTCCGCAACCGTGTTCCACACCCCTTTTTATCCTTGATCTCCAAGTCGAACTCCTGGAGGAGGAGTATCCATCTCAACAGCCTTGGCTTTGATTCCTGCTTAGCAAACAAATACTTTAAAGCAGCATGATCAGTATACATAATCACTTTAGAACCAAGCAGATATGACCTGAATTTATCAAAAGCATAAACCACGGCCAATAACTCCTTTTCGGTAGTTGCATAATTCATTTGGGCCAGGTTAAGGACATGACTAGCATAATAAATGACATGCAATAATCTGTCCTTCCTTTGTCCTAAGATAGCCCCCACAGCAATGTCACTTGCATCGCACATAATTTCGAAAGGTAGAGACCAATCGGGGGCAATTACAACAGGAGCAGTAATCAACTTACTTTTTAGCGTCTCAAAAGCTACCTTACAATTGTCATCAAAATTAAACGGCTTGTATTTGACAAGCAAATCAGTCAATGGTTTGGCAACTTTTGAGAAGTCTCTGATAAACCTGCGATAAAAACCTGCATGTCCCACGAAACTCCTTATCCCTTTTTCGTTCACAGGAGGTGGGAGGTTAGCTATCACCTCAACTTTTGCTTTGTCCACTTCAATTCCCTTGCGGGAAATTTTGTGTCCTAGCACGATACCTTCCTGCACCATAAAATGACATTTCTCCCAATTGAGAATAAGGTTAGTTTCCTGGCATCTTTGCAAAACAAGAGACAAGTTAGACAAACAATGATCAAAAGAAGAACCAAAAACAGAAAAGTCATCCATAAACACCTCCATATGCTTTTCAAGCATATCGGCGAATATAGATGTCATACACCTCTGAAAAGTAGCTGGGGCATTGCATAACCCAAATGGCATCCGTCTGTAGGCAAAAATACCATAAGGGCATGTAAATGCGGTCTTCTCCTAATCTTCTAGGGCTACAGCAATCTGATTGTAGCCAGAGTATCCATCTAGAAAACAATAGTACTCGTGACCTGCAAGTCTCTCTAACATCTGATCAATAAAAGGAAGGGGAAAATGATCCTTCCTTGTTGCAGTGTTAAGTCTCCTGTAATCAATACATACTCGCCAACCTGTTACTGTACGAGTTGGAATCAGTTCATTCTTTTCATTCACGACCACTTTGGTTCCTCCTTTCTTTGGTACCACATGCACAAGACTCACCCAAGAACTATCAGAAATGGGATAAATCAATCCTGCATCTAACAACTTTACAACCTCTTTTCGTACCACTTCTTTCATTGCCGGATTTAACCTCCTCTGGGGTTGTACTACTGGTTTCTGATTATCCTCCATCAGTATCTTATGCATGCATACTGTGGGACTAATTCCCTTCAAATCCCCAATAGTCCACCCAATAGCACTCTTGTGTTTCTTAAGGACCTGTATCAACTTTTCTTCATCCTTTTCATTCAGCTCAAAGTTAATAATAGCAGGACATCTTGTTCCCGATTCCAGAAAGACATATTTAAGATTCACAAGTAATTGTTTTAGTTCAGAACTTGTACCTGTTTCACTTCCTTTTTCAGTCTCTATTTTTGGTGAAGCTCTCAGATCCTCCCACCGGTGTGGTCTGGATTTCAACCAAGGTGGTTGTGCATCTAGCATAGAAAGAACTTCTTTTTCTTTCTCATCATCATGGTCCTCAATCTCTTTCGCTGACAAACTTATAACTCTTTCCAAATGTGATTTAGGGAAGTTGCTTTGAATGGTGCTGGTCACTATTTGATCAATCACTTCCACTGAGTGGTTTGTACCTATATCCTCTTTATGTTTCATGGTATTCCTAATATCAATTTTCAGCTCTTCATCGTAAACTTTGAGGGTTATGGTACCTCCCTAAATGTCTATCATACATCTACCTGTTTCTAAGAAAGGCCTTCCTAGAATCAGAGGGATATCTTCATCTTCTGGCATTTCTAAAATCACAAAATCAACAGGAAAGACAAATTTATCAACTTTGACAAGAACATCTTCAACTACCCCAAATGGTCTCTTAACTGAATGATCTACAAATTGGAGTGTCATTCTGGTATCTTGAACACTTCCAATTCCTAGCTTCCTGTAAATAGACAACGGCATAAGGCTCACACTAGCCCCCAAATCAATCAGTGCCCTTTTGAAGGACCTATCTCCAATGGTGCACAGAATAGTAACTGAGCCTCTATCTGGCTTCTTCACTGGAATCTTCATACCCTGCAAAATAGCACTACAAGTTTTAGTTAGTATAAAAGAATCAGTGTCAGTGGTGCGCTTTTTGGAGATGATGTCTTTCATGAATTTGGCATAGATAGGCATTTGCTCGAGTGCCTCAGAGAATGGAATGTTGATTTCTAATTTCCTGAACATCTCTACAAACTTCTGGAAATTTTTCTCGTCTTGCTTCTTCTTTTTGTTTCTCTGTGGGAATGGGAGCTTAATGATGGGTTTTGGTTCCGTGGGCTTTTCCTTCACTATAGGCTGGAGTACCACTTCTTCCTCAGGTGGTGTTTTATTTTCTAGGATTTCAAGATCCATTTCAAGCAATTGATCTTCCTCTTCATCCTTCTTTTCATGTTCTTCAGCTGATTTCCCACTTCTTGTTGTTACAACATTCACTTTACTGTGATCCCTTGGATTTGTCACTGTTGCACTAGGTAAGGTACCTGGTGCTTGAGAACTCGTTAGCTGTTGTGCTATCTGACCCGGTTGAACTTCCAAATTTTTTATAGAAGCATTGGTGTTCCTCTGATTATTTCTGGTTTCTTCCTGAAATTGAACACTCTGAGCAGCCATCTTTTCTATAGCAATTTCCCAATCTGCTTTCTTTGGTACCTGTTGCTGATAAGGTTACTGTTGCGGTTGATACTGTTGCTGGTAAGGTGGTTGTTGCTGTGGTGGTCCCTGCTTCTGAACATTACCCTGCTGATCTTTCCAGGAGAAATTAGGATGATTTTTCCACCCCAGATTATATGTATTTGAATATGGATTATTCTGCCTCAGGTAATTAATAGCCTGCACTTGTTCCACAGTGGCAACACAATGCATGGCAAAGTGCTGTCCACCACAGATTTCACAAATCAAAGTCTGAACCGGTTGAACTTGAGCTACAGTCTGAGTACCTAAATTCATAGCTTTTAATCTTCTTTCCACTTCAACTGCAATCTGATCTTCCATCTTCGCTACTTGATTTGTCAGTTTCAAGTCAATTTTTCCTTCAGGTTGACTCACAGTACGGTCATATAGTTCCAAATGCTCATTTGCAGCAATAGCTTCGATGATCTTTTTGATACCGGTGGCTGTTGTAAAGTTGGTTGAGCCACCAGCAGCTGTATCAATGAGTTGCTTAGTTTTCATCTTCAGCCCATTTACAAAATTTTGCATTTGTTCAGTTGCATCCAAATTATGTGTAGGACATGCAACTAAACACCGCTTGAACCTTTTGTACGCATCTCCAAGTAATTCTCTGTCGTTTTGTTTAAAATTTAGGATGTCATATCTTTTACGGATATACACAGAAGCTGGAAAGTACTCATTCAAGAAGGCGGTTTCCATTTGTTGCCAAGTAGTAATACTTCCTGCAGGTAAGGAATAAAACCACTCTTCAGCGTCCTCAGACAAGGTGAATGGAAACATAACCAGCCTCTTTGCCTCTTCAGAATGCCCCTCAATTTTCAATGATGTAGTCATAGTCAGGAACCTCTGTAGGTGCTTGTTTGCATCTTCATTGATCTTTCCTGCAAAAGGCTTACTTTCCAACTGACGGATAGTTGACGGGTGCAACTAGAAGTGGGCGGCATTGACTGGTTGGTTAACTATTGTCAACCGCACTGCTGGATTATTCTCTCTGCCATAGTTATCCAAGAGTCTTTCCACTGGAGGTGGATCTGCAGCCATGTTAACAGTGTCTGGATGTGAATCTGTTTCTGAATCGGTATCTTCAGAATGAACCGAGACGTGTTCTTCAATCACTAGTTCTGCGTTAGATGTTGCCAGCTTTTCTTTTTTAGCTTGTCTGAGTCTAGCATGCAAAGTTCTTTCTGGTTCTGCGTCAAAATGAAAATCAGCTAAGGCCTTACCTCGCATTCACAAATTAGACAGAGATTAGTAACGATAAAAAGAAAAATAAAATTAAACGGAAAATAAAATTTTGGTTGCAGAGCAACAAAATTCTAATTGAAAAATCGTTAAACTCAATAATCTTTGGCAGTCCCCGGCAACGGCGCCAAAAACTTGATAGGAAAAATAGCAAGTGTACTATTTTGCCTATTGTAGTAATAAAGGGAAAAATCCCAAGTATCGAATCTCAAGGACTGCTTGACGATACAGAGTTTAAAAATACTTTTAATTAAACAAAAAGTCTTGGTGGTTGAAAATTTCTATAACTAAGATTTAAATAAAACGAGTAAATAGTTGAACAATATCAGATATGAGTAAATTGTTAGGGTTTAGTGAATGAATCCTCATGCAACGATTACAATTTATAAATGCAATAACAAAATAAAAAACGTTTGAGTACCGGTTCATTAGATAATCTAATCCTAAGTCCATAGTGAAAAGATCTTTGATCATGTAATCTAATTACTATATCCATAGATAATTACATTCATGATCAAGTTTGTATATATCAAGAAATTCCGGGTTTGATAAAGTATCCCTAGTCCTAGGCAATATTTATTATCAAATGTTCTTAGTCAGATCAACATATAACCGCTGACCAGCAAAAATTACATGTAAAGGTTCAAAATCCATTTTTCTGACGGTTTAGGCATTAAGCAAAGAACTAAGAACAAATCAACGATTACTGAATAAAATAGTTATAGCATTAATAAAATCGAATTCATTACATGAAGATTCAGGGTCACCCCCCTAACAATGGGGGGTTTAGCTACTCATAAAGAAAAAGAAAATAATAGATTAAAATGTTGTCATTACAAATTATCTCGAGGAATCAATCTTCAATTGTTCGAAAACTCTTGAACATGTGAATCCCTTGCGAAAATCTCAGTTTCCAGCCTTCAAATCTTGTATTTTACTCCCAAAAATCATCCAACCCTTGCAAATTCGCATTCTGGGGCTAAATACTCCAACACTGGGCTTTCAGCCATTTTGGACCACCATACGCGTATTGGCACACATGATACGCGTAATGGCGAGCGAACAGGCCAAGTAATACATGTAAGGGCTAGGGAGCAGGCAAAGTGATACGCGTAAGGCCAAACTCATACGCGTATGGGCCGAAGGACTGTTTTTCTTCCAAAAGTCATCCCTCTGCTGAAATACGTATCATACGCGTAAGCTTTGTGGTCATACGCGTAACAGCTAAAGCATTACTCGTATGGGCAGCAGATCTTCAATTTTCCTGGTTTGTCCTTTGGTTTCTCGCTCCGGCTCGGTCGTACACCCAATGCTCGATCCTCTAAGCTTCCAAATGTGCATTCGACCTGCTAACATACCACAAGCGTAAAATATCCTCGAGAAACTCATAATTCATGACACATTAGATAAAATCAAAACACACCTAAATACTACTAAAACAAACTCAAATTCACACAGTTTACCTGACTTATTCACAGTTGAATCGCAAAATACATAGCATAAATGGTGACTGATCAAATATTCCTTTTCTTTTAGTTTTTTCCTTTTTTTTTTCTTATTAAAATCTCTTGCTTTTTTAGCTAAAAATGAATCTCTTGTTTTTAATTACTTTTTTTGTGATTTTATAAATTTCATTTCTCCATTGCCCAATGATATTATAAATTTTGACTTTGTTGATTATCTCAAAATCACTAAAAGTCTAAATTTGTAGGAGGCCACTTTCTATTTCATTTATTTTGGTCGATGAAAGTTAAAAATCCTAGATTATCGATTTATCGATTAGATCTTGATTTAAATGAGACCAATTTTTTTATTCCGATTCTATTTTGGTCGATGAAAGTTAAAAATCTAAGATTATCGATTCGTCGATTAGATCTTGATTTAAACGAGACCAATTTTTTTTATTTCATAATCTTTATTTAGGCCGATGACGCTACACAAATCATGACTTGTGGATTTATTTCAAGTCAATAAAGTCTTGATAAATGTGAGGCCACTTCTTATTTATTTTTGTTGGTCAATGAAAGTCAGAAATATAAGATTATCGATCTCTCGATTAAATCTTGATTTAGACGAGACCGGCTTTTTATTTTCATTTCGATTCCGCTTTCTTTATTTTGGTCGACGACATAACAAACTTCATGGTTTGGTTGATTTCATTAAGTTGACAAAACTTTGATCAACACGAGACCACTTTCTCTTTATTTAAATTTTTATTCAGCTATTTTAGTCGATGAAAGTCAAGAATCATTGATTATCGAGTTCTCGATTAAATTATGATTAAGACGAGACAATTTCTATTTGATCTCATATCATTATCTTAATTCATGTATGATTGTATCATCGTTTTGCATTATATCTCTTTATCTTGGTAATCTTTATAACTGTTATCTTTCCCCCCACTCCAAAGGAAGGTGAAATATGTTGACTCATAAGTCATTGACCTCCCACCTTAACCTAAGTAACCTCTTAGGAGAAAACTTCATTTCTTGACCTCATCAGAGCCATAGAAATTACAACTAGCTTTAGGAGAGAGTTCTTAAACTCTTAGTGATATTCATCCTAATGAAAAATCACTCTTCCCACTGACTAAAACATAACATAGGTCCGTTACAACTAGATTTAGAGAGTTCTTAAACTCTACAATGAGCTTGTACTCATTTCCCCTCTGAATATTGACCATAGTCAATCATTCAGTAGAAGTAGAACTACGCATACTCTGATTCTACTCCCGAGGATACGTAGGCGCAAAGTGCGATGCTTTGTCGAGTATACCTAGATACTAACCCCTAGGGTTTCAACCTTTAGCAAACATAGAACAACATAACACAAAGCAAGAGCTTCCTGTAGAGTATTACAGACGTTTAGGGTGCTAATACCTTCCCTAGGCGTAACCAACCCCCGAACCTTAGATCTTCCCCCTTTAGGTTTTTCTAACGATCTTGAACCTTTCCTTTGGATAAATCAAAGTCGGTTGTAAAAGAAAATGATGCAAGTTAATTAATAGCTTGTTATCCGATTTTCACCGCAACAGGAAGAAATAAGTTTTTGATGATGAAAATCTAAGCTTCTTAATATTGTGTTCATCACTATAAGCAACGATCATGAATTTTCATTCTTATATCTAGGGTTTGAAGGAAAAAGAAGAGAGGGAGAAAGAGGGGTGACGAAAAAAAGAGGGAGGAAGATGAAAGAACAGAGAGGGAAATGTGGGAGACGAGAGAGAGTGAGAGAGAAAAGGACGGTAGTGGAGAGAGAAGGTGAGGGAAAGAAGGAAGACAAGAGTGAAAGGGATATGAGAGGGAAAATGTTAGCACAATGTTTGAAAAGTGAGAGGGAGTTTGTAAAAAGCACAAGACATATGGCAAAAAGGAACAATGCTATTGGACAATGTTTTTGTATTTAGTAAATTACCAAAAAGGGCATTTGTAGGTGTAAATAAATTTTCATTAAAGGGTAGATTAGGGTGTTAATATGTATCTTCCATTAATAGTTAGGTAGTTGATTTTTAGCAATAATATTTTCCTTGAAAGAGTTTCACTCTTATTTAATTGATTCTAAGATTTTTATTTTTACATATCATGCAACGCGCACTTGACGAGAAAAAGGGAGTTGAAATCCCGATTGCTAATATATTTATTTTGCTACAAGAATCTGATTGAGATTAAAGATAAGAAAATGGTTGAAAATATTGTGACAAATCACTTGTCAAAATTGGAAAACTCTTAAGTTATAAAGAAAAAATAAGCATAGTTGAGGAGTTTCCTATGAGAAATTGTTTGTGACTATTTTTTTTATAAGCAAAATGTATTCAAAGGAGGATAGGGGTACTCAACCCAACACTATTACTACAAAAAGTACATTATAATGATTTCATTCGACGTGATGAAAAACTATGGTATAATTCCTAAATGCATGTTGTTGTTTTTTTATATAAAAAAATTAAATTTATTATGTCGGTTTTAGTTGAAAACTTAGGGATAAACTAATTCAAGGTACATGATTCGAATCCCAACAAATTCAATTTATGTTTTTATTTTATTAAAATTGACGTCTTTCTCCATATTTTATTTTTAATCCAAAATAAGTCACTTTTCACATTGATTATATTTTCCAATCGGGGTAAAATTATTTCTTATATATATATATATATATATCATAGCTTGTAGCTTTCAGTTTCACTTGCCTAAAAAAACACACAGAACCCTAAACAACGAGAGTCCTTAACACATATCATTCTCAATTCGAAGATGATATGTGTTTAGGGCTCTCTTCATATTCTATCCAGAATGAAAGGCCTAAATCATTTCTTTCACTTCTTTTTCACATATCTAGTACGCTAAACATCACTACTCATGTTACATTAATGTTGTTGTTGTTGGTTTTGTTGTTATTATTGTTGTTTGTTTATTTGTTTGTTTGTTTGTTGTTGTTGTTGTTGTTCTTGTTCTTGTTTTTGTTCTTGTTGTTGTTATTTTTGTTGTTGCTTGCTTGTTGTTGTTGTTGTTGTTTTTGAGGCCCGAAACCCTAGAAGTTTAATCTTGTTGTTATTGTTATTTAAAGTGAGATTGATGTTATAGGCTTATTGTTAACGTTGTTATAGTTTTGTTGAGAGATTTTTTTTTTGAGTTGTTGTTTAATGTTAGTTGTTGTTTTTAAGTTGTTGATGTTATTGTTGTTGTTGTTTAGTTGTACTACTTTCAAAATTTATGAAAAGCTATATGTTATAGTTTAGTTATTGTTATTGAGTTGAGTTTGAGATAGATATTGAGATTATCTTTTTTATGATTCTTTGTGCAGCTCTCATCTTGTTCCTTCGAACATGTCAAGAGGACATTATAGTGAAATAAAATACAATTGAGTTTATTAATCTAATATCAATTATTTGTTTCACTAACCCCTCTTTGAACATGTAACCTATTAAATTTATTTTGGAAATAATAATATGAAAAACTATGTTGTATTTAAAACACATCTTACACTAATTAATGTTTTTATAACATTATGTAACTCGTCATTCATCTCATATTCTTTTATGGTTAAAATCTCTCAAATACTTCTAGTTTTAGTTCAACTTTCTTCCATAATTGTTCAATTTCCAAAGCATCAAATTTTATGCTTTCAAGAATGAATTAATATAAAAGGAAGTGTTGAATAAAGAACTTGAAACATTGAAGATATTCTCTTAAAATGTGTGGGTTGGGCCTAACTCAACCCTATAAAACCGGCTAGTAGGGTGAGGATTACCCCAACTTATAAACACATTTAAGGCCATCGGTGGAGATAAATGATATAATCCTCTAGATTCACTTCCTGCTCCAATCGTCCGTCCTATACGTCGATCCTGGACATAAACAGAATTATCATTAAAAATGACTGAACAATCAAGAGTACGAGTAAGCTTGTGAACAGATATCAGATTAAAAGGATAACCAGGAATGTAATGAATAGACTCTAAAGACAGGTTTGAAAGTGGGTGTGCCTGACCAAGGCCTTGAACTTTGATTTTAGAACCATCATCCATAGTGACAGAAGGCAAAGAATAAGAGTAAGACAAATGAGATAAAAGGGAATTATTACCAATCATATGATCAGAGGCACTAAAGTCAAGGACCCAAGGACCAAGAGAAGATGTAGATACAAAGGCTACAAGATTACCCAACTGAGCAACAACGACAAATGATGATGGTTGGTGGGCTGCTTTGAATTGGAGAAAATTATTGTAGTCAGCGGCAGGAATAGTAATGTCTTTAGTGTTGTCCGATTGAGCAGCGGTAGCGACCCGTGGTTGTCGTTGGTGTTCTCTTGCCTTTGTACGACAATCAGCTTCAATGTGACCGTAACGATTGCAATAGTTGCAATGAATACCATGATGTTGTTCACCCCGTCCTTTGGTTCGTCCACCACGATCATGATAGTGGGAAGAAAGAGCAGATGATTCAGTGGGAGATGAAGTGGAGACCGGTCAAAAGGCGTGAGGTGTAGCCAAATGTAGCAGTTATTCACTAACTGCTTCATAGTTAGGAACATTGGATCCTGATAAAATCTGGTTCCGGACGGAATCAAGCTCTGATGGTAGCCGGCGAGTTCCACAATCATGAAATACTTACTTTGTTGTTTAGCATAAGTTGTTGGATCTTTGGTAAAGGGCATTAGAGTTGTGAAATTTTCCTTTAACGCATCAAGCTTACTCAGATATGCTTGTATATCCATATTCTCCAATTTTAAAGAGTTGAGTTTGGTGATGACACTGTAAAGATTGTGGACATCATTGGAGAACACTTTCTTAGCCTTTTTCCAAACCTCATAGCAAGTGGTAAAGGCTTGGTATTGTGCTTGAAGAATAGTTGCTATGGAAAACCATAACACAGTGCATAGTGAAGCATCAGTTTGTTTCCACTTATCACGTTTGGTGACGGGAATATTTTCAGATTTTGTAGTTAAGTGATCTTCATGTCCTTGACCATGAAACCACATTTTGATAACATCAGCCCATATATCATAGTTGGCTGTTATAGTGAGTTTCTCACACGGGATAAGTGGAACCTTCGTAAAAGTGGCGGAATCGGTATCTCCCATGATTTTTGGTTGCTTGAATGAAAAAATCGGGAGCAGATGTAGAAAGAGCACAGGAAGACGGTGCCGATGATGAAAACGACGACAGCAGAGGCAGTGAGACGCACTGTCACGCGCGGAGGGAAGGGCGGCACGAGAGATCTACGCGCAAGAGGCGGCAAGGCGCGTGAGGGCGCGTCGTGAGACGGATCGCGAAGACGATTTTGGGTACTGGCCGATCGAAATGAGATAATGTCGGCGGTATGGTTACTTCACCGGAAAATTCATCAGGAGCGATGATGCGCTCGTGCAGTACCGTGAATGGCTGGATATTTTGCAGAAATGAAAAAAAATATTCTGGAACACAGTGGGTCAAACAACTCTAGATACCATCTTAAGATGTGTGGGTTGGGCCTAACTCAACCCTACAAAACTGGCTAGTAGGGTGAGGATTACCCTCACTTATAAACACATTTTAGGCCATAGATTGTCCGATTTGGGACTCTTAATATATTCTAACAAGTAAAGAATGTGAGATAAATGATAAGTTAAAAGATGTTTGAAAATCATTGATTAATGTAAGTTGTTCTTCAAATATAACATAATTTTTCATATAATTATTTTGTAAACAATTTTTAGAAGTTATATGTTCAGTTAGGGATTAGTGAAATAAGTAATCCACATTAGATATAATAAACTTAATTGTATTTTACTTGTCGGTTAAATGTTAAAACCGAGACAAAAGGTGTTTTCACAATTTAAAAACTCCAAAAAAGGATTTCTTTGGGGATCGAACACATGATCTATTTACACATTACCCGTCGATGGAACTAAAACAAATAGGTAAAGTGACTCACTTTTTATGACGCCTTTCATTAACCTGCATTTGAAACCAAGGTAACACCTCGTACCCAACTGAGGTTAAATGTCTTTTCATAGTAGTGTGAATACAACAGGTAACACTGATATAGAAAACCAACACACCACAAAAAACAAAGAAAAGACAAATAACCCCTTCGCAGTATCCTTACAAACCATACAATTACCAGGATTCAAATCCCACTCTTCCCAATTATGACCTATGGAACTCTTGACAAAAAATTGAAACCACTCCTAAGACATCCTTTTAATTCTACCTATTAAGTCTAAATCTTTACAAAATGCATCTTGAAACAATATTGTATTCCTGCCATACCACAAAAACCAAACAGACACAACCCAGAAAAAAATTAAGTAAATTCGCTGCAAGAATAGTATCAGACCTCATGCAGAATTGAAACAGATGAGAAATAATGTTCCTTTCATTCACCACTTGTGAAACCCCCCTTCCAAGTACAAACTGGACTATAACCTTGTTTACTCACCAAGCAATTAACAAACAAATGGTCTTATGTTTCTTCTGTGTAAAAGCAATAGAGACAAGTCAAGTTGTGTCTTCCTTCAATGAATCCATATTTAACTAATTGACTCCTGGTCGACAGCCTATTGAGAATGAGTTTCCAACAAAAAAACTTGAATTTTACTAGGAATCTTCGTCTTCTAAACCATGTTCAACCCTTTCAAACTATCTTTCTTCAACATTTGGCCTTCAAAATTTAACTCTGCCAAGACCCTTGTAACGGCTATGGAACAAAAAGCCTTTCCCACCTTTCCACCAAACAGAGGAATCATCTATCCATGGAACGATTTTTATTGATCTAAGAATATCCGACATCACCAAAAATTGAGCCAGTCAACCAACTTGAACCAGCTCCAAATTCCACGTCCAGTTAGTATCATCCAAAACTCCCATATGAGCAACAATGTTTTGGGATTCGAAATAGTAGAAATTGCAACTGAAAATTGAATACGGAGAGGACTGGTTCCAAGTTATTTGAAATTCCAAAACTCCACCAAGTTACCATTGCCTAACTTATGATTAATAAAACTCGAAATCCAACTTAAATCAGATAAAGAACATATATCCCTCCTCCATATTGAGTCCTTCTTGGATTTAATAATGGCAGAAGGATCCAAAATATTGAATTTCAAATCATCCTATCTAAATGTAAATAGATCATAGCATAAAAAATTTGTCTCTATAAACATTCTCTAATGCCACCTACTCAACAAATCTACATTGAACCTACCATAATGCTTCACCTCCAAACCTCCCTCTTTCTTAGGCCTATAAATAGTTGCCCATAATACCTAAATGATCTTATGTTTCTCTTCAGCCCCCCCCCCCCCCCCCCCCCCCCCCCAAAATAAAGTTTCTTTGGATAGAAATAATTCCATTATGAATAATTTTGGCGCTTTGTAGAAAGAAAATAAATGAATAGGAATATTACTAAACATAACATTTAGCAAGGTTATCCTACCACCCAAGATGACCATATGACTCTGCCACCTAGATAATATCCTCCAAAGATTTGTAATTATTGGGCTACAAGATTCATTTCTTCTACAATTAACTCCCACTCGAATGCCAAGAAAAGAGAATGGTATCAATCAAATATTACGTATAAGTAACGTAGAAGAAGCCTGCATAAAATCAACTTTGACGTTTAACCCAATCATATTTGTTTTGGAGAGATTCACACATAAGCCTGGAACTATTTCAAACCCCACAATATGCCCTTCAAACTCCCAAATTCTTCCAAGACCCATCACAAAGCATGATTGTATCATCCGCAAACAGGAGAAATTCAAAATGAATGTCCTCAGTCAGCTTAAATACAAAAAATTCCCCCAAAGTTGAAACTTTAAAGATCACTTAAGCAAGACCTTCCGCTGCCAAAAGAAAAAGGAATGAGGATAAAGGATCCCCTTGCCTTAAACCCATACAAACTTCTGAATCCATACTTGGTCTCCCATTCACTAAGACCAACATTGAGCTAGTAAAAACCATGTCTTTCATCAACTTCATCCAAAGCAATACAAAGTCCATTGTGTTCATGATAAATCTCAAATTATTCCACGAAACACAGTCTTGAGCTTTTAGAAAATCAATTTTAACCAACAAGAAATCCTTCTTGTGTCTTTTTTCAAAGTCGATAACTTCATTCAAAACACAATCCCATCAAACATTTGCGTTTGGCCTGAGAAAGTCAATTGTGTTGGGTGTGAATATCAAAGTAGAAAAACGGTGTAGAGGGGGTGAATATACCCATATTAAAAATGCATCTGTTGTTTTCCAAAATCAGATTATTTTCAAAATGAATTGTGTGCAGAAGGTTTGAAGTGAAAATAAAAATTATACAATCGATTATGATCAAGCAAACACACTATTCATTTCACGAATATCAAAGATTACAAACAATGACACTTTTCGTATGAGTTGACTCAAGTTGTACAATCAAAAAAAGTGTACACAATTAATTTGATGTGGAATGCTAAATTCAATTTGTTTTCAAATTTATCAATCACAATACTAGCTTGACTAGTTGTCCAATTCCAAAAAAAATCTAAACTTTACGTAATTGATCGCTATCAACAACAAAATGATATAATACGACGGAATTGAAAAACCTAGCATGCAATTTCTACGAATATAAATGAAAGAGTAGAGTTAGAGATATGACACCAAGATTTATAGTGCTTTGGCATTTGTCCTCGCTTGGCCTACGTGCACTCTTCAATGGTTACCCGTTGGCGTCTACATAGTTCCTTATTATTTGACAAATATTTCCAAGAGTTCATACCATCACCAATCCACAATTTACAGTTGAGAAAATAAATCTCCTAATTTGGATCTTGACTTGTATCTAGCAATTTTGCCAAACACTTCTACGTAATCTTTACTCGAATATGTTTCTTAAACCTTCTAATAACACCAATTCTGCTCCAAGCCTTCATGTGTAGCTATCAACCCCTTGATCCTATCGATTCCTTGAGTGGTGATATTGTCCAAAGATTCGAGAAGAACTTCGTCCTATCTGTAGCCTTCCACACAGTTACTACTAAGGAAATGCTGGAAAGAAGAACCTACTTCTTTTCAATGGAATTTGTCACCACCATTGACAATCCCTCTTTCTTGCTAACAACCTGAAAACTCAACACGGTCTCCAAGAATGGCTAGTTTCAAGTGTGCACCTCTTTCAATCAATCTCAAAAATCTAATTGATAATATATGAACTCAATTGAAGTTGAAGATGTGATAAATTTGTAGCAAGACTTTAAACACTCAAAACAAAGGAAATTGATTTTCACACAAAATAACACTGGAAAATCTTAACATAATGGTGTATGTTATGTTTAAATAATGACAAAAAAAAAAGATTTATATGTGCTTGAGATGGAGCACACAAAATGGTTGAAAAAATGTAGTTAGATTCGAATCAAGAAAATTATGATTTGAATCAAATGAGCAAAAATGGAGTGAAATGAAAGAAATACCCATTTTTTTTAAAAATATGCCAGTTGATTCGAATCAAGTAATACATGATTTGAATCACAAGCCATCTGATTCAAATCAAGAACAAAAAATTATTTGAATCAAATTATCCATAACTGGCAGGATTTTTAGGCAAAATAATTTGATTAAGATCATGTTAAAACTTTAATTCGATTCAAATCAAACATGATTTGTGAAAAATGAAATTGATTCGAATCATGCACAAATTTTGATTCGAATCAAATCAAACAAAATATGTTCTCAGAAAAGTGATCAGGATCAAGTGAAAAATTTAATCTGGATCAAATTGTTGAGTTGAGATACTGTTCAATTTGATCCGAATCATGAATTCAGTGTAAAACTGTCTGATTCGAATCAATCTTGTAAAATCTCAAATTTTCATGTTTTCAAAAGCTTTTTGAGATTTTACATTGAATCAAATTTGTTCAAAAACACAAGGGGATTTAATTTCACTATCATATTCTATTGATCAAAGAGCATTTAGATCAAGATCAAATCAAACCAAAGTTTTATGCATGCTAAACATGAGAAATGCAATTATGAAGGAGACTCAATGAATCAAAACAAAGACACAGATGAAAGCGATAAGGCAAGAAACAAAATAACTAGATAATAGAGAAATGCAACTACAATCTCCCCATTTTTTATGCTTGGTAAGCTTTCACAAACATTGAGTCGACCTTTGAGTACATGTGTAACTCCCTCTGAAACATTGCGTATAAAAAAATCACAACATACAAACGCATAAAACAATTCTAGACTCATTACAACTTATCCCCCTTTGACAACATCAAAAATAGATAGTTTGAAATGCATCTAAAACCAATGATAAACAACCACAAACATATAGTTTTGAAGAACATATGAGCTAAACAGCTAAGAAGTATATACAAGAATCATGATCACATATTCAACGAAGATAAACATGTCACAAGCAATATAACGCAAATACACACACAAATGTTCAACAACTAATAATTAAATGATCAAACTTGTAAATTAAGGTATGCATTAACAATCATAAATAATGCATGAACAAGTAATCAAATGTTTTGTCGTACCTTGAAAAATACGATCCTTCGCGATGGACGTGGAAAATTTAGTTCGAACAGAGTTGCCACCGAACTTTATTTATTCTAGTTATGTAAAAGGAAAAATATCGATAAAACCTATTAAAAAGAAAATGGTCGTCGCAGCCATATTCAGGTTCGGGAGTCGATTAAGCAAGGGGAAGGTATTAGCACCCTCACGTCCATTGTAATCAACGGGAACCTCTTATTCTAATTTGCGATTGAACATTAATTTATTTTATTTGTTTTCTATGAGTGGTAAAATGATTAAAAAGGAAAAGAAAGAAAGGAAACCGCAAATTTTTATTAAAGGGGGTGCCTAACAAGATTGCAGGTCTTGCTCATACGTATCTCCAGGTGCAATAGAGAATTCAAGGCTACATAGTTTTGGGGACTACGGTTTGTTAGTTTATTTTTTTTAATGAACAAGTGTTTTGACCGCGTTCTAATGGATAAACATTGGCTTGTCTACTCTCGGCGGAGGCTTAAGCAGTGAGTTTATATGCACATAAAAAGGTCTAAACAATGTTCTTTTGTGAAAAAGTTTTAATCGCACGGGGGCGAGAAGTTGAGTTAATATGTTTAAAGCTTTGTTTGAATGATGATTACTCGGATGGTCGAGTAAGGCAACTCGTATCCAAATAATCGAGGAGAGGAATCGAAGGCTCCATACCATCTCCCCTTTTATCCTTAATTACGAAAGGATTTGATATGGTTAAGGTATTTTAAGTGGATGACGAATACTCAAATGGCCGAGTAAGGCGACTCGTATCCAAGTATTTGGGAAAGGGAATAGAAGGCTTTAAACCACTTTCTTTTTCATCTAAGTTGTTAGGAAAATAGGTTTTGATTTGATTTAATTCTGAAAAGGTTTTAAGGTGAATTGGATTACAAGTTTTTTTTAAGAGATGACAATTATTTCACTAATCGAGTAAGGGAACTTGTACCCAAACAATTGAGGAGAGGAATCAAAGGCTCCAGACCATCCCCCTTTTCATCTTTAATGAAATAGAATTTAAGTATAGGTTAAGTGTTTTGATAAACAACGAATACTTGAATGGCCGAGTAAGGCTACTCGTATCCAAGTATTCGAGAAAAGAATAGAAGGCTCCAGACCATCCCCTTTTTTATCCTTAATGAAATAATGTTTAAATATTATTAAGTATCTTAATTTAATTTGGATAAAATACTTGATGTTGATCGAGTTTTGAATTTGCGTTCGAAACGGAGTAGGGACTTGAAATGATTTGAAGAGAACACCTACTTGGTGTTGGGTCAAGGTTTTAGCATTTTGAAGAGCTTAAAATATAAATTAAAACAATACCAAAATTCTATAAAAACAAGTGTATGTAAATAAAAGGTGCTCATTGTAAGAAAGCCCAAAAGTAAGCTAATGAGTGTGTGCGAGACAAAATTAATTGTAAGAAAGCCCAAGAGTAAGTTAGGTGAGGTTGATGGCACTGCTAAAAGCGATCAACTTACAAAGGCGTTAAAATAGGCTTGACATTGAATAGAGAATTATTTGATCTTTTTTTTAAATGGTTTGATATTCTTGAATATTTTGTCGAATGGGGATAAAATAAAATTATTAACACGACATAACAAGCCCATCAAACAAGCACATGCAAACACGACATAACAAACATTCATTTTAATTAAATCCAAAGAAGTAAAACATAAATAGAACGTGCACGAATTAAGATCATGATGCGAGGATGTGAATTAATGTCACATAACGCAAGAACGTGCAAAGCTATTGAAAGTAGAGTTCAAATTCGATTTAAACGCAACGACGTTGGATCATTGTCTATTATCATGAACCGAAATAAATGATAACATAGAACATATCATTGCAAGATGACATGGATTGAACTCATACATTCAACAAAGAAAACGCAAGTTAAGGATCAATTTAATTAATGGCAATGCGAATGGTATTAAACTGTGATCAAGTAATAAACCCCACAAACGTCAATTAAAACAAATGAAAAAGTCAAGAAATGCACGCAAAACTCTAAGTAATATGCTCATAGCCGGTTTGTGCGTATAAATAACAAATGGAATGTCATATAAAAGGGTCATAACACAATGAAATTTAATTAATATATCGATAAAAATCCGACAGTATAACGACATGAAAATATCGAATCCACAGATAAAAAATATGATTTTTAACACAATGAAGTAAGCAAAATAGCAGCATATTGACCAGTCACCATTTCTGCTATAGATATTATCATTTTAACAGGTGAAAGTATACGAGTTATTTACATTTTCCATAAAGTTTGAGCGTTTATATGTCAGTTCCTTTAGCTTTCATATTTCTCCATGTATTAAGTATTCCTGGTATTTTTGATATCTTTGGGAAGTTTAACGTGTTTTGTAGGTTGGAGGAAGTCAAAGAAATGTCCGAAAAAGAAACGCGACGAATTTTTTAGAAAGATTCACAAAGTCTATTTTTCACCATGTTGCACATCATGATAGACCTGTGGTATTTTGACCATATCTAGAGCGTCGTAAATCAAAATGACGTGGGACTGACAGTAAATGAAAGCTAACATCAAGGGCTACAACTTTCATGAAGTTACTAAAGGAAATTTCGGATATCCCATACGCGTATCAACCATTTCATACGCGTGTCAGATCTGAAAAATGCATGTTTCTATCCATACGCGTATGTCCTGCCCCCATATGCGTATGGACTGCTCCCGCATGCGTATGGCCTGCTCTCGTACGCCCATACGCCCCCATACACATACCATACGCCCCATACATGTATGGCACCCCCCAGACGTGTATGTAAGTCCGGAATCGTAAAACAAAAAGCACTGTTTGTCGTATTTAAAGCTCGAAAGTGATTTTTTGAGGTTTAGACTGATTTGGGGACAATTTTTTATGGCAGAAACAAGTGTAGAAGGCTGGAAAACTGAAATTCTCAAGGTGGATCAAGATTTTCATGAGCTTTTAGTGATTGAAGACATATTTCATCTCTAGATATGTAATGTTTACCAATTTTATTATGTTTTCTTTATTATTATGATTAGCTAAACCCCCCAATGCTAGGGGGTGTCCTTGATTTGGATTTGTGATGATTTCTATTTGAACATTATAATGAACTTATTTTGAGTATATTTGAGTTGCTTACTTTTTGTGCTTAATGCTTTCTCTCTCGGCAAAATTGAGTTTGATATGTGGTTAACACTTAGGTCAGAAAAATCATTGTTAACACTTATTTGTGAGCATTTCATAGTAGATATCAACTAGAGTCGCAACGGGAAAAACAACCGGCGAAAAATCAGAGTCGTCACCGAACGTTATTTATCCCGACGGGGGAAAGGAAACGATCGAAGAAACCTCACACGGGAGAAGACATGGTCATCGCAACCAAATTCCGGGTTCGGGAGTCGATTACGCGAGAGGAAGGTATTAGCAACCCCTCGCGTCCGTTGTACTCAACGGGATCCACGCTTGTTATTCTAATCAAAGGGTGTGTTTATCTAAAGCCTATCTGCTAACGGAAATGGAAAGGGGAAAAAACAAAAAGAGACTCGATAGGACTTCGACGTCATATGCTTACGTATTCCCTCGTGCAATGGGAAAGTCAGAGTCAACGTAGTTCGGAGGACTACGGGTGGATGGGGAAGGTTGCTCGCCAAGACTTCGCCGTCTTGTGCCTACTTATCCTTATTCGGACGAGAATGAGGAAATCAAAGCGTTTGTAGTTCGTGGCTACGAATTGGGAAAAAGTCTCGATCGCACTGGGGCGAGAGAAAAGACTTGGTTAGTTGGTTAGTCTTGATCGCACGGGGGCGAGAGAAAAGGGAGTTAGTTGTTAGTGTGCTCGCAAGGATAGGGATCCTCGTGCCTACGTATCCTCATTAGGGAATGAGGAATCAGAGCATCCGTAGTTCACAGGACTACGACTAGAAAATGTCTCGATCGCACGGGGGCGAGAGTAAAGGCTCTGGATTCGTGAAGTGTTTTGAAAAAGTGCTTTAACTTTGTTTGAGATGCGTATTGCACTAAAGTCTATTACATAAGAGTGAATGCTTTGCAAGATCGCCCCCAAACGGGACGTATGCTAGGCACTCTAGAAAAAATAAGGAGAGACCCCTCACTCATCATTTCCCATATACTTAATGTGAGGGCAAGGTGCCTTAGTCCTTAGTCCTTATTTTAGGCATAATATATAACACTATGTTATTTTATATAAAAAATTGAACATTGGAATTGTATTATAAATTTAATTTTTGGTTTAAATATGTTTATGTCGCCCTATTTTGGTATTTTTAACTTTTTTTCTTATTTTTCTATTTAAAAACTCAACTTTTTATCCCTCAATTTTACTTTTTTTTAAAGATTTTTTTTTATTCCTCCATTTTTGGATAAAAAAATTATGATGATTAAATTAAAAAAATTATTTTTTTTATGATGTGTCTGTGATAATTAGGATAATTTATTAATTATTTTATATCAATGAAATTAATAATTAATAATTTTAATTAAATTTATTTAAAAAAGTTTTGGAAATTTATAAATATTTTAAAAAAATATTCTAGACTTCGGCTCATGTCTTTGTAATATATCTCTAACCCACAAATAGGCAATAAATTATGTTAGTGTAAGATATATAAACATTAAAACAAACAAAGTGTAACCAAAACAACGGGGTACAATTTAAGATTGAGGTGATTAAAAAACTGCCACCTCCTGACAACGTGAAGGGTGTTAGAAGTTTTTTAGGACAGATTGATTTTTATTGGTGTTTCATAAGTGATTTTTCATAAATAACTAAACTTCTAGGAAAATAATTTTAAATTTAATAAACATTGTATAAACTCTTTCATGTTTATGAAGAAAACATTGGTGACCACACCCATAATTATAGTCCTAAATTGAAAATTAACCTTTGATTTTATGTGTGATACTTGTGATTATGCAATTTGAGTGGTTCTTAGCTAACGAAACACAGTTTTTTTTCTTCATAAAATATATTATAAGAGCAAATTAGTTAATGAAAACCAAGTTTATTACACAATTATTAAGAAGGAATTGTCAGCAATAATGTTTTCCTTGAGAGAGTTTCACTCATATTTAATTTTATTTTTACGGATCATGCAATGCTAAGACACTTGGTGAGAAAAAGGGAGTCGAAATCCCGATTGCTAATATATTTATTTTGCTACAAGAACTTGATTGAGATTAGGGATAAGAAAATGGTAGAAAAAATATGGTGACAAATCTGTTAAATATAATTCATAGTGTGTCGAAGTCGAATATCATTTATAGTGTCGAAGGTATTTCGACAAATTTATGTTAGATGTGATTTAGATTGGATTCAGATTTGTTTTTATTAGATTTTATATGATTTAGATTAGATTTGATATTTTGGGCTTTTAGAGTTTTTGGCCTTTGTAAATCTAAATCTATAAATAGGGAGTTTCCCTTGTACATTGTAACACATTGAGAACAGTATTCACAGTTGCAGTTGCAAGTGAAAGTTCAATATAATCAGAAATCCCACAGTTCGTGGGTATTACTTTTCTCCTCCAAATATTTCTCTTTTCTCTCGTTTTCTTGCTGTTCTTGTTCTTCATTGTCATTACGTATTGTGTGGGTTGGTGATCAATCTTGAGATCAAGATTGAAGCGGAATCACCATAGGTTGTGGTGAATTTCCAACATCTGGTATCTAGAGCTCCGGTTGCGATTCAAGGAGGAAAATCGTGATGGTTATGAATCATTCAAATGGGCACTTTCCGGCAACCCTACCAATTCTCAAGAAAGATAATTATGAGTATTGGTGTAAGCAGATCAAGATGGTTTTCTATTATCAAGATCTGTGGGATCTTGTGAAGGAAGGAGTAACACCGCTTGGGGAAAATGCGACGGATCAAGAAAAGGCTGCACTCAAAGATTTGAAGAAGAAAGATTATAAAGCGCTGATTATAATCCATCAATGTGTTGATCCAGATAACTTTGAAAAAGTTAGCGATGCAGAATCAGCAAAGGAAGCATGGGAGATTCTTGAAAAGTCATTTGGAGGTGCAGAGAAGGTGAAAGAGGTGAGGTTACAAACTCATAAGAGAACCTATGAGTTGCTTCAGATGGAAGACAACGAAAGTATTACAGATTTCTTCACCAGAGTTACAAAACTGGTGAATCAAATCAAAGTATGTGGAGAAACGCTGACGACGAAAGCAGTAATCTCAAAGATTTTGAGATCGTTGGCTCCTAAGTTCGACCACGTGGTAGTAGCCATAGAAGAGTCGAAAGACTTGTCAGTATTGACGAATGAAGAGCTTCAAGGGACGCTTGAGTCTCATGAACAAAGGATGGCTGAGAGAGCTGCAGGAAAGTCGAAGAGTGATATGGCTTTGCAGGCGCAGTCAGAAAAGTAATGGAAAGGCAAAGGAAACGTGAATGGCAACAAAGATAGAGGAGGCAGTAATTCGACTCAGAAGAAACCTTGGAACCAAGGCAACCAAAGAAGTGGTGCTGCAGGTAGAGGAAGAGGTGGTGGTCGAAAGCCAGGCAAAAGTCACATTCAATGTTTCAATTGTCAGAAGTATGGCCATTATGTTAGTAACTGTCCAGAAAAGAAGAAAAATCAAGAAATTGATGTAAATCTGGCGAAGCATGAAGAAGAAGAGACGTTGCTGATGGTCACAACGAAAGATGAAGAGAGATTCCAATATCAGTGGTACTTGGACTCAGGATGCTCATCACACATGACTGGAAGGAAAGATTGGTTTGTCAACATGAAGCCCTCGTCGAAGAACACAGTGAAGTTTGCAAAAGACAACACTCTAGCAGCTGAAGGTGTTGGTGATGTTCTGATTATGAGGAAAGATGGCAAAAGGTCAACAATTTCCAATGTGTTGTACATACCAGGCATGAAGAGTAATTTGCTCAGTATAAGGCAGCTTGTCGAAAATAACTACAAGGTAGTTGTCGAAGACAAGATGATGAGAGTTCTCGACGCAGGTGGTAGGTTGATCTTGAAGGCACCAATGTCTCAGAATAGGACCTTCAAGATTGAACTCAATGTGATGGAGCACAAGTGTCTAGGAACAGCAGCCAGCAGAGATGAGTGGTTATGGCACTTTCGACTAGGCCATCTCAACTTCAATGACATCAGAGAACTGAAGAGAAGAAATATGGTTTCAGGATTACCAGAAATCGACATTCCTAGTGAAGTCTGTGAAGAGTGTGTTCAGTCGAAACAACACAAGAATAGCTTCAGCAAGGATGCAGGAAGGAAGTCGAAGGCAATACTTGAAGTCATATACTCTGATGTATGTGGTCCAATCCAGGTGGATTCGATTGGTGGCAACAGATATTTTGTCATGTTTATAGATGATTTCAGTCGAAAGTTATGGACTTACCTCATCAAGAAGAAAAGTGATGTGTTTGAGGTATTTGTCAGATTCAAATCCATGGTCGAAAGACAGAGTGGTCGAAGGTTGAAAACTCTGAGAACTGGTGGTGGTGGAGAATATGTGTGGAAAGAGTTCGATGCATTGTGTAGAAAAGAAGGGATTGTGCATGAGGTGGAGCCACCCTACACTCCACAGCAGAATGGGATTGCAGAACGCAAGAACAGAACCATCATGAACATGGTAAGAAGTATGTTGAATGGAACGCATCTACCCAAAGAATTATGGGGAGAAGCAGTTTCGACAGCAACATATCTTTTGAACAGATGTCCGACGAAGAAGCTTGAAGGAATCACACCAGAAGAATGTTGGTCTGGTGACAAGCCTAGTCTCAGTCACTTGAAAGTGTTTGGATCTATAGCACATAGACATGTGCCAGATCAGTTGAGAAGGAAGCTTGATGACAAGTCGAATCAGATGATCTTGATAGGATATCATTCGACTGGAGGTTACAAGTTGTTCGACCCAGTGAATAAGCAGGTAGTGATCAGCAGGGACGTGATCATAGATGAGCTTAAAGAATGGGATTGGGAAGAGAAAGCCAAGAAGGATTCAGTGAGAATCTCTTGTGAAGAACCAACCACTGAAGTCGAAAGAGAAGTTCGACAGGAACCAGTTGCAGATGAAGCAGGTTCAAGCAGACCTCGACGAACAAGACACATTCCTGCAAGGTTGCAAGAATGTGTAATTACATCAGATCACGTGGTTGATGAAGAGGGTGAGCTGGTACATTATGCTTTCTATGCATATGTCGAACCAGTCAATGCAGCTGAGGCATTGAAATATTCGAAGTGGGTGAAAGCAATGAATGAAGAGTTAGAATCCATCGAAGTCAACAACACATGGTCACTTGTCGAATTGCCTCTAGGCAAGAAGGAAATTGATGTGAAGTGGGTTTACAAGGTAAAGGTGAATCCTAGAGGAGAAGTAACTCGACACAAGGCAAGACTTGTGGCGAAAGGATTTCTTCAGAAGGAAGGAATAGACTTCGATGAAGTGTTTGCACCTGTTGCTAGAATCGAAATAATCAGGTTGGTTGTTGGTCTAGCAAATATGAACAAGTGGCACACATGTTAGATGGACGTGAAGTGTGAATTCCTTAATGGTCCCTTAGATGAAGAAGTTTATGTCGCACAACTAGCTGGGTATGTGAAACGAGGCGAAGAAGGAAAGGTGTACAGGCTGCATAAAGCCTTGTATGGACTTAAGCAAGCTCCAAGAGCTTGGAATAAGAAAATCGACAGCTTCTTAAGGGAAAAGGAATTTGTGAAGTGTACGACAGAGCATGGGGTATATGTAAGAAGCAATAGCGAATTACTTATACTATGCCTCTATGTCGATGATTTGTTGATAGCAGGAAGTTGCAAGAAGGAGATCGAAGATTTCAAACATGATCTAAGCGAAGAGTTTGAAATGTCAGACTTGGGAAATCTCTCATATTTCCTTGGCATTGAATTCTGCAAGACTAGTAGAGGTTTGATGATGCACCAAAGAAGATATGCAGGCGAAATACTCAAGAGATTTGAGATGCAAGATTGCAACTCAACTTCGACTCCAGCTGAGACCAGACTGCAACTGTCGAAGGATCCAGACGAAGATGATGTCGACCCAACCCAATACAGAAGACTTATTGGGTCACTTATATACCTTTGTCACATAAGGCCTGACTTAGCATACAGTGTTGGTATGTTAAGTAGATTCATGCAGAAGCCAAAGGTATCACACCTAACAGCGACGAACAGGATACTGAGGTATCTGAAAGGGACTCTCGACTATGGCATTTTATTTCCTGCAGCTGACAAAGGGAAAGAATGCAAGTTAGTGGGATACACAAACTCTAGCTGGTGTAGTGATACTGAAGATAGAAAATCCACAGCTGGATACGTGTTTATGTTAGGTGGTGCACCAGTTGCTTGGAGTTCGAGAAAGGAGCCAGTAGTGGCATTGTCATCATGCGAAGCAGAATATATAGCTGATTCTCTTTGTGTATGTCAAGCAACTTGGATGGTGAACTTGGTTGAAGAGATTACAGGGAAGAATCATGGAGCAATTACCATGAAGATCGACAGCATGTTAGCTATCAATTTGGCGAAGAATCCAATAGCTCACGGTCGAAGCAAGCACATCGAAATGAGGTTCCATTATCTTCGAGAGCAGGTAGCAGAAGGGAAGATGAAGTTGGAACACTGCAGAACTGAGAATCAGATTGCAGATATCATGACGAAGGGAATGCAGGTCGAAGCCTTCAGAAAGCTAAGGACTATGATGAATGTAGATAGTTTAAACACAATGAATTAGGTGGTGTGTTAAATATTATTCATAGTGTGTCGAAGTCGAATATCATTCATAGTGTCGAAGGTATTTCGACAGATTTATGTTAGATGTGATTTAGATTGTTTTGATTAGATTTTATATGATTTAGATTAGATTTGATATTTTGGGCTTTTAGAGTTTTGGGCCTGTGTAAATCTAAATATATAAATAGGGAGTTTCCCTTGTACATTGTAACACATTGAGAACAGTATTCACAGTTGCAGTTGCAAGTGAAAGTTCAATATAATCAGAAATCCCACAGTTTGTGGGTATTACTTTTCTCCTCCAAATATTTCTCTTTTCTCTCGTTTTCTTGCTGTTCTTGTTCTTCATTTGTTCTTCATTGTCATTACGTATTGTGTGGGTTGATGATCAATCTTGAGATCAAGATTGAAGCGGAATCACCATAGGTTGTGGTGAATTTCCAACAAAATCCCTTGTCAAGATTGGAAAACTCGTAAGTTACAAAGAAAGAAATAAGCATAGTGGAAGAGTTTTCAAATGAGAAATTGTTTGTCACAACTTTTTTTATAAGCAAAATTTATTAAAAAAGTACATGGGTACTCAACCCTAACACTACTACAAAAAGTATATTATAACGATTTCATTCCACGTAATGAAAAGCCGAGATATAATTCCTGAACGTGTCATTGTTTTTTTTCCTTTTAGAGAATACAATTTAGGGTTAATTGTGATTTACCCCCCTGACATATGAGAGTGTTTTGGTTTACCCCCCCCCACCGTTGCCATAGGCAGGTTTTGGCAACGATTTTTTCAAAAAAACCGTTGCCTAAAGGCATGTAGGGGGGTAAATCAAAATTCGCTCATATGTCAGGGGGGTAAATCATAATTAACCCTACAATTTATTATGTTGATTTTAGTTGAAAACCTAGGGGTAAACTAATTCAAGGTATATGCTTTGAATCCCAATAAATTCAATTTATCTTTATATTTCGTTGAAATTGACGTCTTTCTGCATATTTTATTTTTAATACAAAAATAAGTCACTTTTCACATCGATTATATTTGCCAACCGAGGTAAAATTGTTTCTCATATATATATATATATATATATATATATATATATATATATATATATATATATATATATATATATAGCATAGCTTGTAGCTTTCAATTTAACTTGCCTAAAAAAACACACAGAACTCTAACGTAGAACCCTAAACAACGAGAGTCCTTAACACATATCATTCTCAATTCAAAGATGATATGTGTGTTTTACTTGTCGGTTAAATGTCTGAACCAAGGCGAAAGGTGTTTTCACCATTTAAAAACTCCCAAAAGGATCTCTTTGGGGATCGAAACCATGACCTATTTACAATTACCCGTTGGTGAAACTAAAATAGATAGGTAAAGTGACTCACTTTTTATGATGCCTTTCATTACCTTGCATTTGAAATCGAGGTAACACCTCATATCAGACTAAGGTTAAATGTGTTTTCGTAGTAGTGTAAATACAACAGGGAAAACCGAAACAGAAAACCAACACACCGCAAAAAACAAAGAAAAGACAAACAACCCCTTCGCAGTATCCTTACAAACCATACAATTACTAGGATTCAAATTCCACTCTTCCTAAGTATGACCTATGGAACTCTTGACAAAAACTTGAAACTACTCCCAAGACATCCTTTTAATTCTACCTATTAAGTCTAAATCTTTACAAAATGCATCTTGAAACAATATTGCATTCCTTCCATACCACAAAAACCAAACAGACACAACCCAGAAAAAAATTAAGTAAATTCGCTACAAGCATAGTGTCGAACCTCCTCCAGAATTAAGACAGGTGAGAAATAATGTTCCTTTCATTCACCACTTGTGAAATCCCCTTCCAAGCAAAAACTGAACTATAACCTTGTTTACTCACCAAGCAATTAACAAACAAATGATCTTATGTTTCTTCTGTGTAAAAGCAATAGAGACAAGTCAAGTTGTGTCTTCCTTCAATGAATCCATATTTAACTAATTGACTACTGATCGACAGCTTATTGAGAATGAGTTTCCAACAAAAAACTTGAATTTTACTAGGAATCTTTGTCTTCTAAACCGTGTCCAACCCTTTCAAACTATCTTCCTTCAACATTTGGCCTTCAAAATTTAACTCTGCTAAAACCCTATAACTGCTATGGAACAAAAATTCTTTCCCACCTTTCCACCAAACAAAGGAATCATCTATCCATGGAAAGGTTTTTATCGATATAAGGATGTGAATTAATGTCACATAACGCAAGGACGTGCATAGCTATTGAAAGTAGAGTTCAAATTCAATTTAAACGCAACGACGTTGGATCATTGTCTGTTATCATAAATCAAAATAAATGCTAACATAGAATGTATCATTGCAAGATGGCATGGATTGAACTCATACATTCAACAAAGAAAACGCAAGGTGAGGATCAATTCACATAATGGCAATGCGAACGGTATCAAACTATGATAAAGTAAAAAACCTTACAAGCTTCAATTAAAACAAACGAAAAATTCAAGAAATGAACACAAAACTCTTAGTAATATGCTTATAGCCGATTTGTGCATATCGACAACAAATGGAATGTCGTATAAAAAGGGTCATAACGCAGCGAAATTCAATTAATATATCGATAAGAATCCGGCGGCATAACGACATGAAAATATTGAATCCGCAGATAAAAAATCAGATTTTTAACACAATGAAGTAAGCAAAAAAGCAGCATATTATCAGTCACCATTTCTGCTATAGATATTATAATTTTAACAGGTGAAAGTATACGAGTTATTTGCATTTTCCATAAAGTTTGAGTGTTTATATGTCAGTTTCTTCAACCTTTGTATTTCTCCGTGTTTTAAGTATTCTTGGTATTTTTGATATTTTTGGGAAGGTTAACGTGTTTTGTAGGTTGGAGGAAGTCAAAGAAATGTTCGAAAAAGGAACGCGACGAATTTTCAGAAAGATTCACAGAGTCTATTTTTCAGCATGTTGCACATCATGATAAACTTGTGGTATTTTGACTATATCTAGAGTGTTGTTAATCGAAATGATGAGGGACCGACGATAAATGAAAGCTAACATCAAGGGATACAACTTTCATGAAGAAACCAAAGGAAAATTCAAAGTTATTATACGTGTATCAACCATTTCATACGCGTATCAGATCTTAAAAATGCATGTTTCGCCCCATACGAGTATGGCATGCCTCCCATACGCATATGTCTTGCCCCGATACGCGTATGGACTGCTCCTGTACATGTATGACCTGCTATCATACGCCAATATGCCCCCCATACTATCGCACCTGCGAAAATCAACCTGGGGAAAAGACAGAAGAGTCGTCACCGAACGTTATTTATCCTAACGTAGGGAAAGGAAACGATCGAAGAAAACCTCAAAAGGGAAATACATGGTCATCGCAACCATAGTCTGGGTTCGGGAGTCAGTTACGCGAGAGGAAGGTATTAGCACCCCCTCGCGTCCATCGTACTCGATGGGATCCACACTTGTTATCTAATCAAAGGGTGAGTTATCTAAAGCCTACTGCTAACTAGAAAGGAAAAACAAAAGGTGACTCGGTAGGACATCGCCGTCCTAGGCCTACGCATTCCCTCAAGAACGGGTGTCATAACCCAAATTTTGACCACAAGATTTCCCATCTTGTGCAAATCATCACCACAATATGGATGTACCTTCATGCCTCATCAATCCTCTCAAAGATTATTGAGCATTCACTTCAACCAAGAATTAGGGTTTTGAGTCCTCTCAGAGTACTCAGACAAAGGATCAATTAAGAATGGACATGATCTTCAACTTGTCTGGCCTCTCAAACACCCATAAAGGATCAAGAGGTCTCCCACATCAAGAATCAAGCACAAGGTTGCAACATTCCAAGTGGATCAAGCCTCAAGATCGCTAGTGTCACCAAATTAGGATTTTGGTCGGCCAAGGCCTCCAGATGAAAATTTTCATCTGGGCATGAGTCAATACTTCAAAACATGAGTCAAGAAGCTCAAAGGGATCTCATTAACCCAATAATAGAGTCAAAATAACTTCAGGGGATGCATTCATCAAAAATCAAGAATTAGGGTTTCTTGACCTAATTCACCCCTAAGTTGACTTTTGGAGCAAGACATGACCCAAGACCTCAAGAAGTGTTTTGAAGACCTCCAATACATAATATTTATTCATTCACAAGGTTGGATTGATTCAAAGAACTTGGTTCACAAGCAATGCAAGAATTCAAATTCATTTGGACCAGTTAGGGTTTCTTGATGAAAAGTCAACTGTATCTTTGACTTTTGACCAAGACATGTTCCCAAACCTTGGGACATGATTCAAGACACTCTATAATACCTATGGAATCCATCCATTAGGTTTGACTTAGGTCAAGGACTTGATTTCATAGAGGATCACACAATTTGGAATTCATTTGGAAAAAAATTAATTGTGCCAAAAAACCAAGTTTGACTTTTTGAATTTCTTGACAATCAAGGCTTCCCTAAGTCTAAAACAATGTTAATTAATGGTTTGGATCATCATCCATCAAGAAAAATCAAGAAAAGTGAGGTTACTTGAAAAAGGGGCAACCTTAAGAAACTTAAAAGTTTCTAAGTTATGGAAGAAAAGTGATTTGGTACCAACTTTGTAAGGCCATAACTCCTAAACCACAAAGCCATTTGCTTCCATCCAAAGCTCAAATGAAACCTCTCATTACATACTTCAAAATTGTCAACTACATCAGATTCCAAATCCTCATGGATTTTGAGTTATGGATTGATCAAAATCACAAAAACATGAAAATGACAACTTTTTCCAACACTTAGTGAAAATTTTGGACAGAACCTGTCTTGGGTTTTCACTAACTTTGAGGCCATTTTTCACCATGATCCAAATTGATTCAAGACCAATGTTGGACATCAAAGTTAAAGATGGATATACAAGCTTTCCAAAGAGTACCAGAAGTCATCCTAATTCAACTTGAGTAGGGAGTTACAAGCATGGAAACATGACACCTCCAAGACTGGTTTTGCAAGACAGTCTTGTACATGCCACACGATTTTGTCATTTCCATGACTTGGCAAGCCTTGTCACCATACAAGACAAGTTTCTAAAGTGCAATGAACATGATCTCTGCAGAGCTACAACACCAGAGAGCCTTGCAAGTCAAAAACCTCATCATTTGGCATGTGACATTCAAAGTTCAAAATCCAAAAACTCCAATTTTGTTATGAGGCATTTAAGGGATGCATAGAGATGACATATATCAGTCCATGATCAACCAAATCAGTCAAGATAAACTCAAGCATCAGAGGACCATAGGCCTGCAAGATTGGCCCAAGTCAATGGCTAGAGGAGACTTTGGCATCAAGACAAAATTCAATGGATAATGGAGTGATCCAGCCTCCATTCACTATTGTTCCCAAAATAAACTTGCTCTACTATAAATAGAGCTTCTTTCTGATCAATTCAAGTATGCCAAAGCATAACAATACATGTTTTCCTCCAAATCACTCGCAAAAAACCAGATTTTGCTTCTCTTTCAAGTCACTGTCGAATTTTCAATTTGAGAGCAATTCAATCAAAACCAATCATGCCAACACCTCACATACATCATATATGAGTGATCCATAACCTTAAAACTCACCTGGAACATCAGAATCACAAAGTCACCCCCATTTGCTCAAGCTTTTTGGCATATTTGCAATTGAGGTGCCACAACAAGTTCCAAGTTGATTCAATCCATTCCAAGCTTTCAAACACATTACTTGAGGTTCATTGGAGCTGTCCAGATCATTACACAATATCTGTAACACCTACAACTGAGGATTCAATTTCCTCTTGCAGAGGTAAGCCTGACACTCTCAAACTCTATGATCCATGCATCATAAATGTGTTTTCAAGTTACAAACATGTTTCTGCACTTATGTAGAGTGTTTCCCTTCAATCAATTGCTATGTATGAATCGTGTATAGGATTTCGACGTGTTCTTGCATAAATTAGGGTTCTTGAGTTCATCATTTGATTTCTCACTCCACACTTAATATAAATGCAATTAATTGGTACCATTGGAATCCTTGTTCTAAAACGAGCAAGTTTCATGTTTACAAAAGTCAAAACCATTAAGTAATCAGAGAGATATGATAGGTTTTGCAAATCTGGGGAAGAAGAGCACGCGCGAGCAAGAACATGTGTTCTTGGCGCCATTTTTTAAATATTTGAATTTTTGAATTTTTGATGTTTTATTAATTGATTTCAAAAGTTAATTTCTATCTCATTTTTTATTGGTTCTTTTTTTAAAAAGTCACAAAAATGTTAAATTATTTTATTCTACAAAAAAATCACATTTATATTATTTATTTAATATAGTTTGATTTTTTTAATTTAATTTAATTTTTATTGTTTTTAAACATTTTTAAATGAAATTCTCACCTTGATTTTTCAAAACCAATTGGAAAAATTTATATTTTTAATTAAAATTAGGGTTTCTCTTAATTTTAATTTTTCAAAACACTTTTGGGCCTCTTGGTAGAGTGTAAGTCCCATCCCTTTGTAAGTAAATAATTTGGGCCTCAGTCATTGTATAAGTCCCGATACGATTTTAAAAAATCTCGGCGCGATCGCCGTTTTCAAACCAATTTTCATCTAGGCCTCCCTTTGGTTGTAAATCCCATTTTTCTTCTTTTTCAAACACTTTTGGGCCTCTAATAGAGTGTAAGACCCAACCCCATTTGTACATAAATAATTTGGGCCTAAGTCATTGTATAAGTCCCGATGCGATTTTCAAAATAAATGGTGCGATCGCTATTTTTCATCTGGGCATCTCATTGAGTTGTAAGCCCCAACTCTTGTATAAAAATAACACTTTTGGGCCTCTAATAGAGTGTAAGACCCATCCTTTTTGTAAATACAATAATTTGGGCCTCAGTCATTGTATAAGTCCCTCTGTGGTTTTCAAAACTACAACGCGATCGTCCCCTTTTCAAAAGAGATCATCTGGGCCTCTCCTTGAGTATAAGCCCCCAAATTTCCTTTTAAAACAACTTTCTTTTTGATTCAAGTTCAAATTCAAAGTTTTATCAAAACTTTCTTCAATTTCTTGAAAAAACCTAACCACATAGCTGTAGTTAATATGCTTGGGCTTTCATCAGACTCTAAGTCCCACTATCTCTTCAATACATACTTGTTTATATATTTCATCTGTATATATATATATAGGAAATGCTAGCACACACTCAATATTGGTGGGCCCCACACAAAAATACACTACATCTATTTTCTTTCTATTTTTTTTCTTTATCTTTCTAATGTGGGTCCCACTCAAAAATGATGGGCCCCACACAAAAATACACTAAGGTGTATGTTGCTAATGCACACCTACATGGATGTGTATTAGCATATGACCATATATATATATATATATATATATATATATATATATATATATATGCTTGTATATACTTGCTTAGAGTTTTCCCCAAAAGTTAGGTCTAGGTTTAGATCAAACCAGAGGTTACTCTTTCCACATAGTAAAAACTAGTTCCCCATAGGAAATTCCAGATACAGTCTTGCCTCCTCTTGGGTTTATATAATATGGAACAGAGAAAGGCATTATTCCTGGTGAAACTTTTCTCAAGACTGTCCAAACTTAGAAATATATATGTACAAGAAATTCATTTCCCCAGAGAGGATTAATTCCCGGTGAAACTTCTCTTGAATTTTTTCAAACCCTAGAACTATTCAACAGAGAAAGGATTAATTCCCGGTGAAACCTTTCTTGAACTTTTCTTAGGCTTGGACCCACAAGCCTCCTAAAAGCATCCCCATGCTCCTCTTGGGCTTAATACAAGGACCCCCAGGCTTCTTAGAAGTTTCTCAGCCTCCTATTGGGCTTAGTACAAGGACCCAAAGGCCTCCTACAGGTATAGGATAGAAATTAGTCATCTTTGCTAGTTCAATCTTTAAGAGAGTCAGAATTCCAAAACATCAAACCATTTTAGGTTTAATCTTCATCCCTTAAACCTTCAGCCTCCTCTTGGGCATCATACAAAGATCTCTCTCTACAACCATAACCTACCACTTCTTGAGAGACTTGGATAGTCTCAGCCTCCTCTTGGGCTTCATACAAGTAGACTTTGAAAGTCTCATATTCTCTTGAATCTCACAGAGACCCTCAAGTTTCCTAAAAAACACAGGAAAAAATCCTGATCATTTCATCAGTCTCCAGTAGAGTTTAAAACCTTCTTAGGTTTTAAGACTCATTTTCAAAACTCTTCAGATCCCCAACAAGGTTAAAACCTTCACCTTAAAAATCCCCAGCCAGGGTTAATTTACCATCAATAAAACCTAACAGAATCAGAGCCTCATGGTATATGATACTGTAACTCTCCCTTTGATCCCCAGAAAGAGTAAAAACCTTTGGGATTCCCCAACACATATTGGACCTGTTTCTGGACTTCAATAATCCTCAGCAGAAGCCAGCCTCCTCTTAGGCTTCATATAAGAATTTCCCCAACCAGCCTCCTCTTAGGCTTTATATAATGATTTTCTGCAGTAGATTCAGCCTCAATCTTGGGCTTTGTACAAGACAGATAAAAACCTCCCCAGTGGAGTCAATCCCTTTTTAGCCTCAATTTTGGGCTTTGTACAAGTAAAATATAAAACTCCCCTAGTAGAGTCAACCTTTTAGCTTCAACCTTGGGCTTTGATCAAGGCACATAAAAATCAACATCCCCTCAGATGAGACCCTGAGTCCAATCTGCAGGAGGATATTTTCTCTATGCATCACACATAAAAACAGACAACCAAAATCTTTTTCCCATATAATTGTTGTAAGTGGCACACTTGTTGATTCAAAATCCAAGCTGGAGTCCTTCTCTTATCCTGGTCAAAAATCATCTTTCATCTAACAACTGTAAATGGCAAGCCTCTGGATTCCTAACATCCAAGCCAAAGTCCTTCTCTTAGCATGAAAGATTCATAAGGAAAAATGGCATTGCTCAATATTGAGTTAAAGTTTCTTCCTTCATGACATCCCCCTTATAAAGGAAATTATGGCATTGCAGGATTCTCATATCCCAGTTAAAGTAATTTTCCTTTATAACCAATTACCCAACATTTGTGATGAATAGGTGAGATATTCTCCCTTTAGAGATGACAAATTATCTCTCAATCACCCTTTTAGCTTCAATCTTGGGCTTTGAACAAGACACCAATCATCTTTCCTCCCATAGAAATAGGAGGAACTACGATTGCTCTGATTTCCCAGTTATCTTTATGGGAATACGTAGGCATAATATTGCAAAATCTTTGCGAGCACACAAATTAAAAACCTTAGGTCCAGTACCTTCCCAAAAACAACGGAAAACCCGAAAACAACAAAAACACTCTCTCAACACTACCAAAGGAGAAACTTTCCCAAACCACAGCAGATAAACACTAGAAAGTATTTAAACCAACAGAGAAACATGAAATAAAAAGTCTATGGATAACCATATATACACTGGGTGTTGACAATTTCCCTTTGTATAACCTGACCCCGTTCCCCGATCCCTTAGCATTTGTTAAAGAAAACATCTACGTGCAAGATTAGTTTTAGATATCTTCCCTTTCCTTTCTAGCTTCATAAGATAAGTAAGAAATCAGAAAGTAGCACCCAATTCCAACCATTGCAGTAAGGTGGTCGTGTCACCGACAAAAATCGCACGCTACAGAAAAATGGCGACTCTGCTGGGGAACATTTCCTAGGATTAGAGTTTTTAAGAGGTCTAGGCTTTGCTTTGCTTTTATTTTCTCTATTTATTTACTTTTTTCTACATTTACCGTCATATTACTTGATACTCGTGTTTAAATTTCTTTTAACTAGGAATGGGTAGATCCATGACTCCATGCTCGTGATGATGAACCCCTAAACCCATGTTTTCAAACGTTTTTGTTTGTTGCATTCATGCATTCATAAAAAAAAAACTCTATTCAAAACAGAAAAAATCTTTTTCCAAAAGAACTAAAACAATAATTGCAAATATCAGAGGTTGCGTTATGGATTTCGGTAGAAGAAAAACACACAAGTACACCTTCAAGGCTCCGAAACTAGAAGACTTAAGGAAATTGGGAAGGATGATTACCAATCCCGAGGCTTTCAGAGATAAGCACGGAGGACTGTTGTCTATTAAAAGTCAACATGGTTGAAGGGATCCTGTCTATGCTGGTACAGTTCTACGATCCGGTTTACCACTGCTTCACTTTCCCGGATTACTAACTTGCACCAACATTGGAAGAGTACTCCCACCTGATTGATTTACCTATCACTAATCAAGCTCCATTTTCTGGACTAGAAGAAATTCCAAAAGATCAGGCCATTGCAAGAGCAATCTCTTTGGATGAGTCAGAAGTTAAGACTCACATGACCACCAAAGGAGGAATCCAGGGTTTACTGGCCAAATCCCTGATGAAGAAAACCCTATACTTTGCTAGTGTAGGAAACATAACTGCCTTCGAAGACATTTTTGTTCTGCTCATGTATGTTCCCAACATTGACAACTTCGTCGATACCAATGATGCTAAGATATTCTTAATAAGAAACCCCGTACCAACCTTGCTCGCAGATGCTTATCATTCTGTTCATTTAAGGAATTTGTACAGTGGAGGAATGATCACATGCTGTATACCTGTAGCGAGGGATTTTTGTTGGTGACGTGACCACCTTATCTCTGGTTCTTCTCCTCACCGCAATGAGGAGGACGGGGTGCTACTTTCTGATTTCTTATTTATCCCGTGAAGCTGGAAGGGAAAGGGAAGCTATCTAAAACTAACCTTGCACACGAATGTTTAACTGAACAAACGTTTAAAAGAGATTGGGATGTCCGGGGTCAGGTTATACAATGGGTAGTTGTCAATTACCCATCCTATATGTGGCTATCCACAGGATATTAGCTTTAGGTTTTGCTTTGTAATTGATAGTGTTTCTCTAATAATGGGTTGGGAAAGTTTCTTGGGAAATTTGAGTGTTTTTGTGGTGAATGGGGATGATGATGGTTCGGGTGAGGTAGTGAACCTCAGTTTTGATTGATGTGTGAAGGTACTGGACCTAGAGTTTTTGATTGGTATGCTCGCTAAGATTTCACAATCTTATGCCTACGTATTCCCGTTTTAAATGAAATAGGGAAATCAGAGCAATCGTAGTTCCTCCTATTCTAAGGGAGGAAAAAGATGTTTTGGTGTCTTGTTCAAAGCCCAAGATTGAAGCTAAAGGTTTATTTGAGGGAGAATTTGTCATCTCTAAAGAGGGATTGTTGATTTTTGTGTACCTTGATCAAAGCCCAAGGTTGAAGCTAAAAGGTTAATTGACTTGGCTAGGGGATTTCTTTATACAAAGCCTAAGAGGAGGCGAGATAAGACTGACTCAACAAGAGAGTGTATATATTGGTGTCTTGTACAAAGCCCAAGATTTAGGCAAAAAAGAGACTGACTCTTTGGGGATATCATTATACAAAGCCTAAGAGGAGGCTAGGAGTTTGACTTGTTTGGGGAAAACGTTCTATCTATCTTGTACAAAGCCCAAGATTGAGGCTAAAAAGGGATTATGACTCCGCCGGGGAGGTTTGTATGTGTCTTGTACAAAGCACAAGATTGAGGCTGAAATGGGAAATTTAACTGACTCTGGTGAAGATATTTTATGTGTCTTGTACAAAGCCCAAGATTGAGGCTGAAATGAGTTTGACTCTTCTTGGGGAAAATCATTCCGTAAACCCTAACGGAAAGTTGGGAGGAAATGACTTTGCTGGGGACTATATATGTCCCAAAGCTCAAGAGAGGGAGATTTATGTCTTGTACAAAGGTTGACTCAACAAGAGAGTATTTTTATCTGTCTTGTACAAAGCCCAAGATTGTGGCTGAACAAGCTGGAGAATTTATTCTACACAACTTGAGAGGAGGCTAGCTCCTGCTAGGGGGAAATCTTTATACCAAGTTTTGGACAAAGATTGACTCAACAAGAGAGTATTTTTATTTGTCTTGTACAAAGCCCAAGATTGAGGCTAAAATGGTTGGACTCAACAAGAGAGTCTGAAAAGGTGATCGACTCAACGAGAGAGTCTGAAAAGTGATTGACTCAACAAGAGAGTGATTTGTTGTCTCGTACAAAGTCCGAGATTGAGGCTACAAGGAAATTGACTCAACAAGAGAGTCTTGAAAAGTGATTGACTTAACAAGAGAGTCTAAAAAGGTTATTCACTCAACAAGAGAGTCTGAAGAGTGATTGACTCAACAAGAGAGTCTAAAAAGGTTAGCTCCGCTGGGGAGAATCATTGTACAAAGCCCAAGAGGAGGCTGACTGTGTTGAGGAAAGATCATTATACAAAGCCTAAGAGGAGGCTATCTTACTGCTGGGGATTATTGAGATCCCTAGGCAGGTCCAAGTGGGGAGTTAACTCTTGTTGAGGATTACAGAAGAGTTAAGGTATCAGATGCCTTGAGGTTCTGATTTGGGATAAGATGACCCTGGTTGGGGAACTCTCATGAGAGAGACTGGGTTTTAGCTCTGTTGGAGACTGATCGGAATGACCGGGGTTTCTTTCTATGTTTGTAGGGAACTTGAGAATGTCTTTGAGACTCAAGGTTAGACTGTCCAAGTCTACTGGTGTGGAAGAGTTTTATCTTCTGTATGATGCCCCAGAGGATGCACGGACATTTTAAGGGATGAGAATCAACCCTAAAGTGGCCAGAGGTTTGACACTGGAAAGACTGCTCTAGCAAAGGATGACTAAGTTATGTCTTATACCTCTAAGAGGTAGTCAAGGTCCTTGTATTAGGCCCAAGAGAAGGCATGAGAACTTCTAAGAAGCCGGAGGGTCCTTGTACAAAGCCCAAGAGGAGGCGAGGATGCTTTTAGGAAGCTTGTGGGTCCCAAACTGAGAGAAGTTCAAGAAATGCCATTCACCGAGAATAGATCATTTAGTGAAAGTTCGAGGTTTGAAGAAACTCAAGAGATGCCATTCACCGAGAATAGATCACCTCTGGGGAGTAGAATTTCTTTGACAATTTCTAGGGGTGACAGTCTGAGAAAAGGTTCACGAAGAATACTGCCTTTCTCTTTGTTCCATATTGTATAAGCCCAAGAGGAGGCAAGACTGTATCTGGAAATCTTATGGGGATCTAGTTTTGTTTGTATTTAAGAGTGACCAACGGGGCTTTACCTAGTTCTAGACCTAGTTGCCAGGGAAAACTCTAAATAACTATACTAGTATATACACAGTGGATATATGACGAGTATTTAAAAAGGGTATGAAAGAAGACTAACCATGCGCAGCTTCCCACAATACAGTTATATATATGAAAACGAGTAAAATAAATCCGTTAAAACTTATTTGCGAGCAAGCTTCCATGCTGTTTTGTTAGTTATTCAAAGAAATTAAAGAAAGTTTTGATAACAACATATATATATTTGAATCTAAATCAAAAGGGAAATTGCTTTGAAAAGATTGTTGGGGCTTATGCTCCAGGAGAGGCCCAAGGTTTAACAGTGATCGCACCGTTGTTTCGAATATCGTGTCGAGACTTGTACAACGACTGAAGCCCAAAATGGTTTATTCATAAAAGGGTTGGGTCTTACAAATCAAGGAGAGGCCCAAAGAGTTTTAAAGAAAAGAAATGGGACTTACAACACAAGGGTAGACCCAGATGATTGTCTGTTTGAAAATGGCGATCGTGCCGAGATTTTTTTAACGTAGAGGGACTTATACAATAGCTGGGGCCCAAAAAGGTTTTGGTTAAAAAGGGATTAGGTCTTACACTCTATTAAAGGCCCAAAGTGTTTTAAAATAAATAAAGGTGGGTCTTATAGCTCAAGGAGAAGCCCAGTTGATTTTGTTAAAAAGACGACGATCGCGCCGAACTTTTGAAAATATACAGAGGGACTTATACAATGTGTGAGGCCCAAAGTTGTTTATTTACAAAGGGATGGGATTTACACTCTATCAAGAGGCCTAAAGTGTTTGGAAAAGATTGATGAGGGTGGAATTAATCAAAACCCTAATCTTGTTTGAAATGGAATAAATTTTGTTTAAAAATTAATAAAAATTATTGAAAACATGTGAAAAATGAGTGGTGATCTTGGATCAATGTTTCAAAAATCATGTTTTTATCCATAAAATGATTGAAAACCATTTAAGTTTGGAAAACCAAGAAGGAAAAAATATTTTAAATGTCAAAAAACAAATAAAAATTAATTCCTTGCAAAAATATCAAGTATATGAAATAAATAATATTTTTGGGAAATTTTTGTAAAATAAAATATATTTAACATTTTTGTGAATTATTAAAAAAAGAATCAACTCAAAATCATTAAAATTCAGAGAGAAATTAATTTTTTAATCAATTAAATAAAATCACAAAATTCAAATATTCAAATATTTGAAAAAGGGCGCCGAGAACACCTTGGTCTTGCCCGCGTGCTCTGTTTTGCCCAGATATGCATTTTCTCATCAATCTCACTGAATACTTGATGAAATCACACAATCCACCTATCAATCTACTCGTTTTCACCTCACGATCATGTCTATGGTCTTTAATTTCATTTATTTTAAGCATGGAATAAGAAATTAAGGAGAAACCTCAAGAACCCTAAATTCTGCATGAAGGCTGAGAAACTTGATACACGACTCATACAAAGCAATTAATTGAGGGGAAACACTCCATACATGATTATGAACATATGGCAAAATTATTGTGCGAGGAAATATGCATGAATCATGAGATGACCAAGTTGAGGCTTACCTCTTGCAGCTGGTGATCGAGTTCTAGGTTGGAGGTGTTGCAGCTTGGTTCCATTGATGTGGATAGCTTCCTTAGGTGCTATGGAGTGTGTCTGAATGCTTGGAGTGGATTGAATTAAGCTGGAACTTGAGATGGCACCTCAACTGCAAATCTGTCAAAGGCTTGTGCAGATGGCTGGTGATTTTGAGAATCTGGTGTTCCAGATGATGTTTAAGTGTTTGGATCACTTCTATATGATGTTTATGAGGGGTGTTTGTGTTATTGGTTTGGTTGGAATTGTTCTCAAACTCAAAACCCGATAGTGACTTGCTTTAGAAGGCAAAATTGGAAGTGAGAGTGTGATTTTGAGAAAGGCAAGTATTATAGGCCTTTGGTGTGCTCAAACATATCAGAAATGAGGTATATTTATAGTGTGTCAAGTTTGTTTTGCAAGGAATAGGGAATGGCAACTGCAGCAGGCCTTTGGCCAATGTGGATCAAATGGAATCTCAAGTCTCCTCTAGCCATTGACTTGAGATTAGAGCACAGGCCTATGGTTCTTTGATTCAAGGATAAGGCTTGACTGAAGTTTTCATCTTTTCTCTGATACATGCCACCTCTAAGCATCCCTTAAATGTTCCAAAACAAAATTGGAGTCTTGGCCTCTTTTAAGCTTTTTAGGTTTGGCATGCTACTTGTAGATTTTGGGACTTTGGAGGCTGATAGATCAGTGCTTGTCCCTTGTTTGTTCCCCCTTGAGGTTTGCAGATGGATAACCATGCTTGGAATTGCACAATTTGATCAAATCGAGCCATAATGCACAAATCTGTCTTGCAAGACAGTTTGCATCAAGGCATATTGCAGCCATCATATCTTCTAGCTCAAGTGGAATTTAATGGAGTTCTTGGACATTTTGGAAAGCTGATATATCCTATTTCATCATGATGTCCAACTTTGGTTTTGATCCAACTTGAATTACAATTAAAAATGCCTCTACTTTTGGGAAAAAATAAGGAAGATTCTGACTTGGTGAAAATTTAACTAAGTGTTGGAAAAATGTCACTTTTGTTTTCAACCATTTTGATCACTCCATAACTCAAAATCCAAGAGGAATTGGAATGAGGTGTAGTTGACACTTTTAAAGTATGCCATTAAAGCTACAAATCCATCTTTGGACCATCCAAAATGGTTGCTTGGATCTCAAGTTATGATCCTTGGAAGTTGGTACCCTAGCCACTTTGTTCCTTAACTTAGAAAAATTCTAAGTTTTTATGGTTACCCCTTTTACAAGTTAACTCACTTTCTTTGATTTTTCTTGATGAATGATGACTCCAATCACACATTAATATTGTTTTAGGGTCAAGGAACCATAATTGTGAAAAATTCCAAAAAGTCAAACTTGACTTTTGTGCACAGTTGACTTTTTCCTCGAAACCCTAATTGTGATCCTGATAAAATTGAAAATTGTGGATCAAGCTTCTTGGATCAATCCATTGTTGCAAATGGATCAATGTAGTGTATTGGAGACCCTGAAATCATGTCTTGAGGTCTTGGCTCATGTTTTGTCCCAAAAGTCAACTTAGGGGTGAAGTAGGTCAAGAAATCCTAATTCCTGATTTTTGGTAAATGCTTCCCCTGAGGTTAAATTGACTTGATGATTGGGTCCATGAGGTCCCTTGGAGTATCTTGAGTTATACTTTGAAGCATTGTCTCATGCCCAGATGAAAATTTTCATCTGGAGGCCTCAGTCGACCAAAACCCTAATTTGGTGACACTGGCGATCTTGAGGCTTAATCCACTTGGAATATTGCAACCTTGTGCTTGATTCTTGATGTGGGAGTCCTCTTGATCCTTCATGGATGTTTGAGAGGTCAGACAAGTTGAAGATCATGTCATTTCTTGATTGATCCTTTGTCTAAGTGCTCTGAAAGGGCTCAAAACCCTAACTCTTGTTTGTAGTGAATGCTCAACCATCTTTGAGGAGATTGATGAGGCATGTAAATACATCCACATTGTGATAATGATTTTCACAATGATGGGAAATCTTAGTGGTCAAAATTTGGGGTATGACAGATGCCCCTATTTAATCTTCTTGGACCCGAAGGTGTGAATGGCGAAGGTATTCGGGCATTCGGGGTGCAAGAGGATTAAATATCGGAATACCTAAAATTGTGACGGTGGTTATGAATGGCTGCTTGCTCATCCATCTTCTTTTGCTAAGCAATGATGCTTAGAAAAGGTAAAAACTTCCCCTCGATCCTGGTCTTCAGCCACGGAACTGGTTTCAGTTTCTGATATAAACTTCCCCTCGATCCTGGTTTCCTACCAAGGAACTGGTCTCAGTTTCTGATATAAACTTCCCCTCGATCCTGGTTTCCTACCAAGAAACTGGTCTCAGTTTCTGATATAAACTTCCCCTCGATCCTGGTTTCCTACCAAGGAACTGGTCTCAGTTTATGATATAAACTTCCCCTTGATCCTGGTTTCCTACTGATAAGTGCAAATTGTATCTATTATTGTATATATGTTTTGTTGAACTTATCGATACTTTGTGATAAATATCGTGCGAATAAAACCCAATTTGTTTATAAATACGTTTACTTTAAATTTTAGTGTATATATTGCGTATAATGTAAATATCAATGAGTTTAATTGATTTTCTCTCATTTTTGCAGGTATCCAATCAAGGATCTCTTGCCATTGTTGTATAGATCATTGAATAAGATTTTCAATGCTTCGAACCAGGCAAAAAATGGAGTTATGGTTCAAAAGTTACGAATAAAACAGTGCAGGATTTTTGCTGTTGCTGTCAGCTGCGCCTCTGCTGTGCCGTGCGGTACATTTTGCTGCGCCGGGCGGTGTGTTTTGAGCGCCGGGCGGTGCTGCGACGGAGGAAATAAGAGAATTGAAATAAGGGACTTACAGGAGCGTGCCATATTTTTGGGCTAGCGTCGGGCAGTATTTTTAGCGCCGGGCGGTGCTAGATATTTATTGCCAGCCTGTTTACGTACACGGCTGGTGTGAGAGGATTAGTGGGCTGCGCCGGGCGGTGCTTTCTAGCGCCGGGCGGTGGGTCTGAAACTGAATTTTGTATATTAGTTCATTTTACTTCAATTTTGGAGGTGATGTTGTTTTGGAGGTGAGTTTTGTCTCCAAACTTCATCAACCTCATTCTTTGATAGATTAGCTTAGAAAACAACATGGAAGCATGCATACGGATGAATCGGGGTGGATTGATCGTTGATCGGCGTTGATAAACCGCGAGATGTTCGGTTCATTTCTCTTCCTCTTTGTGTTTTTCTTCTATGTTGGGTTGTGTATATGTATTTACTTTGAACTCATGTATATTTGTCGCGCATGGCGTTATATGATATCTGCTTTACAAATCTTTATTGGTGATTATCTCTGATTTTTGCTTTATGCGCGGGGTTTGAGTTGCGTTAGAGATAATCCTCATAAACTTCAATTAGGGATGATTATCTGTTAGTTTCTGGACTCTAGAGATAGATTTAAGAGCTAACAATCTTCAATAGGCGTCGAAGCTTAATGCCTTCCGTGTTTCGAGGCTTCGCTCGCGAGAGTGACGAAGAGAGTGACACGGTTGTTATCTCAACTTTGCGTTAGACATAACCTTTGTTGTGAGTGATGTTGGGTGATATTGAGGAGTATTGTAGGTGGAGTATAACTGGTCGGTAAGTTTAAGTTTGTGAGGAGTGATTTATATGCATTGTCGGACATGTTTTTCTCTCTGAGGAATGAGTTCTTTTTATTTTAATGTTTACTTTTCTGTTTCTATGTTTTAAACCATTTTAATCCAAACTCATAAATGCGAGTGACTATCGAATGACATTCTTTCCCTCGAACCGATCTCTGTGGACACGACATAAATTCTGAAGGGAATTCTTTCCGAAAATAAATATTTTTGCTTGTTTGCCCTATTCTGCAACCAACACCTAACAAGGAACTGGTCTCAGTTTCTGAAATAAACTTCCCCTCGATCCTGGTTTCCTACCAAGGAACTGGTCTTAGTTTCTTTTGTCAAGAAACTTTCTTGACAAGGAAGGCTATTTGTAGTGGTTTTCCTCAAACTTTTCGCCGGATTTTTCCTGGAGAGATGCCATTTGATGGGAAAGAGTTTTGATGTCAGACTTGCTGGGGAAACCCATCCGTCTGAGCTGTAGAGGTGTTCAAACTTCTCTGCTGGAGACGCCATTTGTCGACTCTACTGGGGAAAACGAGTCTCTTGAGAGACTGATTCCTGCTTAGGGATATTACATCATACTTTTCCTCGAGATCTTCTCGGAGAAATTCCATGTGAGGTAATCCAATTTTGAGGTGCTGGTGACCTTTTTGTCAGTGAATTCTCCAGAGAAAACTGCTATATTGCCGAATCTTTTATTAATGGGCTTTCTCTGAAGATTTTCCTTAATCCGGGAAAGCAAAAATATAATCTTCAATGGCGAAGAGTGACGTTTGTTGAATGTCTTCTTGTTTTTCAGAGGCTCAAGTTATCAAAGTGGTCAAGGACCAACTCCAACCCAGAAATAAATTGGAGGAGAGATTGTTCAGACGCAACATTTCCTGACGAGGAAAGAACTGACAACTCGATTGACAAGAGGACTTTACCACCTAGAGTTAAGACAGACTAGAGTGATAGTGATGCAATGTGAATATGAATGTAAATCAATAATGCATGATGTATGTATGTTTATGCTGACAAAACTGACACGACATACAGACTAGTGGATGAACACGTCTGGATACTCGGCCACTGCAGGGGACGAAGAAGTATCTTCGGTTCAAGATAGCAATTCTGCCTTGCTTAGGAGAAATAGTTCCCATGGGGAACAACGTTGGTCGGGCTTAGGAGATAAGAACTCTGCCGGGGGTGTCAGATAAAACATGGTATCTGACACAGTTGATCCTTCATTCAGGCGTACTAGTTTAGAAGGAGTACTTTGATTCTGCACTTTGAGGTTCGATTACTTCTGGAGAAGCGATCGATGTTCTTTCGATGTACAAAAGTCAAAAGAAATGCCATCTTTATTTTAAAAGCAGAAAAAAGATTGACAAGTAAATTCATTTTTGTTTTATTTCAAGAATCGTTGATCACATTAAAATGTCGTTCTGTAAAGCTAAAACAAATAAGAATTGCAAACAAAAGCACTAGGGCTCTAATTTTATTGATAGAATGGAGATCAGCCAAGCGCGTGATTCCATGGAGTATTTACAAAGTTAGAAAATGGTAATTTAAAGGAAAAAGGGCTACATTGAATCATAACGACCGTTATCCTTCTATCAACTTTGAATTCTGGGCATCCTGAGCTTATGTCGAAGATGACCTTGACTGGAGTTTTTCCTAATGGAGGGCATGATTGCTATTGAGAATTTGCCCCTTTGTTGGACGTAGTTACTTTCCATTATCCCTAACTTTTGCATGGATTGTACTTTTGAGATTTCCAATCCATCGGGACGATTTTTGATTATGTCTCTAATTTTTGCCTGGACCGCCCTTTCGGGTTTTCAATTCACCGAGATGTTTTTATTTATTTATTTTTTATTTAGGAGAAGTATTTCTTGACTACGTCAACATTCGTGGGGTAGGCAAATTCTTCTCCATCCATGGTTGCGAGTCTCAAGGCACCGCCTGAGAAAGCTTTCTTGACCACATAGGGGCCGTAGTAATTCGGAGTCCATTTGCCCTGGGAATCAGTGAGGAATGATTGTATCTTCTTGAGCACGAGGTCTCCTTTTCTGAAGTTGCGGGGTTAGACCTTTTTGTCAAACGCTTTCCTCATTCTTTGCTGATACAACTGACCATGGCATAGAGCCGTTATTCACTTTTCTTCGATCAGATTCAGTTCATCGTGTCGACTTTGACACCATTCTGCCTCTGTTAGCTTAGCTTCCATCAATACCTGGATTGATGGGATCTCTACCTCTATAGGGAGCACTGCTTCCATGCCATATACTAGAGAGAAAAGGGTTGCCCCTCTTGAAGTGCGGACAGATGTGCGATAACCATGAAGAGCAAAGGGTAGCATCTCATGCCAGTCTTTGTAGGTTACAACCATCTTATGAACGATCTTCTTGATGTTCTTGTTAGCCGCTTTTACCGCTCCGTTCATCTTGGGTCGGTAGGGAGATGAATTATGGTGTTCGATCTTGAACTCAGCGCATAGCTCCTTCATCATCTTGTTGTTCAAGTTAGATCCATTGTCAGTAATGATCTGGCATGGAACACCATAACGGCAGATGAGATTGTTTTTGATAAAGTGGACCACTAGTCGGGTTACATTGGCGTACGACGCTGCTTCGGCCCATTTGGTGAAGTAGTCAATGGCTACCAGGATGAACCGATGTCCATTTGAAGCCTTGGGTTCAATCATGTCAATCATGTCGATTCCCCATATGGAAAAAGGCCATGGGGAAGAGAGAACTTTGAGATGTGTTGGCGGTACATGGATTCGGTCTGAGTATATCTGACACTTGTGACATCTTCTCATGTACTTATAGTAGTCAGATTCCATGGTCAACCAGTAGTACCCTGCTCTCAGAATTTTTCTTGCCATTGTGTGTCCGTTGGAATGAGTGCCAAAGGATCCTTCGTGAATCTCTTTCATTAGCATGTTTGCTTCTGGTTGGTCTACACATCGAAGCAAGACCATGTCAAAGTTTCTCTTATAAAGTGTATCACCGCTCAGAAAGAAGCTGCATGCCAGCCTTCTGAGGGTCTTTCTGTCTTTTCTAGATGCCCCAGGTGGGTACTCTTGTTTCTACAAGAAGCATTTGATATCGTGATACCAAGGTTTATTGTCTATGACTGCTTCAATTATGAAGATGTAAGCGGGCCGTTCAAGGGGCATTATGTTGATCTTAGGTACGTCATTCCATTGACCTACACTAATCATGGAAGAGAGAGTGGCTAATGCATCAGCCATGTGATTCTCTTCACGAGGGATATGATGAAATTCGATTCTGTCAAAGAATGGTAACAACCTTCTCGCGTAGTCTTTGTAAGGAATCAATCCTGACTGGTATGTGTTCCAATCTCCTTTGATATGATTGATAATAAGGGCTGGGTCGACATATACATCCAAGTTTTTTATCCTTAAGTCGATCGCTTCTTCGAGACCCATGATACAAGCTTCGTATTCGGCCTCGTTGTTTGTACACTTGAATGTCAGTCAGGCGGTGAAAGGAATGTGGGTACCCTGAGGTGTTATGATGATTGCCCCAATTCTGTTTCCATAATGATTGACAGCTCCGTCAAAGATTAGTCCCCATTGGGAACCTGGTTCTGGCCCTTCACCGGGTAGTGGTTCATCGCAATCTTTCATTTTCAAATACATGACATCTTCGCCTGGGAAGTCAAATCCGACAGATTCCTGATCGTCAATCGGTTGATAAGCCAAATGATCAGCTAAAACACTTCCTTTGACGGTTTCTGAGCATGGTACTCTATGTTGTATTCTGATAACAACATCTGCCAACGGGCTATCCTTCCCATGAGAGCAGGCTTTTCAAAGACGTACTTGATTGGTTCTATTTCTGAGATTAACCAAGTAGTGTGACGAATCATGTACTGACGAAGACGTTTGGCTGTCCAAGCCAGAGTACAGCAAGTTTTCTCAAGCATAGTGTACCGAGTCTCGCAGTCGGTAAATTTCTTGCTCAAATAGTAGATGGCAGACTCTTTCCTTTTGGTTTCGTCTTGTTGGCCAAGTACACAACCCATTGAGTCCTCCAAGACTGTTAGGTATATGATCAGTGGTCTTCCTTCCACTGGAGGAGATATAATCGGTGGGTTCAACAGGTATTACTTGATACTGTCGAAGGCTTTTTGGCAATCTTCTGTCCATACGCAGTCCTGATTCTTTCTGAGTAATTTAAAGATTGGCGCACATGTCATGGTCATGAGGAATATAAATCTGGAAATGTAATTCAGACGTCCCAGGAATCCCCTAACTTGGTTTTCAGTCTTTGGAGAAGGCATTTCTTGAATGGCCTTGACCTTGTCAAGATCAACCTCAATTCCTTTCGGGCTGATGATGAACCCTAAAAGTTTCCCTGAACGGACATCGAATGTGCATTTGTTGGGATTCAAGCAGAGCTTATACTTTCTCAACCGCTCGAATAGCTTTGATAGGTGGATCACATGCTCCTCTTCTGTTTTAGATTTAGCGATCATATCATCAACGTATACTTCTATTTCTTTATGTATCATGTCGTGGAACAAAGTAGTCATGGCCCGTTGATAGGTTGCCCCAACATTCTTCAAACCGAACGACATTACCTTGTAATAAAAGGTACCCCATGGGGTGATGAACGAAGTTTTCTCCATATCTTTCGGTGCCATTTTTATCTGATTATAGCCCGAGAATCCATCCATAAAGGAGAAAACTTTGAACTTTGCTGTACTGTCTACCAACATGTCAATGTGCAATAAGGGAAAGTCGTCCTTTGGACTTGCTTTGTTCAGATCCTTGTAGTCTACAAACATTCTGACCTTTTCGTCCTTTTTCGGAACTGGTACTATGTTGGCTAGCCATTGAGGATATTCTGATGTGGCGAGGAAACCTGCGTCAATCTGCTTCTGTACTTCCTCTTTGATTTTGATGGCCATGTCTGGATGAGTCCGTCTTAGTCTTTGTTTTACTGGCGGACATTCTGATCTCAATGGTAGATGATGTTCCACGATGCTGGTATCCAACCCTGGCATATCCTGATAGGACCAAGCGAATACATCGGGAAACTCTTTGAGAAACTTTATCAAATTTTCTTTGACAATTGGACTGAGCAGTGCCCCAATCTTGACTTCTTTTCTCTCGTCTTCTGAACCCAAGTTGACCGTTTCCAACGGTTCTTTGTGAGGTTCAATGGACCTTTCCTCTTGTCTGAGTAATCGGGAGATCTCTTCTGAAATTTCTTTGTCATTTTCTTCTTCAGCCTAAAATACCGGGAATTCAAAGTTGGGAGAAGGCATCGGATCGTATGTTTCAATGGGGTTTAAAACAAGCAATCTGCGTGACGTGATGATTTGTTTTTAGAAGAGATAGAGATAATGTAAGAGTGTGTGCAGTGGTTTTTTAGAACAATGCTTGTTTTTATTATTTGAGTTGTTTTTTAGGATTACCGTTTTCTGAAAAAGCGAAAAGAGAAAACAACAATAAATGCGGAAATTACAGAACGACATTATTTTATTTATGATCTTGTCGATTCTTGAAACTACAACCCTATAAAACAAAACTCTGTCGCTTTGGGAAAAGCGAAGAGGTACATTTACATACAGTGAGCCCTATCAAAACATCCGTTTCACCTGGGCAGGGTGAAAGGTTAAGATAAAGACGACAATTACTTAGACTTATGAACAACTTTTGGAACGTTGACTGCAACCCATTGGCGGCGAACTCCTCGGTGAATCACAAAGTCTGGTACCTTCTTTCCTGGTTTGTCTTCAGAAATGACGCTGATTTTTGGTGGAGCAGGATCGTTTGAATCTGTCTCCCAGGCAGAGTTGCCGTAGGAGGATTCTTCAGTTGTATCTTGCGCAGTGTTTGTACTCTCAGGTATATCTCCCCATCTAGTTGGCTGGATGTCTTCGAGCCTGATACGAGAGCTTTCGGGAGCGGTGTATTTGACCAAGAAGTCATAATTGCCACTTGGTTGTCCTAAGGTGTCCCGTACTTCTTTGGAACTGAAGGAGTCATCTCTTTCAATGACGTTGACCTCGGGAAAAGCATAGTTAAGGAACTCTTGTCCTGCAATTGTTGCAAACTCATCGTTGTACTAGATATTTTCTGAATGCCTTGAGTGATGATCCCATGATTCTGTGGGGATGCAGGTATTCTTTTCGATGATGCTCAGCTGATATGCATCGTTCGGTTGACTCTCTTGCCCCGAGTCTCCTGGGTACGACTGCCACATAGGAAGGTCATCCATCGGGCCATAATAGTCGTGGTCAAAGTTGTCTTTCATCAGAGTGTCTTCCTCTAATGAGTTTGGTGGGGCACGACATCCTTCCGGATCGCAATCTCCGTATATCATCTTGACATCTGACCTTGGTATATATCTCGGACTTTGTGCGGGATAGAAAAATTGCGTAGGCACCTCTCCCTGAGACATATAACCGTCCTCATTAAGATAGGACTTCCAATCTTCATATGTGTTAGAGGAATCACCCTCATTAATGGTATGTACTTCTTGAGACACTGGGTGGAGGAAACCTCCATTGTGGAAGAAGTTCTGAATGGGATGAAGACTTTCATCGTTAGCAGCAGTCTGGGTACAGTTTGAAGAAAAACCAAGACCTTTCTTCGCTTTGTTATCAGTAGGAATGACAAGCTATCCCCAGCCTTTTGCATGGTTACTTTTGATTACTTCGAGAGCATCTTTGTACAAGGAAATCAACGTTACCTTTTCATATTGATTGTCCTTACTCATCGAAAGTTCTTGGAACTGGGTTCCAACAACCTCCTCTGGTTCTATACAAGTGGATGATGATAAGTTACTCACGATCAGGGCTTGCTCTCCACAGACTATGACTAGTTGGTCTTTCTTGACGAACTTCAGCTTCTGGTGAAGTGTCGAAGTGACTGCCCCAGCCTCGTGTATCCAAGGTCTTTCTAACAAACAACTGTATGCTGACCGGATGTCCATGACCTGGAAGGTGACTTGGAAAATGTGAGGACCGATAGTTATGGAAAGGTCGACTTCACCGATAACTGTTTTTCGGGATCCGTCAAATGCTTTGACGATGACCTCACTGGCTCTCATCGGAGATCCTTGGTATGATAATCGCATTAGAGTAGACTTTGGCATCACATTTAGAGCTGATCCGGTGTGTACCAGTACGCTTGCTAATGCATCGTCCTAGCAGTTGACTGTAATATTCAGTGCCATGTTGTGACTGTGGCCCTCTTCCGGTAGTTCTTCATCACTGAATCCTAAGTTGTTGTAGGAAGTGATGTTGGAGATGATGTTGTCGAATTGTCTTATCGTCACATCCTGTTCCACAAAGGCCTATTCTAAGACTTTCTGTAGAGCTTCCATGTGAGCTTCGGAACTGAGTAAAAGAGATAACACAGAGATTTTTGAAGGAGTTTGCAACAGCTGATCAACAATGTTGTATTCACTCTTTTGGATGAGTTTCAGCATCTCATCGTTGTTCTTTGAAAGGTCGGGATTACTGAACTAACCGACTGGATGATTAGGAACTTCTGTTTGAGGTTCCTTTTCTTTGCTGGGTTCTCCAACTCCTCGGTTGAAGATTCGACCACTCCGTGTTACTCGACTGATGTCTGTAATATTCACGATAGAGGGTAATGGAATTTCCTTTCCATTCTCAATTGTTGTTGCACTGTACTTGTAAGGGATAGCCTTAGTTGATATTTACGGCACTGGTCCCGACAGATAGATAACTACATAAGCCTTCTGATTTTTCTGACCATTGTAAGTAATTTCAATCAGTTCCTGGTTGGGAACTTTTCTACTATTCACGGGAATTCTTGATTCTTCAAGCAGAGGGATTATGGTGCAAACATCTTTGGTCCTCTTATGATTAGAGATTACGACAACGTCTTTGATTTGATCAGCGAAATAGTCTGGCATCAAATTAATTGACCCAGAACTTGGACACGGTTGAATCTCTTTGTGGTCCAACTGACTTTGAAGGGCTGCTCGCACGAGGTAGCATCCTTGATTATCCTCTGAGCAAACTCTACAGCATTCATAGTTGTGTGGTGGCACCTGGCCACGTCCGCTTTGGATGCAGTGTAACCTTACTAGGTCAGTTTCCATTGATCAAACATCCTGACTTTGATGCCTAGTAGGGTTCCCGTTAGTCATGCTGACTTATTGTGTGTCTTCATCCAGATAGATTTGAATCCGCCAATGGTTTAACAAGTGTTGAAGATTCCTTTGAATGAGAGCACATCCCTGGTCGTTCCCACGGTATACTGTACAGTTCTGATAATTATGCGAAGTCAGAAAACCGAGCTGGACTTGTGAAGCGTGTAACTCCACCAAGCTGGTATTCATCAAATGAATATCAAAGATTTGAATCATATTTACTTGATAATGACTTTTATCGCGGTAATCTTGAATCCATCCAAGATCCATCTGACGCTGGAGGGCCTCTTGTACAAAAGAGCATCCCTGATCGTTCGTTGAGCAGATAGGACAGGAATCATAATCGTGCCGAGGCAAATTATGATGTTGGCTTTGCCTTGAGTGCATTGCCACCAAGTTGACATTCATTGCTAGGATGTTGTGGTTTTGGATGATGTTGGAATTTGTATAAGTCATGTTGACCTCACGAATTCAGTGATCCTGGATCCATCCGAGATCCATCTGTTCCTGTAGAGCTGTTTGCACCATAGAACATCCTTGATTATTTTTCGAGCAGACATCACATTGATGATAGTTATGAGATGGTACATGCCCGTACCCACTCTGCCTGCAATGCATCTTGACCAGGTTGGTTCCCAATAAGAGTACATCGTAAATTTGATAGCTGTGTTTAGACTCTTCCTCTATCAAATTTACTGCAGCTTTCTCGTGTTGAGGCAACGGGTTCGTCTGAACATTAGTATTTGTATCCTTGAAGGATAAGATCCCTCTCCTAACAAGCTTATGCACATCAGATTTGAAACTGAGACAGTTTTCTATGTTATGCCCTGGTCCTCCTTGATGGTAAGGGCATGTCTGATCCGCTTTGAACCAAAAAGGCGGATTTTCCGGGATTGCAAGAGGAGACCTGGTTTGGAAGTGCCCCTTGACCAGTAGTAATGGGAACAATTCTGCGTACAACATTGGTATAGGGTCGAACCCTGGTGGTCGCGTTGTACGGTTGTTATGGTACAGAGGACGAGCCTGCTGAAGAGGCTGTTGTGTCCTTTGCTGAAATTGTTGTTTATTCGATTGGCTTTGTGCAACCTGAGGTTGATACGTAGGAACAAGCGCAGGGTTGATAGCAGGAGTTACAGCTGCTACTGGTTGGTAGCATCGCCTTTGCTTTTCGAGAGAGATATTGCCAATATATTGCTCTTTTTTCTTAGGGAGAGCATTACCGTATCTTTTAGCACTACTTGATGATCCCGTATCTTTAATTAAATGTCCTTCTCAGACTGCTTCTTCAAGACGAACTCCCATGCCAACCATTTCCGTGAAGTCGCTGGACGCACTGGCGACCATTCTGTCATAGTAAAATGAACTCAAGGTTTTCAAGAAGATTTTTGTCATCTCTTTTTCCTCAATAGGTGGACAAATTTGAGCGGCAATTTCACGCCATCTTTAAGCATATTCCTTAAAGGTTTCATTGTCCTTTTGTGACATGGCTCTGAGTTGATCTCTGTCCGGTGCCATGTCCAGGTTATACTTATACTGCTGAACGAATGCAGTGCCAAGATCTCTGAAAGTGACGATCTTAGTGCGGTTTAATCCCATGTACCATTTGAGTGCGGCACCGATTAAACTATCTTGGAAATAGTGGATCAGTAGCTGTTGGTTCTCTGTCTGAGTTGACATTCTCCGAGCGTACATCACCAAATGACTTTGAGGGCAAGAGTTACCCTTGTACTTTTCAAATTTGGGAACCTTGAATTTGTGCGGAACTTTCACATTGGGGACCAAACAAAGGTCTGCGGCGTCCTTTCCAAATAGATCCTGACCGCGAATGGCTTGCAGTTTCTTCTGCATTTCCAAGAATTGTTCCAGGAACTCTTTCATTTTCTCGTCCATACTTTCGTTTCCACCAGAAGGTATCTGTGGAATTTGTCCTTCCGGGACAGTGTGTACCACGGATGGTGGTACAATCAATACGGCCGTGACTCTTGGTGCTTCCTGAAGTTTGTAACCTTTAGGAGTTGTTGTCATGCCCCTTGCATCTTTGCTTTCCAAAAGTTTGTAACCTTCAGGCCCAGCGGCTCCTGCTGCAGTTTCTGGATTTTCAGTGATCGGTGGAACATATCCTTCTGGAATATAATTAACAGGCATGCCCCAGGGATGATCTTTAGGCATGTTATACCGAGGATCATACTTTTCCATTATAGGCGTTGATGTGATCTCTGAGATCACAGTCCTTTGTATCTGAGCTGCTGCCAGAGCTTGCATGTCACTGTGAAGCTTTCTCAAGTCTTCTTTCAGAGCGTCGAGTTCTTCTCTCAACTCTCTGTTCTCTTCCTCGAGATTATCCATCTTCTTCTGTCGATTGGCCTGAGTATTGTACGAATGAGACAGTTTGACTCTAGAATCGAGACACAAACGTGAGATTTGTAGGTAAGAAGAATGCATTATGTGAGAATGATGAATGATATGCAATGATTATATTTATTATTTTTGTTTAATCAAAAGAAACTTTAACAATTGGATTGCAAATATCATACAATGGGGAAACCCCGTTTTATTGAATTCAAAGATTGCGGAAATGGAAATATAGTAGTTTACAAAGTGCTGTAAAAGGAAATGTCTAAGCTAATGGATCCAGAGTCCTCTCTGAGGAGAGCTCAGGTGCTGGTTCTGGTACTTTCCTTTTCTTTGACCGGGGCTCTTGAGCCGTTGTCGGGTTGTCATTCCTTTGCCAAGTGAAAGGAGCGAGCAAATTCCTTTGGTCTTCTTGACTTTCTACAGCATGTTGCTATAAAATCTCTATCAGAGCATCCTTTTCTTTTAACAGTTGCTGTATTTTGTTACACTCCACGTTGAGAATACGGTACTTGTTCTTCCAAGACCTCTTCTCCTGTTGAACTTTGTTGAGAGTAACCTGAAGTTTTTCTGTATCAGACATAAAATAAAGGAAGGATTCCTTTAACAGAAGAACTTCTTGACGAGGGTAAGGCATCCTCAGCTTGAGAGCTCTAGTTTGTACCCAGTGGAGATAAGGTTCCACAGAGACACAATCCGTTTTTCCTAGAGACTCTCTTCCTTTCTTGTGAACATGTTTCCAGGCATGCACTATTTCTGTCTTTAGTGCCCTGTCATTTTCTCCTTCCTTGAAGAAAAGACCTTCCAGATGAACATTGCACGGGACATGTCTCATCGGGTATCCAAATTGACGACGAACTAAAACTTGATGATAATTGATTCCTCCTTTAGTTCCTATGAGGGGTAAGTTAGGGAAGTTTCCACAATGGTCAATGATTCTTATCCCGTCATAGATTCGATTGTACCAATCTATGTCAGAGTTAGTAAGAGCCATGATTCTCTGTGACCAACGTAGAGCACTCTTATGATCCAAAAAAGCAGTAGACTTAGGTAAATAGGAAGTGAACCATTTGTATAGCAGGGGTACACAACATGTGATTATTCCTCCGCTGTACAAATTCCTTAAGTGTACAGAATGATAAGCATCTGCGAGCAAGGTCGGTACAAGGTTTACAATCAGAAAAACCTTAATGGCATTGATATCAACGAAGTTATCAATGTTGTGAAACAGAAATAACCCGTAGGTAAGCAAAACAAAGACGCTCTCGAAAGCAGTCGCGTTCCCTATACTAGCAAAGTACAAAGCTTTCTTTACCAAAAACTTGGCTGGAAAACCTTGGATTCCACCCTTAGTGGTCATGTGAGTCCTGACTTTTGACTCGTCCAAATAGATTGCTCTTGCAATGGTTTGATCCTTTGGAATTTCTTCCAGTCCAGTAAAGGGAGCTTAATCAGTAATGGGTAAATCCGTTAGGTGAGAGTACTCCTCCAGTGTTGGTGCTAGTTGATAATCCGGGAATGTGAAATTGTGATAGACCGGATCGTAGATCTGAATGAGCGTAGCCAGGATTCCTTCAATTACATGGACCCTTAACAGAGACAACAGTCCTCCGTACTTTGCTCTGAAAGCATCAGGGTTAGTGATCATCCTTGCTAACCCTCTCAAATCCTCTAATTTTGGAACCTTGAAGGTGTACTTGTGAGTCTTCCTTCTACCAAAATCCATAACGCAATCTTTTTCTCTAACATTTGCAATCATTGTCTTAGTTTATTTTAAAAAAAGAGAGACTAGAAGAGAAATTTTTATTTATTTGAAAGTTTTTTAGATGAAATGAATGCATGAATGCAACACAAAAAAACATAGAAAAAACATGGGGTTAAAGTTTCGGTGTCATGAAGTCATGGCTCTACCCATCCTCAAAGGTTATACTGGTGATTTTTTGTACATGTCCTCAAAATCATTAACCCCTCTTGGGATAACAACAGCAGGCTGGTTCACCTGAGCGAGCTGCAGTATCTTAGAGTGATCTTAAATGAGGGTAGTATCATGTGACAACTATTTCCGATAGCTTCCGCACTACAAAATAGTAACAAGGTCTCAGCCTACTAAATGCTCAGTTTCATGGACAACCACAATCGAACAATCTGCTTTCAACAACCGAAGTTGTATAGGCATTGAATCCGCAAAGGGTGTCTCCACTGATTCGATGGTCGACCGAGGTCTCTTATTTGGGAGTCACTCCCTGTAAGATTACCCGTCTAGTTCCATCACTTATCTTAGGTGTCACTCAAACTTTCTAGATGCGGCATCACCCGCAGTCCCATTAGCCGAAAAATAAACACAGATATCAATTAGGAAAAGCAATATATATATTTATCCTAAAACTAACATCCTAGACCTCTTAAGAGCTATAATCCTAGAATCCTAACAGACAATGACTCCCCAACAGAGTCGCCATTTTACTGTAGCGAGCGATTTTTGTCGGTGACGCGACCACCTTATCGCTGGTTCTTCTCCTCACCGCAATGAGGAGAATGGGGTGCTACTTTCTAATTTCTTATTTATCCCGTGAAGCTGGAAAGGAAAGGGAAGCTATCTAAAACTAACCTTACACGCGAATGTTTAACTGAACAAACGCTTAAAAGAGATTGGGGGTCTGGGGTCAGGTTATACAATGGGTAGTTGTCAATTACCCATCCTATATGTGGTTATCCACAAGATATTAGCTTTAGGTTTTGCTTTATAATTGATAGTGTTTCTTTGTTAATGTGTTGGGAAAGTTTCTTGGGAAATTCGAGTGTTTTTGTGGTGAATGGGGATGATGATGGTTCTGGTGAGGTAGTGAACCTCAGTTTTGATTGATGTGTGAAGGTATTGGACCTAGAGTTTTTTATTGGTATGCTCGCTAAGATTTCGCAATCTTATGCCTATGTATTCCTGTTTTAAACGAAACAAGGAAATCAGAGCAATCGTAGTTCCTCCTATACTAAGGGAGGAAAAAGATGTTTTGGTGTCTTGTTCAAAGCCCAAGATTGAAGCTAAAGGGTTTGTTTGAGAGAGAATTTGTCATCTCTAAAGGGGGATTGTTGATTTTTGTGTGCCTTGATCAAAGCCCAAGGTTGAAGCTAAAAGGTTAATTGACTTGGCTAGGGGATTTCTTTATACAAAGCCTAAGAGGAGGCGAGATAAGACCGACTCAACAAGAGAGTGTATATATTGGTGTCTTGTACAAAGCCCAAGATTGAGGCAAAAAAGAGACTGACACTTTGGGGATATCATTATACAAAGCCGAAGAGGAAACTAGGAGTTTGACTTGTTTGGGGAAAACGTTCTATCTGTCTTGTACAAAGCCCAAGATTGAGGCTAAAAAGGGATTTTGACTCCGCTGGGGAGGTTTGTATATGTCTTGTACAAAGCCCAAGATTGAGGTTGAAATGGGAAATTTAACTGACTCTGGTGAAGATATTTTATGTGTCTTGTACAAAGCCCAAGATTGAGGCTGAAATGAGTTTGACTCTTCTTGGGAAAAATCTTTCCTCAAAGCCTAAAGGAAAGCTGGGAGTAAATGACTTTGCTGGGGACTATATCTGTCCCAAAGCTCAAGAGAGGGAGATTTATGTCTTGTACAAAGCCCAAGATTGAGGCTAAAAAGGTTGACTCAACAAGAGAGTATTTTATCTGTCTTGTACAAAGCCCAAGATTGTGGCTGAACATGCTGGAGAATTTATTCTACACAACTTGAGAGGAGGCTAGCTCCTGTTAGGGGGAAATCTTTATACCAAGTTTTGGACAAAGATTGACTCAACAAGAGAGTATTTTTATCTGTCTTGTACATAGCCCAAGATTGACGCTAAAATGGTTGGACTCAACAAGAGAGTCTGAAAAGGTGATTAACTCAACGAGAGAGTCTAAAAAGTGATTGATTCAACAAGAGAGTCTTTATACTCAACAAGAGAGTGATTTGTTGTCTCGTACGAAGCCTGAGATTGAGGCTACAAGGAGATTGACTCAACAAGTGAGTCTTGAAAAGTGATTGACTCAACATGACAATCTAAAAAGGTAATTGACTCAACAAGAGAGTGTGAAGAATGATTGAATCAACAAGAGAGTCTGGAAAGGTTAGCTCCGCTGGGGAGAATCATTGTACAAAGCCCAAGAGGAGGCTTACTGTGTTGAGGAAAGATCATTATACAAAGCCTAAGAGGACGCTATCTTACTGCTGGGGATTATTGAGATCCCTAGGCAGGTCCAAGTGGGGAGTCAACTCTTGTTGAAGATTACAGAAGAGTTGAGGTATCAGATGCCTTGAGGTTCTGATTTGGCATAAGCTGACCCTGGTTGGGGAACTCTCATGAGAGAGACTGGGTTTTAGCTCTGTTGGAGACTGATCGGGCTGACCGGGGTTTTTTCCTATGTTTGTAGGAAACTTGAGAATGTCTTTGAGACTCAAGGTTAGACTGTCCAAGTCTATTGGTGTGGAAGAGTTTTATCTTTTGTATGATGCCCAAGAGGAGGCACGGGCATTTTAAGGGATGAGAATCAACCCTAAAGTGGCCAGAGGTTTGACACTGGAAAGACTGCTCTAGCAAAGGATGACTAAGTTCTGTCTTATACCTCTAAGAGGTCGTCAGGGTCCTTGTATTAAGCCCAAGAAAAGGCATGAGAAATTCTAAGAAGCCGGAGGGTCCTTGTACAAAGCCCAAGAGGAGGCGGGGATGCTTTTAGGAAGCCTGTGGGTCCCAAACCAAGAGAAATTCAAGAAATGCCATTCACCGAGAATAGATCATTTAGTGAAAGTTAGAGGTTTGAAGAAACTCAAGAGATGCTATTCACCGAGAATAGATCACCTTTGGGGAGCAGAATTTCTTTGACAATTTCTAGGGGTGACAGTCTGAGAAAAGGTTCACGAAGAATACTGCCTTTCTCTTTGTTCCATATTGTATAAGCCCAAGAGGAGGCAAGACTGTATCTGGAAATCCTATGGGGATCTAGTTTTGTTTGTATTTAAGAGTGATCAACGGGGCTTTACCTAGTTCTAGACCTAGTTGCCAGGGAAAACTCTAAATAACTATACTAGTATATACACAGTGGTTATATGATGAGTATTTTAAAAGGGTATGAAAGAAGACTAACCATGCGCAGCTTCCCACAATACAGTTATATATATGAAAGCGAGTAAAATAAAGTCGTTAAAACTTACAGGCGAGCAAGCTTCCATGCTGTTTTGTTAGTTGTTCAAAGAAATTAAAGAAAGTTTTGATAACAACACACACACACACACACACACATATATATATATATATATATATATATATATATGAATCTAAATCAAAAGGGAAATTGCTTTGAAAAGATTGTTGGGGCTTATACTCCAGGAGAGGCCCAAGGTTTAACAGTGATCGCACCGTTGTTTCGAATATCGTGTCGGGACTTGTACAACGACTGAAGCCCAAAATGGTTTATTCACAAAAGGGTTAGAGCTTACAACTCAAGGAGAGGCCCAAAGAGTTTTAAAGAAAAGAAATGGGACTTACAACACAAGGGTAGGCCCAGATGATTGTCTGTTAGAAAATGACAATCGCGCCGAGATTTTTTAAACGCAGAGGGACTTATACAATAGCTGAGGCCCAAAAAGGTTTTGGTTAAAAAGGGATTGGGTCTTACACTCTATTAGAGGCCCAAAGTATTTTAAAATGAATAAAGGTGGGTCTTATAGCTCAAGGAGAAGCCCAGTTGATTTTGTTAAAAAGGCGACGATCGCGCCGAACTTTTGAAAATATACAGAGGGACTTATACAATGCGTGAGGCCCAAAATTATTTATTTACAAAGGGATGGGACTTACACTCTATCAAGAGGCCCAAAGTGTTTGGAAAAGATTGATGAGGGTGGAATTAATAAAAACCCAAATCTTGTTTGAAATGGAATTAATTTTGTTTAAAAATTAATAAAAATTATTGAAAACATGTGAAAAATGAGTGGTGATCTTGGATCAATATTTCAAAAATCATGTTTTTATCCACAAAATGATTGAAAACCATTTAAGTTTGGAAAATCAAGAAGGAAAAAATATTTTAAATGTCAAAAAACAAATAAAAATTAATTCTTTGCAAAAATATCAAATATATAAAATAAATAATATTTTTGGGAAATTTTTGTAAAATAAAATATTTTAACATTTTGGTGAATTATTAAAAAAAGAATCAACTCAAAATCATTAAAATTCAGAGAGAAATTAATTTTTGAATCAATTAAATAAAATCACAAAATTCAAAAATTCGAATATTTGAAAAAGGGCGCCAAGAACACCTTGGTCTTGCCCACGTGCTCTGTTTTGCCCAGATTTGCGTTTTCTCATCAATCTCACTGAATACTTGATGAAATCACACAATCCACCTATCAATCTACTCGTTTTCACCTCACGATCATGTCTATGGTCTTTGATTTCATTTATTTTAAGCATGGAATAAGAAATTAAAGAGAAACCTCAAGAACCCTAAATTCTGCATGAAGGCTGAGAAATTTGATACACGACTCATACAAAGCAATTAATTGAGGGGAAACACTCCATACATGATTATGAACATATGGCAAAATTATTGTGCGAGGAAATATGCATGAATCATGAGATGACTAAGTTGAGGCTTACCTCTTGCAGCTGGTGATCGAGTTCTAGGTTGGAGGTGTTGCAACTTGGTTCCAATGATGTGGACAACTTCCTTAGGTGCTATGGAGTGTGTCTGAATGCTTGGAGTGGATTGAATTGAGCTGGAACTTAATTTGGCACCTCAACTGCAAATCTGTCAAAGGCTTGTGCAGATGGCTGGTGATTTTGAGAATTTAGTGTTCCAGATGTTGTTTAAGTGTTTGGATCACTTCTATATGATGTTTATGAGGTGTGTGTGTGTGTGTGATTGGTTTGGTTGGAATTGTTCTCAAACTCAAAACTCGATAATGACTTGCTTTAGAAGGCAAAATTGGAAGTGAGAGTGTGATTTTGAGAAAGGCAAGTGTTATAGGCCTTTGGTGTGCTCAAACTGATCAGAAATGAGGTATACTTATAGTGTGTCAAGTTTGTTTTGCAAGGAATAGGGAATGGCAACTGCAGCAGGCCTTTGGCCAATGTGGATCAAATGGAATCTCAAGTCTCCTCTAGCCATTGACTTGAGATTAGGGCACAGGCCTATGGTTCTTTGATTCAAGGATAAGGCTTGAATGAAGTGTTCATCTTTGCTCTGATACATGCCACCTCTAAGCATCCATTAAATGTTCCAAAACAAAATTGGAGTCTTGGCCTCTTTTAAGATTTTTAGGTTTGGCATGCTACTTGTAGATTTTGGGACTTTGGAGGCTGATAGATCAGTGCTTGTCCCTTGTTTGTTCCACCTTGAGGTGTACAGATGGATAACCATGCTTGGAATTCAACAATTTGATCAAATCGAGCCATAATGCACAAATCTGTCTTGGAAGACAGTTTGCATCAAGGCATATTGCAACCATCATATCTTCTAGCTCAGATGGAATTTGATGGAGTTCTTAGACATTTTTGAAAGCTGATATATCCTATTTCAACATGATGTCCAACTTTGGTTTTGATCCAACTTGAATTACAATGAAAAATGCCTATACTTTTGGGAAAAAATAAGGCAGATTCTGACTTAGTGAGAATTTCACTAAGTGTTGGAAAAATGTCACTTTTGTGTTTTCAGCCATTTTGATCACTCCATAACTCAAAATCCATGAGGAATTGGAATGAGGTGTAGTTGACACTTTTAAAGTATGCCATGAGTGCTATAAATCCATCTTTGGACCATCCAAAATGTTTAACACCCATATATAAAATCCATACATCAAAGCATAAATTATATATATGAATCCAAGTATTTGGTATTGAAATACAATAAATTCCTAGATAACACATTATACACATAAATGCCTCTAATACAAAACACCAAAGTCTAAGGCATTACATATACAAGATGTTCCAAAATGATAAAATCTAAGAACTAGATCATAATAATGATCTCAAAATAACAACATAGCGGAAGCTAGCCATCAACATGCAAGGAAAGATCAAACGACCTTGTCCTTACCCTTCTCAATACCCGAAGCACCTGAAATACATCAACAACGTGGGGTGAGATACATCAAATCTCAGTGGGTTCCTATCTTATAAGTTCTCTCGGATAAATGGTTCTAATAATTCCTAACTTAAAGTCTGGGGCAAGGGAAGGACTCTCGAGTTCACACAATATAACTTTACACTATATGGAAACATGACATGAGTTCATCAACTCACTAATATCACTAATCGATAACCATCCCAAGGTATTTCCTATTCCCGCCCGCTTCTACGTCTAGAAGGCGATCCGAGTCACAAATCCTTGTAATCTACTTGACATACGAATGGATTCGGGTTCTACGGGCCATTAACCGTTATGAACCGTCACTTCACACGGGCCATTAACCGTCACAAGCATTCGCTCCATGGGCGCCATTCGTACAATACGGGGAATCAAACCTGCCAAGTAGTTGTGCATCCATTTCAGAGGAGTCCGAGACTCTTGAAACTAAACTCGAGCCAAACCGGTTACGATTACATGATTACAACAAATAACACGATTGTATTCGACAATCACAAGGCTATAATGCCTTAAAGCTTCTCATGCCTTGCCAAAACCACAAGTCAACCACATGCTCCATAATAGTGTTTCATTCCATCAACTTCCTAGTCAAGCTAGGTTCATAAAAGCTAAGATGTATGTTTTCCTCACTCTCCCTATTTCATTTTTATATTTAAAGTATATCCAATCATATCATGTTATAATAATAGAATAGTTTAACACAATTTTCATCATTTCGAACTTTCCCGATTATTTAATCGGTCGATAAAATCAACATATTTTACTTCCATTGCGTAGAATGTTTCCTCGGCTTTACATCGATATAAAGAACAATCGAAACCGATAAGCGAAACTAAAGTTATGAATTTTTCCGTCAAAAGTATAATTTTTCAACTCCCAGACCGCGCTCAGCGCGCAAGCTCCTGCCTCGAGAGGCTTCAGAAATTCCAGACCACGCTCAGTGGCCAAGACCTTGCTCAGCGCGTAGGTCGCAACTCAGAAAAATACTTCTGCTATAACAGAACTTTATCCACCCTCCAAAACCATTTTAGGGCACATTTAGAAGTCAACAGAGGTTCAACATCACATTTATAACAAGGTTTGATCACCACTATCATCAAAACATATTATTTCATAAAAACCCAATTATTCTAAAACCCTAACATTTCAAAATCATCAAACATCATATAGAAACATGAAAACAATCACCCCCACATGATTCTATGAGCATACTAAACATTCATTTCAATTTCTAACCGATTATATCCGTTAAAAACATCGATTTCTACGATTTCGACCTAAAACTCATAATACCAAAACACAAAAAAATGGTTTCTAGCTAAACCCACCTCTAGATATGATCAAGATGATGAAACTCAAGAAGTTTGGTGAAGCTTGGATGAAGATTGGTGATGATCTTGAAGCTTCTCTTCCAAAAACCTTGTTTTTCTCTTCTTTTCCCTTCTTCCTCTTTTCTCTCCTCTTTTCTTCTTTCTCTTACCAACTTTCTCTTTCTTTCTATCTTTTTCTTTTTTAATCCAAATGAGAGAATATATATATATATATATATATATATATATATATATATATATATATATATATATATATATATATATATATATATATATATATATATATAGTAAGTATTATTAAAACAATAGTACTAAATGTCCAAAAATGTCTCTAGAGTCCAATTAAATAAAATGTCTCCGAAACAAATAATATTAATTGGATTAATTCTAAGTACCGAAGTTACTCTAATTATTTTATCAAATAATTTCTCAGAGTAACAGGACTCAGTTGATCACAATGTAATATTATTCGGTGTAATAATTTACGGGGTATTACATCCTCCCCTCCTAAAATAGAAATTCGTCCTCGAATTTAAAGATTACCTGAATAAGTGAGGGTAAGCATCTCGCATCTCTGATTCAAGTTCCCAAGTTGCATCTCCCGGATGCGTCACATCCCATTGTACCTTAACAAGAGGAATATCCTTGTTTCTTAACACCTTCATTTCTCTTCCCACAATACGGGTCGGCTGCGGTTCAAATGTCAAATCTGCTTCTATCTCAATGGTATCCGGTAAAACTGGCTGAAGAGGATCTGGAAAAAACTTGCGTAGCTGAGATACGTGAAACACATCATGCATTTCCGATAGGGAGGGCGGTAAGGCTAATCTATAAGCTACTTCGCCGATCCTATCTAAGATTTGATACGGTCCCACGTATCTCGGACTTAACTTACGTGACTTAAATGGTCCTTTCAATCTCAACCTCGGAGTAAATTTCAAAAACACATGGTCACCTTCTTCGAATTCCAAAGGTCTCCTACGGTTGTCCGCATAACTCTTTTGTCGATCTTGCGCTTGCTTAATCTTCTCGCGGATCATTCGAATCTTTTCTGTAGTTTCTTGAATTACTTCGGGTCCCAAAATTCTATCTTCGCCAATTTCCCTCCAACACAAAGACGTTCTACATTTTCTCCCATACAATGCTTCATACGGAGCCATACCGATACTCGTATGATAACTATTATTATACGAAAACTCAATCAACGGTAGTAACTCCTTCCAATTACCTTTACTTTCTAATACACAAGCTCTCAACATGTCTTCCATCATTTGTATTGTTCGTTCAGTCTGACCATCCGTCTGAGGATAATTAGATGTACTCAAATGCAAATTCGTACCCATAGCTTGTTGAAACACTTTCCAGAATCTTGAAGTAAACTTTGGATCACTATCTGATATAATGCTTGAGGGAATACCGTGCAACCTTACAATATCCGCAATAAACAACCTCACAAGATTACTTTCCTTGAAAGTAGTCTTCACGGCCAAGAAATGTGCCGACTTTGTCAACCGATCTACTATTACCCAAATCGAATCATAGCCACCTTGCGTACAGGGTAAACCTACTGCGAAATCCATAGAAATACTATCCCATTTCCAAACTGGGATTTCTAATGGTTGTAATAATCCACCCGGTCTTTGATGTTCAATCTTAACTTGTTGGCATACCGCACATTCCGACACAAAGACCGCAACGTCTCTTTTCATACCGGACCACCAATAGTCTTTCTTTAAATCGTGATACATCTTTGAAGAACCCGGATGTATAGTAAAAGCACCCTTATGCGCTTCTTCCAAAATCTTTCTTTTCAAGGTCGCATCGTTCGGAACGCAAATTCTTTGGTTAAACATAATCATTTTATCGCTAGCATGCACAAAACCCGGTTGACTTAGCATCTCTTGCAACTCCTCATCCAATAATTGTCCTTGTTGAATTTCAACTCTTAACGTAGAATTGACACTCAAATTCCCCATAATCACTCCATTAGGAGTCCACACAAAATGAAGATTCAAATCTCTAAAATTTTCCAGCAACGAATATTCTAACATCATCAATTCGGCCTTTCTCAAAGCTTTCCTACTCAAGGCATCGGCCACTTTGTTCGCTTTACCCGGATGGTATTTTAGCTCTAGATCATAATCCTTTAAATATTCCATCCACCTCCTTTGACGCATATTCAACTCTTTTTGGTCAAAGAGGTACTTTAAACTCTTATGGTCGCTACACATTTCAAAATGTACTCCATATAAATAGTGACGCCACACTTTCAAAGTAAACACCACCGCCGCTAATTCCAAATCATGGGTTGGATAATTCTTCTCGTGAATTTTCAATTGTCGAGAAGCATAAGCCACCACGTGACTTTCTTGCATTAAAACGCCTCCTAGTTCCATCTTAGACGCATCACAAAATACCTCATACGACTTTCTAGGATCGGGAATAATCAGAACGGGAGCTGTAGTCAATCTTTCCTTCAAACTCATAAAACTTTGTTCACACGCCGAATCCCACTCAAAGGGGCAATCCTTCCGAGTAAGCTTAGTCATAGGTAATGCTAATTGCGAAAAGTCTTTGATAAACCTTCTGTAATAGCCTGCTAGACCCAAGAAACTTCTAATTTCCGATACATTCTTCGGTCTCTCCCAATTAATCACAGCTTCAACCTTTGACGGATCCACCGCTACACCACCCTATGATATAACGTGACCAAGAAAAGTAACTTTAGACATCCAGAACTCGCACTTGCTTAACTTGGCAAAAAGTTGCTTCTCTTGTAAGATCGATAAGATGATTCTCAAATGTCCTTCGTGCTCTTGTGGAGTACGGGAATAGATAAGAATGTCATCAATGAAGATCACAACAAATTGATCCAAGTAAGCTTGAAATAACCGATTCATATAATCCATAAAGACAGCTGGAGCATTAGTCACACCGAAAGGCATCACTAAGAATTCGTAATGATCATAACGGGTCTTAAACGCAGTCTTAGGTACATCGGAACTCTTCACTCGGATTTGGTGATAACCCGACCTCAAATCAATCTTCGAGAACACGCAGGCTCCTTTCAATTGATCTAATAAGTCGTCTATCCTTGGCAAGGGATACTTGTTTTTAATGGTGACTTTATTCAACTGACGATAGTCGATACACAACCGCATCCCACCGTCCTTCTTCTTTACCAACAAAACAGGGGCTCCCCACGGTGAAACACTAGGCCGCACAAAATGTTTCGCCATAAGTCCTTCTAACTGGTCCTTCAATTCCCTTAACTCCAAAGGCGCCATCTGGTACGGGGAAACGGATATAGGGGCCGTTCCCGGTACCAGGTCAATCGAAAACTCCACTTCTCTCTCCGGAGGAAGAGAAATGACATCTTCAGGGAAGACTTCGGAAAACTCACAAACAACTGGGATATCCGACACTTGAAGATCGGTACTACCTTCCTTAGTGATAACCAACAGAACCGATTTCTCTTCTTCAAACAAGAAATTTACCATACTAACCGTACCTTCTAGAATAGTTGTTAAGACATCTTTCGGGGTAGCATCAACAGATGGAATGATGATGAGCTTTTCTTCACACCCAATAAACACCGAATTAGCAGAAAGCCGATCCATTCCCAAAACAACATCAACCTTCTTAAGTGGTAAGCAAATAATATCAATCTGAAAAACTCTACCGTCCACAGACAAAACACAGTTTTCACACATCGACGGTGTCTCAACTATTTCATCCATGGCGGTAGTGATCACCATAGGAGGAGACAAAGGAACGGACCACAACCCAAGTCGCTTCATACATTGCATCGATACAAAAGAGTGTGTAGCTCCACAATCAAATAGAACAAAATAAGGAAATCCGTTAACGAATCACGTACCAGCAATTAAGGAATTGTCACTCTTCTTCTTCCTTGCATCTAAGGTATAAACCCTTCCTTGTGTCTGAGTCCTATTTTGAGGACAATCTCTTTTCAGATGACCCACATTCTGACATTGGTAACACTTCACATTGTCTATACCACACCTTCCATAATGCATCCTTCCACAAGTGCGACACACCGGAGGTGTACCCGCTCTTGAATCTTAAACTTGTTTCCCTTTGAAGGGTTGTTGTCTAGGCCTGAATTGTTGGTTGGATCTTTTGCGATCCCCTTGATTCACTCTACTCGCAACACCCTCAGCTTGGACTTTCTTCAAACTATGCTCGGCCACATAGCATTACCTTAAAACTTCAACATATGTAGTGAACTCTCTCTGAGATACACTATGAGATATTTCAGCTTTTAGACCAAATAGAAACTGGTCTATTTTCCACCTTTCATCAGGGGCATACATAGCCTGCCTAGAATAAGCAGCCATGTCCTCAAACTTCTCAGCATAACTGGCCACAGTCATACTACCTTGTCTTAATTGCTGAAATTCAAATTCTTTCTGAGTCCTCAATGAGCTCAGAAAATACTTCTCCATGAAAATAACTTTGAACTGTTCCCAAACCTTAGGCACTTCCTGAATAGCCATCAAAGCCGAAGCGCTCTCCCACCATCTCATAGCGGGACCCTTCAGTGAATGAGAAGCGAACAACACCTTGTTCTCTTCTCTGCATTGGACTATCAAGAAAATCCTCTCCATACCAGAAATCCATTCGTGAGCCTTCACGGGATCTAATCCACCATGAAATTCTGGGGGATTCATGCGGATAAAATCCCAGAATTTCCCACCTTCAGCTTCTGGAACAACTTCTGTAGGATGCAAACCTCTATTCATTTGTTGCACCATTTGCTGCATGAATAGATTATGTTGCTGTTGCATCTGTTGCATGAACTGATACAGAGGAGCATTGCCATCGCCGCCCGGCGGATTTGTCCCTTTAGGAGTGGTGCGGGGTCTACCACGAGTGTTTCTATGTCCTTCAGCCATGTTCCTAAAGGTCATACAAATAGGATTAAGTTGATCAGGCTCAATGCCATAAATATAACACTTAAGACCAATGGCGACACAACGTATATGAAACGGAAAGAATTACTTATACTATTTCATGGCTAGGTCGAGGATACGACCTGCTCTGATACCAACTTTAACACCCATATATAAAATCCATACATCAAAGCATAAATTATATATATGAATCCAAGTATTTGGTATTGAAATACAATAAGTTCCTAGATAACACATTATACACATAAATGCCTCTAATACAAAACACCAAAGTCTAAGGCATTACATATACAAGATGTTCCAAAATGATAAAATCTAAGAACTAGATCATAATAATGATCTCAAAATAACAACATAGCGGAAGCTAGCCATCAACATGCAAGGAAAGATCAAACGACCTTGTCATTACCCTTCTTTGTACCTGAAGCACCTGAAATACATCAACAATGTGGGGTGAGATACATCAAATCTCAGTGGGTTCCTATCTTATAAGTTCTCTCGGATAAATGGTTCTAATAATTCCTAACTCAAAGTCCAGGGCAAGGGAAGGACTCTCGAGTTCACACAATATAACTTTACACTATATGGAAACATGCCATGAGTTCATAAACTCACTAATATCACTAATCGATAACCATCCCAAGGTATTTCCTATTCCCGCCCGCTTCTACGTCTAGAAGGCGATCCGAGTCATAAATCCTTGTAATCTACTTGACATACGAATGGATTCGGGTTCTACGGGCCATTAACCATTATGAACCGTCACTTCACACGGGCCATTAACCGTCACAAGCATTCGCTCCATGGGCGCCATTCGTACAATACGGGGAATCAAACATGCCAAGTAGTTGTGCATCCATTTCAGAGGAGTCCAGACTCTTGAAACTACACTCGAGCCAAACCGGTTACGATTACATGATTACAACAAATAACACGATTGTATTCGACAATCACAAGGCTATAATGCCTTAAAGCTTCTCATGCCTTGCCAAAATCACAAGTCAACCACATGCTCCATAATAGTGTTTCATTCCATCAACTTCCTAGTCAAGCTAGGTTCATAAAAGCTAAGATGTATGTTTTCCTCACTCTCCCTATTTCATTTTTATATTTAAAGTATATCCAATCATATCATGTTATAATAATAGAATAGTATAACACAATTTAAAATACAATTTTCATCATTTCGAACTTTCCCGATTATTTAATCAGTCGATAAAATCAACATATTTTACTTCCATTGCGTAGAATGTTTCCTCGGCTTTACATCGATATAAAGAACAATCCAAACCGATAAGCGAAACTAAAGTTATGAATTTTTTCGTCAAAAGTATAATTTTTCAACTCCCAGACCGCGCTCAGCGCGCAGATGGTCCGCGCTCAGTGTGCAAGCTCCTGCCTTGAGAGGCTTCAGAAATTCCAGACCGCGCTCAGCGCGCAGGTCGCAACTCAGAAAAATACTTCTGCGATAACAGAACTTTATCCACCCTCCAAAACCATTTTAGGGCACATTTAGAAGTCAACAGAGGTTCAACATCACATTTATAACAAGGTTTGATCACCACTATCATCAAAACATATTATTTCATAAAAACCCAATTATTCTAAAACCCTAACATTTCAAAATCATCAAACATCATATAGAAACATGAAAACAATCATCCCCACATGATTCTATGAGCATACTAAACATTCATTTCAATTTCTAACCGATTATATCCGTTAAAAACATCGATTTCTACGATTTCGACCTAAAACTCATAATACCAAAACACAAAGAAAATGGTTTCTAGCTAAACCCACCTCTAGAGATGATCAAGATGATGAAACTCAAGAAGTTTGGTGAAGCTTGGATGAAGATTGGTGATGATCTTGAAGCTTCTCTTCCAAAAACCCTGTTTTTCTCTTCTTTTCCCTTCTTCCTCTTTTCTCTCCTCTTTTCTTCTTTCTCTTACCAACTTTCTCTTTCTTTCTATCTTTTTCTTTTTTAATCCAAATGAGAGAAAATATATATATATATATATATATATATATATATATATATATATATATATATATATATATATATATATATATATATATATATATATATATATATATATATATATATATATAGTAAGTATTATTAAAACAATACTACTAAATGTCCAAAAATGTCTCTAGAGTCCAATTAAATAAAATGTCTCCGAAACAAATAATATTAATTGGATTAATTCTAAGTATCGAAGTTACTTTAATTATTTTATCAAATAATTTCTCAAAGCAACCGGACTCAGTTGATCACAATGTAATATTATTCGGTGTAATAATTTACGGGGTATTACAAAATGGTTGCTTGGATCTCAAGTTATGATCCTTGGAAGTTGGTACCCTAGCCACTTTGTTCCATAACTTAGAAAAATTCTAAGTTTTTATGGTTACCCCTTTTACAAGTTAAATCACTTTCTTTGATTTTTCTTGATGAATGAGTATTCCAATCACATATTAACATTGTTTTAGGGTCAAGGAACCATAATTGTTAAAAATTCCAAAAAGTCAAACTTGACTTTTGTGCACAGTTGACTTTTTCCTCGAAACCCTAATTGTGATCCTAATAAAATTGAAACTTGTGGATCAAGCTTCTTGGATCAATCCATTGTTGCAAATGGATCAATGTAGTGTATTGGAGACCCTCAAATCATGTCTTGAGGTCTTGGCTTATGTTTTGTCCCAAAAGTCAACTTAGGGGTGAATTAGATCAAGAAACCCTAATTCCTAATTTTTGGTAAATGCATCCCCTGAGGTTAAATTGACTTGATGATTGGGTCCATGAGGTCCCTTGGAGTATCTTGAGTTATACTTTGAAGCATTGGCTCATTCCTAGATGAAAATTTTCATCTGGAGGCCTCAGTCGACCAAAACCCTAATTTGGTGACACTGGCGATCTTGAGGCTTAATCCACTTGGAATATTGCAACCTTGTGCTTGATTCTTGATGTGGGAGTCCTCTTGATCCTTCATGGATGTTTGAGAAGTCAGACAAGTTGAAGATCATGTCATTTCTTGATTGATCATTTGTCTAAGTGCTCTGAAAGGGCTCAAAACCCTAACTCTTGTTTATAGTGAATGCTCAACCATCTCTGAGGAGATGGATGAGGCATGTAAATACATCCACATTGTGATGATGATTTTCACAATGGTGGGAAATCTTAGTGGTCAAAATTTGGGGTATCACAGTACCATTACTCTACATATGGTTCATTTCCCATTTTCCCAAGTCTGCTACTTTTTGGGATCACAAGAGTACTCTACGATGGTCCCAGAGGATTATGTCTCTTACCAATTCTGACATAGATTGGTACAATCAGATTTACGAAGGGATAGAGATCATTGACAGATGTGGAAATTTCCCTAATGTACCCCTCATTGGTACTAAAGAAGGAATCAACTATCATCCAACTTTAGCCCACCGTCAACTCAGATACCCGATGAAGAATATCCCACATAATGTTCATCTGGAAGGTCTTTTCTTCAAGGAAGAGGAAAATGACAGGGCACTGAAGAAAGAAATAGTGCATGCCTGACAACATATTCACAGGAAAGGGAGAGAGTCTCTGGGAAGACCAAACTGTACCTCCATGGAACCTTATCTCCACTGGGTGCAAACTAGAGCCCTCAAGCTGAGGATGCCTTACCCTCGTCAAGAAGTTTTTCCCTTAAAGGAATCTGTCCTTTAATTCATGTCTGATGCGGAAAAACTCTAGGTCGCTCTTAACAAAGTCCAACGTGAGAGAAACTCTTGGAAGAACAAGTACTAGATCCTTAATTTAGAATGTTCTAAGATTCAGGAATTGCTAAAGGAAAAGGATGCTTTGATTGAGATATTAGAGCAACATGCCATAGAAAGTTAGGAGGAATGAAGAAATATACTCACTCCTTTTACTTGGTAGAGAATCGTCGACCCGACAACGGCTGAAGAGGCCTGATCAAAGAAAAGAAAAATACAAGAACCAGCATCTGAGCTCTCCTCAGAGAGAACTCAGGATCCGTGAGCTTAGACATTTCCTTCTCACACTTTGTAAAATACTGTACTTTTCCTTGTAAAATACTGCAATCTTTCAAATTCAATAAAAGGGGTCTCCCCCCATTGTGTGATATTTGCAATCTAATTGTTAAAGTTTCTTTTTAAAACAAAAACTAAAAAAAAATGTCATTGCATGTCATTCATCATTCTCACATAGCGCATTTTTTATCTTTGAGTCTCACATATTTGTCACACGCTAGAGTCAAACTGTCTCATTCGTATAATACTCGGGCCAATCGACAAAAGAAAAGGGACGATCTCGTGGAAGAGAACATAGAGCTGAGAGAAGAGATCAACGCTCTAAAGGAGAGTTTGGAGAAACTCCACCACGACATGTAAACCCTGGAAGCAGCCCAGGACCAACAACATCAAAAGACTGTAATCTCATAGATTACATTGTCGCTCCCGAAAGATTTGCATCCAACGGGACAAACGCGAGAGTGGCACGGAAAACAGAGTCGCCAGCAATGTGTATTTATCCCAAGAGAGGGAAAGGAAACACCGCATAAACCTGAGGGGAAGGAAAGAGCATGGTCTTGCAACCAAGAGAACTGGGTTCGGGAGTCGGTTACGCATGAGGAAGTTATTAGCACCCCCACGCGTCCATCGTACCCGATGGGATCCACGCTTGCTTGTCTAGGTCAAGGGGTATCGCCAACTGGAGCTCCGCTGCTGCTGGAAAGGAAAAGGAATGGGAAAAATGAAAAAGAAAGGAGAGAGAGAGAGAGCAAGAAACAAATGTAGGGAAAATAAAAGAAGTGCTCGCATGGGCCCTACCCCACTGCCTACGTATCTCATCGGGAGCATGAGAATCAGAGCGACGTAGTTCCCCTCACTAGGGGTGGATTGTGTTTTTTAGGGAACGGCTTACGTTCTAGCTCAGGTGTTACAGCTCGCTGTATGGAGACTTAGGCATTACCGTCTTGCAAGAGAACGAGTAGGAGCGCGTTCGTACGCTGAGAGTGAGTGAGATGAGAAAAGAATTCCCGAAGGAAAGACGCTATTAGTTTGTTTGGAGTTTTTTAGCAAGAAATGTTTTTTACAGTTATTTGTAACTTGCATTGAACCAAAGTCTCAAATACAGGAACGAATACTTCGCGCATCGTCCCCAACAGGACGTACACTAGGTATCCTAGAAGAATGAGAGGAAGCCCCTCGTTCCCCACTTCCCACATAGAAGGCTCAAGCACAATACACGTTAACCTTTATTACGTGTTTTGAAGAAGTTTTGAGATGAGAAGAGAAGACGACACAAAGAAAACTCTAAAGGGAAACTAAGAGCCCTAATGTTATCATGCATGGATGTCCTATGGTTAGTGAGGCTTAGGAGGAAAGACTACCTAAAACCTAATGCTAATCCTACTCCAAGCTTAATCAAAAATTAAGTTGGACTAGGTAGCTCTAAAGGGAAAGAATCCAAGACTTGAACAAGTCTTGAGACTCCTGGGAGGAAGAGAGTGAAAGAGAAGAAGAAGAATGAGAAGGAAAAGATAAGATACAATAAGAGGCAGCAAGCACATCATATCATAAATGTTCAACTCAAATCAATCAACATGTTTCAAAGATCAATGCAAAACCATTCAAGTAAGCATACAAAGATAAACATGAAAGGATGCTAGCATACTTGAATTAAATGCACAATTAAACACACATGGATTTCATATCAAAGTGAAATGAAGGATACAAGATGAAAATGAAACAAGACCAGAACTCACATCATATCATCATCAATAACTCACAAGTGCAAAAGAGATTCACATTATGCAATATTATGCACCAAAGAAGTTACAAAGCAAAGGGGATGATATGCATCACATAATTCAAACCATGATGATCAAGTGAGATGAAAATCAAGTAATGAACCCGAAGGGCAGTAGCATACACATTATCATCATACCAAGATCAAACTCAAGTCATACAAGATTAATCATCAAGCAACACATTCAAAACATGTATCAAAATTGAGAAAGACATTCACTTATCATTCATGCAAGCAAGCAAAGAAGTGTGAGGCATAAAATGAAATGAAAGTCACATAATGAACCCTAAATCAAGAGGACCAGAACCTCAAGCATATCATACAAGTCAAACAAAAGGTTTAGTACATGAGTGAATTCACACAAAGAAGCCATCACAAGATTAGGTTGAACATATCACAAGATTCAAGTCCAAAACAACATCAACTTGTAAAATCAAGAACAAATTGATAAATGATCAAATGAGGATGATTCCAAAGCCACAAGTAAGCTCAAATAGAACATGATCATACCACAAAAACATCTCAAGCACCACTCCATCACAAGTAAGCAAATGCACTCAAACTAGATCATGTATCAAAGTATACCTCAATCCAACTTGCATCACAAGTAAAAATCAATAACAAATAGCAAAGTGGCTGAATAAAAACCCAAAAAAAAAATCAAATGGAATTTAACTTAGTCAAGTAACATATTCAAAAATATTGGATCAAAAATAGTTAAAGAGCTTGTCTAAAAGTGAGCCACAAGTCAAGATGTGCAAAGAAGTGTCAAGATATAGTCATGCATAAGTCACTTAAGCACAAAAAATCAAACATGCATCAAATGACATTAAAAAATTGTGAAATTTAAACTCAAATGATCAAGATCAAAAGACAATCACATGCTAAAATATCTCACAAGAATTCTCAAGTTAAACCATTCAAACAAATAAGCAAGGATCAAGTGAGAAACATGTATCAAAATGAAAAAGAGGAGGGCCAAAATGCAATATGAAAAGGTTTTAAAAATGAAACAAAAATGTTTTTATGCACTTCAGAATGTTATCTAACAAATGCAAAAAGAATGGAACGAAAATTTTTTATAGATGATGAGAAAGAAATTCCACAAGTTAAAGTGTGCAAGTGAAACAATTTAAAAAGAGAATTAAGCAATTAATTAAATCAGATGCCAAAAATAAAATAAAATGATAAAATAAAATATGGAAAAATTTTATAAAACTAAAAAGAAGCTTCATGATTTTTTTTAGGATTTTTAGATGCATAAAAATGATTTTAGAAAATAAAATGCAAATGCTACATGAAAAATAAAATAAAACAAGTGAAATAAACCAAGGGGGTGCCACCAGTAATGCAAACACGTTGGAATTATGAACAGGGCCCAGATTGGGGGTGCAAATAGAAAGGCCCAAGGCCAAAGGTCCAATAGCGCAAGTCAATAGAGAACACAAGGACCAGTCAACATTCAGATGTAATATTAGCCAAAGGATCAATCCAACGCGCATCAACAAGTCAACACAATCAAAGAGTAATAAAGATCAAGGGTCCAGACCAAAAGGCATACAAAAATCCACATGTATACACGTACATACCATCATTCAGCCTACTATATACATCCCACGTGATTGGCACATGATTCATTTAATGTGTTGTCACTCTTTCAACCACACGATCAGATCAACGTACCACATTGCATCACCAATTCAAAAATTAATTAAAAACAAAGGTCATGATTGAAGGCACAAGGTAGCACGCGTAGGATGGCATACACATAAGAATTAAATTAAAAACAAAAAAAAAGAAAATGTGGCGCAATGAGGAACGTAGGATCAAGGTGATGAACGGCCGCGATTGCTTCTTCTCCACTTGAACCCCTCGTCGGACTGAACCTCCACAGCCGCCAGAGCTAGGGCTCCGGCCACCCTCTCCGGTGAGCTGCAGTAAAAAATTCTCCAGAAAATGCGTATAGGTACACCATTCGAACCAGAAAAACACAAGGATCAAGAATATCTAACTCATTTTATCAAACAACCAACAAATAATGCAAATCGAAGGAAATAAAAATTAGATCCAAAACTTTAAACTCACAATACACACATGATACACGTCCAAACTTCAAATAAAATAGATCAACATGCTCAGTGAAGTCCACAAATCATTATGAACATCAAAAATTTAAGTTCTATGATGGTGAAAATTACACTAACCTGAACCTTGAAGAGCTTAGAATACACCAAGAAATCCCTCCAAAAACTGCAGATCTACTCCTTGGAACCTCTAGATGCAAAATAAATGCAACTAGAGCTTGAAATCGTGCTAGATCTTGAGATTTAAGTTTGAATCCTCTTGAATGGCACTTGATGAAATCCTCAGTATGAGCTCAAAATAGCAGTTGATTCTTGCTCTATTCTCTTCACTGATCAAGAATGTGAAGAGAAATCTCAGAGAAACTCCAAGGAGAGTGAGATTCAATGAGAGGAAGTGTGAGAGCAAAAAACCAAAACTGTGCAAATGAGAGTCTCTACCCTAGCTGTGAGGGTATGAGTAAGCATATATACTCTCCATTAGTTCACTGATTAGGATTAAGAAGTGATTAGAACTTTGGTTAATGAGATTTGGGTGAAATTGCAAAAATGCATTTTGTACCACCACCACTAATTCACACGTGAGAAACCCTTGCCACAAGCATGATTCGCCTCCAATTTACTCATGTATCACCTTTGAATTGAATTTGGGCCTTGCACTTTCTTGGTTTGTAAGTTTTGAATCAATTTGCATTTTTGAACAATGAGAAAATAATGAGAAATATGGCATGGAATGAATTGATTCAAAGGCCACAATTGATCCTCTTGACTTGTATTTTGATGTTGTAATATGACATGAACCAAAAAGATCAATTACAAGTCCATTTGTGCCAAAATGCAAAAGGTGGAAAAATGGAACCGTATAAAAACCTCAAAATGCACCTTGACATCTTTTGACCATAACTTGAGTTCTACAAATGGTATGGAAACGATCTAGTACTTTTTGGAAATGGGAGAAAAAGATCTTAAACTTTCATGTTGGAGTAAAATTCATTTGGAGCTTCCTTGATGATGAAAAGTCAAGTTGAATGTGGTGGAAAAATTGCCAAAAATGGAAAGTTCTCATTATAGGTCATTTTCAAAATTTAGTAACTTTGACACAAACTCTTGATTCTTGAAGAATGGCATGAATCCTTGACAATTGAAGACCATATGAGGATGTGAGACCTTGAAAACCATGAAAAGACCCTCAAAATTCCACAGTTGACTTTCTCCTTTACAGTTGACTTTTCCTCATTTCACCAGCAACTGATCCACTAAACATTCTTCACCATGAACCATCAACCAAATCTCCATCCATGAACACTTGTGGGCATATGGAAACCATAAAAACTTGCTTGAACCCCCAAAGTCTTCAAGAAGCTCTCTTGAAACCAAAAACCCTAATTCGTCTCTCTGGTTAGGAGGGAGAGATCCACTTGCAATCTTTTGCCATGCTTGATCTTAAGAAGATATGATGAACCCCATAAGCCACCTTGAAGCTTGAGACTTAAGAATATGGACCAAGTGCCTTGATCCCATGCCTTATGCTGAATGCCATGCTATGCAATCTATGATCTACTATGGAATGCAAATGAGTAAGCATAGACCAATTTGTTGGGAAAACAAGAAGGTAAATTTTGAGTTATTACAGCTGCCCTTATTCAATCAACTGTGAATCTGAATGGATGAAAGTAACGGCTATTAGGAATTCAAGATACAAAGGGATTAAATACAAAAATAACCAAGAAAATTTGCACTGTGAATAGAGAAAATGTTGTAAAGGTAAGGAAGAAAAGTTGGTGAAGAAGACCTTGGAACCATTGGACCCCATAGGAAACCTGTCGGGAACTGGCGAAATACCTGTCGGGAACTGGTGAAATACCTGTCGGGAACTGGTGAGCTTGGACCTATTTTTCCTATCGGGAATGGGCAAGTGTACCTGTCGGGAACTGGCAAGGTTCAATCCAAAGGGAGCTGTCGGGGACGGCTACAGTTTATAACCAAGGCTTACCTATCGGGAATGGGTAACGGGGCCTGTCGGGAACTGGCATGGTTAAAACTCAAAGGAACGGTCGGGAACGGCTGCAATTTATAACCAAGGCTTACCTATCGGGAATGGGTAACGGGGCCTGTCGGGAACTGGCATGGTTAAAACTCAAAGGGAGCGGTCGGGAACGGCTGCAGTTTATAACCAAAGCTTACCTATCGGGAATGGGTAACGGGGTCTGTCGGGAACTAGCATGGTTAAAACTCAAAGGAGCGGTCGGGAACGGCTGCAGGAATCCTATCGGGAATGGTTCCAAGAAACTTGCAAGTTGAGAGATATGACTCTGTGGGGAGAAAAGATGATGAAAACCTTTGTACTGCCTTGAAATGTCTGCTGGGGAATGAACTAGGCATTCTTTCTGGCTTTGTCAATGATATAAGGAGCAAAGTTTTGGACCCTCGCACGAGTTATCAAAACTGGCCTATGCTTCACATGCACATGTTTGAATTTTGCTGTAATGCTCCATACGAAATGGAATGCTACGCATTTTAGAGGATGCTATGCGTACTATATGCAAAATGCAAAGAGGCCCCCCCAGCAAAATAAATGTTGAGAAAAGGAAGACAACTCCGCTGGGGATAACTAGCTGGATTGACCTCGCGGTCGCAAACCGTACTGGAGAAGACAAAATTGACCTGACCTCCTGATCTGGGCACTGCCTTGACAAACCTGTTAAGGCTACTGTAGGAAATGATAACTTTGTTGGGGAAGCATCATCTTGAACCAGTCTACTTGGGGAATAACTATAACCATAAAACTCCACTGGGGATTAATGAGCTTACCACAAACTCTGCTGGGGAGATGTCCCTTGAGAGGATTTTACAGAAGACCACACCTCTTCAAACTCTACTGGGGAACCAGGTTTACAACAAACTCTATTGGGGAGAATCACTTCAAAGTGTCTCATGCCAGGGAATGTTTCTTAAGAGAATTTTACAGAAGATCCGACATCTTCCAACTCTTAAACTAATACCGAGACTTGAGCTAGGACGCCGTAGTTGGGAGGCCACTCTGCTGGGGATAATAGATCTGGAATACTCTTGCCGGGGAATTTCATGATGCTCCATACTTGAGATGGTCATCCACTCACTTTTGCCCCAAGATACAAGTCTGATCTAGAGAAAACATCCCAAGAGGATTTTACAGAAGATTCGACATCTCCCAACTCCTGGACACTTATCGAGTCTTGAACATTAACTGTAAGGCATGTGAAGCAACTCTACTGGGGAGTTTACAACCGTTATCAACACAAAAAAGCTTGTAGCTGTTGGAATTACTGAATAGGATACAATATTACCCTTTTGACAGCGCTGTTGGGGATCATGAAGCTCCGTAAGTACGCTGAGGATGACTACCTCCAAGAACAGCCTTCCTGCTGAGAAGCTGTCTCTGCTTGGGGAGGAACGATCATTTGCGCTTTGTAAATTTTTTTGGCTTGAAGACGTCATACATCTTTGCATAGCTATCCAGTGAAATCTCCACACCTGCTAACAAAAGAATGCGCATATGTGCCCCCAGGGTATTCAAACTCTCGGAGAGGTTTCTAGATCTTGACATAACTGTCCAAGACTGCATAGTGTACGAAAGAATTTTCCTCGACAAGATTCGTAGAGATTTGCAACACTCTGCCCCAGTATACTGAATCTTGAAGAGGTGCTTTTGATTAACCGTCCTTTGAAGTAGGATAGCTTCTCATGCTCTTGAGGTGGCCTGCCTCAATATAATCCTTGGCAGTGATTTTGCCCTTGACTGATTGATCTTCGAGAGATTTGCCTAATCTAGACGTGATTACCCCAGTTTACACGCTTGTGGAGAGATTTACCGGATCTCGACATAATTGCCCCAGTTCGAAGAAATTTTCTCAACATGAATTCCCCATCTTGGCTACACTTTGAAGAGATTTCCCGGCGTGATTGTCCCAGATTGGTTACATCTCAACACAAATGGCTGGGAACGCCTTTTTCCCACATAATCTTTCAACAGCACATCCTCTGGAGTCTCAGGCACCTCAACTTGGCCAGTTTAAGCTTCTCGACTGATGTCCATCATGTAAGCTTCTTTGATGTCAAACACATGCAAGCAGAAAATGTTTATTATGAGAATGACAAATCTAATGCAACACTCATGTTATCCTTGAAGTTCTTATTGAAAATATGTCACACAACCAAGTTACGACACTTATTTTTGAAAGGAAAGCAATACGCACATGCAACACCAACAAAAATCTTATTAGCATAACTCATGGGAGTCAGGAACGCTATCTCGTTGAAGTACGCATTCAGACTAAACCCTGTTTCAATTAGGACTTTTAAGGGTTGTAGCGTGGCCTGGTTCGCGGTTTGAGAAAAAAGGATTTATGGCTCAAAGTTTATTGGTGCCCACCCACTCTTCGTGATATTCTCCAATCCTATGTTCAGCTAATTTGGCACAAGCGCTCATCTCTCAAAAGTTTTTATGATCTTTAAAGAACCCATGCAATTGATGGTTCGAGACTTGATGAGTTTTTGGATCAACAGTCACCCCTTTTGTCTTTTGTGTCAGTAGTCACACGACTTTGTTCTTATCGAGGATTTTCTTTGTAATCCTTTTGGCTTTTCGATTTCTCATTCTTTTGCTTTTTATTCCCTAATTTTTGCCTGGGCTGACTCTTTTGAGCTTTCAATTTTGAAGTCCAGCGGGATGCCTTAACTTTTGCCTAAGTCACTTGCTTTCCAGTTTTCTGACTTAGCAGGCTTTTTCTTTTTTCTTTTTCTTTTTCTCTTTTTTTTTTTGAACAAGTCGTGTGACACCGTTTTGCCTGACTTGTTTGAAAGGGCTGTGACTGTTTCACTCTTCGGTTGGTGAGGAGCAACCATTGTGGTTCTACACCTCTTAACCTCTTGATAGTGGAATGGAAGGTAATGGATCCTCAGATGTACACTCCTTCTGAAAGTTGAACACTTGGTCAAACTAACTGACGCCTACCCTGCCCCTGGGTTAAAATTGAGGGTTTTTCGTTTTCAGAAAGAACTCCTACTACTAGGCTCAAAGGGGTTGACAAAGGTCTATCTCCTTATCTCTCCAGTGTTTGTGGATTGGAAACAATGCCTGTACATCCTTAACAGGGTTTTATCCAAAAGCGTACCATTAGAAACTTGCGTTCTTATTTCGTCATCCTCCCTCCAAGAGTTCTAGACAAGAAAGGTTGGTATTACAATGTATATAAGCATTAAAAATGAGTAAACACGAATGGAACTCTTCAAGAAAAACATACTTATTGCATTATGATTGTCATTCAGAAACAAACGAGTTCTTACATGCAAGCAATGTTTAAACAAACAAATGAGAGCTACATATGAAAATGCAATAAAGGAAGCTGATGATTGCCATTGTTGAGGAGACTTGACTCCGACTGGACTGATTGCTTCAGGAGATGCTTTGTAGTCTCAAGTGCTCACTTGGGGAACTTCAGTTAATGTACAGACCCTCTTCAGTGAAAATGATAAACCCCACATCAATGAGATCTTGCACCTTGTGTCTAAACACCTTGCAATCTTCAATGGCATGCCCCTGTGTCCCCGAGTGATACTCACATCTAGCGCTCTTGTCATAATTCGAAGGAATAGGATATAGAACAGGAGAAGCTTCCTTTAATTCGATTAAAGAGTCTTGAAGTAAACGGGCAAGCAGATAACTGTAAGGAACAGTAATGGGATCAAACTTCCTCTCCTGCGTTCTGGGCTTTTGTTGACTCTTCATATGATAGCTCTGTTGTCGATACCTACTTGTGCCTTCCTCTCGTTCGGGCTCTTTGCTCCTTAAACTTGGCTTAGGAACAGGCAACAGTTGAGGACGAGAGGATTCCAAGACCACAGGTTGCGAGAAATGCCCCTGACTTGATGCAACTTCATAAGGGCAAACCGGGATATTCACTTCTTTCGCAGCAACAGGAGTAAGACCACCTTGTACGCTTATGCCGCCCGTCATGAATTCAATTGTTTTCAAGTCAATCAGATCCAGAACCACATGATGAAAGGCTTTACATTTTTCCACATCATGCCCCGGTGCGCCAGAATGAAAATCACAATGGGCATTTGCATCGTAATCAAATGGGAGCTTTCCACAAGGAGGATTTACCGTCCGAAGTTCAACCAATTGGAGCTGAAGTAAATACTTCAACAACTGAGCAAAAGACATAGGAACTGGATCAAAGATTCTGTCAGCTTTCTTCGACTTTGGTGGGTACCTATTAGCCTTGGGGTTGTCTTGACAGACGAGAGGCAGCTGCTGACGAGGAAAGTCCGGAAACCCAGGTTGTGCAGAAAACATGTGAGGCACATCACTCTTGGGAACAGGTTTCACAGGCAAGGGTTGTCGCTCCCGGGATTTTCATCCTAGTACAAACGCGAAAGTGGCACCGAAACAGAGTCACCAGCAATGTGTATTTATCCCAAGAGAGGGAAAGGAAACACTGCATAAACCTAAAAGAAAAAGGGAAAGGAAAGAGCATGGCCTTGCGACCAAGAGAACTTGATTCGGGAGTCGGTTACGCGAGAGGAAGGTATTAGCACCCCCCACGCGTCCATCGTACCCGATGGGATCCACGCTTGCTTGCTTCAATCAAAGGGTGTCAGAAAAGAATACTGGAAAAAGAAACTGAAAAAGGAAAAGGAAAAAAGAGAGAAACAAATGTAGGGAAAATAAAAGGAGTGCTCGCATGGGCCCTACCCCACTGCCTACGTATCTCATCGGGAACATGAGAATCAGAGCGACGTAGTTCCCCTCACTAGGGATGGATTGTTTGTGTTTTTTAGTGGAATACGTCAACGTTCGCGTCCTAGCATTTTAGGTGTTGCAACTCGCTGTAGGGAGACTTAGGCATTACCTGTTTGCGGTAGAACGGAAATGACGCATCCTTAAGGAATGATAAGATGAGGAGAGAAATCCCGGAGGAAAGACGTTATTGTTTGTTTTTTGTCTTTTAGAAAAAAGTGTTAATTGTTGTTGTTTTGTAACAAGTATTGTATTTAAGTCCTTCGTATAGGATCGAATGCCTCGCATATCGACCCAAGACGGGACGTATACTAAACATTCCAAGAAAGTGTGAGAAGATCCCCCACTTCCTTGTTCCCACATGAAAGGCCTAAATACAATATTCATTATGCCTTTTATTAAGTGTTTTGGTTGGTTAAACGAAGAAATGTTTTTTATTTGTACTTTCAACAAGTATTGCATTTAGGTCCCTCATACAAGATCAAATGTTTAACACATTGACCCAAGATGGGCCATATGCTACACATTCTAAGATTATAAGAGAAGACCCCTTATAATCTTTTCTTTATATGAAAGGCCTAAATGCAATAAATGCCTACCTTTGTTAGATATTTTGAATTTCTTTGAGATGAGAAGATGAAAGACTCAAGGGTAAGAAAACAGAAGTTAGTTGTTAGTGTGCTCGCCGAGATATCGCATCTCGTGCCTACGTATCCGCAATCTGAAAAGAAAGAGGAATCAGAGCATCCGTAGTTCACGGTACTACGGGTGAACAGGAAACAGGATCTCGATCGCCTAGGTGCGAGGGAACAAAGGGGAAAGACACACATAAAGTCTAAGGGGGAAACTCGGTCCTACAAGTTAACATGCATCAATGGTCCTAAGGTCAGGATCAGGAGGGAAGCTACCTAATGTTATCAGGCATGGATTGCTATCCTAATGTCTCTCCTACCTCCGACTTAATAAAAAATTAAGTGGAGCTAGGAATCCTAAGGGGATCATGTCATCAGACAAGTAAACATAGGATAAGTCAATCACAAAATGAACTAAAAGCAAGCGAAAGAATAAGCAAAAGCTAAAACAAACAATACAATGATATCAAATATCAAAGTAGATCAATAAAGAAGATGTGAATGAGATCACATAAGCGTCAACATCGGTCGATGTGAGCTATTGACAATGAGTGGGGGTCGGTTGCGAACCTTATCTTCCACTTGACTGACTCAATAACAGGAGCAGGTGATGTTCAAAGCTTCAATCATGTAATGAGAGCTAAGAACGACTCGACTAGAATAACGGGGGTCGATTGCGAACCCTACCTTCCGTCAATTGCCTCCTTAGAGGTCTTCAGCACAATATCAAACAAACATAATCATGGCCTCACTTGAGGGCTTTCCATACAATCCTACTTATCATGGCATTTGCTATTCCTACTTCTCATGGCATTTGAAAGCTTTAAAGAGAAGTGAAGAGATAAGAAGTCCTACCAAACGGATATGAATCCGTAGCAAAGCAGCGAAAGCGCAACGAAAGCAAGTCACGAAAGCACCTATAAACAAATAGCAAACCAAGTTAGAAACAAGATTTTATTTACAAAATGAAATGGTCACACCACCTTTGGAATATCTCCTTTATGTACCTTGCACATGTGAACCAAAGACATTAGTAATAACAAGAGAGGGTATGCACAATATGAAACCTAAGTCTAATGACTATGTACATTTGAGTCACACTAGTCAAAGTGAAAGACCTAAAAGGATTATGAAATTATGAGTCAAGTTACAACTATGCTACAAGACCAACCAACAAAAGAAATCACCTAAGGGTTACAAGTATAGTCAAAGGACATGAAAGTAAACCAAAACCATAATTGAACTCATGTTAGAAGTGCGCACATCTCTTATAAACATCCCCCAATGGCTAAAGTAAAACAAGTTTAAGTCCTTAAGACGAAACAAGGCCATGAGCCATAAACAGCAGCAACAACAGCGCTCCTGCACCTGCATAGCTATAAAAACCAGCAACTAAGATCAAAAGGAAACGTCAATAAGAAGTAATTGAAATCACTACTAAAATGTAAACAACTCTTAGTAAAAAACTAACATGTAACAAATATTAAGGACTATTAACAAAGTCATCAAATGAAACTATTAAAAGGATTAGTCAATGTTAGCATTAAAACCTATGTTTAGTCTATGTTAGAATAAAGTCAAATCAAACTATGTCAAAATCAATTAGTTCAATATCAATTTCTATTTCTAATGAACAATTAGTAGCCAATTAAGCCAAACACACATTATCAAGTCATCAAGCTACAAAACAATTATCAAGCAATTAAGCTAAAAAACAATTAGTAAGCAACTAATCCAAGAACAATTAGTGAACTAGATCAAGGTTACTATAATTAACCAAAATCAAGGTCTAAGGTCAATTATTAAACCAAAGTATAACTAAGTCGAGATTAAGTTCTAAAATCAATTATCCTCAAGATTAATCCTAAACTAAAATTAAAATCTAAACTAATCATCCTAAACTAATGCTAATTATCTAAACTACTTAAAACCTGATTAACTAAAATTTCTAAAAAAGAAAATTAATTACCGAAACAGGGGGTGTAGTGGATTACCTGGTGGTGTGGAAAGAAGTTTCATGGAGGTGGGAAGAGGCCCAATCTGATTCAGGGTGTTGAGAAAAATTGGTTCTCTTAAAAGAAACCCTGTTCACAACAAACTCACTGATTTCTCTCCCTGTTACGCCGTCCTCCATCACCATCTTCGTCTCACCTTCTTCGAATCATGTTGCAACACTCACTTATCCGTGATAACCTTTCTCCTCCATCCTTGGCTTCATCGTTCTCCAATGCAACCTCCCTCTAACGCGATCTGAAATTGCTTCCTCTACCACCGCGATTTCGCAATCGCTTCCCATACGCTCATATTCGTCTTTGCAAACGCAGTTTCACCTTGGATGAACCTCATAATCACGTATTGCAAACGCGGTTTCACCTTGGATGAACCTCATAATCACGTATTGCAATAAACTGCTTCGAACAGGAGTGAACTGTACCGTGTTCGATTTGATCTCTATTCACAGTAATGATTCAAGCCCCATAATTCAACCTTAACGCCTTCGGATTGAGCTCAGATTCAAGTTTGAAGCTTGATCGAAACGTGAAATTGGCGGAAAATCAAGGAGAAATGCGCGAATAAATTAGCTCGAAAGCTTACCGAATCGGTGTCGACTTCACAGGTAAAGTTTGTGCTTCTTCTTCGCTTCTCCTTCTGTTGCACTGTATTGATATTGAATCCGCGTTTTTCTTCTTCGATTTACTGTTGCTTCTTTCTCTGCGTGAGTTGTCGCCTTGTTCTTGAAGTTGCGAAGAGTTGCGAATCAGTTATGTATTCTCGCCATGAAATCCAGATCAAACGATTGATGGAATCTTTTCTGCGTTAATTCTGTTGCAGGTTCTGTGATGATGCAAGATTGAAGGAGGTTCGTAAATTTACAGCGACGAAGGTGAGGATTGTAGGCAATTGAAGGCGGTTGCAGGTTTTTGGTTCAATGGCGATATGAAGATGATGAGTGAATTCAACGAAGATGCGAAGAATTTTGAGAAACTTTGTTGGCGAAGATCGATTTCGATGTTGCGCTGGATTCTCCAATCGGTTGTTGCTATTGTTGGAGAGTTGAAGTGGATATGAGAGCAGAGAGAAATGAAGATTGAAGAAAGTTTCAGTAGTTTTTTTCAGTTATGGTGCTAGATTGGAGAAAGATTGGAAGATGATGAAGTGAATTGAAGACGGTTTCTGCCGGGAACTGAAGGTGAAGAACGGAGGATATTGAATGTTGAAGATGGTGAAAGTTTCTGTTAGAGGTTGTGGAAGTTGGTTAGAGTTTTTGTTAGTTCCGTTAGTTCTGTTAGAATTGGGGTAGAGGGATTTTGATTTTCGGTTATGACAGTTAGGAAAATAGTTGTTAGAAGAATGTTAGAGAGCGAAAATGATTAGAGATTGCAATGGTTAAAGAGAACGTCCGGGTGAAATTCTGTTTTTGGTTTTGATTTTCTCTTAACTGATATGAACTTCTTTGTGATTTTTGTGATGTGGGGCTTCTATTAGATTTTGTGACCACTGATATATTTCCTGCTGTTATGAATTTTCTGCACATTTACTTTTCGTGTTGAATTGGAGATTTGACTTGAATGCTCAGTGTGGAAACTTTTCATTGTGTTGTAATCTCTTTCTTTGAATTATCAATGTGAGACATGGTTTGGTCCCTAATCTTATCAATGAGAAATTCCTTAGTTTTAATGGCAGAAAGTGAACATGGTGCCACCCCACCGTAAACAATCTATGCGTCGGCAACAGCCCAGTTATTACCATGTTCCTGAAGAAGAACACGAATACCAGCATTTACAATTACCGTGTCTTCATCCCTTCTATGGGGCTGTTTAATTTCTTGTAAAATTTCTCCCATAACGTGAACAACCATAGGCATATACCATCAATCCCAGATACACGCTCCACAAAATTGGATAACCTTTTGATCATCACCTTCTACTATACACCGCCAGACTCCAAAAATAACTATAAATGAAGCCAACAGAGCAAGTTGATGGTGGGGATTTCCAATTGTTAATGGGGTTACATTGAACTGAAATTGAATAGCAATGAGACACAATTTGATTGGTTTAGGGTTTTGAAAATGTGTTTGATTTAAAGAATGGATTTAAATGGATCAAAATGGACTTCTTGGGTATGGAGACATGGATAGAAAAATGAGCTAGTTTTGAAAAATGGTTGAGAATGGATTTTGGATATAGAAAATGATTATTTGTAAAGTGAATGGAAATGGATTTAAGAATTGGATAAAGGAAAATGGAAATGGATAATGGATTTATGGTAGAAATTTGAATTTCAAGTAGCCCACACAACTAATCTCGACACGCCCAATTCTACACCAAACTCATATCTTCAATGAATCCCCACAATTCAATCAGTAAGCTCACTCAACCATGACCAATGATTTGCAATTCAATCCACAGATATCCTGTATTTATAACCAAGAATCTCAATACAAGAACAATTCCCCGAGAACAACTTGAAAATGAAGACAAGTCATGAAGCAGAAAGAACATGATCAACCGGAGGTCCTTGAGGCTCACTGGTGATATTCTGAAAGCTCAAACCAAAAGAAGATGCCTTGATCACATGTCCTATGCTGAATGCAATGCTTTATTTTTCTATGTTAAAGATGCAATGCGAGGCTAATGAGATGGATATGATATGATATATGATAATGCTATGTTATGATGACAAAAGAGAGAGCAAATTTTGGGGTATTACAGCTGCCCCTATTCAAACGCTGTAGACCTGAATGCCTGAAAGCGATTGCTTTCAGACTTTCAAGGTATATAGCGATTGAATACCAAATATAACCAAAAATTTGCTCGGGATGACGAAGAAGAAAAAGGATATAAACCCAACAACACTGCTGGATTGAATCTTCAAATGAACGTCGTCGGAGAGATCTGTCTTTTGAACGACGCCAGGCGACTACTGGCTTGCCATACTGTTGATGGACTTTAATAATGTCTTTTGTACGACGCCAGACGACTACTGGCTTGCCACACTGCTGGTGGACTTTAATAATGTCTTTTGTACGACGCCAGATGACTACTGGCTTGTCACACTACTGGTGGACTTTAGCTGCTCTGCCAATCTGTCGTTGGACTTCTGGCAAACTGTCGTTGGACTTCTGCCAAATCGTCGTTGGACTTTCACCAATTTACGCTGGATTTCTGCCAATCTGTCGTTGGACTTTCACCAATCTGTCGTTGGATTTCTGCCAAACCGTCGTTGGACTTTCATCAATCTGTGCTGGATTTCTGCCAATCTGTCGTTGGACTTCTGCCAAACCGTCGTTGGACTTTCACCAATTTGCTGGATTTTTGCCAATCTGTCGTTGGACTTCAAAGATTACCAAACCGGCGTTTGGGATCTCAAACTTGCCATCTTCAGATGGACTTTTGCAGCTTTTACCAAACTGTCGTTGGATTTCAGTGCTTACCAAACCGGCTTTGGAAGCTTTGCCAAACTGTCGTTGGACTTCGGTGCTTACCAAACTGTCATTGAAAGCTTTGCCAAACTGTCGTTGGACTTCGGGGCTTACCAAACTGTCGTTGGAAGCTTAAAATTGCCAAATGATCACTCCACCTGCTGGAATAACATGAACAAACTGTACACATGCCAAAATAAATTGGACTTTGGATTGTAAATGAACACTGCTGAGAATTACACCACCTGCTGGGTAATATCATATGTTGACACCTTGCTAAAGGAGAGATTCTGTCGATCTCTTTAAACCTTGCTGGGGAAATTACCGCGACTCGGCTGGGGAGTATAGCAGACAAGATTCAATGCTGAACTCTGTGGGGGTACCATTACCAGAGATACGATCTTGCTAGGGATCAGGGCTGCTCTGCCGGGGATATCCAAATCTTGGTTGAAAGACAATCCGTTGCAACATGCTGAGAAAGAGTCCCTAGAGATTTGTTAGGGAAACCCAAAGCAATTCCTCGGTAATCTGCTGAGGAAGATGACTGTCGGGCTTAGGATAAATGTCACAATGCCCCATGTTGGGCAAACTTTCCCTTTGACGACTCCGCTGGGGATAATGAGTTTACAACACACTATGCTAGAGAAAACTGCTTTAAAGCGTCTCGTGTTAGGGCTGTCCTTCGAGAGGATTTTACAGAAGACCAAATGTCCTCAAACTCTACTGGGGATTATAGATCGGGAATATCTTTTGCTGGGGAAATAACATGCCCCATGCATGGGATGGTCAATAACTCCGATGGGGATTGATCTTTGACAAATTTCACCTGCTAAAACCTGCGGGATATATGATACTACCACTTGCTGGTACATCCTGCCAAGAGTAAACTCCACAAGGGATGTTGGTACTAAAAGTTTCGTCTCTTAAGAGGATTTTATAGAAAACCAAGCGTTTTCAAACTCTTAGACGAACACTCTGCCTTGAACTAGCCTTCACATCGTCTGCAAGGTACTGGAGGATTGGCACTTGTTATTGACCTGGAGCGTTCACTGCATTAATAACTGTTATCAACACAGAAGAAATCCATCTTCGACCACCGTTGCCGTCACAAAACTCGGTGGGAACTCTTGAATGGAGGAATCGAATTAATAAGATACAACAGTATCAAGTCATAGCAAATATCTGCTCGTGGTTACGATCATGCTGCTTGGATCGATCGTGCTCATTACCTGCAACAAAAAAATATATGCACATGTGCCCCGTGCTGGATATGACTTCTGCAACAGAGAAAATCTAACTCTGAACCACCACTCGTTGGGGAGAAAGGTTTTGATACATCTCTTGCTGGAAGCGTTATTAATGAAGCCTGCTGAGGACGAGGGACCACAAATGCCTTGAGTAGGGATACCCTTTTTTAAACCTTTTGGCTGATTGGCTACATCTGTGTGAACAATAGTTTTTCTTCACTTGCCCCAGATCAACATGATCCATCAAAAGAAATTGTCTCAAGAGGATTTTACAGAAGACTTGACATCCAAACTCTCAATGTCCTCAAACTCTTGGAGAAATTCGTCGGATCTCGAGGTAACTGCCCCAGACTGCATGGATTACTTAGAAGAAGTCATCTCAAGAGGATTTTACAGAAGACTTGGCATGCTCAATGCTTCAGTGTCTTCAAACTCTTGGAGGGATTCAATGTATCTCAACTTAGCTGCCTCAGACTGTATGGTCTACCGAGGAATTTGCCTCGAGAAGATTCATGAACAATCTCATATCACCGTGAGATATTCTGCCTCAGTATTCTGAATCCTGGATAGGCTGACCAGTCATCTGAATGGACTACCTTCTCATGCTCTTGGGATAGCCTGCCCCAGTATGAACCTCGAGGTAATTGCCCCAGTTTGACTAAACTCTGAAGAAATTTCTCGATGTGATTGGCTCAGATGAGCTACACTTTAAAGAGATGGTTCGACGTGATTTCCCCGGATTGACTACGTCTTAGCACAACTTGTTGGGAAAGCTCCTGCTCAACAAAGTTTCCTGAGGAAGTACCATTGGACGTGACTGCCCTTTGGGAGTTTCAGGATCCTCAACTCGGCAAGATTAAGCTTCTGGACTGAATTTCCATATGTAAACTTCTTTTGATGTCAAACAAAAGTATGCAAGCAGAAAATATTTTATTCTGAGAATGAAAATTCTAATGCAACACACATGTTAATCTTGAAGTTTTACTGAAAAGATGTCGCAAACCCTTTGTAAGGGGATCACGGATTAGAATACGACATTAATTTTTGAATGAAAGAATGCAATGCACATGCAACACCAACAAAGATCTTTTAGCACAGCTCATAGGAGTCAGGAACGCTATCTCTTGGTAGTATGCTTTCGAACTAACCCTGTTTCAATTAGGACTTTTAAGGGTTGTAACGTGGCCTGGTTCACGGTTTTGAAAAAAAAAGGATTTAAGGCTCAAAATTTATTGGTGCCCACCCACTCTTCGTGATGTTCTCCAGTCCTACATTCAACTAATTTGCACAAGCGTTCGCCTCTCAAAAAGATTTTGCGATCTTTAAGGAACCCATGCATCTGATGGTTTGACACCTAATGAGGCTTTGGAGTAACAGTCACCCCTTTTTGTCTTTTGTGTCTAGTCACACGACTTTGTTCTTGCTCGAGGATTTTCTTTTGTAATCCTTTTGTTTTTCGCTTTCGCATTCTTTTGCTTATCCCTAGCTTTTGCTTGGACAAATTCTTTTGAATCTTTGATTTTGAAGTCCAGCGGGATGCCCTAACTTTTGCCTAAGTTGCTTGTTTTCGAGTTTCAACTTAGCGGGCTTTTTCTTTTCTCTTTCTTTTTCTCTTTCTTTTTTTCCTTGAACAAATCGTGTGACACTGGCTTGTCTTGACTTGATCGAAAGGATTGTGACTACCTCACTCTTTGATTATTGATGGATAACCATTGTGGTTTCACATCTCTTGACCTCTTGACGGTGGAATAGAAGGTAATGGATCCTCAGATGCACACTCCTTTTGAAATTTGAACGCTCGGTCAAATTAACTGACGCCTACCCTGTCCCTGGGTTAAATGTGAGGGTTTTTCGTACGAAAGAACTCCTACTTCAAGGCTCAAAGGGGTTAACGAGGGTCTATCTACCTTATATCTCCAGTGTTTGGGGAGTTGAAGCAATGCATGTACATCCTCAACAGGGTACTATTCAAAAGCACACTCCAGAGATTTTTGCGTTTTCAAATCATCATCCTCCCTCAAGAGTTTAAGCACAACAGTTGGTATTGCAATGCACATATACAAACTTATGAGTGAATACGAATGGATTACTTCAAGAAAAACATGCGTGCTTTATTAGGATTAACATAAAAAGAAAAACAGATTTCATGCATGCATACAAATGCTAAGACAAACATAAAAAGCTACACATGAGAATGCAGTAAAGAAGCTAAATGATTGTCCTTGTTGAGGAGGCTTGACTCCGTCTGGACTTGTTGCTTCTGATGATGTTTTTGCAAACTGGGCGCTCAATTTGATGAAGAAAGTTCAATTTATGGGCCACCCATCTGGTGTGATAACCTTTGAGTCAATCACGTCTTGCACCTTGTCTTTACCTTTACCTCTGAAAGACTTGCAATCGTCAATTAAATGGTCAGGTGCCCCAGAATGGTAGTCATACCTGGCATTTGGCATTGAAACCCCAAAGGAAGCTTTGTCGAAGATGATCTTGATGCGACCAGCTCAATCAGCTTGAGTTTGAGCAAATGAGGAAAGCCGTTGCGCGTACGGCATTGGAATAGGATCAAACTTCTTCTCAAGTTGTTCTGGACTTTGCCCGTATGCTCTGCCCCTAGGACTCTCTTGGGGAGATGGAGTTGGAAGCTGACAAGAGATATCTGGAGGAAAGAAATTGATAAATAAGGTTGATAGATAAGGTTGCTCGCAAAGATATCACACGATCTCCTGCCTACGTATCTCCATTGGCTAATGGAGAATCAGGCGACGTAGTTCCCCTCACCAGGGATGAGGATTGCTTTGTTTCCTTAACACCGCATTCTGGATTTCTGTAAGCAGACCCATCTAAGACTTCACCCGGTTGACTTCTTCTCTCAGCAGTTTCCGACCGCGGGACAACGCTTGAATGTCCACCATAAAATGCCCCACCTGGGCCTTCATCTCAGTCACTTTCGCTCGGAGTTATTCCATAACTACCCTCTGATTGTTATGAGTTGAGTGGTGGGAGAAGTCAAGTTGGCCGTTTCTGAAGACAATACCCAGTCAGAATGAGGAATCAGCTCTGAAACACCTGTTATGCATATGAGTATGAGGATGCCATGCAGAATGCCATGTTCGAGTATTTCCAAGGGATCATTATGCTTTAACTCGAAAAAAAAATTTTTTCTTTTTTTTTTTTTTTTGAAAAAAAACATAAGAAATGGATGGAAATGCCCAGCAGCAAGTCTCAAAGTTAATGTCCCTTGGAAATACACGAACATGTATGCGAAAATGATGATGCAGATGCAACAGGCATTGGATCAAGGCTTCCATATAATCTGGATAACTACTGTGCTGGTGACCGAATAAGCTCACAGGTCGGCTCTGAAGAGAACACCGGAATACCAGAATATTCGACTAATCAGAATACCAGGATGCCGAGCTATCGGCATAATCAGAAGACCAGAGTACACAGCACGCCGATGTGATCAGAATATGGGAATGCCAGAATATAGGCATAATCAGGGTGCCAGAATAATCGGAATACCATAATACCAGGCTGATGAGTCCACACTGATAGGAAATCCAAAATACCGGGTAGGTTAAAGGTCAAGGTTACCTGCAAACCTGTAAACAACCCGCCCCTCTCACATGTGGGTACTAGGATGTTCAGTATCCCGGGCTCTCAGGTCGAGAAATGATGATACGTTCACCATTTCTGGTTTGGCATCATCATCAATCGAGGAGGCCTTAACTGATTCTCCAAAACAAAAGGTCCTCAGCTTCTGGCACTGAGGTCGAGAAGCAATAGTACATTCATCCCTCGGGGTATAGTACTATCGCCAATCGAGGAGTGCCTTCACTGATTCTCTTTCAAAAAGGAAATCCTATGGCAAGTTCTCAGCATTGGGTCCTCGGATCGAGAATGTGCAATGGGTTTGCCACAGAATGTGGTCTGCCACTGTCACATCTCGGGAGGAGTGCCGCAACTGAGTCCTCGGGAATGGTCACCAGAGTCGACAGCTCTCTAGATAAACACCCTAACATGTACAAGACGCACACGTCAGAATGCGTCCCAAGATAGCCTCGTCTGGCTGTGAATTTCGTGAATACCCAACGCACTCTAGACGGAACGTAGGTCCCACTACTCTTCACTCTAATCCTAAGTGTATACTCAAGCCTGTGTAATGGGCTTATCTCTTAGAAATCCCATCCCGCCAAACAGACAGAACAGTACAACACAGTATAATATATGAAATGTAAATGCTAACATGCTGTAAATATGGTACAAGTAATAAAATACAGTAAACAGCAAATACAAGATAACAGTAAACACCCAATGAAAGAAAAGCAAACAAGCGCTAGGATTGACTCGCATAGGATGGACCAGCAATAGGTCAACCTGTCCCCAGCAGAGTCGCCAGCTGTCGCTCCCGGGATTTTCATCCTAGTACAAACGCGAAAGTGGCACCGAAACAGAGTCGCCAGCAATGTGTATTTATCCCAAGAGAGGGAAAGGAAACACTGTATAAACCTAAAAGAAAAAGGGAAAGGAAAGAGCATGGCCTTGCGACCAAGAGAACTGGATTCGGGAGTCGGTTACGCGAGAGGAAGGTATTAGCACCCCCACGTGTCCATCGTACTCGATGGGATCCACGCTTGCTTGCTTCAATCAAAGGGTGTAAGAAAAGAATATTGGAAAAAGAAACTGAAAAAGGAAAAGGAAAAAGAGAGAAACAAATGTAGGGAAAATAAAAGGAGTGCTCGCATGGGCCCTACCCCACTGCCTACGTATCTCATCGGGAACATGAGAATCAGAGCGACGTAGTTCCCCTCACTAGGGATGGATTGTTTGTGTTTTTTAGTGGAATACGTCAACGTTCGCGTCCTAGCAGTTTAGGTGTTGCAGCTCGCTGTAGGGAGACTTAGGCGTTACCTGTTTGCGGTAGAACGGAAATGACGCATCCTTAAGGAATGATAAGATGAGGAGAGAAATCCCGGAGGAAAGACGTTATTGTTTGTTTTTTGTCTTTTAGAAAAAAGTGTTAATTGTTTTTGTTTTGTAACAAGTATTATATTTAAGTCCTTCATATAGGATCGAATGCCTCGCATATCGACCCAAGACGGGACATATACTAAACATTCCAAGAAAGTGTGAGAAGATCCCCCACTTCCTTGTTCCCACATGAAAGGCCTAAATACAATATTCATTATGCCTTTTATTAAGTGTTTTGGTTGGTTAAACGAAGAAATGTTTTTTATTTGTACTTTCAACAAGTATTGCATTTAGGTCCCTCATACAAGATCAAATGTTTAACACATTGACCCAAGATGGGCCATATGCTACACATTCTAAGATTATAAGAGAAGACCCCTTATAATCTTTTCTTTATATGAAAGGCCTAAATGCAATAAATGCCTACCTTTGTTAGATATTTTGAATTTCTTTGAGATGAGAAGATGAAAGACTCAAGGGTAAGAAAACAGAAGTTAGTTGTTAGTGTGCTCGCCGAGATATCGCATCTCGTGCCTACGTATCCGCAATCTGAAAAGAAAGAGGAATCAGAGCATCCGTAGTTCACGGTACTACGGGTGAACAGGAAACAGGATCTCGATCGCCTAGGTGCGAGGGAACAAAGGGGAAAGACACACATAAAGTCTAAGGGGGAAACTCGATCCTACAAGTTAACATGCATCAATGGTCCTAAGGTCAGGATCAGGAGGGAAGCTACCTAATGTTATCAGGCATGGATTGCTATCCTAATGTCTCTCCTACCTCCGACTTAATAAAAAATTAAGTGGAGCTAGGAATCCTAAGGGGATCATGTCATCAGACAAGTAAACATAGGATAAGTCAATCACAAAATGAACTAAAAGCAAGCGAAAGAATAACCAAAAGCTAAAACAAACAATACAATGATATCAAATATCAAAGTAGATCAATAAAGAAGATGTGAATGAGATCACATAAGCGTCAACATCGGTCGATGTGAGCTATTGACAATGAGTGGGGGTCGGTTGCGAACCCTATCTTCCACTTGACTGACTCAATAACAGGAGCAGGTGATGTTCAAAGCTTCAATCATGTAATGAGAGCTAAGAACGACTCGACTAGAATAACGGGGGTCGATTGCGAACCCTACCTTCCGTCAATTTCCTCCTTAGAGGTCTTCAGCACAATATCAAACAAACACAATCATGGCCTCACTTGAGGGCTTTCCATACAATCCTACTTATCATGGCATTTGCTATTCCTACTTCTCATGGCATTTGAAAGCTTTAAAGAGAAGTGAAGAGATAAGAAGTCCTACCAAACGGATATGAATCCGTAGCAAAGCAGCGAAAGCGCAACGAAAGCAAGTCACGAAAGCACCTATAAACAAATAGCAAACCAAGTTAGAAACAAGATTTTATTTACAAAATGAAATGGTCACACAACCTTTGGAATATCTCCTTTATGTACCTTGCACATGTGAACCAAAGACATTAATAATAACAAGAGAGGGTATGCACAATATGAAACCTAAGTCTAATGACTATGTACATTTGAGTCACACTAGTCAAAGTGAAAGACCTAAAAGGATTATGAAATTATGAGTCAAGTTACAACTATGCTACAAGACCAACCAACAAAAGAAATCACCTAAGGGTTACAAGTATAGTCAAAGGACATGAAAGTAAACCAAAACCATAATTGAACTCATGTTAGAAGTACGCACATCTCTTATAAACATCCCCCAATGGCTAAAGTAAAACAAGTTTAAGTCCTTAAGACGAAACAAGGCCATGAGCCATAAACAACAGCAACAACAACGCTCCTGCACCTGCATAGCTATAAAAACCAGCAACAAGTAAAAGTGGTCTATAACAACTACTATTTCCAGAACGGGCAGGTGTGTATACAATCAGGCAGAATAGTAATATTTTACAGCACACTTTGTGCACAGCAGCTGTGTATGTGGCAGCAATTTCTACATTTTACTAACTAAGTCAAGTGAGAAACACTACAAAACAAACTCAAAGATTAGTCAAAATTCAAATGGAGCTAACCAAAGTGAGCAACTAAGATCAAAAGGAAACGTCAATAAGAAGTAATTGAAATCACTACTAAAATGTAAACAACTCTTAGTAAAAAACTAACATGTAACAAATATTAAGGACTATTAACAAAGTCATCAAATGAAACTATTAAAAGGATTAGTCAATGTTAGCATTAAAACCTATGTTTAGTCTATGTTAGAATAAAGTCAAATCAAACTATGTCAAAATCAATTAGTTCAATATCAATTTCTATTTCTAATGAACAATTAGTAGCCAATTAAGCCAAACACACATTATCAAGTCATCAAGCTACAAAACAATTATCAAGCAATTAAGCTAAAAAACAATTAGTAAGCAACTAATCCAAGAACAATTAGTGAGCTAGATCAAGGTTACTATAATTAATCAAAATCAAGGTCTAAGGTCAATTATTAAACCAAAGTATAACTAAGTCGAGATTAAGTTCTAAAATCAATTATCCTCAAGATTAATCCTAAACTAAAATTAAAATCTAAACTAATCATCCTAAACTAATGCTAATTATCTAAACTACTTAAAACCTGATTAACTAAAATTTCTAAAAAAGAAAATTAATTACCGAAACAGGGGGTGTAGTGGATTACCTGGTGGTGTGGAAAGAAGTTTCATGGAGGTGGGAAGAGGCCCAATCTGATTCAGGGTGTTGAGAAAAATTGGTTCTCTTAAAATAAACCCTAATCACAACAAACTCACTCATTTCTGTCCCTGTTACGCCGTCCTCCATCACCATCTTCGTCTCACCTTCTTCGAATCATGTTGCAACACTCACTTAGCCGTGATAACCTTTCTCCTCCATCCTTGGCTTCATCGTTCTCCAATGCAACCTCCCTCTAACGCGATCTGAAATTGCTTCCTCTACCACCGCGATTTCGCAATCGCTTCCCATACGCTCATATTCGTCTTTGCAAACGCAGTTTCACCTTGGATGAACCTCATAATCACGTATTGCAAACGCGGTTTCACCTTGGATGAACCTCATAATCACGTATTGCAAACGCGCTTCCTCAATAATCACTTCTTGAAATAAACTGCTTCGAACGGGAGTGAACTGTACCGTGTTCGATTTGATCTCTATTCACAGTAATGATTCAAGCACCATAATTCAACCTTAATGCCTTCGGATTGAGCTCAGATTCAAGTTCGAAGCTTGATCAAAACGTGAAATTGGCGGAAAATCAAGGAGAAATGCACGAATAAATTAGCTCGAAAGCTTACCGAATCGGCGTCGACTTCACAGGTAAAGTTTGTGCTTCTTCTTCGCTTCTCCTTTTGTTGCACTGTATTGATATTGAATCCGCGTTCTTCTTCTTCGATTTGCTGTTGCTTCTTTCTCTGCGTGAGTTGTCGCCTTGTTCTTGAAGTTGCGAAGAGTTGCGAATCGGTTATGTATTCTCGCCATGAAATCCATATCAAACGATTGATGGAATCTTTTCTGCATTAATTCTGTTGCAGGTTCTGGGATGATGCAAGATTGAAGGAGGTTCGTAAATTGACAGCGACGAAGGTGAGGATTGTAGGCGATTGAAGGCGGTTGCAGGTTTTTGGTTCAATGGCGATATGAAGATGATGAGTGAATTCAACGAAGATGCGAAGAATTTTGAGAAACTTTGTTGGCGAAGATCGATTTCGATGTTGCGGTGGATTCTCCAATCGGTTGTTGCTATTGTTGGAGAGTTTAAGTGGATATGAGAGCAGAGAGAGATGAAGATTGAAGAAAGTTTCAGTAGTTTTTTTCAGTTATGGTGCTAGATTGGAGAAAGATTGGAAGATGATGAAGTGAATTGAAGACGGTTTCTGCCGGGAACTGAAGGTGAAGAACGGAGGATATTGAATGTTGAAGATGGTGAAAGTTTCTGTTAGAGGTTGTGGAAGTTGGTTAGAGTTTTTGTTAGTTCCGTTAGTTCTGTTAGAATTGGGGTAGAGGGATTTTGATTTTCGGTTATGACAGTTAGGAAAATAGTTGTTAGAAGAATGTTAGAGAGCGAAAATGATTAGAGATTGCAATGGTTAAAGAGAACGTCCGAGTGAAATTCTGTTTTTGGTTTTGATTTTCTCTTAACTGATATGAACTTCTTTGTGATTTTTGTGATGTGGGGCTTCTATTAGATTTTGTGACCACTGATATATTTCCTGCTGTTATGAAATTTCTGCACATTTTCTTTTCGTGTTGAATTGGAGATTTGACTTGAATGCTCAGTGTGGAAACTTTTCATTGTGTTGTAATCTCTTTCTTTGAATTATCAATGTGAGACATGGTTTGGTCCCTAATCTTATCAATGAGAAATTCCTTAGTTTTAATGGCAGAAAGTGAACATGGTGCCACCCCACCGTAAACAATCTATACGTCGGCAACAACCCAGTTATTACCATGTTCCTGAAGAAGAACACGAATACCAGCATTTACAATTACCGTGTCTTCATCCCTTCTATGGGGCTGTTTAATTTCTTGTAAAATTTCTCCCATAACGTGAACAACCATAGGCATATACCATCAATCCCAGATACACGCTCCACAAAATTGGATAACCTTTTGATCATCACCTTCTACTATACACCGCCAGACTCCAAAAATAACTATAAATGAAGCCAACAGAGCAAGTTGATGGTGGGGATTTCCAATTGTTAATGGGGTTACATTGAACTGAAATTGAATAGCAATGAGACACAATTTGATTGGTTTAGGGTTTTGAAAATGTGTTTGATTTAAAGAATGGATTTAAATGGATCAAAATGGACTTCTTGGGTATGGAGACATGGATAGAAAAATGAGCTAGTTTTGAAAAATGGTTGAGAATGGATTTTGGATATAGAAAATGATTATTTGTAAAGTGAATGGAAATGGATTTAAGAATTGGATAAAGGAAAATGGAAATGGATAATGGATTTATGGTAGAAATTTGAATTTCAAGTAGCCCACACAACTAATCTCGACACGCCCAATTCTACACCAAACTCATATCTTCAATGAATCCCCACAATTCAATCAGTAAGCTCACTCAACCATGACCAATGATTTGCAATTCAATCCACAGATATCCTGTATTTATAACCAAGAATCTCAATACAAGAACAATTCCCCGAGAACAACTTGAAAATGAAGACAAGTCATGAAGCAGAAAGAACATGATCAACCGGAGGTCCTTGAGGCTCACTGGTGATATTCTGAAAGCTCAAACCAAAGGAAGATGCCTTGATCACATGTCCTATGCTGAATGCAATGCTTTATTTTTCTATGTTAAAGATGCAATGCGAGGCTAATGAGATGGATATGATATGATATATGATAATGCTATGTTATGATGACAAAAGAGAGAGCAAATTTTGGGGTATTACAAGGGTGGAACGACAACTTCAGTTGTAGCCTCAGGTGTGGGATTACCATCCTTTCTGAGCACATTTCTCACAACTTCCATAACAAAACTCATCTGGGTCTTCACTTGATTGACCTCTTCCTTCAGCATTTTCTGGCCCTGAATCAAAGCTTGCATGTCCACCATAAAGTGCCCCAGTTGGGCTTTCATCTCAGTCACCTCCGCTCGGAGTTGTTCCATATCTGAACCCTGATTGTGGTGAATCGAGTAGTTGGAAGAAGTCATGTTTGCTATCCTGCAGAGAATACCCAGTCAGAATGAGAAATCCGCTCCGGAACACCTGTTATGCAAAAATGCTTATGATTATGAGGATACAAATGCAAAATGCAAACAATCATATTTAAACATTTCCCGGCCGAATCTGCTTTGATTCCAGCTTTGGGCAAGGGATCAGACACAACATCGGAAAATAAATCCGACTCCAGAAATACCACCGGATCAAACCACAAGAACAAATACTCTCCAAAAACTAGAACTGCCAGAGCACAGATAATTAAACCAAATATTCCATTACTGAAAACAAAGTAGTTCTTACAGACAGATTCAAGCATAATCAAAGGTGATTCCATCAACAATCCTGATGGTAATCCCGAACAAAGATAAACAACAACATTAACTACAAATCAACTCCAAACAAACTAGCTTCAACTTCCTCAAGAAGGTCTGCAGTGTCAAGATGTGTGGGTTGCTGCATCAGCCCTTTGATTAACTTGTTACTCTTTGCAATCTCCTGGTTCAACTTATCAATCTGCTCTTCAGCGTTGTTATCCTCGCGCGTCGACTTCTTGACCTCGGCTTGCAGCTTGAGCTCCTCAATCTCTTTTTGTGCTTCTTTCCACCTGGCAAAGTAACGATCTTTCCTTGTTTTCACTACCTGAAGTTCCTCTTTCAGTTCTTCATTCTCAATCTTGGCCTCCTTCCACATATCCTGATACGTGGCAAGCTCATCTTCTGCTTTAGTCAAAAGCTTCTTGTTTTTCCTTTTAGCTTTGACTGACGAATCAGCAACCATACTGATCTTTTTGAAGTGTTGAGCCCTGTCAGCAAAATCCTTCTCTTTTTTCTCTAAATACGCAGTCATGTCTTGAACTTTCCATTTCAACCCCAAGTTGTCATGTAGAGCATTCTGTAGCCGACTACTCATATCAGAGTTTTCCACCCTCAGATCAGATATCAACTTACGCTGCTTATCTAACTCTTCGAATGGTACAATGAGTCTCTCTTCCACAATCTCAGGATATAAAGGAGGCGCTCGGTCAAAAGGCAAATAGAACTCTTCTACCCTCTTATTCACCCATTCAACATATGAAGCGAAAGCTTGATTATTGGGCTTACCCAAAACAGTCTTACCTATCTTCTTTTTGCTGAGCCAAGCTTGAGAAGCTTCTTGTGCAATAGCCACACCATCGGTCATATGAAAATACAAAGATTCTTCCAAATCTTTTCCAGCCTGAGGATCTTTTAGAGCGTATGCAAACTGCCTGATAGCCAAAGACGGGTTGTAGTTAATACCTCCTCTTTTTCCGATCAAAGGTACATTAGGATAACTGCCACAGCTATGCAAAATATTAGTCCCCACTAATCCTTTGTCCACCCAAAGAATATTTTTAGTAGCTAAGCCCATCAGACGCTTACTCCACTCTAAAGAAATCCTTGAATCAATAAAAGCACCAGATTGGGGCAAACGTTTGGCAAACCACTTGTAAAAGAGAGATGCGCAACAACAAACCACCCCACGTCGTCTTTTCTCATTCCTGTTATATAGAGCGTAGTGGAGATCACCTAACAGAGTCGGCACCGGATTCTGAGCTGTAAATATCTGAATAGCATCCGTATCGACGAAATCAGACTCATTAGGGAATAACACAATACCATATATACACAGAGCCAATATTACATTGAAAGTCATTCACCTTTTTCCCTTTGCTTCTTCTTGAGCCCTCTTCACTAAGTACTCCAAGTGATAGCCTCAAAATTTTCCCTTCTTAGAAAAGTCAGCCTCCACTGTAGATCTGCTCAAATAAAGAGCCTCAGCCACTTCTTGGAAATCACAATCTCCTTGAGAACTACAGAAAGGAACACCTTCTTTGACAGGAATCCTCAAAATGTTGGAGTACTCCTCCAGGGTAGGAACCAACACAAAATCTGGCATCACAAAGCACCTTAAGGAAGGATCATAAAATTGCATCAAGGTGTGTAGCTCATTGTATTCATACTCACTGAGACTCCGAACCAGGGGTAAAATCCAACCATACTTCTCTTCAAAGGCTCCTAAAACTTCTGGACTAGCTATACTCTGTAGACTGTTCAACGGGCCAAGAGTGATCTTCGGGAACTTGTAGACGATGATGTGCTTCTTACCCCTCTTAGTGTCCATCCCTATGAATGCCCTCTGACTGGAATCAAAGACTAGATACTACCTGAAAATGTACAAACATGAATGTCAGAAAAAAGGAATGCAATGCAGGGCACGGGATCAAGGTATCCATGCAAACTAGCTGCACTGTGCTGACTGAACAAATCAAAGCTCTGTACCAAAACTCAGAACAATAACCACCATAGTAATAAAACCAAAAACCAGGTAGGTTGAAGGTCACGGTTACCTGCAAACCTGCAAACACCCATCCCTCTCACATGTGGGTACTAAGATCCTCAATATCCCGGGCTCTCAGGTCGAGAAATGATGATACGTTCACCATTTTTGGTTTGGCATCATCACCAATCGAGGAGGCCTCAACTGATTCACAAAAACAAAAAGATCCTCAGCTTCAGAGGTTTGAGAAGCAATAGCATATTCAGCCCGAAGGATACAATGCTATCGCCAATTAAAGAGGTCGTCCGCTGATTCACTTCAAAAGGGAAATCCTATAGCAAGTTCCCAGCATTGGGTCCTCGGATCGAGAATATGCAATGGGTTTGCCACAAAGTGTGGTCTGCCACTGTCACATCCTGGGAGGAGTGCCGTTACTGAGTCCTCGGGAATGGTCATCAGAGTCGACAATTCCTCCAGAGAATAACTACTGGCCTGTATCAACATACAGTAGTAGATAGCTCCGGATAGAACCTCGTCTGATTGTAGGGATCGTGATCACCCGCACGTGGCCAACACCACGGGAGCGTCACGCCTGCCCACGCTAAAACCTAGGTGTATGCTCGAGTCTGGGTATTGGGCTCATCTCTCAAAACATCCCAACCCGCCAAACAGAAAACCAGCCAGCATAGCACAGTAATATCCAGTATGACAGTAATAAAATGCAATGTAATGAAAGCTATAAAAATAGTAAAGCAGTAAAGCAAAAATACAGTAAACAACAATACAGTAATATACAACAAAGCAAAGCACCACAAAAACCCCCAATGAAAAGAAACAGACAAGTGCTAGGATTGACTCGCTAAAGGGGATGGACCAGCAAGAGGTCAACCAGAGTCCCCAGCAGAGTCGCCAGCTGTCGCTCCTGAAAGATTCGCATCCAACGGTACAAACGCGAGAGTGGCATGGAAAACAGAGTCGCCAGCAATGTGTATTTATCCCAAGAGAGGTAAAGGAAACACCGCATAAACCTGAGGGGAAGGAAAGAGCATGGTTTTGCGACCAAGAGAACTGGGTTCGGGATTCGGTTACGCGTGAGGAAGGTATTAGCACCCCCACGCGTCCATCGTACCCGATGGGATCCACGCTTGCTTGTCTCGATCAAAGGGTATCGCCAACTGGAGCTCCGCTGCTGCTGGAAAGGAAAAGGAACGGGAAAAAGGAAAAAGAAAGGAGAGAGAGAGAGCAAGAAACAAATGTAGGGAAAATAAAAGAAGTGCTCGCAGGGCCCTACCCCACTGCCTACGTATCTCATCGGGAGCATGAGAATCAGAGCGACGTAGTTCCCCTCACTAGGGGTGGATTGTGTTTTTTAGGGAACAACTTACGTTCTAGCTCAGGTGTTGCAGCTTGCTGTATGGAGACTTAGGCGTTACCGTCTTGCAAGAGAACGAGTAGGAGCGTGTTCGTACGCTGAGAGTGAGTGAGATGAGAAAAGAATTCCCAAAGGAAAGACGCTATTAGTTTGTTTGGAGTTTTTTAGCAAGAAATGTTTTTTACAGTTATTTGTAACTTGCATTGAACCAAAGTCTCAAATACAGGAACGAATACTTCGCGCATCGTCCTCAACAGGACGTACACTAGGTATCCTAGAAGAATGAGAGGAAGCCCCTCGTTCCCCACTTCCCACATAGAAGGCTCAAGCGCAATACACGTTAACCTTTATTACGTGTTTTGAAGAAGTTTTGAGATGAGAAGAGAAGACGACACAAAGGAAACTCTAAAGGGAAACTAAGAGTCCTAATGTTATCATGCATAGATGTCCTATGGTTAGTGAGGCTTAGGAGGAAAGACTACCTAAAACCTAATGCTAATCCTACTCCAAGCTTAATCAAAAATTAAGTTGGACTAGGTAGCTCTAAAGGGAAAGAATCCAAGACTGAACAAGTCTTGAGACTCCTGGCAGGAAGAGAGTGAAAGAGAAGAAGAAGAATGAGAAGGAAAAGATAAGATACAATAAGAGGCAGCAAGCACATCATATCATAAATGTTCAACTCAAATCAATCAACATGTTTCAAAGATCAATGCAAAACCATTCAAGTAAGCATACAAAGATAAACATGAAAGGATGCTAGCATACTTGAATTAAATGCACAATTAAACACACATGGATTTCATATCAAAGTGAAATGAAGGATAAAATATGAAAATGAAACAAGACCAGAACTCACATCATATCATCATCAACAACTCACAAGTGCAAAAGAGATTCACATTATGCAATATTATGCACCAAAGAAGTTACAAAGCAAAGGGGAAGATATGCATCACATAATTCAAACCATGATGATCAAGTGAGATGAAAATCAAGTAATGAAACCAAAGGGCAGTAGCATACACATTATCATCATGCCAAGATCAAACTCAAGTCATACAAGATTAATCATCAAGCAACACATTCAAAACATGTATCAAAATTGAGAAAGACATTCACTTATCATTCATGCAAGCAAGCAAAGAAGTGTAGTGTGAGGCATAAAGTGAAATGAAAGTCACATAATGAACCCTAAATCAAGAGGACCAGAACCTCAAGCATATCATACAAGTCAAACAAAAGGTTTCGTACATGAGTGAATTCACACAAAGAAGCCATCACAAGATTAGGTTGAACATATCACAAGATTCAAGTCCAAAACAACATCAACTTGTAAAATCAAGAACAAATTGAGAAATGATCAAATGAGGATGATTCCAAAGCCACAAGTAATCTTAAACAGAACATGATCTACCACAAAAACGTCTCAAGCACCACTCCATCACAAGTAAGCAAATTCACTCAAACTAGATCATGTATCAAAGTATACCTCAATCCAACTTGCATCACAAGTAAAAATCAATAACAAGTAGCAAAGTGGCTGAATAAAAACCCAAAAAAAAAAATCAAATGGAAGTTAACTCAGTCAAGTAACATATGCAAAAAGATTGGATCAAAAATAGTTAAAGAGCTTGTCTAAAAGTGAGCCACAAGTCAAGATGTGCAAAGAAGTGTCAAGATATAGTCATGCATAAGTCACTTAAGCACAAAAAAATCAAACATGCATCAAATGACATTCAACAATTGTAAAATTTAAGCTCAAATGATCTAGATCAGAAGACAATCACAAGCTAAAAGATCTAATAAGAATTCCCAAGTTAAACCATTCAAACAAATAAGCAAGGATCAAGTGAGAAACATGTATCAAAATGCAAAAGAGGAGGGCCAAAATGCAATATGAAAAGGTTTTAAAAATGAAACAAAAATGTTTTTATGCACTTCAGAATGTTATCTAACAAATGCAAAAAGAATGGAATGAAAATGTTTTATAGATGATGATAAAGAAATTCTACAAGTTAAAGTGTGCAAGTGAAACAATTTTAAAAGAGAATTAAGCAATTAATTAAATCAGATGCCAAAAATAAAATAAAATGAGAAAATAAAATATGGAAAAATTTTATAAATCTAAAAAGAAGCTTCATGATTTTTTTTATGATTTTTAGATGCATAAAAATGATTTTAGAAAATAAAATGCAAATGCTACATGAAAAATAAAATAAAACAAGTGAAATAAAGCAAGGGGGTGCCACCAGCAATGCAAACACGTTGGAATTATGAATAGGGCCCAGATTGGGGGTGCAAATAGAAAGGCCCAAGGCCAAAGGTCCAATAGTGCAAGTCAATGGAGAACACAAGGATCAGTCAACATTCAGATGTAATATTAGCCAAAGGATCAATCCAACGCGCATCAACAAGTCAACACAATCAAAGAGTAATAAAGATCAAGGGTCCAGACCAAAAGGCATACCAAAATCCACATGTATACACGCACACACCATCATTCAGCCTACCATGTACATCCCACGTGATTGGCACATGATTCATTTAATGTGTTGTCACTCTTTCAACCACATGATCAGATCAACGTACCACATTGCATCACCAATTCAAAAATTAATTAAAAAAACAAAGGTCATGATTGAAGGCACACGGTAGCACGCGTAGGATGGCATACACATAAGCATTAAATTAAAAACAAAAGAAAAACGTGGCGCAATGAGGAACGTAGGATCAAGGTGATGAACGGCCGCGATTGCTTCTTCTCCACTTGAACCCCTCGCCGGACTGAACCTCCACAGCCGCCGGAGCTAGGGCTCCGGCCACCCTCTCCGGTGAGCTGCAGTAAAAAATTCTCCAGAAAATGCGTATAGGTACACCATTCGAACTAGAAAAACACAAGGATCAAGAATATCTAACTCATTTTATCAAACAACCAACAAATAATGCAAATCGAAGGAAATAAAAATTAGATCCAAAACTTTAAACTCACAATACACACATGATACACGTCCAAACTTCAAATAAAATAGATCAACATGCTCAGTGAAGTCCACAGATCATTATGAACATCAAAAATTCAAGTTCTATGATGGTGAAAATTACACTAACCTGAACCTTGAAGAGCTTAGAATACACCAAGAAATCCCTCCAAAAACTGCAGATCTACTCCTTGGAACCTCTAGATGCAAAATAAATGCAACTAGAGCTTGAAATCGTGCTAGATCTTGAGATTTAAGTTTGAATCCTCTTGAATGGAACTTGATGAAATCCTCAGTATGAGCTCAAAATAGCAGTTGATTCTTGCTCTATTCTCTTCACTGATCAAGAATGTGAAGAGAAATCTCAGAGAAACTCCAAGGAGAGTGAGATTCAATGAGAGGAAGTGTGAGAGCAAAAAACCAAAACTGTGCAAATGAGAGTCTCTACCCTAGCTGTGAGGGTATGAGTAAGCATATATACTCTCCATTAGTTCACTGATTAGGATTAAGAAGTGATTAGAACTTTGGTTAATGAGATTTTGGTGAAATTGCAAAAATGCATTTTGTACCACCACCACTAATTCACACGTGAGAAACCCTTGCCACAAGCAAGATTCACCTCCAATTTACTCATGTATCACCTCTGAATTGAATTTGGGCCTTGCACTTTCTTGGTTTGTAAGTTTTGAATCAATTTGCATTTTTGAACAATGAGAAAATAATGAGAAATATGGCATGGAATGAATTGATTCAAAGGCCACAATTGATCCTCTTGACTTGTATTTTGATGTTCTAATATGACATGAACCAAAAAGATCAATTACAAGTCCATTTGTGCCAAAATGCAAAAGGTGGAAAAATGGAACCATATAAAAACCTCAAAATGCACCTTGCCATCTTTTGACCATAACTTGAGTTCTACAAATGATATGGAAACCATCTAGTACTTTTTGGAAATGGGAGAAAAATATCTTCAACTATCATGTTGGAGGAAAATTCATTTAGAGCTTCCTTGATGATGAAAAGTCAAGTTGAATGTGGTGGAAAAATTGTCAAAAATGGAAAGTTCTCATTATTGGTCATTTTCCAAATTTAGTAACTTTGGCACAAACTCTTGATTCTTGAAGAATGGCATGAATCCTTGACAATTGAAGACCATATGAGGATGTGAGACCTTGAAAACAATGAAAAGACCCTCAAAATTCCACAGTTGACTTTCTCCTTTACAGTTGACTTTTCCACATTTTACCAGCAACTGATCCACTGAACATTCTTCATCATGAACCATCAACCAACTCTCCATCCATGAACACTTGTGGGCATATGGAAACCATAAAAACATGCTTGAACCCCCAAAGTCTTCAAGAAGCTCTCTTGAAACCAAAAACCCTAATTGGTCTCTCTGGTTAGGAGGGAGAGATCCACTTGCAATCTTTTGCCATGCTTGATCTTAAGAAGATATGATGAACCCCATGAGCCACCTTGAAGTTTGAGACTTGAGAATATGGACCAAGTGCCTTGATCCCATGCCTTATGCTGAATGCCATGCTATGCAATCTATGATCTACTATGGAATGCAAATGAGTAAGCATAGACCAATTTGTTGAGAAAACATGAAGGTAAATTTTGAGGTATTACATACATCTACACCTATATTTGAGACACATGATAGTCATCCTTGGTACACCATGCCTAAAGGTCACCCCTGGGACAAGACTTTCAACTTTATACCTAAAGGATATATCCCACTAGTCATTGAAGACCCAGAAGCCGTAGTAGGAACCGCTGGACCAAAAGGTTACGAACTTCGGGAAAATGAAGATGCAAGGGTTACGACAGCAACTCCTAAAGGTTACAAAATTCAGAGCATTGAAGCGCCAAGAGTCACCGCTATAATGTCTATACCACAGCCAGTGGTACACACTGTCCCGGAAGGACTAATTTCGGAAGCAATTCCTGGCATAAATGAAGACGTATATGAAAGGATGAATGAATTCCAGGAACAATTCTTAGAAATGCAGAAGGAACTACATGCCATTCGCGATCAATACTTATTCATTAAGGACACCGCTGACCTCTGTTTGGTCCCTAATGTAAAGATACCGCACAAATTCAAGGTGCCTGACTTTGAAAAATACAGAGGCAACTCTTGCCCTCAAAGTCATTTGGTGATGTACGCTCGAAAAATGTCTACCTAGACAGACAATCAACAACTACTAATCCATTACTTCCAAGACAATTTAACCGGTACCGCACTCAAATGGTACATGGGTTTAAACCGCACCAAGATCAGTACTTTCAAAGATCTCGGGGCAGCCTTTGTTCAGCAGTATAAATACAACTTGGACATGGCACCAGATAGGGACCAACTCAGAGCGATGTCACAAAAGGATAAAAAAACCTTCAAGGAATATGCTCAGAGATAGCGTGAAATTGCCGCCCAGATTTGTCCCCCTCTTGAGGAAAAGGAAATGACCAAGATTTTCTTGAAAATGTTGAGCTCGTTTTATTATGACCAAATGGTTGCCAGTGCGCCCAGTGACTTCACTGAAATGGTGAACATGGGAGTACGCCTTGAAGAAGCAGTCCGAGAAGGATGATTGGTCAAAGATGCAAAACCATCTAGGAGTACTAAGAGATACGGTAGTGCTTTCCAAAAGAAGAAAGAGGAAGATATCAGTAATATCTCTCTGGGAAAACAAAGGCGAAGGTATCAACCGGTAGCAGTAATAACTCCCGCTATCAACCTGGCGCTAGCTCCGACTTATCAACCTCAGGTTGCTCAGAGCCATCCAAATCAACAACAATATCAGCAAAGGCAGCAACAACCTTTTCAGCAGGCTCGCCCGCAGTGCAATAATAATAATCGTACTACACGACCATCAGGGTTCAACCCTATACCGTTGTCGTACGTAGAGTTATTTCCACTTCTACTGGCCAAGGGAAACGTCCAAACCAGGGCTCCTCTTACGGTACCAGAAAATCCACCTTTTTGGTTCAAAGCAAATCAAACTTGCCCTTATCATCAAGGAGGATCGGGACATAACATTGAGAATTGTCTCACCTTCAAGTCTGATGTGTAGAAGCTTGTCAGGAATGGGGTTTTATCTTTCAAGGATACAAATCCAAATGTTCAGACGAACCCATTACTGCAACACGAAAAGACCACAGTGAATTTAATAGAAGGAGAACTTGTCAATAGTTATCAAATTCACAATGTACGCTTACTGGGAACTAACCTGATAAAGATGCATTACAAACAAAGTGGGTACGACCATGTGCCATCTCACAACTATCATCAGTGTGATATCTGCTCCAAGGACAATCAAGGGTGTACCATAATACAAGTAGCTCTACAAGAACAAATGGATTTGGGCTGGATTTAGGATCACAGGATTCGTGAAGTAAACATGGCCTATGCACATCCCAACATTATTCAGAACCACGACATCCGTGCAATGAACTTCAATTAGTGGCGATGCATTCGAGACAAAGTCAGCATTATAATCTGCCATGACACGATTATATCACTTGTCCGATCTGCTCAACAGATAATCAGGGATGCTCGTTTGTACAAGAGGCCCTCCAACGTCAAATGGATCTCGGATGGATCCAAGACTACCGTGAAAGAAGTAACCATCAAGTCAATATGGTTCAGATCTTTAACGTACGCTTGATGAATACCAGTCTAGTGGAATTACATGCTAAGTAGGTCAGACTTGGTTTTCTGGCTTCACGTGATTATCAAGACTGTAAAGAATGTTGCGAAAACAACCAACGGTGTGTGCTTGTGCAAAGGACTCTCCAACATCTGTTGGACCACTGGTGGCTCCCGATCTACCTGGACGAAGACACACAATAGATTAACATGACTGATGAGGATCCTGGTAGACATCAAAGTCATGATATCCGCTCAATAGAAATAGATCTAGTAAAGATGCACTGCATACAAAGCGGGTACGGTCGGGTACCACCTCACAATTATAAGCGCTGTAGAGTATGCTCAGAAAATAACCAAGGATGCTATCTCGTACGAGCAGCCCTCCAGAATCAGTTAGACCGGAAGGAGATTCAATCATGTTTGAATTATGATTCGATCAACATGATACAAGATTACCTCCCTGGTCAGAACAAAAATGCTGTCATAATCTCCAATCATGGAATAACCAAGGACGTTTGCGCCATAATTCCTCTACTCAATGAATCAAAGATCCCTCTTGATAGTAGAAAAGTTCCCAACCAGGAGCTGATGGAGGTTGCCTACAATGGTCAAAAGGCCCAAAAATCCCCTGTGGTTATCTACTTGCAAGATCCAATACCTTACAAGTCAGAAAAGGCTATCCCGTACAAGTACGTATCAAGGACCATAGAAAATGGAAAAAAACTCCATTACCCTTCATTGTTAATGTCGAGGTCGGTAAAAAATTTCGAGTCGCCACCATATTTTTTTTAAGGAAAATAATGATAAACCTAAAAATCCTTAATCCCAAGGACAGAGATTCTTACGGTTCGGGAGTCGGTTAAGTGAAGGGAAGGTGTTAGGCACCCCTCACTTCCATTGTACTCAATGGGATCCACCTTTGAATTTAGGGTATATTTGTTTGTCTAAGTTATAGGAAAACCTAAGTTTTTTATTAATTATACTCGCTAGTGTTGGTTTGCAACCCTATGCCTACGTACCCTCAATTTGAAGGATCAGAGTAACCGTAGTTCACCTCCCCTATTCCTACCCCCTAATCCTATTCCCATTCCTAATCCTAAACCCAATCCACTATTTATAATCTTGGATAAAGAGTTATATCCATTGATCTATTATTTATACTCCTAGATAAGGAGTTCTATCCCTTAATCTATATTTATACTCCTAGATAAGGAGTTCTATCCCTTAAATCCCGATCCTTTTATTTATACTCTCGGAGGAAGAGTTTTATCCCTTATCCATTATTTATACTCTCGGATGGAGAGTTCTATCCTTTATCCGTTATTTATACTCTCGGATGGAGAGTTCTATCCCTTATCAATTATTTATACTCTAAGATGGAGAGTTTTATCCCTTAATCCCTTATCCCTTGGCCTATATTTATACTCTTGGAACCGAAGAGTGTTATCCCTAAATCCCATCCCTTAATTAGGCTCTCGGACCAAGAGCCTTATCCCATAATAGTTTATCCCAATTATATCCTTAATATCTCATTTTATCCCTTTGATTTTATTGAAAAATATCCCTTTAATTTACTTAGAAAAATAAATTAACCATATCTTGATTTATTAAGTATTTTATGATTAAACCCTTATCCCTAATTTTACTCCCAGTTTTTATCCCTTGAAATCCCAATATTTTATCCCAATTTTTATTCCAAAATATTATCCCATTTAAATATCCCTTTACCAACCCTTATACTTTGTTTATATTAATCCATTTTTTTAAAGAATTAATCCTTAATTTCAATAGGCCTAATTATTCTCAAAATTAATCCCTAATAAATCCCTAATTTAATTTCATGCTTATTATAATTTCCTAAAATAATTATCTAGTTATTTTATGTATTAATTCCATTATTATATTAAATTACAAATTAATTTAGTTAACCTTGAATTGTACCTGATTAATATTTATGATAAAATATATTAATTACCCTAATTACTCTTAACATTAGCCCTAACACTTATTTAAATCTCTAATTATGTTTTTGCATATTAATTCCATGTTGACTATAAGTATTTAAATAATTATTTAATTAGTTAATTCTAGACGGCTAATTATTCTAACTTGTCTCTACAGTTACGTTAATCAACCCCAATGTCATCCGATTAAAATAATTAATCTCCTAAGCCTCTTAAATTGCCCTAATTATATAATGAAAGACATTAATTTTTTTTATTTGCTTCTGATACTTTTTATTATATTAAATATTTAAGGGGAAAGTTTTACATAATAACCTAACTAATTTAATAAAAATAATTAGCTTTAATTATCCTAATTAATGACATATTTATTTAGAAAAATAAAATAGGTTATACATACTTAATATTTTAATTGTTTCTTTTTCTAATAAATTAGTAAATAAAAATAGAAAACAACCACAATAAAGAACAAAGGGGTATACGTGGGGAAGCCCTCCAATCCATTATTCACTTTTTTAATAAAAAAAAAAACTAGAAAGAGAAATAAAGTGTGTTTTTAAATTATAAAAGAGAAATTTACTAAAAAAGAATTTTAATCTCTAAATTTTTATTTTTATTATCTATTGTTTAGTTTTCTTATTTTTTAATTATGTATAGTAAAGCAATGATGGATTTATATAGTTGTTCTTTAGAATTACTTAAATAAAAACTGAAATTTTTGTTAAGAGTTTTGAAAAGCATAATTAAAAAAATTAGTCTTTCCATTTTTGTTTTAAAGGTGTTTTAGTTACTCTGCTATTTAAAAAAAAAAACTAAGATTAATCCATCACTATTTTTTATTCTTCAAGAAAACATGATTATATAATGACCCAAATTAGTATTACATCCCCCTAAACTCATAATTTTAAACGAACAGATAATAAGATCAAACAAGAACAAATATATATTTTAAGAATTCAGAAATACATACAATTGATAACTAATAGTTTGAATTACCAATCTGAAGTGTCGTGACCAATTTAAGCTGTTGCTTCCTCCTTTATCTCCCTCCCTTCTCCTTATGTGTGATTCCTTCCCTTTAGGCTTTTAGTGTTTTTCTCCCTTTTCCTTTAGTGCAAGACCTCCCTTTCCTTTATTGCAAGCCCCCTTTTCCCTTTTTGTTGTTGTTCTTCGATGTGAAGAACAACAACTATTTTAGACTTATTTATTTATGAATTGTGGGTGAGAAATAATGTGGAAATCAACCTCTATTTATAGATAAAATTAGGTCAAGAAAATTGAATGTGATTTATCAATTTAGGAAAGATTTAATTTGACCTGATTTTATTTATTTCTTAGAGCCCAAGCCAATGAATCTGGATGGATTCATGGCTTGGTGAATTTAAATAAATAAAGAATTAATTTAAATAATAATAATGAGAGAAAAAAGAGTTTATTAATGATAATGAAAAAAAGATTTGATTTTTTTTTATTATGATTTTTTTGAGATTTTTCATAAAATAATGATTTTAATGAAAAAATCATATTTTTTAAAAATGCATTAAATAAAAATATGAAAATAAAAAATTAAATATTAAAAAATGATATTTTTATGATTTTATTTATTAAAAATAAAATAGAAAAAGTTAGTAATAAAGAAAAAACAATAAAAGTGAGGAATGTGGGATTTAAACTCACAACCTCTCACACTTATAGCCCTTATACCCCTCTTTCTACCAATTGTGCCGTTTTACTTATTCGAAATAAAGTGGCACTAAAAATCATATAAAATAGGTCAAAATTTAGGGTACGACAGTTGCCCCTATTTAATCGTCTTTGAATCAGAAAGATGATGTTGATGAGTCTTCCTCTTTTTGAGGAGGAGACGATTAAATACAAAAAGGACCCTAATTTTGACCGCATGGTCAGATAGATACTACGCTGATTATCCTAAGGTCCTTAGCAATAATCTGGTAGTGAAATATCCGATTGAACCCTTGAAAAACTTTTTAGGTAAAAAATCCTTGGATAGGAATTTTGTAGAATCCCTGATAAATCCCTTAATGAAATCCCCTTTGATGAAAAATCCCTGGATAGGAATTTTTGTAGATCCCTTAATGAAACCCTCTTTGATGAAAAATCCCTGGATAGGAATTTTTGTAGAACCCCTGATAAATCCCTTAATGAAAAATCCCTGAATAGGAATTTTTGTAGAACCCCTGATAAATCCCTTAATGAAAAATCCCTGAATAGGAATTTTTGTAGAACCCCTGATAAATCCCTTAATGAAATCCCCTTGGTAAAACCCTTTGAGTAACAATCCACATAAAATCCCTAATGGTGGTTATGAACCCTATGCATGTATGCATGTTTGAGTTTATGAGTGCATGTTAGATGCTAGAGCGTAGCGACATGACTGATGCATGATTTGGGCTAATGCCTCTTTTATGATATGCAATGCATGTGTTGTCCGAAATAAAACTTTCCATAACGTCCTGACTCCCGGACCCTTGAGACCTTGATAATCGTAGTAAGCCATGATATCCTGGATTCCTGCTTAACATGCCGTTAAAAAACCTCCCATGTTGGTTGGATTGTAGTGTATATTCTTGTCAGTGTATAGACCCTATATCCTGCTTTGGACGAATATGATCCCTTTGATGATTCCAAAAATCGAAGTAAAATCCATTTTCCCTTTTCAAAGCTTTTATTTATACCGATATTTCAATGCATTATTTCACAATTAATCGACACCTTGTAATGAAGCAGAATAATTTAGGAGGCAAAGAAATATTTTTGAAAAGCGAATTTTATTGAGAATTGGCCCGAAAATGGGCAATGATAAGTAAGGAGGGTAATTCTCATAAGGAGATATTACCGTAAATCCAAAAAAATGTAAAATGGCAATAAGAAAACAAATTTATTTATGTTCCTATTAAATTTAACACCAGCTAATATCCCTAAGTCTCCAAGATCACGACACTTAGCTTCTAAAGATGACGGCTGGAATGATCGCTCCCTTATGAATTCCAGTTACGGGGTGACTTGAGTGTTTTCAGTCATATGCCTTTTGGATATCCCTAACTTTTTCCTAGACCTCTCTTTTTAGAGTCTTAGTCCACCGGGATGATATACCATTTTTTTCCGACTAAGTCGCCCTTAAGGGTTTTCGACTTGTCGGGTATCATTTTTCATTCGAGTCCCTAATTTTTGCCTGGATTGCTCCTTCGAGTTTTCAATCCACCGGGATGCCCTAATTTTTGCCTTAGTCGCCCGTTAGGGTTTTCGACTTAGCGGGCTTTTATCCTCTTTTTCTAGGCATAGCATTTTTGACCGAATCAGAGTTCACCGGTCGCGGTAAATCCGCTCCATCCACGGTTGTTAATATTAGTGCTCCGCCAGAGGAGGCACCTTTCACGACATATGGCCCTTCATAGGGTGGGTTCCATTTGACGTGGTGGTCTTTATGGATGGGTAATATTTTCCTTAACCCCAAGTCTCCCTCTTCGCGTAGGCGAGGACGAATTTCTTTGTCAAACGCTCTCTTATTTCCCTGTGGATATAACTGCCCACAGCCACACGTTTCCCTTATACGAGTTTAGCTGATCGAGCCTAGTTTGCGCCCATTCTGCCTTATCCAGATAAGCTTCCTTCATGATCCTAAGTTCCAATTGATAGCCCCTATCCTTATGCAAACATAAGTTTCCCTCGAGATCCAGGTCTAGGTCCTTTATAGGAGTCCGCAGTTTCACAATCCATTGGATTCTCAAATATTGTTAAGTACATTATGAGTGGTCTCCTTGAGACTTGTAGCACCAATATAGGTGGCTTTCATTTTGTCCTTTTTTCCTTTTTGACTGACCATGGACCCTGATATTTTCCAGATCTGATTCCATAGGTACACCTTGTGGGCTTTAGTCGTAACATGAATTTCCTTAACTGATCCAACAACTTTTGCAAGTTTGTTATGTGATCTTCTTCCTTTTGCGACTTGGTAGTCGTATCGCCCATATGACCCTCTATCTCCTTATGCCCCATATTACCATGGTCCTTTGATAAGTTACTCCTACGTTCTTTAACCCAACAGGCGTTACCTTGTGACAAAAAGTCGAATTGCTTCTTGACTTCTTCCCTAATCTGGAGGATCGTATCTGATCTAGTCTTCCTCAGCTTTTGCTTGATTGGCGTGCATTCTAGTTTGAGTAGTGGTTTGTACTCGCCGATGCTTGTATCAAGTCCTGGCGTATCTTGGTATAACCACGCAAACACGTCGGAGTATCCTTGCAATAGCTCGATCAGTCTTTCTTTTATATCCTTATTCGGAGAAGCACGTCTTTGACCTCTTTCCTATCTTCCTCAGTTCCCAGATTGATCACATCCACTAGTTCCTGATGAGGTAGTATTCCCTCGTCCTCTTGCCTCAACAGTCAGGCTAACTCTTCGGGAAGCTCACACTCGTCCTCATCATCCTCTTCCGCTTGGTTAATCGGTAATCCGAAGTCATTCGAGATTATAGCGGTGTCATTTTTAATAGGTTCATTTTTAAATTTGCACGAGGAAGATTTTTATTATCTCTTTTGGAAAGAAGTACTAGAAATGAAAATATTGAAAGAAAGTATATTGCCATTTTGAACGAACAGAAAATGAAAGAAAAAGATATTGATTGAAAACAAAATGCAATTTTATTGATAGAAATAAATCCAATGAAATAGCAGGTGGCCCTAAAAAGCTTTGTCCACTTGCCTTGGGCATAGCAAGGGACTTATTATTATTTTAAGGGAAAAGGAAATTACTTCGAAACAAAAATCGTCTCAGAAATCCCGATGGTTCTCCAATTGTCGAAATTAGGCATTCTTTCCTTCCTCTTTCATTAAGGCCACATGATCCCAAATTCCGGATCCCACACCATGGAAATCACCTTCTAATCCTTCATTAGCTGGTTTGTAACCCAGCCCAAACAAATCATTCTCCTCAGGTGACTCCCCTTGTTTACCCCAGTTTATTATGTCTTCCTTATTAATAAGGAATTCATCCCCCGTCTCTTCCATGGCGCTGACTGTTGCCCCAATGTGCCCAGTAATGCATCATCTTCCAGATTTGGATCTTCAGGGTCTATAACGCTGACATCATTTTCCTTTGAGCTGTTTTCGGGGTACCCCTTATTGTTATGTTGGTCGGAGGATGACTGCTGAATCTTTCCTGTCTTTAAACCGTTCTCAATCCTCTCTCCAATGATAACCAAGTCAGTGAATCCCGTTGAGACTACCCCAATCATCCTTTCATAATATAGTCCTTGTAGAGTTCCCATGAATGTATCCACTAGCTCGCTTTCCCGCAATGGAGGTTGAACACGAGAGGTTAGCTCCCTCCATCTCTGGGCATACTCCTTAAAAGATTCGTTCCCTTTTTGAGACATGTTTTGTAAATGTATACGATCAGGGGCCATGTCTACATTACATTGGTATTTCCTTATAAAGGCACTTTCCAGATCCTCCCAGTTCTTGATGTGAGTCCTCTCCAGTTGTACGTACCAATCCAAGGATGCCCCACTAAGGCTGTCTTGGAAAACATGCATCATTAACTTTTCATTTTTTGCATGAGCCCCCATCTTTCGGGAAAACATCCGGATGTGATTTTTGGGACAACTAACTCCTTTATACATTTGGAAGTTAGGTGCCTTAAACTTAGGAGGTGTGACCACATCGGGCACCAGACACATTTCCAAGGCATCCACTCCAAGAACATTGAATCCCTCCACGACATTTAGCCTTTCCTCAAGTGCTTTGTACTTATCATCAATCCTTCTCCTTTCCCTAACAGTGGTTCCTTTATTTTCAAGGGACACTTGACTCGAATTTTCACCCTCGTATGCATAGTTCTCACGTGGAATAGGTCTGTAAGTAGTACAAGGTGCCCCATTGGAATAGGTGGAGAGACGGTTCCCTCGAGAGGTTGGTCAACAGTTTTGTGCTTAGCAGTTTCAGTCTCCTCACGTTCCAGATCATGGACGAACCCTAGTAGGGGGTTATTGTCTTCAATATGGGAGGTAGGAGTAGGAACCTTCCTTTGACGGCTCGAATCGGTTCTTCTGGCTATTAAATTCTGGACGGCAAGTGTCAGTTGATCAATCTGGCTTTTTATTTCTTCCACGTTCTCCTTGACAATATCCATTTCTCCTCTTAGAGTAACCATATCATTCTCCATCTGATCCATAGCTTTCCTTTGGTACGCTCGAGTGCGAGGTCGGGAAGTCAGATTGTTATGCTTGAGACGAAGTTTGAAAAAATGATTTTTTTTTTTATTTTTCCTTATATTGAATGCATGTTGGTGATGAATGTATGAATATGCATGATGTATGCTAAATAATTTTTAAAATTTTTATTTGGGGGGAATTCCAAAATCCATTGTAGTTATAGATGAATATACCCAAAGGATGAAAACCATATACGTAGAATATCAAATCCAAATCCATTAGCCAATCCCCAAATCCAAAATGCCTTCCAGACTTATAACAATAATTCCTCGGGAAGAACCCAAAACAATAATCCCAAAATGGAAGCCCCTGAACTTAAGAAGACGTAAACTAAATAGGTGCCCCCAATGCCTTCTTAAAACTCCTCCAAGTACCCTTGCATTTCCCTATCCTCCTTGTGGTGAGATAATAGATCCTCAACAGGCACAACTAAGTCTTTAGGCTTGACCCTTTTTCCTTATATGTTTTTTTTGCTTTTTCCTTTTTCTTTTTTTTTGTTTTGCCCCCATGCCCCTTGTAAGTTTCTTTTCCTTGTAAATCCAAGTATAGCATAAGAGCTAGTTGAAAATCCTTGAAGGGGAAGTCACATAGAGGAGGATTGTGCAACGATAGTTATGACCTCTACCTTTCTAGGAGTCCCTAAGAGATCGAGGATCCTTCTATGCTTGTGTATAACCATCCCTTGAGAAGATTTGGCATTAAGTCTTAAAGGCCTTTGGGACTTTTAAGTCAGCACTTAGCATTCTGATGTGTAGGGTAACCCTTTTATTTGAATCAATCTTTCCCATATTCCTACAACACATCTTGAAATTCCCCACAAAAATGCATATATGCAAAAAATGTCTTTTAAATGCATAATGACATGGACACTTTGTTCTTTGGTTAAATGTTTTTTGGGTTAGGGTTAGGTGAAAATGCAAGCATGACCCTAACTAGGTGGGCTCCCTATAATAGGTTTAGATCTAAAGCTTGTCTACCCAATCCCCTCACATGTAGGTTATAAAAATTTGGACAGCATAACGACCCCAACATGTTCAGACTATACCCTTGTTTTATCATGAGAAGGAGCAAGCCTTCCTATGGTAATCCTTCGGGATAAGTCTCATTTGGGGTAGGATCCTAGTAACAGCCCTTGAGGTTTGAAAACATAGGGTCTCCATAGATTGGTGTGGGGCTGGATAAAGGTTCTCAGAGTCATGGACCACATCCAAATCATTCCACTACGTCAGGGGCTAACCCTTTCGTGAGGACGACTTTGGAAGGATCTACTTTGAGTGTGGCATCAATGCATTGTTGGGGATGTCGTATCCCCCCCAAAAACATTTTCGTTCCACTTTATGTTCTAGGGTTATCCTCAAAGCTTTGGGTTTTAGCTTCACTCCTTTTTTTTTGCCCCAATCCCTTGTATAATGACAAAATAAAAAACAAAGGGTTAAATAAATAAAAAATATGAAATAAAAAAAAATACATAAAAATAAAATAAAAACAAAATAAAAACATCCAAGACAAACAAATCCCTAAATCCTAAGGCTAGGAAGGACTCTCTCTAGGAAGGAATCCCCAACAGAGTCCCGGCTGTCGCGGCCGGCAAAAAATTTCGAGTCGCCACCATATTTTTTTTAAGGAAAATAATGATAAACCTAAAAATCCTTAATCCCAAGGACAGAGATTCTTACGGTTCGGGAGTCGGTTAAGTGAAGGGAAGGTGTTAGGCACCCCTCACTTCCATTGTACTCAATGGGATCCACCTTTGAATTTAGGGTATATTTGTTTGTCTAAGTTATAGGAAAACCTAAGTTTTTTATTAATTATACTCGCTAGTGTTGGTTTGCAACCCTATGCCTACGTACCCTCAATTTGAAGGATCAGAGTAACCGTAGTTCACCTCCCCTATTCCTACCCCCTAATCCTATTCCCATTCCTAATCCTAAACCCAATCCACTATTTATAATCTTGGATAAAGAGTTATATCCATTGATCTATTATTTATACTCCTAGATAAGGAGTTCTATCCCTTAATCTATATTTATACTCCTAGATAAGGAGTTCTATCCCTTAAATCCCGATCCTTTTATTTATACTCTCGGAGGAAGAGTTTTATCCCTTATCCATTATTTATACTCTCGGATGGAGAGTTCTATCCTTTATCCGTTATTTATACTCTCGGATGGAGAGTTCTATCCCTTATCCATTATTTATACTCTAAGATGGAGAGTTTTATCCCTTAATCCCTTATCCCTTGGCCTATATTTATACTCTTGGAACCGAAGAGTGTTATCCCTAAATCCCATCCCTTATTTAGGCTCTCGGACCAAGAGCCTTATCCCATAATAGTTTATCCCAATTATATCCTTAATATCTCATTTTATCCCTTTGATTTTATTGAAAAATATCCCTTTAATTTACTTAGAAAAATAAATTAACCATATCTTGATTTATTAAGTATTTTATGATTAAACCCTTATCCCTAATTTTACTCCCAGTTTTTATCCCTTGAAATCCCAATATTTTATCCCAATTTTTATTCCAAAATATTATCCCATTTAAATATCCCTTTACCAACCCTTATACTTTGTTTATATTAATCCTTTTTTTTTAAGAATTAATCCTTAATTTCTATAGGCCTAATTATTCTCAAAATTAATCCCTAATAAATACCTAATTTAATTTCATGCTTATTATAATTTCCTAAAATAATTATCTAGTTATTTTATGTATTAATTCCATTATTATATTAAATTACAAATTAATTTAGTTAACCTTGAATTGTACCTGATTAATATTTATGATAAAATATATTAATTACCCTAATTACTCTTAACATTAGCCCTAACACTTATTTAAATCTCTAATTATGTTTTTGCAAATTAATTCCATGTTGACTATAAGTATTTAAATAATTATTTAATTAGTTAATTCTAGATGACTAATTATTCTAACTTGTCTCTACAGTTACGTTAATCAACCCCAATGTCATCCGATTAAAATAATTAATCTCCTAAGCCTCTTAAATTGCCCTAATTATATAATGAAAGACATTAATTTTTTTTTATTTGCTTCTGATACTTTTTATTATATTAAATATTTAAGGGGAAAGTTTTACATAATAACCTAACTAATTTAATAAAAATAATTAGCTTTAACTATCCTAATTAATGACATATTTATTTAGAAAAATAAAATAGGTTATACATACTTAATATTTTAATTGTTTCTTTTTCTAATAAATTAGTAAATAAAAATAGAAAACAACCACAATAAAGAACAAAGGGGTATACGTGGGGAAGCCCTCCAATCCATTATTCACTTTTTTAATAAAAAAAAAAACTAGAAAGAGAAATAAAGTGTGTTTTTAAATTATAAAAGAGAAATTTACTAAAAAAGAATTTTAATCTCTAAATTTTTATTTTTATTTTTATTATCTATTGTTCAGTTTTCTTATTTTTTTAATTATGTACAGTAAAGCAATGATGAATTTATATAGTTGTTCTTTAGAATTACTTAAATAAAAACTGAAATTTTTGTTAAGAGTTTTGAAAAGCATAATTAAAAAAATTAGTCTTTCCATTTTTGTTTTAAAGGTGTTTTAGTTACTCTGCTATTTAAAAAAAAAAAACTAAGATTAATCCATCACTATTTTTTATTCTTCAAGAAAACTTGATTATATAATGACCCAAATTAGTATTACATCCCCCTAAACTCATAATTTTAAACGAACAGATAATAAGATCAAACAAGAACAAATATATATTTTAAGAATTCAGATATACATACAATTGATAACTAATAGTTTGAATTACCAACCTGAAGTGTCGTGACCAATTTAAGCTGTTGCTTCCTCCTTTATCTCTCTCCCTTCTCCTTATGTGTGATTCCTTCCCTTTAGGCTTTTAATGTTTTTCTCCCTTTTCCTTTAGTGCAAGATCTCCCTTTCCTTTATTGCAAGACCCCTTTTCCCTTTTTGTATTGTTGTTCTTCGATGTGGAGAACAACAACTTTTTTAGACTTATTTATTTGTGAATTGTGGGTGAGAAATAATGTGGAAATCAACCTCTATTTATAGATAAAATTAGGTCAAGAAAATTGAATGTGATTTATCAGTTTAGGAAAGATTTAATTTGACCTGATTTTATTTATTTCTTAGAGCCCAAGCCAATGAATCTGGATGGATTCATGGCTTGGTGAATTTAAATAAATAAAGAATTAATTTAAATAATAATAATGAGAGAAAAACGAGTTTATTAATGATAATGAAAAAAAGATTTGATTTTTTTTTATTATGATTTTTTTGAGATTTTTTCATAAAATAATGATTTTAATGAAAAAATCATATTTTTTAAAAATGCATTAAATAAAAATACGAAAATAAAAAATTAAATATTAAAAAATGATATTTTTATGATTTTATTTATTAAAAATAAAATAGAAAAAGTTAGTAATAAAGAAAAAACAATAAAAGTGAGGAATGTGGGATTTGAACTCACAACCTCTCACACTTATAGCCCTTATACCCCTCTTTCTACCAATTGTGCCGTTTTACTTATTCGAAATAAAGTGGCACTAAAAATCATATAAAATAGGTCAAAATTTAGGGTACGACAGTGAACATTGCCGACATCAGTCGAGTCACCCGGAGCGGTTGGATCTTCAACAGAGGAGTTGGAGAACCTACCAAGGAGAAGGAAACTTGAACGGAAGTTCCCAAACAACAATTCGGTCAATCTGGTAATCCAGAACCTGTAAAGAACAACGATGAGATGTTGAAGCTCATCCAGAAAAGCGAGTACAACATTATGGATCAATTGTTGCAAACTCCATCTCGAATCTCTGTGTTTTCTCTCCTACTTAGTTTAAAAGCTCATAGGGAAGCTCTGCAGAAGGTTTTAGAACAAGCCTTTGTGGAACAAGATGTGACAGTAGGATAATTTGACAGCATCATTTCCAACATCGCTTCCTGCAACAACTTGGGATTCAGTGATGAAGAACTTCCAGAGGAAGGCAAGAACCATAATATGGCACTCAATATCACGGTCAATTGCCAAGACGATGCTTTAGCCAGCGTTCTTGGTAGACACAGGTTCATATTTAAATGTCATGCCAAGATTAACTTTGGTTCGAGTATCTTTTCAAGGAACTCCGATAAGAGGCAGTGAGATCATTGTCAAAGCCTTTGACGGATCCAGAAAAATAGTTATCGGCAAAGTCGATATTCCCATAACCATCGGTCCTCACACTTTCCAAGTCACTTTCCAGGTCATGGACATCCGAGCAACATACAGCTATTTATTAGGAAGACCTTGGATACACGAAGTTGGGGCAGTCACTTCGACACTTCACCAGAAGCAGAAGTTTGTCAATAACAACAAATTAGTCACGGTGTGTAGAGAGCAAGCCTTAATCGTGAGCAACTTATCATCATTCTCCTGTGTCGAACCAGAGGAGGTTGTTGGAACTCAGTTCCAAGCACTTTCGATGAGCAATGAGAATCAACAAGAAAGAGGGACGTCGATTTTCTCATACAAAGATGTTCTCAAAGTGATCGGGAGTTATGACATAAAAGGATGGGGACAGATTATAACTCCTACAGATAACAAGACAAGAAAAGGTCTTGGTTTCTCTCCAACTTGTACCCAGACTATGAAGAAGGATGACAGTTTTCGTCCCATTCAGGATTTCTTCCACAGTGGAGGCTTCCTCCACCCAGTATCTCAAGAAGTCCACACCATTGATGGGAACAACTCTTCTGACACGAATGAGGAGTGGAAGTCTTATCTCAATGATGAAGGTTATATATCTCAGGGAGAAACACACATTCATTCTGTTTTCCAAAGCAGAACCCGAGATATATACCAAGATTAGACGTCAGAATGATCTACGGAGATTGTGATCCTAAAGGATGCCGTGCTCCACCAAATTCATTAGAGGAAGACAATTTTTGCAGTGAGAACCGGATATCAAGCTATTAATTAACTTTAATCACACATCTTTGAAATTCACCACCGAGATTTGATTTATCCAAAGGAAAGGGTAAAGATCGAAGAAAACCCTAATTGCACTATGTGAAGACACAACTAAGAGATCTAAGGTTCGAGGGTTAGTTATACCTAGGGAAGGTGTTAGCATCCTAGATATATGTAGTACTCTACAAGAACCTCTTGTTTGTATTTGTGTTATGTTATGTTTTCTTGCTAAAGGTAATGTGCTAAGGTTAAGATAAAGACCTATGGTAAATACCAAGGTGTTAAAGGTAATGACCTAAGGGTATATACACTAAGTATGCTTGCCAAGACGTCGCATCTCGTGCCTACGTATCATGACTAGGATGGAATCAGAGCATTCGTAGTTCACCTCAACAAGGGTGAGGAACCATTGACTATGGTCAAAGTTCCAAGGGGAAATGAGTATGACGCTCATATAGAGTTAAAGAACTCTCTAAGTCTAAGTTATAAGACTAGTCTAAGGAGATTGACTTTAGGCAAAGTCAAAAAAGGGAGAGTGAGTATACATGATGATGGTACTCACATAGAGTTTAAGGACTTTACCCTAATTCTAAGTTTCAAGGTAAAATGGCTCGAATGAGGCCAAAGGGAAAGGGAACACCATTATGATAGTGCTCACATAGAGTTGAAGAACTCTTGCTAAATCCTAAGTTGTAAGGTAAGTGGCTCTAATAAGGCCAAAGAGGGAAGTAAGCATCTATGATGATAATGCTTACAAGAGGGGGTAATGATCCTAACCTAAACTAGGTCAAAGGGAAGTGGCTCTAATGAGGCCAAGGGATTGACCCTAATAAGGTCAAGGGAAAGGAATCGCTCTAATGAGGCCAAGAGATAATGAGCTATCTATGACATTAAAGGTAATAGAGAGACTTTCCTTTGGAAGGAGGGGAACAAAGAGGGTTAAGGAGAAGAGCCAACAAGCTAGTCTCACTTAAGGGGATAACTTAATAAAGTTGGAAAATAAAAGATAACAAATGATATTCACACATTAATTTAATGATGTTACAAATAAGATGACATGAATACAACACATGGATTATGGTGGTGACTGTGATGACATTCAAAGTAAGGGACTTAAGAAAGTCATAAATATCAAGTTGACATATTCAATAATTATACACTAATTGAACAAGATAAAGACCTTAAGAGAGCATGATACAAAGTTAGACATGTCAAACAAATAGGTGATAACCTAACATGGGGATATGGCTTAACATGGTCTTTATACAAAGTGGAGGTATCACATAAGTTAGTATTCAAACTCACTTTTAAGAAAGAGAAGATTTAAGTGTTTTAGGCCTATATATACATGGTGTGACCTAAACTAAGAGTTTATATACACATTAAGGCTTTAGGTACATGGAGAAAAGTACTAATGAAGGTAAAGGCCTAGCTAAGACTTTAATGGGGATGTCAAAAGTTACATACCTCCTAACATAAGCAAATACACTTAAAAGTGCACTTAAAACAAATTTCACAAATATGTACAAGCTCAAAATATGATTCAAGGGCCCAACATGTTAAAACAAGTTTGTATAAGTCCCATAAATGCAAGGGAAACCAAGTGGTACAACCATAGAAGTAAAAACCTCTCCTAAGTAAACCCTAAAATCCCTACACTTTACACATGAATAACTAACCTAAAATTAATATTTTGGAAAATCTTTAATGCCATAAGAAAGTAGGCAGCAAGATGAAAAGAATACAAAAAGAATGGGTTTAAAAGCATGAAAATTGAGAGAGTTATGGCTTGGTGAAGTTGTGAAGAAAAACAAATAAACTAAGTATTAAAAAGAATGGGAATGGCCCTAGTAGGTGTTGAACCCACGCACTTGGCATTAAAATCTAAAAGGATTACCAACCCAACCAACGCGCGCGGTATGACAAGGCATGGACATGAGATAATATATTTGAAATCAACTAGTTTTCAGAAAAATAAAATAAAAGGACTGGGGCGAGGGGGATTCGAACCCCAATCTTAAGCATGTCAAACACACTCAAACCTTCCTCCTTGACCAGCGGTACTACGCTCTCATCCATTTTCTAAATGGAAACAAAAATATATATTTTACACACACCATGAAGTGGACACCTCAGTGCCACCTCATGCCTACTCAGCGCCATCTCACTCTTTCTTCTTCCTTTCTTTCTTCTTCCCTCTCTCGTGCCCTAACTCACCATCCCTTCCAGATTTTAAAACCAACATAAATCTTTCATCTCTCCACCATTTTTCAATTTGTAAAAACAAACATTATAGTACTTCTTACAAGGATTCTAAAGGTCCTATTGCCTTGCCCTAAAACTAACTGCATGCTTCACAAATCTCTCAACAACAGTACAATAAAACAAGATAAAAACTTGTTCAAAACATCACATTTTCAAACCAAATAATGCAAGCAAAGCTTCAAACACGTTATACATAATGTAGACTACATTTTTGCTTCAAACATGAGACAATAACATGCATGGAATTTGAGCTTATAGTTTCAAAATCCTTACCTCTTGGAGCAGGTCCAAGGCCTCTTCAAATGATGTTACATAAGTGAATAAGATTCTCTTTAGCCTTGTTGATCATTGGAGTGATGATTAGAATGCTTGAAATGGTTGGAAGTTACTTCAAACACCAAACCCGTGTCTTCTTGCAAAGTGAAGTTTGAAAATGGCGGATAGTAAAATGGATGTTACAAAACTTGTTTGATGGTTTAAACAAGCTCTATGGAGTGTTTAGAGAAGGATTGTGGAGTTTATTTGTGAGTTGCACAAGTGGAATGTGTTTGGACAGTGGTTTTGCAAGTTTTGAGAGTTTTTGTAAAAGCTAATGGAAGGAAAGATAAGAGGGTTTTCAGAGGAAATTCTTGTGTGTTTTGAGGCTTAATAAAGTCCTCTATTTATAGGTAAAGAGTTGAGGTTTGAATCTAACCAGATGGCCCAGTTCTCAACCTTTTGGCTCGGTTGCATTTCAACTTTGTGGTTCCATGCATTTGTCATTTCCAAGCCATGTACCATGCTTCTCTAGGGTGGCTGAAAATGTTCAGAGGTCTTGCTTCTCAGTACAAGCCTTTTGAAGTGCAGAAGAAACATTTACAATGCTTAATACAAGTTAACTTGGTTAAAGTAGCTTTATGTAAATGGCAATGTCAACTTTGTGCCAAAAATGGCATGATTCATGAGATAAAGCTTAAACCACTTGGATAATGCATCAAAAGCATGTGTACTTATCTGATTTAAACAAAATTAACAAGCAACAAGGTCTGCCACACGAGATCATGAAGATTTGGAGTGGTTTTGCAACTTGAACCAACATGATTATGACCTAAAAACTCAAGTTTGTGACCTAAACTTCATGAATTCGAAACTCTTTGCTCACACATTGGATTGGGGTCTTCTAGGACTTTTTGGAAAGCCCCAAGTATGCTCTACAATATTCATGTTCACTCAAAGTTCTGAATCCAAAGGGATCAAGGTGAAAAATTAGGTTGAAGTTGGCTGCAAGTTAGGGAGAAAAAGTGAAATTTCACTAAGTCCTAAACTTGACCTAAACTTCCAAGCTTCATAACTCAAAAATTAAGCCTCTTTTGGGGTATGACCCTCTAACACACTTTTAAAGTACATAATGAGATATTCAATTTGAGCTTTGGATCACAAAAATTGGATTTGTGGATTGAGAGTTATGACCTTTCAAAGTTCATATAGAAACTAGGGTTTTTTCTTCCACACTTAGAAAAATTTCACTTATCTAACTTTGTCCCTTTTGCAAGAAACCTCTTAAATCTTGATTTCTCATGCTCCAATTCAAAGATTAAACATGTCTTGATGGAATATGGCTTGAATACTTCATCTTGGACCCAAAATACCAAAAGTCAAAGGTTTGACTTTTCAGATGAAACCCTAATTTCTTCATGAATTCAACTGTGTGATCCTTGATGATCTTGCTTTCTAAAACTTCCCAAACATCATAGATGACTTCCAGGGATGTATATGAACATATGGAATCAAGTCCCAAGACTTGGGATCATGCCTTGATCAAAAGTCAAAGGCATGGTTGACTTTTCCTGATAAAAGCCTAATCTGGGGCCAGATGAACTTGAGGCTCATTGCACCTGCGATGGGAGCCAACTACTCTTGATTTCTTGATGAATGAGGTCTCTTGAATGTATGTAAGCTCAATTGGTTGATGAACCAATCAAGACATTGACTGATCACACCAAGCTTTCCTTGTAATCCGTTAGGTCAAAACCCTAATTTTCACAACTCCTGATTTTATGGTTCCTCTTTGATTTCTCTTTGTCGCAACTGCGAAAATCAACCGGCGAAAATAAAACAGAAGAGTCGCCACCGAACGTTATTTATCCCGATGCAGGGAAAGGAAACGATCGAAGAAAACCTAAAAGAGGGAAAAGACATGGTCATCTCAACCATAGGCCTACGTATTCCCTTGTGCAATGGGAAAGTCAGAGTCAACGTAGTTCGGAGGACTACAGGTGGATGGGGGAAAGTTTGCTCACCAAGACATCGTCGTCTTGTGCCTACGTATCCTCAATTGGACGAGAGAGAGGAAGTCAAAGCAGTCGTAGTTCGACCTACGGGTCGAAAAGAGGGAAGAGTGCTCGCCAAGACATCGCCGTCTTGTGCCTACGTATTCTCAACGGGAATGAGAAATCAGAGCAACGTAGTTCGTGGTAATGACCACAATGGTTAAGTGTTTTTTATGAGCGACGTTAGGTTCGTGTCCGGCAGTTAGGGTCGATGCCTGTTTGCGACTGAACAGAAGTAATGTGCTCTTTTCTGAAAATGATTTGAAACCCAACAATCCCGAAGGGTGAAAAAGATTTGAATTTGTTTTGTGTTTTTTAGACAGAAGTGAATTGAAGTTAGTTTGAAACTCACATTGCACTAAAGTCTATGACATATGAGCGAATGCGTCGCATGGTCGCCCCCAATGGGACGTATGCTAAACACTCTAGAAGAGTGAAGAGAGACCCCTCATTCTTCATTTCCTACGTACTTAAGGCTCATGGCGCACAATGCTCGTTGCATTTATTAAGTGTCTTAGACTTGTTATGAGATGAGAAGAAAAGACTCAAAGGTTGAAAAGAAAACACTAAGGGAATTCTATCCTAATGTTGTCATGCAAAAGTGGCCCTAAGGTTGAGGTAAGGAGGGGGAATTCTACCTAATGTTAGCGTACATGGATTGAATCCTAATGTCTACCCTATTCCAAGCTTAATAAAAGATTAAGTTGGACTAAGGAACCCTAAGGGAGCATGCAAAGCAAAATCCAAGACTTAACCAAGTCTTAGGATCCAAAGGGGAAGAAAGAAGTAAGAGATGACGAAGAGAGATGAAACATGAGGTAAGAAACAAGGTAGGGCAGCAAGCACACCATGTATATTACATCCAATTCATACCACCAAACATGCTTCAAAATATCACACATTGAAGCTCAAGCAAGAAGTTAGAAGCAAACAAGAAAGAGTGCAAGCAAACTTGCATTAGGATCACAATTGAACACCATTAATCATCACACAAAGGTAATGTGAACAAAGTGAGGGGAGAATGAGGCAAGGTCAGAACTCAAGTCATGTCATAATCATCCAATTCAAACATATAAGAAAGCTTCACATTAACATGCATCATGAGCCAAAGTGGAAACAATCAAATGCTAAATGAAGTACATCATAGAAATCAATCAACAATGACCAAATGAAGTGAAAACATGATGTGAATCCAAGTGGGAAGTAGAAAATGCATAATCCATGAACCATAATCACACTCAAACCAATAAAAAAGGATCATCAAGTATCATACTCAAAGCATGTATCAAAACTAGGCATGTATGCAACAAGATTAAGTCCAAAATGGTTCACATGTTTCCATATAAGTAAGACAATGCAAAAGATTATCAATGCACCAAGAGCCAAGGAAAATCAGAACCTTAAACATGTCATATCAATCCAAGAAATATCACCAAACATCAAAGAGGTTCATGTCATTCAAAGGCACAAAATTAGGTCAAGAAGTGTGCACTAACATGCTCAAAATATCATCAAATGAAAGCATCAACCAAAAATAGAAAAGTGATCCAATAAAATACCAAAAAATAACCAAATATAAGTTTAAATATCCAATTAAACATTTACAAAAGATTGGATCAAAACAAGTTCAAGAACATGTCCAAAAGTGATCAACAAGGCAAGGTAGACAAGAAATCGAGCATGAATCGAGGGCCAACAAAACTTGAATGGCAAGTCACTAAAAAGTAACTCAAACCAAACCCTAACTAGAATTAACTCATCCTTATATCAAGGTCTAAATGTGGCTAAAAAATTATCCTCAAAAGATGAACAATGATCAACAAATTTCCTAACCCTAGATGAAGGGTATCATTGGAAATACACTCTCTAATTAAATCAAAATAAAATGGAAAAAAGAAATAAAAATAAAATAAAAAATAATGAAAATTATCTCAAGACCTCAATTGACCATAAAACAATTTCTTTTTAATTTTATAATGATTGAAAATAATAAAACAAAAATCAAATTGAAAAATATGAGAAAAAGAAATAAAAAGAAGAAATAAAGGGAAGGGGGTGCATCAGTAATATTGCTTCAAAAGCAATCCCACATGTCAGCGCGTTGGGCCCCAGACTAGGGGTGTGTTGATAGCAAAATGAATAAGTCCAAATCACCAGTCTGAGAAAAAACAAAAAGAAGTGTGAGACCTCCATGAAACGCATCGTTTCATTAAACGGGAAGCATTCCATGTCATCGGTCAAAACGACATGCAAGAATCAACAAATAAAGACACCGTCGTGAACCTCTCTTGATATAGATCACAGATCCGTGCACCAAATTCATTTAGAATCAACAAAACACCATGAAAATTGAGTTTGAAAAATTAAACATCAAACTGAAACTTGATCAAAACAAGACAACTCACGTTCCAACAATGCCTCTACCATGAGAGGGCATCAGAATCACAAACAGCAAGTAAAACACATGCATATCATGGGAGATTCAAAGTGATGAAGATTACCTAATGGAGCAACGTCTGTTGCACCTTGAAGTAGCTCAAAAGCTTCAGAAATCTCTACTGCTTTCCTTGGAAATCTTCAGAGAAGTGGAATGGTGCAAGAGAATGGAGAGAACTTGAAGCAAATTCCAGTCTCGAAGAAGAGAAAAAATTGAGAGAGAGAGTGTGAAGTTTTTGATCTGAACTTACCAAAAATGAAGACCTGCCTCCAAGTTTTAGGGTTTATGGAGTTTAAATATGATGGATAGAATTGATTTTGGGCCTGAAATGGAGTGGAAAGTTTGTTTGGGAGTTTTGCCAAAAAATGAAATTGTGAGAGTGAGGTACAGGTTGTGGTTTTACATGGGGTGCATGGAGTGATTTTGTTGTGGTTATGAGAGAGAAATGAGGTGTGAGGAATTGGCACGTGAGAGGGAGTGAATAAAGTCAGATAGTACACATTCATTTTTTCAAATCATGGCAAAAATGTGCATGGCATGTGTATGATGGTATGGTATGTTGTTTGGCCAAATTAAGTAAAAAGGAAAATGGCATGCGTGAGAATGAAGTATGCTGCAAGAAAGTTCACTATTATGCCAAGAAGTGTACCATGAAATGTCTTGGAAACCATTGGAAACCACTCACTTTAGATGGATGTAACTTGAAGAATATTGCTTCATTTAGTGAGATTTTGAGATCAATTGAAAGTAGGAAGAATAAGGAGCAACTTCTATGTGGAAATATGATTGAAATAGAGCTTGGAAGTATGTGAAAACTTGTCATAAATATGTGTCCTCAAAACTGTCCCAAAGTACTTAGAAAAAATTCTAAGTTATTGAGAAATTTCAAGTTCGAATTGGCTCACTTTGCACACTCATAACTCAATGAAAAATGACCCAAATGGCATGGTTCTTGTGCCCATTTTGAAGGGAATGTTTCAAAATACAAATTTCATGTGGAAAAGATTTGCAAATGAAGTCTTGATCATGGTGAAAATTGGCCTTGAAAATGATTGAAAACTTTCCCAAAATAGCAACTTTTAAAACCTAGTTTTATTCCAAAAATGGCAAGTTCTCAATTTCTTGATTTTTTGACAACTCCTTGAACTTTCCTTGACCAAATCTCATCCATTAATAATATTTGACTTGAAAAACACATAGCTGACTTCAAAAAGTCAGGAGTTGAATTTTTCACTGCATAGTTGACTGTATTCCCAATTCTCCTGATTTTAAATCTTCTGATCAATTGACAACCCTCTGAATCAAATTGATGGACCATCTTCCATTCATAGACATTTATGGACATATGGAATACCATGGAATAAAGTCTTGCCCAAAAAAATCAGAAATAAACTAATTTTATGTGAAACCCTAATTTTGGCACCCATGGTCTAGGAGAAATCGACTCATTCTCAAAACTCAAATTCTTCTGAATATGATGTGCCTCCTCTTAAACAAAGATGAAATGTGCCACTTGATGATGATAAATCTTCAAAAATCTTGACCATTGGAGTATTAGATTCAAGAATTCCAAAAAACCCTAATTTGAGAATTCAGGCTAGGGGGATGTAATTCACTTGAAATCTCTTGCCAACTGCAATCATCTGATGAGGTGATGGGCACATTAAGATGCCCTGAGGCCTAAGAATCCATTGTGACCTGAGTAATGGTGATGTTAAGGACATCTCTCCCTTTGGTCTCTTGGACAATACCACATGATCTCTTGCTTGAACTTCTGAACAACACCTTCTCCTCTTGAGTTAACCTAGATACCTTGATCCCATGCTAAAAACCAATGAAATGCATAAATGATAATGTAAAATGAAATGAAACATAAGCCAGTTAGTGTTAGAAGGAGAAAAGCAAATTTTGGGGTGCTACAGCTGCCCCTATTCAATCAACCTGGTCCTAAAGGAACGACAGCAACAGCTTTCAGACATTCAGGATGCACGGAGATTGAATACCAAAAGAACCCTGAAATTTGCAACCTGTGGGGAGGTAAAGTGTTTGCCAGCAGATACCAACCAATAGTTGGGACAAAAGATACTAACCAAAAGTTAGGATAACGAGGACGCCGACCAAGGGCGTACTCCCAACAAAAGAGACCAACCAATAGTTGGGATAACAGATACTAACCGATAGTTAGGATAATGAGGACACCGACCAAGGCCGTACTCATAACGAAAGATACCAACCAAGAGTTGGGACAAAGGAGACCAACCAATAGTTGGAATGAAAGATACTAACCAAAAGTTAGGATAACGAGGACGCCGATAAAAGGCGTATTCACAACAAAAGAGACCAACCAATAGTTGGGATAATAGAGACCAACCAATAGTTGGAATAAACAGAGGGTACCAACCAAAAGTTGGAAAAATAGAACACCGACCAAAGGCGAACTCACAACAAAGAATACCAACCAAGAGTTAGAATACAACAAAGGGGACCAAACAATAGTTGGGATTCAAACCAATGGGACCAACCAATAGTTGGGATAAGTCAAAGGAGACCAACCAATAGTTGGGATGACAAAAGGTACCAACCAATAGTTGGGATGAATGATAATAACCATTAGTTAGGATAACGAGTACGCCGACCAAAGGCATACTCACAACAAAAGAGACCAACCAATAGTTGGGATAACAGAGAGGTGCACCAACCAATAGTTGGGATAACAAAGGGGACCAAACAAGAGTTGGGATAACGAGGGCGCCGACCAAAGGCGTACTCACAATAAAAGATACCAACCGAGAGTTGGGACAAAGGAGACCAACCAATAGTTGGGATGAAAGACCCCAACCAATAGTTGGGATAACGAGGACGCCGACCAAAGGCGCACTCACAATAAAGGAGACCAACCAAGAGTTGGGATAACGAAAGGTGCACCAACCAATAGTTGGGATGAAAGATTCTAACTAATAGTTAGGATAATGAGGACGCCGACCAAAGGCGTACTCACAATAAAAGATACCAACCAAGAGTTAGGACAAAGGAGACCAACCAATAGTTGGGATGAAAGAGACCAACCAATAGTTGGGATAACGAGGACGCCGACCAAAGGCGTACTCACAATAAAGGAGACCAACCAAGAGTTGGGATAACGAAAGGTGCACCCACCAATAGTTAGGATGAAAGATACTAACCAATATTTAGGATAATGAGGATGCCAACCAAAGGCGTACTCACAATAAAAGATACCAACCAAGAGTTTGGACAAAGGAGACCAACCAATAGTTGGGATGAAAGAGGTACCAACCAATAGTTGGGATGAAAGAGGTACCAACCAATAGTTGGGATAACGAGGACGCCGACCAAAGGCGTACTCCCAATAAAGGAGACCAACCAAGAGTTAGGATAACAAAAGGTGCACCAACCAATAGTTGGGATGAAAGATACTAACCAATAGTTAGGATAATGAGGATGCTGACCAAAGGCGTACTCACAATAAAAGATACCAACCAAGAGTTGGGACAAAGGAGACCAACCAATAGTTGGGATGAAAGAGACCAACCAATAGTCGGGATGAAAGATACTAACCAAGAGTTAGGATAACGAGGACGCCGACCAAAGGCGTACTCACAATAAAAGATACCAACCAAGAGTCAGGATAAAGGAAATACAGGAAGTAGAATCAACGGACCTACACCCTGATGAGAAGAGAAGATGACTCCGCTGGGGAAAAGAGAAGCCTAAACAGATAGCTCTGTAGGGGAGCATAAGACAGTTCTTCCAAAAGAGAACAACAATCAATTAGGATATAAAGTTAAACAACACATCCTGAGTTATGCCACTTTTGCCGGGGAAATATTCTGGCAAAAGCTATCAAACCTGGCTTATACTTCACATGCATATGTTTGAATTTTTCTATGGCGTAATGCTCCATACGAAATGGAAATGCTACGCATTTGGAGGATGCAATGCAAATGATGCTTATGCTATGCAAAAGAACCAACTCAGTGAAATAAACACTGAAAACGAAGGCAACTCCTTCGGGGATGACAACCTCAATTGTCTCCAAGAACAAAACCCTGCTGAGGAAAATCACACTGAACAAATTTCCTGACCAAAACCTCTGCTGAAGATGAAACCCAAAGAGAACTTCCCCTCGCTGGGGACGTCAAATAACCCTTGCCGAAGATAGAACCCAAAACCTGATACTTCTTATCTACTAGGGGAATTAAGAATGACGATGTCATACCCCAAATTTTGACCACTTAGATTTCCCATCATTGTGCAAATCATCATCACAATATGGAGGAACCATCATACTTCATCAGTCTCCCCAAAGATGAGTGAGCATCCACTACAATCAAATTTAGGGTTTCAAGCCCTCTCAGAGCCTTAGACAAAGGATCAATCAAGGAATGACATGATCTTCAACTTGTCTAACATCCACAATGGATCAAAAGGACTCCCACTTCAAGGATCAAGCACAAGGCTTCTCCCCTCTAGGTGGATCAAGTCTCAAGATCGACAGTGTCACCAAATTAGGGTTTCGGTCGACTAGGGCCTCCAGATGGAAATTTTTCATCTGGGCACAAGCCAATAATCCAAAATATAACCTAATATACTTCATGGGACCTCATGGACCCAATCATCAAGTCAATTTTGCCTCAGGGGGTGCATTCATCAAAAATCAGGAATTAGGGTTTCTTGACCTAATTCCCCCCTAAGTTGACTTTTGGGACAAATCATGAGCCAAGACCTCAAGACATGATTTAAGGGTCTCTAATGAACTATATTGATCCATTTGGAACAATGGATTAATCCAAGAAGCTTGAGCAACAAGTCTCAATTTCATCTGCACCACAATTAGGGTTTCACGAGGAAAGTCAACTGTAACTTTGACTTTTGACCAGGACATGCTCCCAAGCCCTAAGACATGATTCAATATACCCTATGACACCCATGGAACATGTCCATTAAGTTTGATTTAGATCAAGGACATGATTTCATGAAGAATTGCACAGTTTGGAATTCATCTGATAAAAAGTCAACTGTGCACAAAAGTCAACTTTGACTTTTTGAGATTTTTCACCAAAATAGATTTTTAACCCTAAAATGATGTTAATGTATGATTTGAATCATCATTCATCAAGAAAAATCAAAGAAAGTGGGATAACTTGTAAAAGGGGTAACCATAAAAACTTAGAAAAATTTCTAAGTTATGGAAAAAGTTACACTAATGTGCCAACTTTGGAGGACCATAACTCCTAAACCACAAGGCCATTGTTCCCCATTCAAAGCTTGATTTGTAGATCTCATTGCCCTCTACAAAAGCTTCATACTGACCCATGTCCAAATTCCTCATGGATTTTGAGTGATGGAGTGATCAAAATCAAGAAAAGTCACTTTGTTCCAACACTTAGTGAAAATTTCACTAAGTCAGATTTTACCCTACTTTTTGCCAAATGTAGGGGGATTTTTCACATGGATTCAAAAGAGATCAAAACCAAACATGTTCAAATAGTTGTTGTATCATGTAAGGGCTTTCCAAAATGACCAAGAACATTACCAAATTCAATTTGAGTCATGAGATATAACATTGGCAAGTTGCCTTGTTGAAATCTGTCAAGGCAAGGCAGATTTTGCATTTTTGCTCGATTTGCCAAAATCAGCCAAATCCAAATGCTCCTATCCACTTGGACACATCTGAGGATTGAATCTAAAGGGGACAATCACTGAGCCAAGCCTCCAAAGTCTTTGGAACAAGAAATAGCATGTTGAACCTAGAATTGCCAAAATAGGGACAAGACTCCAATTTTGGATTGGAGCATTCAATAGAAGCATCAAGGTGGCATGGACTGAGCCATTCTTAATTGAATTCAGTCAAAACTTATCCAAGACCAAGGGAACCAGCAGCCTGTGCCCTAACCTCTAGTCAATGGCTAGAGGAGACTTGGATTTTCATTTGCCAACATTGGCCAAACCTACTCAGCAGTTGCCATTCACTATTCCTTGCAAAACAAACTTGCTCTACTATAAATAGAGCTCAATTGTGATCAGTTTGAGTACACCAAAGCCATCAAACAGATGCTTTCCTCAAAATCTCTTCTTTCACTCCAATTTTGCCTTCTAAGGCAAGTCACTATCGGGTTTTGAGTTTGGGAGCTTTTCCAATCAAACCAATCACACACACACCTCACATACATCATATAAAAGTGATCCAAACACTCACAAAACATCTGGAACACAGATTTCACAAAATCACCAGCCAATAGCTCAAGTTCTTGACAGTTTTGTAGTTGAGGTACCATCTTCAGCTCCAAACCATTTCAATCCATTCCAAGCATTCATACACACTCTATGGCACCTAGGGAAGCTATCCAGATCATTGGAACCTAGTTGTAACACATCCAACACAAATCACGATCACCAGCTGCAAGTGGTAAGCATGAGCTCTTCTAACTCTATGATCCATGCAATTTTTGCTGCACAATAATTTGGCCATATGTTCATAATCATGCATGGAATGTTTCCCCTCAATTAATTGAATTGTTTGAATCGTGTATCAAAAATCCTAGCCTTCATGCAGAAATTAGGGTTCTTGAGGATTTTTCGTGATTTCTTGTTTTATGCTTAATTTAAATGAAATTAATTGTCATAGACATGATCGTGAGGTTGAAACGAGTTGATTGGTATGTGGATTGCATGATATGATTAAGTATTCAGTGAGATTGGAGAGAAAATGCAAATCTGGGCAAGCCCAGAACACGCGCGTGTTCTTGGTGTGTTCTTGGCGCCATTTTTTGAAAATTCAAATATTTGAATTTTGTGATTTTATTTAATTGATTCAAAAATTAATTTCTCTCTGAGTTTTAATGATTTTGAGTTGATTCTTTTTTTAATAATTCACAAAAATGTTAAAATATTTTATTTTCCCAAAAAATCCCAAAAATATTATTTATTTTATATAATTGATATTTTTGCAAAGAATTAATGTTTTAATTGTTTTTGACATTTAAAATATTTTTTCCACCTTGATTTTGCAACTTTTAATGCTTTCTAATTATTTTGTAGGTCAATACTTAATTTTTGAAGCATTAATCCAAGATCACAATTTGTTTTTCCTATGTTAAACAATTTTGATAATTTTAATTGAATTTTTATTCAATTAAAACACATTTTTGAAAACAAATTAATGTTTTTGGATTAATTCAACCCTCATAAATCATTTTGAAAACACTTTGGGCCTCTAATAGAGTGTAAGACCCAATCATTTTTTTGACCAAATCATTTTTGGGCCTCAGTGTATTGTATAAGTCCCGATACCGTCAAAAACGAACGGCGCGATCGTCGCCCTTTGAAAAATAACCCTGGGCCTACCCTCGAGTAGTAAGACCCATTTCTTTTCTTAAAACTCTTTGGGCCTCTATTAGAGTGTAAGACCCAACCCTCTTGTACAGAAAACTTTTTGGGCCTCATTCGTTGTATAAGTCCCACTGTACATTTTCGAATAAACGACGCGATCGTCGCCAGTTTAAAATTAACCAACTAGGCCTACCCTCGAGTAGTAAGACCCATTCAAAATTTTTGGGCCTCTATTAGAGTGTAAGACCCAACCCCCTTTTAACCAAAACCATTTGGGCCTCACTTATTGTATAAGTCCTTCTGCGTTAAAAGAAAACCTCGGCGCGATCGCCATTTTTTAACGAAAAGTCAACTGGGCCTACCCTTGTGTTATTAGCCCCACTTTTTTTCTTTAAACCTTTTTGGCCTCTTGAGAGAGGGTAAGACCCATCCCTTTGTACAGAAAACCTTTTTGGGCCTCAGTCACTTGTATAAGTCCCTCTGTACAAAATTCAAACAGTGCGCTCACTGATGAAACCCTGTCAAAGCACTTTCTCCTTTGATTTTGAATATACTGTTATTTTCAATCTTTCTTTGTTGAACAATTAACCAAACAGCATGGAAGCTCTACAACTGAGTAAGTGGTTATTGCTTTCATTTACCGCTTTCATATACATATAACTGTATTGTGGGGCTGTTTCACTGTAAGTCTTCTTTCATAAACTCATATCAACTGTGTAATAATAGTATAGATATTTCGAGTTTCCCCGACAACTACGTCTAGAACTAGGTGACGCCGTTTCATTTATTCATAGAAATAGACAACTAGATCCCCAATAGGATCACCAGATACACTCTTCTCTTCGGCTGTCCTCATTAGGAATTGTCAAGAAACTCTACTCCCAGAGATGAATGTATTCTCCGTGAATGGCATCTTTGAGTTTCTTCCAAATTCTCGAACTTTCCTTACTTGATCTATTCCTTGTGAATAGTTTGCCTTGAATTTCTCGGGGTTTGGGGACCCACGGGCTTCTTAAAAGCATCGGCCTCCTCTTGGGCATCATACAAGGACCCACAGGCTTCCTAAAAGCAACCCCGCCTCCTCTTGGGCTTAGTACAAGGACCCGTCGGCTTCTTAGAAGTATTCACAGCCTCCTCTTAGGCTTCGTATAATGATTCTTCCTCCGGGAATGATAGCCTCCTCTTGGGCTTCGTACAAGGACCGATCGGCTTCTTAAAAGTTTCCAGCCTCCTCTTGGGCTTCGTACAAATTGTCCCGACGACCTCCTAAAGGTATAGAAACAGAAATTAGTCATCTGCATAGAACAATCCTTTCAAAGAGTCTACTACTGTTTCTCAAAGCATGATACAAAAAGATGAAACTCTAGACACGGACAGTCTAATCTCCTTGAGTTTTCCAGACATTCTCAAGTGACCCCTTCGTTAAATAGGAAGAAAACCCATAGACTCGGACAGTCTCAATACCCTTCGGATTTTCCAATTCCTTAAAGAACAGGAATAGCCTAGATCCTCGAATCAAATCCTCGAGTACAGTGTTGCTCATATAAGAACTGGTTTTCTCTTTAAATCAGCATACTGGACCTGTCACTCAATTGAAACAGTAACCATAGCCTCCTCTTAGGCTTTGTATAATGATCCTTCTCCAATTACAATAGCCTCTCTCTTGGGATTTATACAATGATTCTCCCTAGCGGAGTCAAACAACGTTTAACCTCTCTCTCGGGCTTTGTACGAGACACATAAAGAGACTCCCTCGTTGAGTCAATCACCCTTTCGCCTCCATCTCGGGCTTTATACGAGATACACAAAGGTTCTTATTGAGCCAAACAAATTTTAGCCTTCATCTCGGGCTTTATACGAGATACCAAAAGACTCCATCGTCGAGTCAAAACCTTTTAGCCTCTCTCTCGGGCTTTGTACGAGACACATATTAGCCTCCTCTTAGGCTTTGTATAAGAAAACCACTGTTTGGTCCAACCAACCTTTTAGCATCAAAGCTGTGCGTCGTTCACAGTACACAAACTTCAACAACTCTTTCCCCTTCATCTAATTGCTGTAAGCGGCAAGCCTCTGGATCATCTACATCCATGCCAATGTCCCTCTTTTAGTATGAGAAATTCCTAAGGAAAGATGTCATTGCTCTAAACTGAGTTAAAGTCTTCTCCTTCAGGTTAAAATCCCCTATAAAGGAAATTATGGCATTTCCGGATTCACAAATCCCGGTTAAAGTAATCCTCCTTTACAGTCAGTCACCCAACAGTTGTGACAAACAGACCCCTTTAGAGATGACAAATTCTCTCTAAGGTCAACACTTTTAGCTTCACATCTTGGGCTTTGAACAAGATACAAACTACTTTCAGCTTCACATCTTGGGCTTTGAACAAGATACAAATAGACTCTCTAGCTTCATGTCTTGGGCTTTGAACAAGACACCACAACAACCATTTCCTCCCATAGAATAAGAGGAACTACGATCGCTCTGATTTCCCTGTTTCGGTAAACGGGAATACGTAGGCATAAGATTGAAAGAAAAATCTTAGCGAGCACACTAAACAAAAACCCAAAATCCCATACTCTCATACATTTGTCCTAACATCCTAACCGATAGCCTAAAGCACCCCTTATCAAAAAAATAGCCTAGGAGAAACCCCGAATCTTTGTAGCATCTGTAAACCAACAGTTTTGACTGTTTAATCTCAGTATGCAAGTAGGGTTAATTGGAGACATCTATTTCCCTTCCTTCATCAGCTTTAATAGGATAAAAAATGAATCGAGCTGTAGTACCAGAGCGATCGTGCTTCACAACCACATCCAAAAATCACTCGCTACAGACGACTGCTGAAGGTGTAACCCAAAACCTGTTACTGAAAAGTGCCAATAACCATTGGACTTAGAACCCGCTGGGGATGTCAACTACCGTTGAACAAACCACTGTGAGGATTGATGCTAAACTCTGCTTGGAGAGAGAAGTCAATGATACCAAACCTGCCGAGTATATTATTGAGCTTAACTTGCCGTTGGAGGAAAGATTTTACCCTGATGGGGATTAGAGCATGCCGTTGCTGACAGAACTACACTTCCTGACCTGCTAAGGAAAGTGAATACCAGACTCTATGGGGAAGATAAAGTCTTTTCCAGAGACATCCAACACATCTTCTGCTGGAGATATAACAACATCCACCTTGGAACAATCCACTTCTGACTGCTTGCTGGGGAATAATAGACCGACCAAGACTCGGCTGGAGAAACAATCCTCTGCACTCTTGCTGGGGAGAGTATGCTCTGTTGAGGATGATGAAATTTCAATGCTGGGGAGAGAAACCCTACTAGGGAGAAACAATCTTGCTACCCTGCAGATATACGACAAACTGCACTGTCTCTATGGTCATAAACTCTGCTCGAGAACCCAACCAGACCTCCGCTCTGTAATAAACATTTGCTAAAAATGCCCCAGGTCTCTGCTGAAGGGAAATACCAATGGCAATTGGCCTCTGACCTGCTGAGGAAAGCTAACCACCACCCACAAATCTGCTTGGGGAACGACAATTGACGATATCTGCTCTGCTAGGGGTCGACATTCTACCATTACTCTGTTGGGGAGACGGAAAACACCTTACCACAAACTCGAGAAACACCGACCCAACACTATAGATTCGTGCTGAAAAGCAATAAACTTCGCCAACCCGGCCGGGGGAGAGCAAACTTCTGAACTCTGGCTGGGGAGCATGATCAAAATTTTCAAAATGCTCTTCCTTGAACGATAGAACTTCACCTATCTTTGCTGAGGAAGAGAAATTCCATACTGGGAGCTACTTTGGCGATTCATGCTTTTGTTGATCGATTGTGTGCTGATTCTCACATGTGACCAACGACCCTTTGATCTCCACCTGCCCAAGACTACAGGGTCTAACAGAAGAAATCGTCTCAAGAGGATTTTATAGAAGACCTGGCTTTAAACATTCCCCGGGTCTTCAAACTCTTAGAGATTTATCAGATCTCGACATAACTGCCCCAGATTGCATAATCTATGAAGTAATTTACCTCGAAAGGATTTGTAATGGCCTAAAATACTCGGCCCCAGTATTCTGAACTTTGAAGAGGTGTTTTCAATTAACCGTCTTCAGGAGTGGATAACTTCTCATGCTCTTGAGGCGACCTACCCCAATATGAGCCTTGAAGTGAATTTACCCCTGACCGATTGATCTTCGAGAGATTTACCGAATCTCGACGTGATTTCCCCTGTCTGGCTGCTTTAGGGGGAGTTTTTGATGTGACTGCTCCAGATCTGCTACATCTTATCACCACTCATCGGGAACGCCCAGGCTGCGCACAGTCTCTTGGCCACATGCCCCTTGACATGACTGTTCTTCAGGAATTTTCACCATCTCAACTCGGCGTGATCAAGCTTCTCGACTGACGTTCATTGTGTAAGCTCCCCTGATGCTTAAGTACATGCAAGCAGAAAATGTTTATTATGAGAATGACAATTCTAATGCAACACACATGTTAACCTTGAAGTTTTATTGAAAATGTGTCACCGAGCCTTGTGAACGAATCACTAGCTGGGATGCGACATTGATTTTTGAATGGAAAACAATACGTACATGCAATACTAACAAAAATCTTATTAGCATAACTCATAGGAGTCAGGAACGCTATCTCGCTGAAGTACGTTTTTGGAATAAACCCTGCTTCAATTAGGACTTTTAAGGGTTGTAACATGGTCTGGTTCGCGGTTTGAGAATAAAGGATTTATGGCTCAAGGTTTGTCTGTACCCACCCATTCTCCATGATGTCCTTTGGTCCTATGTTCAGTTAATCCGGCATGAGCGCTTTCCTACCAAAAGGTTACAACATGTCATTGGTGACAATTAATGAGTCTGCAAGGGTTTCGGAGTGGTAATCGCTCCTTTCGTCTTTGGTGCCTGTGGTCACACGACTTGCTTTTGCTCAAGGGTTTTCCCTTTTGTAGTCCTTTTCGCTTTTTCTATTCACTTTTTCTTCTTTTGTTTCCCTGATTTTGCCTGGACTGATTCTTTTTAACTCTTTTTTTTCGATTTTGAGTTCCAGCGGGATGCCCTAACTTATGCCTAAGTCATTTATTTTCAAGTTTTCGACTTAGCGGGCTTTTTTTTAACAAATCGTGTGGCACTGGCTGTCTTGACTTTTTTTAAAGGATTGTGACTGCTTCACTCCTTGCGGTGAGGGATAACCATTGTGGTCTCACGTCCCTTGACCCTCTTGATATGTGAGGAAAGAAAGGTAATGGATCCTCAGATGCACACTCCTTTTGAAAGTTGAACGCTCAGTCAAATCAACTGACAACTACCCTGCCCCTGGGTTAGATGTGAGGTTTTTTCGAAATAAAAAGAAACTTCTACTTCAAGGCTTAACAGGGTTGACAAGGGTCTATCTCCCTTATATCTCCGGTGTTTGGGGATTTGAAGCAATGCCTGTACATCATCAATAGGGTTTTATCCTAAAGCACACAACCAAAGATTTTGCGTTTTCCACTTCATCATCCTCCCTCAAGAGTTTAAGGCAAGAAAGTTGGTATTGCAGTGCATATAAACATGATATGAGTGCATAAAAGTAAAGTATTTTGAGAACAACACATTCATTGCATTAAAATCATCATTCAAAACACAAACAAATTTTCATGCAAACACTGTACTAACAAACAATGAAAAATTACACATGAAAATGCAGTAAAGAAGCCGAAGATTGCCATTGTTGAGGAGGCTTGACTCCATCTGGACTTATCGCTTCTGATGACGCTCTTGCGATCTGGTGCTAGCTCTGACAAGGAAGTTTCAACCCATGGGGGTACCATCTGGGGTGATGACCTTTGAGTCGATCAAATCTTGCACCTTGTGTTGGAACGCGTTGTAGCGAGCGATTTTGGACGTGGTTCTTAGGCACTATCGCTCCATGGGGTTACTACAGGTCAATTCATTTTTTATCCTATTAAAGCTTATGAAGGAAGGGAAATAGATGTCTCCAATTAACCCTGCTTGCATACTGAGTTTAAACAGCGGTCTGTTAGGTTACGGATGCTATGTGGTAGTAGGGCCTCTCTTATGTTTATTTTGACAGAATGACGGATTTATTCTATGGACAGGAAGTTAGGGCTGATGTTTTTTAATTGATATGGGATTTAGGATTTTTGTTTAGTGTGCTCGCTAAGATTTTTCTTTCAATCTTATGCCTACGTATTCCCATTTTTCCGAAACAGGGAAATCAGAGTGATCGTAGTTCCTCCTATTCTATGGGAGGAAATGATGTTTTGGTGTCTTGTTTGAAGCCTAAGACGTGAAGCTAAAAGTTAGTCTATATCTTGTTCAAAGCCCAAGATGTGAAGCTGAAAGGTCTTTTTGTATCTTGTTCAAAGCCCAAGATGTCAAGCTAAAAGGTGTTGTCTTTAGAGAGAATTTGTCATCTCTAAAGAGGGTCTGTTTGTCACAATTGTTTATAAAGGAGAATTACTTTAACCAGGATATGTGAATCCGGCAATGCCATAATTTCCTTTATAGGGGATTTCCAACCTGAAGGAGAAGACTTTAACTCAGTGTAGAGCAATGCTATCTTTCCTTAGGAATTTTTCATGCTAAAAGAGGGACAGTGGCATGGATGTAGATGATCCAGAGGCTTGCCGCTTACAGCGATTAGATGAAGGGGAAGGAGTTGTTGATGTTTGTGTACTGTGAATGAGGCACAACTTTGATGCTAAAAGGTTGATTGACTCAACCAGTGGTTTTCTTATACAAAGCCTAAGAGGAGGCTAAAAGGTTTTCCTTATACAAAACCTAAGAGGAGGCTAAAAGGGAGTTGACTCAACAAGAGAGTCTTTAATGGTATCTCGTACGAAGCCCGAGATGGAGGCTAAAAGTTTTATACTCAACAAGGGAGTGATTTGTGTCTTGTACAAAGCCCAAGATGGAGGCTAAAGGGGGTTGACTCTACAAGAGAGTCTTTTATACTCAACAAGAGAGTGTTTTTGTATCTCGTACGAAGCCTGAGATAGAGGCAAAAAGGAAGTTTTGACTCAACAAGAGAGTCTTTTTGTATCTCGTACGAAGCCTGAGATGGAGGCTAAAAAAAATGAGATTGGCTCAACAAGAGAGCCTATGTATCTCGTACGAAGCCCGAGATGGAGGCAAAAGGGTTCTGTTTCAGTTGAAAGACAGGTCCAGTATGTTGGTTAAGAGAAAACTAGTTCTTATATGAGTAACACTGTACTCTTGGGTTTGATCTGAGAATCAGGATTGTTTCCTGTTCTTTAAGGAAACGGGGAATCCAAAGGGTATTGAGACTGTCAAAGTCTGCGGGTTTCTTCCTATTTTTGAAAGGGGCTTGAGAATGTCTTTGAGACTCAAGGAAATTAGACTGTCCAAGTCTAGAGTTTTATCTTTTGTACTATGCTTTGAGAAACAGTAGTAGACTCTTGGAAAGACTGTTCTATTAAGATGATTGATTTCTGTTCCTATACCTTTACGAGGTCGTCGGGATAATTTGTACGAAGCCCAAGAGGAGGATGGAAACTTTTAAGAAGCCGAGGGACAATTTGTACTAATCCCAAGAGGAGGCTATCATTCCCGGAGGAAGAAATCATTTATACGAAGCCTAAGAGGAGGCTGTGAATACTTCTAAGAAGCCGACGGGTCCTTGTACAACGCCCAAGAGGAGGCGGGGATTCTTTTAGGAAGCCTGTGGGTCCCCAAACCCTGAGAAATTCAAGACAGGCTATTCACAAAGAATAGATCAAGCCAGGAAAGTTCGAGAATTTGGAAGAAACTCAAGGGATGCAATTCACGGAGAATAGATCATCTCTGGGGAGTAGAGTTTCTTGACAATTCCTAAGGGTGCTTTTAAGAAGCCTGTGGGTCCCCAAACCCCGAGAAATTCAAGACAGGCTATTCACAGAGAATAGATCAAGCCAGGAAAGTTCAAGAATTTGGAAGAAACTCAAGAGATGCAATTCTCGGAGAAGAAATCATCTCTGGGGAGTAGAGTTTCTTTGACAACTTCTACGAGTGACAGTCTAAGAAAGGGTTCAAAAGAATCTGCCTTTCATATCTCCATATTGTTTAACCCCAAGAGGAGGGAAGACTGTGTCTGGTAATCCTATGAGGATCTAGTTTCGACTATATTTAAGAGTGACCAACGGGCTGAATGCTAGAGATAGTTGTCGAGGAAACTCTAAATATCTATACTAGTATTACACAGTCGATATGAGTTTATGAAAGAAGACTTACAATGAAACAACCCCACAATACAGTTATATGTATATGAAAACGGTAAATGAAAGCGGATAAACACTTACTCGGTTGTAGTGCTTCCATGCTGTTTGGTTAGTTGTTCAACAAAGAAAGATTGAAAACAACAGTATATTTCAAAATCAAGGGAGAAAGTGCTTTGAAAAGAAAGATTTAGGGCTTACAGCTCAAGGAGAGGCCCAGGGTTTTACTAGTGATTGCACTGTTGAATTTGTACAGGGGGACTTATACGAGTGACTGAGGCCAAAAAATTGTTTGCTGTACAAAGGGATGGGTCTTACACTCTCTCAAGAGGCCCAAAAGGTTTAAAGAAAAAGAGTGGGGCTTATACCACGAGGGTAGGCCCAGATGATTTTTCGTTTGAAATGGCGATCGCGCCGAGATTTTCTTTTAACGCAAAGGGCTTATACAATATCTGAGGCCAAAAGTTGGTTTGGTTAAAAGGGGATTGAGTCTTACACTCTATTAGAGGCCCAAAAGGTTTTGAATGGGTCTTATAGCTCAAGGAGAGGCCCAGTTGATTTTTTCTTAAAAGGTGACGATCGCGCCGTTTACTTGTACAGAGGGACTTATACAATAAGTGAGGGCCCAAATGGTTTGTACAAGGGGGTTTTGGGTCTTACACTCTCTCAAGAGGCCCAAAAGTTTTTAAAGAAGAATGGGTCTTACTACTCGAGGGTAGGCCCAAGGTTATTTGCATACAAAACGACGATTACGCCGAGGTTTTTGAAAATACCCGGAGGGACTTATACAATAAGTGAGTCCCACAATAGGTTATTTTACAAAAAGGATTGAGTCTTACACTCTATTAGAGGCCCATGAGTGTTTTGAAAATGATTTATGAGGATTGAATTAATCAAAAACCCTAATTTGTTTTCAAAATGTGTTTTAATTGAATAAAATATTCAATTAAAATGATCAATATTGTTTAACATGTGGAAAACAAATTGTGATCTTGGATTAATGCTTCAAAAATCATGTTTTGCCCTCTAGGTCGTTATAGCAAGTTCAAAATGATTTCTGAGTAGGAGGTGTTACAGATGAGTTGTGATGATCTGAACAGCTTCCCTACACCCTATGGAGTGTGTTTGAATGCTTGGACTTGATGGAAATTGGCTGGATCACTTCATGGCATCTCAACTGCAACTTGGTTAAAACCTTGAGCAATTGATTGGTGATTCTGAGAAATCAGTGTTCCAGGTGTTGTTTAAGTGTTTGATCAGCTCACATATGATGTATGTGAGGTGTATGTGTGTGTGTGATTGGTTTGGTTGGAAAAGCTCTCAAACTCAAAACCCGATAGTGACTTGCCTTAGAAGGCAAAATTGGAGTGAAAGAAGAGATTTTGAGGAAAGCATCTGTTTGATGGCTTTGGTGTACTCAAACTGATCACAATTGAGCTCTATTTATAGTAGAGCAAGTTTGTTTTGCAAGAAATAGTGAATGGCAACTGCTGAATAGGGTTGGCCAATGTTGGCAAATGAAAATCCAAGTCTTCTCTAGCCATTGACTAGAGGTTAGAGCACAGAGCTTTGGTTCCCTTGGTCTTGGATAAGTCTTGACTGAATTCAGTTGCCAATAGCTTAGTCCATGCCACCTTGGTGCTTCCATTGAATGCTCCAATCCAAAATTGGAGTATTGTCCCTATTTTAGGCAATTCTAGGTTTGACATGCTATTTCTTGTTCCAAAGACTTTGGAGGCTTGGCTCAGTGATTGTCCCCTTTAGATTCAATTCTCAGATTGTCCAAAGTGAGGACAAGGCTTGGAATTGGCTGATTTTGGCAAATCGACCAAAAGTACAAAAATCTGCCTTACTTTGGCAGATTTCAGCAAGGCATCTTGCCAATGTCATATCTCATGGCTCAAGTTGAATTTGGTGATGTTCTTGGTCATTTTGGAAAGCCCTTATATGATACAACAACTGTTTGAACATATTTGGTTTTGATACTTTTTGGATCCAAGTGAAAAATGTCCCTACATTTGGAAAAAAATTAAGGCAAATTCTGACTTAGTGAAATTTTCACTAAGTGTTGGAACAAAATGGCTTTTCTTGATTTTGATCACTCCATAACTCAAAATCCATGAGGAATTTGGACATAGGTCAGTATGAAGCTTTTGTAGAGGACAATGAGATCTAAAAATCAAGCTTTGGATGGGAAAAAATGGCTATGTGGTTTAGGAGTTATGATCCTCCAAAGTTGGTACCCTTGTCACTTTATTTCATAACTTAGAAAATTTTCTAAGTTTTTATGGTTACCCCTTTTACAAGTTATCCCGCTTTCCTTGATTTTTCTTGATGAATGATGATTCAAATCATACATTAACATCAATTTAGGGTTAAAAATCCAATTTTGTGAAAAATCTCAAAAAGTCAAAGTTGCCTTTTGTGCATAGTTGACTTTTTATCCGATGAATTCCAAACTGTGCGATCCTTTGGGAAATCATGTCCTTGACCTAAATCAAACTTGATGGAAATGTTCCATGGGTGTTATAGGGTACATTGAATCATGTCCTAGGGTTTGGGAGCATGTCCTGGTCAATAGTCAAAGCTACAGTTGACTTTTCTCGCAAAACCCTAACTGTGGTTCAGATGAAATTGAAACTTGTTGCTCAAGCTTCTTGGATCAATACATTGTTCCAAATGGATCAATATGGTATATTAGAGACCCTCAAATCATGTATTGAGGTCTTGGTTCATGATTTGTCCCAAAAGCCAACTTAGGGGTGAATTAGGTCAAGAAACCCTAATTCCTGATTTTTTATGTATGCATCCCTTGAGGCAAAATTGACTTGATGATTGGGTCCATGAGGTTCCATGGAGTATATTAGGTTATGTTTTGGATCATTGGCTCATGCCCAGAGAAAAATTTCCATCTAGAGGCCCTGGTCGACCAAAACCCTAATTTGGTGACACTAGCGATCTTGAAGCTTGATCCACCTAGAAGGGAGCAACCTTGTGCTTAATCCTTGAAGTGGGAGTCCTCTTGATCCATTGTGGATGTTTGAGAGGTTAGAAAAGTTGAAGATCATGTCATTCCTTGATTGATCCTTTGTCTAAGAGCTCTGAGAGGGCTTGAAACCCTAATTTTTATAGTAATGAATGCTCACCCATCTTTGGGGAGACTAATGAAGCATAATGATTCATCCATATTGTGATGATGATTTGTAAAATGATGGGAAATCTTAGTGGTCAAAATTTGGGGTATGACAGATGCCCCTATTTAATCTTCTTGGACACGAAGGTGTGAATGACGAAGGTATTCGGGCATTCGGGGTGCAAGAGGATTAAATATCGGAATACCCAAAATTTTGACGGTGTCTATGAATAGTAATTCACGCATTCATCTTCTTTTGCTAAGCAATGATGCTTAGAAAAGGTAAACTTCCCCTCGATCCTGGTCTTCAGCCAAGGAGCTGGTCTCAGTTTTTGATTTAAACTTCCCCTCGATCCTGGTTTCTTACCAAGGAACTGGTCTCAGTTTCTGATTTAAACTTCCCCTCGATCCTGGTTTCCTACCAAGGAACTGGTCTTAGTTTCTTTTGTCAATAAACTTTATTGACAAGGAACGTTACTCGTAGCGGTTTTCCTTAAACTTCTCGCCGAATTTTCCTGGGGAGATGCCATTTGACAGAAAAATTTTTGATGTCAGACTGGCTGGAGAACCCAATCGTCTGAGTTGTAGAGGTGCACAAACTTCTCTATTGGAGACGCCATTTGTTTCTACTGGGGAAAGCGAGTCTCTTGAGAGTCTGCCTTCGTTTGGGGTATTACATCATACTTTTCTCGGAGATCTTCTCGGAGAAATTCCATATGATGGGATCCAATTTTGAGGTGCCGATGACCTTTTCATCACCGATTTTTTTGGAGAAAAACTGCTGTACCACCGAATCTCTGATTAGGAGGCTTTCTCTCGGGATTTTCCTTAATCCGGGAAAGCAAGGATATCATCTTCAATGGCGAAGAGTAATGTTGACTGAGGGCTCTCTGGTTTTTCAGAGGTTCAAGTTATCAAAGTGGTCGAGGAGCCAACTTCATTCCAGAAATAAACTGGAGGAGAGAGATTGTTCAGACGCAGCATTTCCTGACGAGGACCAACTGACAACTCGATTGAGAGGACTTTTTTTATCACCAGGGGATAAGGCCGACTAGAGTGATAGTGATGCAATATGAAATGTGAATGCAAATCAATAATGCATGATGTATGTATGTATATACTGACAAAACTGACGCGACATACAAACTAATGGATGAACACGACTGGATACTCGGCCATCGCGGGGCGAAGAAGTACCGTTGGTCCAAAAGTAGCAATTCTACCTTGCTTAGGAGAAGTAGTCCTCGCGGGGAGTTATGTTGGTCGGGCTTAGGAGATAAGAACTCGGCCGAGGCGTGTCAGACGAAACAAGGTCTCTGACACAGTTGATCCCTTCATTCAGGCATACTGGGTTAGAAGGAGTACTTTGATTCTGTACTTTGAAGTTCAATTGCTTTCGGGGAAGCAGTCGATGTTCTTTCGATGTTCAATAGTCAAAAGAAATTGCCATCTTTATTTTAAAGCAAAAAAAGTTTTACAAGTAAATTCATTTTTGTTTTATTTCAAGAATCGTTAATCATATTAAAATGTCGTTCTGTAAAGCTAAAACAAATGAGAATTACAAACAAAAGCACAAGGGGTCAAATTTTATTGATAAGATGGAGATCATCCAAACGCATGATTCCAAAGAGTATTTACAAAGTTAGAAAATGGTAATTTACAGGGAAAAGGGCTACGTTGAAACATAACAACCACTATCTTTCTACCAACTTTGAATTTGGGACATCCTGAGCTTCTGTCGAAGATGACCTTGACTGGAGTTTTCCTCCGATGGATGGTGTAACTGCTGCTAAGGGACTTGCCTCTGTTGAACATAGTTACTTGCCATTATCCCTAACTTTTTCCTAGATTGTACTGTGATGTTTCCAATCCACCGGGATGATTTTTTTTCATTTTGTCTCTAACTTTTTCCTGGACCGCCCTTTCGGGTTTTCAATCCACCGAGACGTTTTTTTTAGGCGAAGTATTTCTTGACTACATTAACGTTTATGGGGTAGGAAAATTCCTCTCCGTCCATGGTTGCAAGTCTCAAGGCACCGCCTGAGAAAGCTTTCGTGACCACATAGGGGCCATCATAATTCGGGGTCCACTTGCCCCGAGAATCAGTGAGAAATGATTGTATCTTTTTGAGCACAAGGTCTCCTTTCCTGAAGACGCGAGGTCGAACCTTTTTGTCGAACGCCCTCTTCATTCTTTGTTGATACAAATGACCGTGGCATAGTGCCATTATCCATTTTTCTTCGATCAGATTCAGTTTGTCGTGTCGACTTTGACACCATTCAGCCTCTTTAAGCTTAGCTTCCATCAATACCCGTATTAATGGGATCTCTACCTCGATGGGGAGCACTGCCTCCATGCCATACACTAGAGAGAAAGGGGTTGCCCTTGTTGAAGTACGGACGGATGTGCGATAACCATGAAGAGCAAAGGGTAGCATCTCGTGCCAGTCTTTGTAGGTTACGACCATCTTCTGAACAATCCTCTTGATGTTCTTGTTAGCCGCTTCTATTGCTCCGTTCATCTTTGGTCGGTAGGGAGATGAGTTATGGTGTTCAATCTTGAAGTCTGCACACAACTCTTTCATCATCTTATTGTTCAAGTTAGATCCATTATCAGTAATTATCTGGCTGAGAACACCATAACGACAGATGATATTGTTTTTGATAAATCGAACCACCACTTGTCGGGTTAAATTAGCGTACGACGCTGCTTCGACCCACTTGGTGAAGTAGTCAATGGATACCAGGATGAACCGATGTCCGTTCGAAGCTTTGGGTTTAATCAAGCCAATAATGTCGATTCCCCAAATGGAAAAAGGCCATGGGGAAGAAAGAACTTTGAGATGTGTAGGCGGTACATGGATTTTGTCTGAGTATATCTGACACTTGTGACATCTCCTCATGTACTTGTAGCAGTCGGATTCCATGGTCAACCAATAGTACCATGCTCTTAGAATTTTTCTCGCCATTGTGTGTCCGTTGGCATGAGTGCCAAAGGATCCTTTGTGAATTTCTTTCATCAGCATGTCTGCTTCTGGTCTGTCTATGCATCGGAGCAAGACCATGTCAAAGTTCCTCTTATAGAGAGTATCACCGCTCAGGAAGAAGCTGCTTGCTAGTCTTCTGAGGGTTTTTCTGTCTTTCCTTAGAGCCCCAGAAGGATACTCTTGTTTTTTAAGGAAGCATTTGATATCGTGATACCAAGGTTTATCGTCTATGACTGCTTCAATCGTGAAGATGTAAGCGGGCCGTTCAAGGCGCATAATGTCAATCTTAGGTAGGTCATTTCATTGACATACACTAATCATGGAAGAGAGAGTGGCTAAGGCGTCAGCCATGTGATTCTCATCACGAGGGATGTGATGAAACTCGATTCTGTTAAAGAAAGGTAACAACCTTCTTGCATAATCTTTGTAAGGAATCAGTCCTGATTGGTATGTGTTCCAATCTCCTTTTATCTGATTGATAACCAAGGCTGAGTCGCCATATACGTCCAAGTTTTTGATCCTTAAATCAATCGCTTCTTCGAGACCCATAATACAAGCTTCGTATTCGGCCTCGTTGTTTGTACATTTGAATGTAAGTCTGGAAGTGAAAGGAATGTGGGTACCCTGAGGGGTGACAATTATTGCCCCAATTCCATTTCCATAATGATTAATTGCTCCGTCAAAGATAAGTCCCCACTAGGAACCTGGTTCTGGCCCTTCACTGGGTAGCGGTTCGTCGCAGTCTTTCATTTTTAGATACATGACATCTTCGTCTGGGAAGTTGAACCTGATTGATTCTTGATTGTCAATCGGTTGATGAGCCAAATGATCGGCTAAAATACTTCCTTTAACGGCTTTTTAAGCGTGGTACTCTATGTCATATTCTGATAACAACATCTGCCAACGGGCGATTCTTCCCGTGAGAGCAGGTTTTTCAAATACATACTTGATTGGATCCATCTCAGAGACCAACCAAGTAGTGTGACGAATCATGTACTAGCGAAGACGTTTGGCTGCCCAAGCCAAAGTACAACAAGTTTTCTCGAGTATCGTGTACCGAGTTTCATAGTCGGTGAACTTCTTGCTTAGATAGTAAATGGCAGAATCTTTCCTTTTGGTTTCTTCTTGTTGGCCAAGTACACACCCCATTGAGTCTTCCAAGACGGTTAAGCAGATGATCAGTGGCCTTCCTTCCACTGGAGATGATAGGATCGGAGGATTCAACAGATATTCCTTAATACTGTCGAAGGCAGTTTAGCAGTCTTCTGTTTAAACGCAGTCCTGGTTCTTTTTTAGTAGTTTGAAGATCGGTGCACACGTGGCGGTCATGAGGAATATGAATCTAGAAATGTAGTTCAAACGTCCCAGGAATCCTCTGACTTGTTTTTCAGTTTTCGGAGAAGGCATTTCTTGAATGGCCTTGACCTTGTTAGGATCAACCTTAATTCCTTTCTGGCTGACGATGAACCCTAAGAGTTTCCCTGAGCGGACACCGAAGGTGCACTTGTTGGGATTCAAGCGGAGTTTGTACTTTTTTAACCGCTCAAATAGTTTTGATAGGTGGGTCACATGCTCCTCTTCTGTCTTGGATTTTGCAATCATATCATCGATATATACCTCGATTTCCTTGTGTATCATGTCATGAAACAGAGTAGTCATGGCCCATTGATAGGTTGCCCCGACGTTCTTCAAACTGAACGACATTACCTTGTAACAAAAGGTACCCCATGGGGTAATGAACAAAGTTTTCTCCATGCCTTTCGGCGCCATTTTGATTTGGTTATAGCTCGAGAATCCATCCATGAAGGAGAAAACTTTGAACTTTGTTGTACTGTCAACCAGTATGTCAATGTGTGGTAAAGGAAAGTCGTCCTTTGGACTTGCCTTGTTCAGATCCTTGTAATCAACACACATTCTGACCTTTTCGTCCTTTTTGGGAATAGGTACGATGTTGGCTAACCATTGAGGATATTCAAATGTAGTAAGGAAACCCGCGTTAATCTGTTTCTGTACCTCCTCTTTGTTTTTGATGGCCATGTCTGGGTGAGTCCGTCTCAACCTCTGTTTTACAGGCGGACATTCTGATCTTAACGGTAAGTGATGTTCCACGATGCTGGTATCCAACCCTGGCATATCCTGATAGGACCAAGCGAATACATCGGGGAATTCTTTGAGGAGCTTTGTCAAACTCTCTTTAGCAGTTGGACTGAGCAGTTTTAGCAGTTGGACTGAGCAGTGCCCCAATCCTGATTTCTATTCTCTCTTTTTCTGAACCCAAGTTTACCGTTTCCAACGGCTCTTTGTGAGGTTCAATGGACCTTTCCTCTTGTCTGAGTAATCGGGATATCTCTTCTGGAATTTCGTTGTCAACTTCTTCTTCAGCCCCAAATACCGGGAACTCAAAGTCGGGAGAAGACATCGGATCGTATGTTTCAACGGGGTTTAAAAAAAGCAATCTGCATGACGTGATGATTCGTGTTTAGAAGAGATAGAGAAAATGCAAAAGTGTGTACAGTGTATGTTTTTTATTACTACTTGTTTTTATTATTGATTTGTTCTTTGGGATTACCATTTTCGGAGAAAAAGCAAAAAGAGAAAACAACAATTAATGTGGAAATTACAGAACGACATTATTTTATTAATGAACAAGTCGATTCTTGAAACTACAGCCCTATAAAACAAAACTCTGTCGCTTTGGGCAAAGCGAAGAGGGAAAATTTACAAAAAGCGAGCCCTATCAAAACATCCGTTTCACCTGGGCAGGGTGAAAGGTTAAAGATGACAATTACTTTGACTGGCGAACGACCTTCGGAACATCGACAACAACCCATTGGCGGCGAACTCCTCGGTGAATCACAAAGTCTGGCACCTTCCTTGATTTGTCTTCAGAAATAATGCTGATTTCTGGTGGAGCAGGATCATTGGAATCTGTCTCCCAGGAAAAATTGTCGTAGGAGAATTCCTCTGTTGCCTTTTGCATAGCATTTACACTCTCAGGTGTATCTCCCAATCCAGTTGGTTGGATGTCTTCGAGCCTAATACGAGAGCTTTCAGGAGCGGTGTATTTGACCATGAAGTCAAATTTTCCACTTGGTTGTCCCAGGGTGTCCCACACTTCTTTGGAACTAGAGGAGTCATCCCTCTCGATGACGTTGACCTCGGGAAAAGCATAGTTGATGAATTCCGGTCCTGCAAACGTTACAAATTCATCGTCATGTTGAGTAGTTTCTGAATGACCTGAGTGTTGATCCCATGACATGGTGGGGATACAGGTATTCTGTTCAATGATGCTCAGTTGAGTTTCATTACTCGGTTGACTTTCTGGCCCCAAGTCTCCTGGGTAAGGCTGCCACATTGGCAGGCCATCCATCGGGCCATGGTGGTCAAAGTTGTCTTTCATCAGAGTGTCTTCCTCTAATGAATTTGGTGGAGCACGGCATCCTTCAGGATCACAATCTCCATATATCATTTCGACATCTGACCGTGGTATAAATCTCGGACTCTGTGCGGGATAGCAAAATGGCGTAGGCACCTCTTCCTGAGACACATATCCGTCCTCGTTAAGATAGGACTTCCATTCCTCCTCTGTGTCAGAGGAATCATCTTTATTGATGGAGTGTACTTCTTGAGGCACTGGGTGAAGGAACCCTCCACTGTGGAAGAAATTTCGAATGGGATGAAGACTTTCATCGGTAGCAGCTGTTTGGGTGCAGGTTGCAGAAAAACCAAGACCCTTCTTTGTTTTATTGTCAGTAGGAACAACTAGCTGTCCCCATCCTGTTGTATTGGTACTCTCGACCGCTTTAATAGCATCTTTGTATGAGGAAATCGAAGTTCCTCCTCTTGATTGATTGTCCTTGCTCACCGACAGTGCTTGGAACCGAGTTCCAATAACCTCCTCGGGTTCTATACTAGTAGATAATGATAAGCTACTCATGAGCAAGGCCTGCTCCCCGGAGACTGTGATGAGTTGGCCGTTCTGGACGAACTTTAGCTTTTGGTGGAGGGTTGAAGTGACTGCTCCAGCCTGATATATCCAAGGTCTTCCTAATAAACAACTGTACGTTGCCCGAATTTCCATGACCTGGAAAGTGATTAGGAAAGTGTGAGGACCAATAGTTATAGGAAGATCAACTTCGCCGATAACCGTTTTTCTAGATCCGTCGAACGCTTTGACGACGACCTCGCTGGTTCTCATCGGAGGGCCTTTGAATGATAATTGCATCAAAGTGGACTTCGGGATAACATTCAAGGATGACCCTGTGTCTACCAGTACGCTGGCTAAAGCATCGTCCTGGCAGTTGACTGTGATATTGAGCGCCATGTTATGACGGCGACCCTCTTCAGGTAATTCCTCATCACTAAATCCCAAGTTATTGCAAGAAGTGATGTTAGAGACAATACTATCGAACTGTCTGATTGTTACATCCTGTTCCACAAAGGCTTGCTCCAAGACTTTCTGTAGAGTCTCCCTGTGCGCTTCTGAACTGAGTAACATTGATAATACCGAGATCTTTGAAGGAGTTTGTAACAGTTGATCAACAATGTTGTATTCACTCCTTTGGATGAGCTTCAACATCTCATCATCATTTTTCGAAAGGTCGGGATTACTAGATTGACTGACTGATGGATCGAGAACTTTTGTCTGAGGTTCCTTTTCTTTGATAGGTTCTCCAACCCCTCGGTTGAAGATTCGACCACTCCGTGTTACACGACTGATGTTTGCAATATTCACGACGGAGGGTAATGGAATTTCCTTTCCATTTTCAATTATCGTTGCACTGTATTTGTAAGGGATTGCCTTAGTTGATTCATACGGTTGTGGTCCCGGCAGGTAGATGACTATGGGAACCTTCTGGTTTTTCTGACCATCGTACGTAATCTAGATCCGTTCCCGGTTGGGAATTCTTGATTCGTCAAGCAGAGGGATAATGGCAAAGACATTCCTGGTCCTCTGATGATCAGAGATGACGACAACGTCCTCAATTTGATTGGCAAGGTAGTTCGGAGACCAATTGATGGGTCCGAAACCTGGATATGGGCGAATCTCTCCATGATCCACCTGCCCCTGGAGAGTTTCTCGCACAAGGTAGCACCCTTGGTTACTTTCCGAACAGACTCCACAACGTTCATAATTGTGTGGTGGCACCTGGCCACGCCCACTTTGAATACAATGTAACCTCACTAGGTTAGCTTCCACGGATCGAACATCCTGATTATGACGCCGAGTGGGGTTTCTGTTATTGATACTAATTTACTGAGTATCTTCATCCATATAGATTGGCATCCACCAGTGATTTAACAAGTGCTGAAGTGCCTCCTGGACAAGGGTACGACCTCGATCATTCTTGTAACCCGCTTTACAGCTTTGGTAATTATGTGATATCAGGAATCCGAGGCGGACCTGCTCAGCATGTAAATCTACCAGGTTGGTATTCATTAAGCGAATATCGAAGACCTGAACCATGTTGATTTGATAGGGATTTCTATCATGGTAGTCCCGGATCCATCCAAGATCCATCTGACGCTGGAGGGCCTCTTATACAAAAGAGCATCCCTGTTTGTTTACCGAGCAAGTCAGACAAGAACTGTAACCGTGCCGCGGCAGATTATGATACTGGCTTTGCCTTGAGTACATTGCCACCAGGTTGGCATTCATCGCACGGATGTCGTGGTTTTGAATGACGTTGGAATTCGTATAGACCATGTTAACTTCACGAACTCGGTGCTCTTGGATCCATCTGAGATCCATCTGTTCCTATAGAGCTGATTGCACCACAGAACATCCTTGATTGCTTTTAGAGCAGACATAACATTGATGATAATCACGAGGTGGTACATGGCCATGTCCACCCTGTCTACAATGCATCTTGACCAGATTGGTCCTTAACGAGAGTACATCATGAATTTGATAGACGTTGTTAAATTCTTTCTCAATCAGGTTGACTGCAGCTTTCTCATGTTGAGGCAGCGGGTTTGTGAGAACATTAGGATTCGTATCTTTGAAAGATAAGAGCCTACTCCTAACAAGCTTTTGCACGTCGGATTTGAAATTGATACAGTTCTCTATGTTATGCCCCGATCCTCCTTGATGATAAGGGCATGTCTGATCCACCTTAAACCAAAAAGGCAGATTTTCCGGCACTTTGAGAGGAGACTTAGTCTGAATATGCCCCTTAGCCAGTAGTAACGGAAATAGTTCTGCGTACAACATGGGTATAGGATCAAACCCCGGTGGCCGCGTTGTACGGTTGTTATTGTATGGAGGACGAGACTGCTGAAGAGGCTATTGTGTCCTTTGCTGATTAGGTTGGCTCTGCGCAACCTGAGGTTGATACGTAGGAATAGGCGCAGGGCTGATACTAGGAGTTACAGCTGCTACCGATTGGTACCGTCGCCTTTGCTTTCCGAGAGAGATATTCCCAATATCTTGCTCTTTTTTCTTAGGGAGAGCACTACCGTATCGTTTTGTACTACTTGATGATCCAGCGTCTTTTACCAAACGTCCTTCCCGGACGGCTTCCTCAAGACAAACTCCCATGCCCACCATCTCGGTGAAATAACTGGGCGCACTGGAAACCATTCTATCATAGTAAAATGAGCTTAAGGTCTTTAAGAAGATCTTTGTCATCTCTTTTTCCTCAAGAGGTGGACAAATCTGAGCTGCAATTTCGCGCCATCTCTGAGCGTACTCCTTAAAGGTTTCCATGTCCTTTTGTGACATTGATCTGAGTTGATCTCTGTCCGGTGCCATGTCCAAATTGTATTTGTATTGTTGGACGAAGGCAGTGCCAAGATCCTTGAAAGTGCTGATCGTAGCACGGTTTAAACCCATGTACCATTTGAGTGCGGCACCGGTTAAACTATCCTAAAAGTAGTGAATCAGTAGGTCCTGATTCTCCGTCTGAGCTGACATTCGCCGAGCGTACATCACCAGATGGCTCTGAGGGCAAGAGTTACCCTTGTATTTTTCAAAGTCGGGCACTTGGAACTTGTGTGGAACTTTCACATTGGGGACCAAGCAGAGGTCTGCGGCGTCCTTTCCAAATAAATCCTGACCGCGGATGGCTTGCAGTTCCTTCTGCATTTCCAGGAACTGTTCCTGGAACTCATCCATTCGGTCAAACATAGTTTCCTTCTTACCAGAAGGGATCGGTGGAATCTGTCCTTCCGGGACAGTGTGCACCACAGGGGGTGGTACCGTGACTATGGAAGTGAATCTTGGCGTTTCTGGAAGTTTGTAACCTTCTGGAGTCTTCAATATGCCTCTGGCATCTTCGCTTTCCCGAAGTTTGTAACCTTCAGGCCCAACGGCTTCTGTTATGATTCCCTGATCTTTAGTGATTGGCGGAACATATCCCTCCGGGATATAGTTAACAGGCATGCCCCAGGGACGATCTTTTGGCATTTGATACCTAGGATCATACTTCTCCACTATGGGCATTGAGGTGATCTCTGAGATCACAGTCCTTTGTAGCTGAGCTTCTGCCATGGCTTGCATGTCGTTACGAAGCTTTCTCATATCCTCTCTCAGAGCGTCGATCTCTTCTTTCAACTCTCTGTTTTCTTCCTCAAGATCATCCATCTTTTTCTGACGATTGGCCCGAGTATTGTACGAATGAGACAGTTTGACTCTAGAACTGAGACACAAATGTGAGATTCGTAGGTAAGAAGAATACGCGATGTGAGAATGATGAATAAAATGGTTATATTAATTGTTTTTTGGTTTAATCAAAATAAACTTCGAAAATTAGATTACAAATATCAAACAGCGGGGAAACCCCTTTTTATTGAATTCAAAGGATTACAGAAATGGAAATACAGTAGATTACAAGGTGCAGAAATAGAAACCTAAGCTAATGGGTCCCGAGTCCTCTCTGAAGAGAAATCGGGTGCTGACTATGGTACTTTCCTTTTCTTTGACCGGGGCTCTTGGGCCGTTGTCGGGTGGTCATTCCTTTGCCAGGTGAAAGGAGTGAGCAAATTCCTTTGGTCATCTTGATTCTCTATAGCATGTTGCTCTAAAATCTCAATCAGAGCATCTTTCTCTCTCAGTAGTTGCTGTATTTTGATGCACTCCACGTTGAGGGTGCGGTACTTGTTCTTCCAAGAGCTCTTTTCCCGTTGAACTTTGTTGAGAGCAACCTGAAGCTTTTCAGTCTCAGTCATGAAGTACATGACAGACTCCCTCAGTGGAAGAACTCCGTGACGAGGATAAGGCAGTTTTAGCTTGAGAGCTCTAGTTTGTACCCAGTGGAGATAAGGCTCCACCGAGACGCAATCGAGTTTTCCTAGAGACTCTCATCCTTTCTTATGAACATGTTTCCAAGCGTGCACTATTTCCGTCTTTAGTGCTATGCATTTTCTCCTTCCTTGAAGAAAAGACCTTCCAGATGAGCATTATGCGGGACATGCCTCATCGGGTATCCAAATTGACGACGAACAAGAACTGGATGGTAGTTGATTCCTCCCTTAGTTCCTATAAGGGGTAAGTTGGGGAAGTTTCCATAATGATCAATGATCCTTATTCCATCATAAATCCTATTGCACCAATCAATGTCAGAGTTGGTGAGAGACATGATTTTCTACGACCAGCATAAGGCACTCTTATGATCTCAAAAAGCAGCAGATTTAGGAAAATGGGAGATAAACCATTTGTAAAGCAAAGGTACACAACATGTGATCTCCCATCCGCTGTACAAATTCCCTAAGTGTACATAATGATACGCATCCGCGAGCAAAGTTGGCACAGGGTTTCCAATGAGAAAAACCTTAATGGCGTTGATATCGACGAAGTTATTAATGTTGGGCAACAGAAATAATCCGTAGGTGATAAAGCAAAGATGCTTTCAAAAGCAGTCACGTTCCCGATACTGGCGAAGTACAAGGCTTTCTTTGTCAAGAACTGGGCTGGCAAACCTTGTATGCCACCCTTTGTGGTCATGTGAGTCCTGACCTCAGACTCGTCCAAATGAATTGCTCTTGCAATGGTCTGATTCTTTGGAATTTCTTCCAGTCCAAAAAATGGAGCTCGATCAGTAATGTGTAGATCAGTCAGGTGAGAGTACTCCTCCAGCGTTGGTGCAAACTGGTAATTTGGGAATGTAAAACAGTGATAAACCGGATCGTAGAACTGAACGAGTGCATCCATGATTCCTTCAATCACATGGATTCTTAGCAGAGGTAGCAGACCTCCGTACTTGGCTCTGAAGGCCTCTTGATTTGTGATCATCCTCGCCAAACCTCTTAAATCCTCTAGTTTTGGAACCTTGAAGGTGTACTTATGAGTTCTCCTTCTACCGAAATCCATTAGCGTAATCCTTTTCTCTGATATTTGCAATCACAGTCTTAGTTTAATTTGAAAAAACTGAGAGACTAGAAGAGAAAAATTTTCTTTGTTTTAATGTTTTTTAGATGAATGCTTGAATGCAGCACACAAAAACATAGAAAAAACATGGGGTCAAAGGGTCGTTGTCATGGAGTCAAGGCTCTACCCATCCCAAAGGTTTACACTAGGGTGATTTTTGTACCTGTCTCTCTTCATCATTAACTCTTGTCAAAAAAACACCAGCGGGTCGGGAACCGTGCTAGGTGGTGTTTTTTGAAGAGTCCTCAGAAGAGGGTGGCATCGCATGACAACTATTTCTGATAGCCTTTGCGCCACTAAAGGGCTTTTTCCTAGGTGTATACTCAATCTTTCCACATGCGGCATGACACGCATTCCCATTAGCGGAAAAATAAACACAAGAGATGAAAAGAAAGAAGAAAAACAGAGAGGGGCCCCACGGTGGGCGCCATTTTTTCTGTAGCGAGCGATTTTGGACGTGGTTCTTAGGCACTGTCGCTCCTTGGGGTTACTATAGGTCGATTCATTTTTTATCCTATTAAAGCTGATGAAGGAAGGGAAATAGATGTCTCCAATTAACCCTGCTTGCATACTAAGTTTAAACAGTGGTCTGTTAGGTTACGGATGTTATGTGGTAGCGGGGCCTCTCTTATGTTTATTTTGACAGAATGACGAATTTATTCTATGGACAGGAAGTTAGGACTGATGTTTTTCAATTGATATGGGATTTAGGATTTTTGTTTAGTGTGCTCGCTAAGATTTTTCTTTCAATCTTATGCCTACGTATTCCCGTTTTTCCGAAACAGGGAAATCAGAGCGATCGTAGTTCCTCCTATTCTATGGGAGGAAATGGTGTTTTGGTGTCTTGTTTGAAGCCCAAGACGTGAAGCGAAAAGGTAGTCTATATCTTGTTCAAAGCCCAAGATATGAAGCTGAAAGGTCTTTTTGTATCTTGTTCAAAGCCCAAGATGTGAAGCTAAAAGGTGTTGTCTTTAGAGAGAATTTGTCATCTCTAAAGAGGGTCTGTTTGTCACAACTGTTTATAAAGGAGAATTACTTTAACCAGGATATGTGAATCCGGCAATGCCATAATTTCCTTTATAGGGGATTTCCAACCTGAAGGAGAAGACTTTAACTCAGTGTAGAGCAATGCTATCTTTCCTTAGGAATTTTTCATGCTAAAAGAGGGACAGTGGCATAGATGTAGATGATCCAGAGGCTTGCCACTTACAGCGATTAGATGAAGGGGAAGGAGTTGTTGATGTTTGTGTACTGTGAACGAGAAACAACTTTGATGCTAAAAGGTTGATTGACTCAACCAGTGGTTTTCTTATACAAAGCCTAAGAGGAGGCTAAAAGGTTTTCCTTATACAAAGCCTAAGAGGAGGCTAAAAGGGAATTGACTCAACAAGAGAGTCTTTTATGGTATCTCGTACGAAGCCCGAGATGGAAGCTAAAAGTTTTATACTCAACAAGGGAGTGATTTGTGTCTTGTACAAAGCCCAAGACGGAGGCTAAAGGGGGTTGAATCTACAAGAGAGTCTTTTATACTCAACAAGAGAGTGTTTTTGTATCTTGTACGAAACCCGAGATAGAGGCAAAAGGAAGTTTTGACTCAACAAGAGAGTCTTTTTGTATCTCGTATGAAGCCCGAGATGGAGGCTAAAAAAAGAGATTGGCTCAACAAGAGAGCCTATGTATCTCGTACGAAGCCCGAGATGGAGGCAAAAGGGTTCTGTTTCAGTTGAGTGACAGGTCCAGTATGTTGGTTAAGAGAAAATCAGTTCTTATATGAGTAACACTGTACTCGTGGGTTTGATCTGAGAATCGGGATTGTTTCCTGTTCTTTAAGGAAACGGGGAATCCAAAGGGTATTGAGACTGTCCAAGTCTGCGGGTTTCTTCCTATTTTTGAAAGGGGCTTGAGAATGTCTTTGAGACTCAAGGAAATTAGATTGTCCAAGTCTAGAGTTTTATCTTTTGTACTATGCTTTGAGAAGCAGTAGTAGACTCTTGGAAAAACTGTTCTATTAAGATGATTGATTTCTGTTCCTATACCTTTAGGAGGTCATCGGGACAATTTGTACGAAGCCCAAGAGGAGGCTGGAAACTTTTAAGAAGCCGAGGGACAATTTGTACTAAGCCCAAGAGGAGGCTATCATTCCCGGAGGAAGAAATCATTTATACGAAGCCTAATAGGAGGTTGTGAATACTTCTAAGAAGCCGACGGGTCCTTGTACAACACCCAAGAGGAGGCGGGGATGCTTTTAGGAAGCCTGTGGGTCCCCAAACCCCGAGAAATTCAAGACAGACTATTCACAAAGAATAGATCAAGCCAGGAAATTTCGAGAATTTGGAAGAAACTCAAGAGATGCAATTCACGGAGAAGAGATCGTCTCTGGGGAGTAGAGTTTCTTAACAATTCCTAAGGGTGCTTTTAAGAAGCCTGTGGGTCCCCAAACCCCGAGAAATTCAAGACAGGCTATTCACAGAGAATAGATCAAGCCAGGAAAGTTCGAGAATTTGGAAGAAACTCAAGAGATGCAATTCACGGAGAAGAGGTCATCTCTGGGGAGTAGAGTTTCTTTGACAACTTCTACGAGTGACAGTCTGAGAAAGGGTTCAAAAGAATCTGCCTTTCATATCTCCATATTGTTTAACCCTAAGAAGAGGGAAGACTGTGTCTGGTAATCCTATGGGGATCTAGTTTCGACTATATTTAAGAGTGACCAACGGGCTGAATGCTAGACGCAGTTGCCGGGGAAACTCTAAATATATATACTAGTATTACACAGTCGATATGAGTTTATGAAAGAAGACTTACAGCAAAACAGCACCACAATACAGTTATATGTATATGAAAGCGGTAAATGAAAGCGGATAAACACTTACTCGGTTGTAGAGCTTCCATGTTGTTTGGTTAGTTGTTCAACAAAGAAAGATTGAAAACAACAGTATATTTCAAAATCAAAGGAGAAAGTGCTTTGAAAAGAAAGGTTTGGGGCTTACAGCTCAAGGAGAGGCCCAGGGTTTTACCAGTGATTGCACTGTTGAATTTGTACAAGGGGACTTATACGAGTGACTGAGGCCAAAAAATTGTTTGTTGTATAAAGGGATGGGTCTTACACTCTCTCAAGAGGCCCAAAAGGTTTAAAGAAAAAGAGTGGGGCTTATAACACGAGGGTTGGCCCAGATGATTTTTCGTTTGAAATGGCGATCGCGCCGAGATTTTCTTTTAACGCAAAGGGCTTATACAATATCTGAGGCCCAAAGTTGTTTTGGTTAAAAGGGGATTGGGTCTTACACTCTATTAGAGGCCCAAAAGGTTTTGAATGGGTCTTATAGCTCAAGGAGAGGCCCAGTTGATTTTTTCTTAAAAGGCGACGATCGCGTCGTTTACTTGTACAGAGGGACTTATACAATAAGTGAGGCCCAAAATGGTTTGTACAAGGGGGTTTTGGGTCTTACACTCTCTCAAGAGGCCCAAAAGTTTTTAAAGAAGAATGGGTCTTACTACTCGAGGGTAGGCCCAAGGTTATTTGCGTACAAAACGACGATTACGCTGAGGTTTTTGAAAATACCCGGAGGGACTTATACAATAAGTGAGGCCCACGATAGGTTATTTTACAAAAAGGATCGGGTCTTACACTCTATTAGAGGCCCATGAGTGTTTTGAAAATGATTTATGAGGGTTGAATTAATCAAAAACCCTAATTATTTTTCAAAATGTGTTTTAATTGAATAAAATATTCAATTAAAATGACCAAAATTGTTTAACATGTGGAAAACAAATTGTGATCTTGGATTAATGCTTCAAAAATCATGTTTTGCCCTCTAGGTCTTGACAGCAAGTTCAAAATGATTTCTGAGTAGGAGGTGTTACAGATGAGTTGTGATGATCTGAACAGCTTCCCTACACCCTATGGAGTGTGTTTGAATGCTTGGACTTGATGGAAATTGGCTGGATCACTTCATGGCATCTCAACTGTAACTTGGTTAAAACCTTGAGCAATTGATTGGTGATTTTGAGAAATCAGTGTTCCAGATGTTGTTTAAGTGTTTGGTTGGAAAAGCTCTCAAACTCAAAACCTGATAGTGACTTGCCTTAGAAGGAAAAATTAGAGTGAAAGAAGAGATTTTGAGGAAAGCATCTGTTTGATGGCTTTGGTGTACTTAAACTGATCACAATTGAGCTCTATTTATAGTAGAGCAAGTTTGTTTTGCAAGGAATAGTGAATGGCAACTGCTGAGTAGGGTTGGCCAATGTTGGCAAATGAAAATCCAAGTCTTCTCTAGCCATTGACTAGAGGTTAGAGCACAGAGCTTTGGTTCCCTTGGTCTTGGATAAGTCTTGACTGAATTCAATTGCCAATAGCTCAGTCCATGCCACCTTGGTGCTTCCATTGAATGCTCCAATCCAAAATTAGAGTATTGTCCCTATTTTAGGTAATTCTAGGTTTGGCATGTTATTTCTTGTTACAAAGACTTTGGAGGCTTGGCTCAGTGATTGTCCCCTTTAGATTCAATCCTCAGATGTGTCCAAAGTGATGACAAGGCTTGGAATTGGCTGATTTTGGCAAATCGACCAAAAGTGCAAAAATCTGCCTTGCTTTGGCAGATTTCAGCAAGGCATCTTGCCAATGTCATATCTCATGGCTCAAGTTGAATTTGGTGATGTTCTTGGTCATTTTGGAAAGCCCTTATATGATACAACAACTGTTTGAACATATTTGGTTTTGATACTTTTTGGATCCAAGTGAAAAATGTCCCTACATTTGGAAAAAAGTAAGGCAAATTCTGACTTAGTGAAATTTTCACTAAGTGTTGGAACAAAGTGACTTTTCTTGATTTTGATCACTCCATAACTCAAATTGCATGAGGAATTTGGAAATAGGTCAGTATGAAGCTTTTGTAGAGGGCAATGAGATCTACAAATCAAGCTTTGGATGGGGAAAAATGGCTGTGTGGTTTAGGAGTTATGATCCTCCAAAGTTGGTACCCTTGTCACTTTATTTCATAACTTAGAAAATTTTCTAAGTTTTTATGGTTACCCCTTTTACAAGTTATCCCACTTTCCTTGATTTTTCTTGATGAATGATGATTCAAATCATACATTAACATCAATTTAGGGTTAAAAATCCAATTTTGACAACTCTTTGAACTTTCCTTAACCAAATCTCATCCATTAATCTTATTTGACTTGAAAAATACATAGTTGACTTCAAAAAGTCAGGAGTTGACTTTTTCACTGCATAGTTGACTTTATTCCCAATTCTTCTGATTTTAAATCTTCTGATCAATTGACAACCCTCTGAATCAAATTGATGGATCATCTTCCATTCCTAAACATTTATGGACATATGGAATACCATGGAATTAAGTCTTTCCCAAAAAATCAAAAATAAACTGATTTTATGTGAAATCCTAATTTTGGCACCAATGGTCTAGGAGAAATCGACCCATGCTCAAAACTCAAATTCTTCTGAATATGATGTGCCTCCTCTTAAACAAAGATGAAATGTGCCACTTGATGATGATAAATCTTCAAAAATCTTGACCATTGGAGTATTAGATTCAAGAATTCCAAAAAACCCTAATTTGAGAATTAAGGCTAGGGGGATGTGATTCACTTGAAATCTCTTGCCAACTGCAATCATCTGATGAGGTGATGGGCACATTAAGATGCCCTGAGGCCTAAGAATCCATTGTGACCTGAGTAATGGTGATGTTAAGGACATCTCTCCCTTTGGTCTCTTGGACAATACCACATGATCTCTTGGTTGAACTTCTGAACAACACTTTTTCCTCTTGAGTTAACCTAGATACCTTGATCCCATGCTAAAAACCAATGAAATGCACAAATGATAATGCAAAATGAAATGAAACATAAGCCAGTTAGTGTTAGAAAGAGAAAGGCAAATTTTGGGGTGCTACACTCTTGATCCAATCACAAGAGACCATGGAATATGACTTGAAAACCTCATGATTAGGCCACAAAACCAAAGATCTAGCTTTTGGAGCCTCGGTTGACTTTCTTTGACCAGATAGATTTCACCACCTCTCTTGATCACCTAGTGAGCTCTTGGGATGGATGTATTGAGCCAAGGAGTATCTTAGGAAGCCTTGAAATGTATGAGAACTTGGCTTGTTACTCTTGCCCTCTTCTTGTGCAAAACCCTAGCTTTCAATAGAAAAACAAAACTAGCAAAACTATGATGGTTAGTTGACTATGCACAGATGATTGAACCCTAATGCAAATGCAAAGATGTCATGACATCTAAGGGGTAAATTTTGGGGTATAACCGTTGCCCCTATTTAAATAACTTCACCGGATGGCATGAGTGATGATAATCCTCGTGAAATCATGGTGAAAGGTATTTAATTATAGCAAACCGAAAATGTTGCCCTTAGATGTAGTGCTATGCTAAGGACGGGCAAAATTATGCAAATGCTGACATGCCATGAACTTCTAATATGATGATATGATGGTGCAAAAATGCAGACAAAACAAGACATAAAGAGGACAAAAGTCAACAACCCAAAGGTAAGACTTACTGGGGATAACTAAGAAGTCACCGAGGATCAGAAAATAAACTTGGGGGAACTCCAAATATCCTCACTGGAGGTGGAATTCAGACAGGTGTTCTCTACTGGGGAAAGATTCAGGGAGATGAACGACAGGTTCAAATATGACCAGACGACTTCGAGGACAGCAAAAAAGGGTAGAAAAACTCTTTACTAGGGATGAAACCAGAAAGAAAAATATGATCTCCACTGGGGATCAATTTGAAATAAAAGGATAGACATCTTACACATATTTCCTGGGGATTTCTTATGTTGAAGAGTTCAAACGGGATCTTCAAGAAAAACTAGAAAAGACAGAGACAAACACAAACTCTATATGCGCCAAATGATGATAACCACATGGACTTTCAAAGGATATTGGTAATGACCAATCATAAGATGCCAATAATGATTGGACTTAGAAAACATGCCAGTGATCCCTGGACTTGGGATACTAATAATGTTCAAACCTTCAACAAATGCCAGTAAACACTAGACTTTTACGGGGATATTGGTAATGACCAAACCTCTGATAAGGATAAGATTATAAAATGCCAATAATGATTGGAATTTGAAAAGCACGCCAGTAATCACTGGACTTTAATAATGATGGTATAAAAACATGCCAGTAATCACTGGACTTACACGATACCGATAATGATCGATATTTGAAACAATGCCAGTAACTACTGGACTTGAGATACCAATAATGATTGGATGAAACAATGCCAGTAAACACTAGACTTAAGGTATCAATAATGATTGACTTTAAGGTAATGCCAGTGAACACTGGACTTAGAGTACCAATGAAAACAGGTTTTTAAACGATGCCAGTAAACACTGGACTTTACAATACCAATAATGATTGGATTAAAAAAACATGCCAGTAAACACTGGACTTATACGATACCAATGATGATCGATATTCAAACAATGCCAGTAAATTCTGGACTTTATAATACCAATAATGATTGGATTTAAAAACATGCCAGTAAACACTGGGCTTATACAATACCGATGATGATCGATATTAAAACAATGCCAGTAAATACTGGACTTTACAATACCAATAATGATTGGATTAAAAAAACATGCCAGTAAACACTGGACTTATACGATACCGATGATGATCGATATTAAAACAATGCCAGTAAACACTGGACTTGACAAATACCAATAATGATTGGCCTGATGACAGAGGTTAAACAACAAATGGGACATTACCGGGGTCGTTAGTGATGACTATACTTCCTGGGGAAAATGGATAATAACCAAACTTGATGCTTGCTAGAGATAACCGGGTATAAACAGGGCACGGATGACAATCCATGAACTCAAAAAAAGATACTTACCCTGAACAGGTTAAGGTAAAAGAGGTAAAGACCCAAAAGAAACACACCAAATGCCAAAATGCACATGACATGGTATGATGCGAATGCTCAATGATATGCAAGAGTCAACTCTGACGAGAGGTGAAGAGACTGGGGAAAAGGGGAAATGGATAACATATCCACTTCAACGAGCCACACTGAATCTGAAGAGAACAGCCGCTCAAGGGTCTAATAGGAAATGTTCTTCTTTCACCTGAGGAGGTAAAGACTTTCCACATTCAACAAACACCTGTGGAAGATACTGAGGAGAAGTCCTTTGTATCATGGTAATCAGTTATCATTGAAGTGTCCAATCCAAAAGGCATTACCAGCTAAACTTGCTTCATTGGGGAATTATATGCCAGATGGTTTAACAGTGCTTTCATCACAATAAGAACCACTGGGGGAGCATGTGATTTTACTAAATTATCCCACGAGCTAAAGTAGATTATGTTTCCATTGTGTTTTCACAAAAGATTTGTTTCTTATTTCAAAATTTTTCTGCTTTCAAAACCTTTATTAATAAATAAATGAAGTTTTGCATAACAAGAAAAGAGTGGAGAAATGATAAATATCCAACAAATTAATGGTTCAAAAATCTGATTTCATTAGAATGGAGACTTGCAAATGGAAAAGTTCCATGGAACATTACAATTAGGAAATGGCAATAAGAGAAAGGTTATATTGTATTCAATGACCACTACTATCCCTAATGACTAAGAATCCTCCAAAGCCTTGCTGCTGATTAGAGCGAATGAGCTTGAACTTCTGCTTGAATTCCTTGGTATTGATGACAACCCTTCTGACACAGTGAAACGCCTTTTTGTCCCTAACTTTTGCCTGGATCTCCCTTTCAGGTTTTTAATCCACCGGGACGCTCATTTTTGCCTAGGCCGCCCTTTCGGGTTTTCAACCTAGCGAGCTCTTTCTTTTTTATTTAATCCCTAACTTTTTCCTGAGTCTCCTTCATAGGTTACGACCCACCGGAATACCCCTTTCTTGCCTAAGTCACCATTTCTAGTTTTCGACTTAGCGAGCTCTTTAGGCGTAATATTTTCTTACTGTGTCAACATTTACAGGGTGTAAAAGTTGTTCGCCATCCATCGTCGTAAGAATTAGGGAACCTCCTGAGAATACAGTCTTTACCATAAATGGGCCTTGATAATTAGGTGCCCATTTTCCATGTACATCCCTTTGAGATGACAAGATCTTTTTGAGTACGAGCTCCCCTTCTCGGAATTCATGAACACGAACCTTCTTATCAACTGCCCTTTTCATCCTCTTCTGATACAAATGACCATGACACATCGCAGTCAGGCGTTTCTCATCGATGAGGTTCAGCTGATTATATCTTTCTTGGACCCACTTCTCTTCATCAAGCTTGGTCTCCATCAGAATTCTCAAAGATGGTATCTCTACTTCAATAGAAAGAACAACATCCATCCTATACACCAAGGAAAAGGGGGTTGCCCCTGTCGAAGTCCGAACCGAAGTTCTATACCCATGCAAGGCAAATGGTAACATCTCATGCCAATCCTTATAAGTCTTGACCATTTTCTGCAGGATCCTTTTGATATTTTTGTTAGCAGCTTCGACAACTCCATTCATCTTGGGACTGTAACGTGAAGAGTTATGATGTTCAATATTGAAGTTATCACATAACTCCTTCATTGTCTTGTTGTTCAAATTTGTTCCATTATCTGTTATGATCCTATTTGGAATTCCATAACGACAAATAATTTGGTTCTTGATGAAGCGGGCAACCACTTGCTTGATCACGTTGGTGTAGGAGGCAGTCTCAACCCACTTTATGAAGTAGTCAATAGCCACTAAGATGAACCGATGATCGTTAAAAGCTTTTGGCTTAATTGCCCCAATCATGTCAATGCCCCACATAAAGAACGACCAAGGTGATGACAACACATTCAACAATGTTGGAGGTACATGCACCTTGTTAGCATAAATTTGGCATTTGTGGCATTTTTGGCATATTGGATGCAGTCGGTCTCTATAGTTAACCAATAATATCCAGCCCTCAAAATCTTCTTAGACATGGCATGCCCATTGGCGTGAGTGCCAAATGCTCCTTCGTGAATGTCTTGAATTAACAGGTCTGCTTCTCGTTTGTCAACACATCTTAGCAAAACCATGTCATGGTTCCTTTTGTACAGCACATCATTACAGAGGAAAAACTTGGACGACAACCTCCTCAAAGTCTTCTTGTCAAGAGTTGAAGCATTAGCAGGATATTCTTGGTTCTTCAAATAATTTTTGAGGTCATGAAACCATGGTTTCCCATCCACCTCTTCTTCAACCAACTGGCAGTAGGCTGGGTCAGTCTTGCGCTCAATCCTAATCAGTGGCGCCTCATTAATAAATCTGACCTTCCACATTGAAGCTATCATGGCTAAAGCATCAGCTATGTGGTTTTTTGATCGTGGAACATGACGGAAAGTGATCTCATCAAAGTATTGGATCATTTCTGCAATATAAGCACGGTACGGGACCAACTTCTCGCCTCTAGCTTCCTATTCACCTTTGACTTGATAAATAACCAGAGCAGAATCTCCACTGACCTCCAAAATCTTGATTCTGAGATCAATAGCTGCTTCCAACCTTTGAATGCAAGCTTCATATTCAGCAATGTTGTTCGTGCACTCAAAACATAGTCTTGCTGTAAATGGTGTATAACCACCATCAGGGTTCATCAACACAACACATACACCATGCCCATTATAGTTAGAAGAGCCATCAAACATCATCTTCCATCGGGAACCAGGTTCAGGACCTTCATCAGGGCCAGGCTCTTCGCAGTCTTTCTTTATCAACATAATGTCTTCATCTGGGAAATCAAACTTGAGGGGTTCATAGTCTTCCACAGGCTGATCTGCGAGGTAATCTGATAAGACACTCCCCTTGATAGACTTCTGAGTGATGTACTGAATATCATACTCTGATAAAAGCATATGCCAACGAGCAAGTCTTCCAGTTTGAGCAGGTTTTTCAAAGATATACTTTATTGGGTCCATTTTTGAGATCAATAAAGTAGTATGACATATCAGGTATTGCCTCAAACGCCTGGCGGCCCATGCTAAAGCGCAGCAAGTCTTTTCCAAAAGTGAATATCGACTTTCGCAATCAGTAAACTTCTTGCTCAAGTAGTAAATGGCATGCTCTTTACGCCCTGATTCATCATGTTGTTCAAAAACACAGTCCATTGATCCTTCCAATACAGTCAGATACATGAAGAGGGGTTTCCCTGGAACAGGAGGGACCAAGATTGGTGGTTCTTGCAAATAACTCTTGATTTTGTCAAAGGCCTGTTGGCAGTCGGAGTTTCACTCTACAGTTTGGTCTTTGCGAAGCAGCTTGAAGATCGGCTCACAAGTGGGAGTCATATTGGAGATAAACCTGGAGATGTAATTCAAATGACCAAGAAAACCTCTTACTTGAGACTCAGTTTGTGGAGCTGGCATCTCTTGGATAGCTCGTACTTTTTCAGGGTCTACTTCAATTCCTCGTTGACTAACGATAAAACCGAGCAATTTTCCTGATCTAACACCGAAGGTACATTTGGCAGGGTTCAACCTCAATTGATATTTCCGGAGTCTTTTGAACAGTTTCAAAAGGTGATCCAAATAGTCCTCCTCACTATGGGATTTAGCAATCATATCATCAACATACACATCAATCTCTTTATGTATCATATCGTGGAAAAGAGTCACCATAGCTCTTTTATATGTTGCCCCTGCAATTTTTAATCCAAAGGGCATGACCTTGTAGCAATAAGTTCTCCAAGGAGTGATGAACGTGGTTTTGTCCATGTCGGCAGGATCCATTCTAATCTGGTTGTAACCGAAAACCATCCATAAAGGAGAAAATTGCAAAACAGACCGTATTAACCACGAGAGTGTCGATATGCGGCAGAGGAAAATCGTCCTTTGGACTTGCCTTGTTAAGATCCTTATAATACACATACATTCGCACTTTGCCATTATTTTTCATCACGGGCACAATGTTGGCCACCCATTCGGGGTATCTTGAGACTTCCAGAAATCCTGCATCAAGTTGCCGTTTTACCTCATCCCTGATCTTGAAAGCCATGTCAGGCCTACTTCTTCGAAGTTTATGTTCCACTGGTGGGCACTCAGGCTTGAGTGGTAGTTTATGAACTACTATGTCTGTATCCAAACCAGGCATATCCTGATAGGACCATGCAAACACATCCACATACTCTTCAAGAAGCTTTACCAACCGTTGTCTGATCTCTGCCCCTAGCGTTGCCCCAATCTTGACTTCTTTCTTGTCCTCATCGGTACCAAGATTGATGGTGTCAACTTGTTCCTCACGTGGCTGAAGATCCGTGCACTCGTACTCACACATTTTTTCCAACTCATCTAGGACTTCATAGTCTTCTTCTCCCTCATCTTCAGCTTGGTAGATGGGTGAGTCAAAGTCAATGGTGAAAGTAGGGTCATCGAATACAACAGATTTGTGGATTATTCTGCATGGTGGAGTGACTCATTTTATTAAAATGCACAAAATTAAATGCAAGAAGAATATTTTTGGTATTTTTGAAAAAGATTGCCATTTTCCCTTAAAAGAAAAAACGGTAAATGAAAACAAAAGAGTTTAACAAAACATCTTCATTGATTAATAAAAGTTGAAAGTGGTGGCCCATACAAAATAGTCTGATAGCCTTAGGTACGACTATGGAATTGAAAACACACCATAGAAACAAACATATTACTCTGGCACAGGGAATAACACAGGGAACTCAATAGCTTCCCAATTATCTAGTGCAGCGTCACACTGAAACACCAAATGGCTGACACCCTCATCTTCCTTATCTTCTATCTCAGCATTTACCTGATATCCTTTGCTGATGAACACTTCCTGGATTGTCTTTGGTCGCATTTTTGTAGAAACAGATGCTCTACCCCGAGTTGGTTTGTAACCCAACCCTTGATACCGCTTCCTTTCTTGCACTTCAATAACTTTTCCCTAGCCTGCGGGAACACCTTCTTTCATGGAAGACTGGATACTCTTGAATGAAACAAAAGATGGATTACTCGGGACCATCGGTTCTTCAATGTCCAACATGACAGCATTGGCTATTTAAAGAGCTTGGAAAGAAGTTTCCAAAGCATCCTCATCAGCCTCTATGTAGCGGAAGGAAGAAAAATTACTGACCATCAAGTCCTCTTTACCATGTATGATAACTAGCTTATCATCAATCACGAACTTCATCTTTTGGTGTAATGTTGAAGTTACAGCACCAGCTTCATGGATCCACGACCTTCTAAGTAGGTAGCTGTAGGCAGGATTAATGTCTAACACTTGGAATGTGATGTTGAAAACATGCGGGCCAATTAAGATTGGTAGCTCAACTTCACCCATTACAGATCTTCGTGAGCCATCAAAAGCTTTGACAATCAGGGAGGTATGTTTCATTTCAGCTCATCTGTAAGCCAACTTTTCAAGTGTCCTCTTAGGTAAAACATTTAGAGAGGAGCCAGTCTCCATGAGGACTCTTGCCAAAGTGTCTTCTTGACATTTCACGGATATATGTAAATCAAGATTGTGATTTTGACCTTTTCTAGGTAACTCCTCCTTGCTAAAGCTGAGGGTGTTAAAAGCAGTGATATTCGTAATTATACTGTCAAACTAACCGGTAGTGATATCTTGAGCAACATGGGCTTGGGCCAATAACTTCTGTAAAGCAGCTCGGTGAGCAGGTGAACTCATTAGCAGAGACAAGATTGAGATTTTAGAGGGAGTCTGGTGATGCTGATCCACCACCTTGTAGTCACTTCTTTTGATGATCCTTAGAAACTCAGCATCTTCATCACTTGTAACCACCTCCTTTTCCTTGTCCTTGGCAGGCATAGCAACAACAGTTTCTTTGGGTGTGGTCCCTTTGAAGAGGGGAGTATAAATTCGGCCACTTTGTGTCATCTTTCCAGCCCCAGCTATATTGGTTACTTCCTCACTAGTAGTTCCCACCTCTTTCCTTGGAACCACACTTCCAGACTCTTTGTCAATCATAGTAGCTTCATATTTCCACTGCACAGCTTTAGAATCTCTGTAAAAAAAGGAACAGGCTATCGAATGATTGTCGGCCTCGGTTGATTGGCAGGAGAAGCAACAATAGATTCTGGTGTGTTGAGCATTGGCTTCGGTTTATTGAAGATAGGGACCACAGAACCTGCCTTCGGTGCATTAAAGATGGGCACCTTCTCTCTTGATTCTGGTAAATTGAATATGGGCTCAATTACCGCAACTTCCTCATTCTTCACTTTAATGATTACTTGTAGAAAACCTTCGTTAATAAAACCTTGAATGTCATCTTGAACCAATTTGCATCCTCTGACACTGGCACCACAGTCTTCACAGTCATTGTGGCAAACCTTTACCAAACCAGCTTCAAACAATTTTGAATGAAAAACCCTGACAGGAGTCTTAATCTTAGACGCATCTGTCATACCCCAAAATTTGACCACCAATATTTCCCATCATTGTGCAAATCATTATCACAATATGGATGTACTTTCATGCCTCAAAAATCTCCTCAAAGATGGTTAAGCATTCACTACAAACAAGAATTAGGGTTTTGAGCCCTCTCAGAGCACTTAGACAAAGGATCAATCAAGAAATAACATGGTCTTCAACTTGTCTAATCTCTCAAACATACATAAAGGATCAAGAGGACTCCCACATCAAGAATCAGGCACAAGATTGCAACATTCCAAGTGGATCAAGCCTCAAGATCGCCAGTGTCACCAAATTAGGGTTTTGGTCGACTGAGGCCTCCAGATGAGAATTTCCATCTGGGCATGAGGCAATGCCTTAATGTATGGTCCAACAAGCTCATAAGGATCTCAAGAGCCCATCCACAATGGCAAAATCACCTTGAAGGCCCATCTATCAAAAAATCAGGAATTAGGGTTTTGACCTAATTCAGCCCTTGGGTTAACTTGTGAAGTGAGGCATGGCTTGAAGCTTCAAAAATGAACTTCAAAGACCTCAAATACATCATATTGACATGTTTACAAGATTTGATTGACTCAAACAGCTCAAGTCATAAGCCACAAGAACTCAAAACCATCTGATCACAAATTAGGGTTTCTGATGGAAAAAAGTCAACCCTATCCTTGACCGTTGGCATACCCTTGATCTCAAACCTTGGGGAGGGGTCCAAGACATTCCTAAATACCCTTGGAGGCCATCCACGAAGTTTAATTAAGCCCAAGGATTGATTTCACAAAAGGATCACAAAGTCAAAATTTCATCTGATGAAAAAGTCAACTGTACAAAAATGCAAGTTTGACTTTTGGATTTTTCGTCAACCAAGGCTCCATAACCCTAAAACAATGTTAATATGTGGTTTGGATCATCATTCATCAAGAAAAATCAAAGAAAGTGAGTTAACTTGCTAAATGGGTAACCATAAAAAACTTAGAATTTTTCTAAGTTATGGAACAAAGTAGCTAGGGTACCAACTTTGCAAGGCCATATCTCCCAAACCCTAAGGCCTTTTTCTCCCATTCAAAGCTCAGATGGAATCCCTCATTACATACTTCAAAAGTGTCAACTACAAGAGTTTCCAATTCTTCATGGATTCTGAGTTATGATTGGATCAAAATCACAAAAACTTGGAATTTACAACTTTTCCAACACTTAGACAAAATTCTGTCTAAGTCAGAAAAACAAGTGAAACACCAAAACTTGGAGGGCTGTTTCACATAGTTCTAGGATGAATCAATTCAAGATGAAAACATCAAAGTTGTTGTGCATATTGCCTACAATCCAAGGAACTCATTGGCATGAAACAACTCAGCTTGAGCCAAGAGTTATGACTGCTGCAAGACACCATGGCACGACTGTCATGAAAATTCAGTTTGTGTGATTTCTTGCCATACACGATTTTGAGCCAAAAAGCAATGATCACTATGCCATATTCATTCAATCTGATCCTAATGCATCTGATCCAACCTTCAAACTTGGACTGAAATGCCAAGAGCTTATCCTTAAGAATTGATGAGTTTTTGGCATATATGCCTTGAATTCAAAGGGCATTAATTTGGAATAGTGCACATTCAAGATTATCACTCTCCTCAGTCAAGTTCTCTGATTAAACAACAATTAAAAGGATTGAAGAATGTGATTTCAGTTAATACATAGATGATCTATTTGGGATAGCTCTTGCACCTAGTGCAAGAGTCATTTATGCCAAGCCAAGACCATTGAACCATAACCTTATCCTCTGAGCTTCAAGAGAACCACTTCAACACAACTCCTCTACTATAAATAGAGGTCCTAACTGATCATTCAAACTACAACAAAGCTCATTACAACAAGGCTTTCTCTCTTTCACTCCTTAGGCCTAAAAACTTCATTTCTTGAGAGGTTACTATCGGGTTTTGAGTTGGAGATCAATACCACTCAAACCATTTATTCAGACACGTCACATATAACATATAGAAGGTGTCTGAACACTCACCTCCCATATGTAACATCAAAATCACCAAATGGCCATCCAATTGCACAAAACTCATAACTTGCTGCAGAAGGAATCAAGTGGATCAATCTAAAGGCCTCTCAATCACTCCAAACATTCAAGCACTTACCTTAAGGTACAAGGAAGCTGTCCAAAGCATTATAACTCAACTGCAACACCTCCATCATCAGATTCGATTCTCACATGCAGAGGTAAGCCTCAAACTGTCCAACTCATTGAATCATGCATCATAAACATGTTTTGTGATTACCATTGTGTTTCTGGATGTTTGTAGATCCTTTACCCTCAATCAATTATTGTTTAGAGTTCGCGTATAGGATTTCATTGAGTTCATGCAAATTTTAGGGTTCATCAGGTTTTATCATAATATGTTTTGATTCACTTTATTTCAATAAAATTGAGTATTTTCATATTTGGATCATGAGAAATGGTTGAGAAACGAGGGAGATAGGAGGCTTCACGTATTTGAGCTTGAGGATGAAGATGGCCATGGTGACATTTTCAGAAATTCAACTTGTTTTACTATATATTTATCACTTGTCATACTATGTTTGAATTGACATTGCGCCCTAGTGGAAACACTAGTATGTTTGTGTGTGTGAGCGAGTGAGAGGTCTGGGGTTCGAATCCCCCTCGCCCCAGACCTTTTGATATTTTTTCAACCATTTTCAAAGACATTTTACATATATTATTATCCCTTGCCATTCTCTATCAGCCCATGCAAGTGGCTCAGTTGGCAAAAGTTTGAGCTATCCTCCCCAAGGGCGTGAGTTCAAACCTTGGGGGGGCCATTTCTAATTTTTTACCACTTCATTTTATCAAATTTTCACCAATCCTTTTAATAACTTTGAAAATTAATTTCTCATTCATTTTTCATCATTTTTTATTGGTTCTTTTTGAAAAAATTCACGAAATTGATAAAGTATTTTATTCTACAAAAATCTCCTACAAAAAATATTATTTGCCTATATTTAATATTTTTTACAAAGAACTTATTTTATTTGTTTTTTTTAACATTTGAAAATATTTCTTTTCTCTTGATCATTCAAAATCAAATGAGTTCTAAATCATCTTGTGATTAAAACCTCATTTTCAAACCTTAACCAAAAATCACAAGTAGTTAATTTAAACTTATTTGGTATTTTTATCATTTTATTAATTCTCTTTAAAGAATTACTTTTAAAAGAAAATGAAATTAGGGTTTCTTTGATTTTGATCTTTATCAAACATTTTCAAAACACTTTTGGGTCTATAATAGAGTGTATGACCCAACCCCTTGTAAATAAAAACCTTTTTTGGGCCTCAGTCGTTGTATAAGTCCCGATACAATTTTCAAAACAACGGTGTGACCACTGGTTTTCCATGGGCCTCTCCTTGAGTTGTAAGCCCCATCTCTTGTACAAAAACAAACCTTTGGGCCTCTAATAGAGTGTAAGACCCAACCCCTTTGTACATAAATAATTTTGGGCCTCAGTCATTGTATAAGTCCCACTGTGTTTTAATTCTCGGGGCGATCGCCATTTCAAAACAAAATCAATTAGGCCTACCCTTGTGTTGTAAGTCCCATTTCTTTTCTTTTTCAAACTTTTGGGCCTTTCCTTGAGTTGTAAGACCTATCCCTTTGTACAGAAAATCTTTTTGGGCCTCAGTCACTGTATAAGTCCCAGTACAGTTTATAAAACAAATGGTAAGATTACTGTTTTTCATTTGGGGCTCTCCTTGAGTATAAGCCCCAACAATCTTTTCAAAAAACAACTTCTCTTTTGATTTAGGTTCAAATATACATTTGTTATCAAAACTTTCTTTAATTTCTTAAACAACTAACAATACAACTATGGAAGCTTGCTCGCCTGTAAGTTTTTATCAGCTTTCTTTTACGTACTTGCACATATACATGTATATATTTGTTTGAACAGCATGGAAGCTTGCTCACCTGTAAGTTTTTATCAGCTTTACTTTACATGCTTTCATACATATATAACTGTATTGTGGGAAGCTGCTCACCTGTAAGTCCTTCTTTCATATCCTTTTAAATACTGGTCATATATCAACTGTTTATATACTAGTATATCTACTTAGAGTTTTTCCCGGAAACTAGGTCTAGAACTAGGTAAAGCCAGTTGGTCACTCTTTTAATACAGTCAAAACTAGATCCCCATAGGATTTCCAGATACAGTCTTGCCTTCTCTTGGGCTTAAACAATACGGAACAAAGAGAAAGGCATTATTCTTCGTGAAACTTTTCTCAGGCTGTCACTATTAGAAGTCGTCAAAGAAATTCTACTCCCCAGAGGTGATCTATTCTCAGTGAATAGCATCTCTTGAATTTCTTCAAACCTCAGAACTATTCACTAAATGATCTATTCTCGGTGAATAGCATTTCTTGAACTTTTCTTTGGTTTGGGACCCACAGGCTTCTTAAAAGCATCCTCGCCTCCTCTTGGGCTTTGTACAAGGACCCCCGGCTTCTTAGAAGTTCTCATGTCTTCTCTTAGGCTTAATACAAGGACCCTGAAGACCTCCTAAAGGTATAAGACAAAACTTAGTCATCCTTTGCTAGAGCAGTCTTTCCGGTGTCAAATCTCAGACCAATTTAGGGTTGATTCTCATCCCTTAAAACATCTGCCTCCTCTTGGACATCATACAAAGATAAACTTTTTCCATACCAGTAGACTTGGACAGTCTAATCCCTTCTCAGATCTCAAATACATTCTCAAGCACCTTACAAACATCAGAGAAACCCTGGTCATTTTGGATTAATCTCCAGCAGAGTTAAAACCCATGGGTTCTAAAACCCAGCCTTTCTCCTAAAATTCCCCAGCCAGGGTCAGTTTATCATCAGTATAACACTATCCCAGATCAGAACCTCAAGGCATCTGATACCTCAACTCTTCTGTAACCCTCAGCAAGAGTTGATTCCCCATTTGGACCTGCCTCGGGATCTCAATAATCCCCAGCAAGAGTTAGCCTCCTCTTAGGCTTTGTATAATGATCCTTCCTTTCCTCAGCATAGTCATCCTCCTCTTGGGCTTTGTACCATGATCCTCCCTTAGCAGTGCTAACCTTTTTAAACTCTCTTGTTGAGTCAATCATCTTTCAGACTCTCTTGTTGAGTCAATCACCTTTTTTAGACTCTCTTGTTGAGTCAGTCACCTTTCAATACTCTCTTGTTGAGTCAACTCTTTTTTAGCCTCAATCTTGGGCTTTGTACAAGACAGATAAAAACACTCTCTTGTTGAGTCAATCTTTTCCAGCCTCCTCTTAGGCTTGGTATAAAGATTCCCCCTAGCAGAAGTTAGCCTCCTCTTAGGCTTTGTATAATGATTTCTCCAGCTTGTTCAGCCACAATCTTGGGCTTTGTACAAGACACCATATAAATTTCCTAAGCAGAGTCAATCCTCTTTTCAGCCTCAATCTTGGGCTTTGTACAAGATAGATAATTCTCCCCAGTGGAGTCAAAACCCCTTTCAGCCTCAATCTCGGGCTTTGTACAAGACACCTAAAATATCCTCAGCCGAGTCATTAAAGTCTTATTCTTGGGCTTTGTACAAGACAAGTAAAGATTTCTTTCCCACAAAGTCAGTCTTCTTTTTAGCCTCAATCTTAGCCTTTATACAAGACACATACAAATCCTCCCCAGCAAAGTCAAAATCATTTTTAGCCTCAATCTTGGGCTTTATACACGACAGACAGAATATTTTCCCCAGAAAAGTCAAACTTTTAGCCTCCTCTTAGGCTTTGTATAATGATATCCCCAAAGATTTGTCATACCCCAAATTTTGACCATTAAGATTTCCCATCATTGTGCAAATCATCATCACAATATGGATGAACCATTATGCCTCATCAGTCTCCTCAAGGGTTGTTGAGAATTAACTACAACCAAAGATTAGGGTTTTGAGCCCTCTCAGAGCACTTAGACAAAGGATCAATCAAGAAATGACATGATCTTCAACTTGTCTAACCTCTCAAACATCCTATAAAGGATCAAGAGGACTCCCACATCAATAATCAAGCACAAAGTTGCAACATTCCAAGTGGATTAAGCCTCCGGAACTCAATATACTCCAAGGGACCTCATGGACCCAATCATCAAGTCAATTTAACCTCAGGGGATGCATTCACTAAAAAACAGGAATTAGGGTTTTTGACCTAATTCACCCCTAAGTTGACTTTTGGGACAAAACATGAGCCAAGACCTCAAGACATGATTTGAGGGTCTCCAATACACTATATTGATCCATTTGCAACAATGGATTAATCCAAGAAGCTTGATCCACAAGTTTCAATTTCATCAGGACCACAATTAGGGTTTTCGAGGAAAAGTCAACTGTACCTTTGACTTTTGACCAAGACATGCTCCCAAACCTTGGGACATGATTCAATACACCCTATAGCACCTATGGAACATAGCCATTAGGTTTGGTTTAGGTCAAGGACTTGATTTCACCAAGAATTGCACAGTTTGGAATTCATCTGATAAAAAGTCAACTGTGCCTAAAAGTCAAGTTTGAATTTTTGAGATTTTTCATAATTATGGTTCCTTGACCCTAAAATGATGTTAATGTGTGATTTGAATCATCATTCATCAAGAAAAATCAAAGAAAGTGGGATAACTTGTAAAAGGGGTAACCATAAAAACTTAAAATTTTTTTAAGTTATGGAACAAAGTGGCTAGGGTACCAACTTCCAAGGATCATAACTTGAGATCCAAGCAACCATTTTGGATGATCCAAATATGGATTTGTAGCTCTCATGGCATACTTCAAAAGTGTCAACTACACCTCATTCTAATTCTTCATGAATTCTGAGTTATGGTTGGATCAAAATCACTAAAAACATGAAAATCCGTCTTTTTCAACACTTAGACAAAATTCTGTCCAAGACAGATTTTGTTGAAAATACTAAAACTTGTGAGGTTTTTTCACACAGTTACAAGCTGAATCAATTCCAAAGGTAAACATCAATGTTGTTACAAATGTTGCTAAGAATTCAAAGAACTTATTAGCATGAATTGATTCAACTTGAGCCAAGAGAAATCCATGGCCAAACATGCCTTGTTGCAGCTGTTTTGCTATAGATTTTGTTGCATAACTTGATGAACTCGGTTCTTATCCAAAGAGCATTGATCACAAGACCTGCTACACTCACTTTGATGACTACAAGCTCTGCACCACCTGCCAATTCAGTTCAAGGCCAACCCATGGGAAACGTGAATATAAGAGAATATGCTTGGAATTCAATGTGCATTTATGAGCAAATAATGAATATTCAACATTCCCTTTATGATCAGTCGAGATGCCTTCACAATCCACCAATAAGAAGACTCCAGAATGTGAAATTTGTCAGACCATAGCTGAGCTATTTGGAGACTCCTATATTCCTTGTGAGTGAAGATATTTGCCAAGCATTGACCAAGAAACTCAGAGCATATCTCTTGAGCCCGAGCTGGCAACTTCAGGGCAACATCTTTGCCTAAAAATTGAGTGCATATTTCATTCTTCAAGGTGCACCAAAGCATAAGAATTCTTTGCTTTCTTTCTTTTACTCTCTAGTCACAAAAACTCCATATTTGGGCCAATCACTATCGGGTTTTGGGTTGCAGAGCCAAGCAGCTCAAACCATCACTTCCAACACATCACATATGATGTATAGAAGCTGTCAAAACACCTAAACCACTTATGTAACACCTCTAGCCCAAAATCACTCTTCAACTAGTCCATTATGCATCCATTCTGCAACCTGGATACCACAATTTGATCTAAGCAATTTCTAAGAGGTCCAAAGGTTGAAATCTACTCCACAACATCCATTGAAGCTGTAGAGATCATCAAACCACTTCAGAAACACTTAAATCAAAATCTCAATCTTCAACCTACCTGTTATGCAGTTGGATTCCTTCAACTTGATCCAAAGATTTTCAAAGTGTTCCAAGGCTTGCAATCCACGCAACAACATCCATTGAAGCTGTAGAGGTCATCAAATTACTTCTGGAACACCATTTGTGCAGAGATTAAATCTCACCTGCAGTAAGGTAAGCCTCAAACTTTCATAACATGATCCATGCATATTTCCTCGCATGATACTTTTGCCAATTGCTTGTCTTCATATGTTGAGTGTTTCCCCTCAAAAAATTTGATCATAGCACTCACAAACATGTCTGCACGATTGTTTTTGCAAAATTAGGGTTCATACAGTCATGTTGATATAACTTGTTGCACACTAAAAATAAATGAAATCAAATATTGCCATCATGTTCCTTGTTAAAAAATGCATGAGTTTGGTGTTTGAATCATGACAAATGATTGAGAAACGAGTGAGATAGAGAGCTTCACGCATCTGAGCTTGAGGTTAAAGATGGCCATGGCGCCATGCCTCAGAAATCCAACCAAACTTGCCTTATATTTTTCATTTGCCATGTATATTATGAATTGGCATTGCGCCCCAGTGGTTGATCAACTGGTTTGTGTGTACTAGCGAGTGGAAGGTCTGGGGTTCGAATCCCCCTCGCCCCAGACCTCTTTTTTACCACTTTTTCCTATTTTTAATATTTTTCATATTATTTTTATTAATGATTTGAAAAATTAATTTCTCATTCAATTTTAATTATTTTTTATTGGTTCTTTTTGCAAAAAAATCACAAAAATGTTAAAATATTTTATTCCACAAAAAAATCAGATTTATATTATTTAATTAATATAGTTGGTATTTTTGTAAATAAATTCATTTTTATTGTTTTTAAACCTTTTAAAAATGAATATTCATCTTGAAAATCAAAATCAAGTGAGCCCTAAATCATCTTGTGATTAAAACCTCATTTTTCAAACCTTAACCAAAAATCACAAGTAGTTTATTTAGACTTATTTGGTATTTTTGTCATTTTATTCATTTTTTTTTAAAAAGGATTACTTTTAAAAGAAAATGAAATTAGGGTTTCTTTGATTTTCACCCTAACAAATCTTTTTCAAATAAACAATTGGGCCTCTTGATAGAGTGTAAGTCCCACCTCTTTGTAAATAAAATCATTTTGGGCCTCACACATTGTATAAGTCCCTCTGTATATTTTCAAAAGTTCGGCGCGATCGTCGCCTTTTTAACAAAATCCACTGGGCCTCTCCTTGAGTTGTAAGACCCATCTCTTGTACAAAAATAACTCTTTGGGTCTCTTGATAGAGTGTAAGTCCCACCCCTTTTTGTAAATAAAATAGTTTGGGCCTCACATATTGTATAAGTC